>CM061538.1:73814330-74501830 GCA_030864215.1 Capsicum pubescens | reverse complement strand
GGAAATTTCAAATTCGGTATTGTTCATTATTTTTCATTTCAAGATCGTCGAAAAATTATTTGCATAGAAGTGGGAATAATAAAGTTTGAAAAGAAAAAGAGATGAAAAGTAATGGAAAAAATGATGAAACATGATAAAAATGAAAAAGAAAGTAAATAAAAATTAATTTTAAACAAAAAAACACGTGTCAAAATGCTGTTGGCACGTGCATCACACCTTATCTAAAATGACTGGTTGTCAGGTTTTGGGGGGTAATAATTCCACTTTAAAATAGTTCAGGGGGTCATAGGACCCCACAAAGTATAAGTATATAGTTGAGACTTGGAATAAAGATTGCGGGGTTTTTGACCATTTTCTCTTTACAGGCCCAATACCCACCTTTCACTAAAAAAAAAGGTAATCTATCTTTGAAGTTGGGTGCTTCCCACTTATAGTAACTACTAGTTTTATGTAAATACATTGCACGTGTGGTTAATGCAAACACAACAAAGAAAAGGACACTTTGAACTTCATGGGCTAGAAGTAGACTTCTCAAGTTTAATTTATCAATGTCTTTATTTATATGCAAATTCAAAATTTGAATTTTACAAATTTAAATTCAAGATTCTGAAATTAATTGTAGATTTATGGGGTTCATCAGAAAATATTACTTTTACTTCTTTAGTACATTTTTAAACACTAGTTTAGTTTACGTGCTTTGCACGTGTAACTTGCATCAATAAATAAAATTATGTATAAAAAAAATAAAATAATTAAAAATTGCAATGATACTAAAATAAATTTATGTATATTCAAGTGATGTAAATAAATATTGTATATCAAATATGTCATTGTCCGTTGTATAAAATTAAAGATCATGGTGCATACAAATCAATTATTGATTTTTCATAATTCATATATAATCTTTAAAGCGATTAACTGAAAGAAATAACGAAAGGATGAAATGATGATAAATAAATGCAAGAAGATAACTAAACATAGATGGAGTATAAAAACAGACTAAATATGATGTAATGAAAAATTATAAAATAACCCACCATGAAATTAAAAAGAGAGAAACTATTAATTATTCAATTCTTTCAAATAAAGTAAGAATGCATCCAAAACAACTGATTTTAACATTGTTCTCATTATCTTTAGGTTTGAACCCTTAAAGAAAAGGTTTATAGATAAATCAATCAACCAAAAAATTGAACCCTAGTATCATACTTATTTCTATGCCATATTAAACGTTTTTTTTTTCTTTTAAACCTCTATGACAATTTCTACACCAATTAAGATTATTTGTCCTATTATTTTATTTTTTAGCTACGATTCTTTTTTATTTTTTTTTAAAACAAAACAAAGCCAATTTAAGCTACACCATGACTACTTGTTGTCCTATTGTTTTATATTTTACCATGGTTGTTTGACTCCTATTAACATATTTATTCTTTTTTTTTTTGCGGTGCAATTATAGAAATCTTATACATTAGGTAAAATTCTTACTAATTAGGAGTATTAAAATTATGATTTCTTACTTATATCAAATAAGAATTTTAATTAATTTTTAAGTCTTAAATCTAAAGATAATGATTAAATGATAAATATTTTAGAAAAATAGTATATGACTATTTTGTGATTGTAGAAACTTTTATTGAAGGATAAAATTAACAGAAAAATTGTTTAAAATCAGCAATCGGCGATAGATTAAATTTTATATCATTTAAATGATATAACGTGTAACAATTTTTTTTTTAAAAAAGATAACTATTAGAGTCTATTATTTAAAATAAGAATGATATACCAGATCTCATCATTTATTCGCAATTGAAACAAGTATATATAATTTTAGAAGAGAATTCATATAAAATTAGACTGATTAACCAATTTCTTGTGATGAAATGTAACGATTCAAAAAATATGATAAAAATTGTAAACGAGTCCATGTTAAATTATTAATTATTTATGTCATTATAAACAAAAATCATAACAAAAGAATTTTTCAATTAGCAATTATCTATCAAGAATACATGATAACTTATTATTTTCAACTTTCAGAACATACTAAAATCATAAATGAAAACCTTTCAATTAACAATTGTTTATCAAAACACAAGATAATTTATTCTTGTAAATATAAAAAAATATATTAAAATCTAAGAAAACTTATCTCAAAGTACAAGCAAATTTATCTCTTCAATGGACTATACTATCAATATTTCACACACAAACAAAAAAACTTTTCAATGAGCAATTGTCTATCAAGAATAAGTTATAATTTATTTATTGTAAGCTTCAGGAACATACTAAAATTCTAGAAAACTTATTGTAAATTAATGACAATCAAATTTATCTATTTAACTATAGTACCTATCAAGATTTTAAACATGAAGAACATATTAAAATTTTAGAAAATTTACCTCAAATCACAAACAATTTATCTCTTCAACTATAAGATACATAAAAAATTATGAGAATTGATTTTATAAATTTTAAGAACATATTAAAATTTAGAAAACTTACCTCAAATCACAAACAAATTTATCTCTTTAATCGCATTTACTGTTAAAATTGTAAATGTCAAGAACATGCTAAAATATTAGAAAACTTAGCTCACATCATATTTCGAGAATTCGCAAAAAAAAACACTTTCAATGTGCAACTGTTTATAAAAAATCAAGATAATTTATTTGTTATAAATTTCAAAAACATACTAAAATTTTAAAAACTTACCTCAAATCATATGAAAATTTATATACATTAATAAAAAAAATTCTATATCCTAACCTATTTTTTCTCTACATGTGGTAGTTTTGAAGAAAAACATCTAAACCTAAATAAAAAAAGATAACTATCATTAATTAATTAATTAAAGAATCCTAATATTAAAGTGATTCGAAAGCTAAACAAAATCCTTTTAAAATTTTAAAAATTCAGGATTTATTCACGCATGTTACAGTTTTTCTATCTTTTTTTTTTGTTTTTTTTTTATCAACTTTCAAGTTTTTATTAGGTTTAGGTCATTTTTTTTCCCCTTTTATCTAGAATATTATTCTTTGTTTTTAGTGTACAATTGGGCGTTTTATTATGCATGTTTTCTCCTTCTATATTTTAGGACTCTTTTTTCAAGTACACAAAGAGAAAAAAATCTATCAACATTAATTCTTCACATATTTTTTTCTTACCATATATTGTAGGATTCGTTTTAAATATTATAAATATAATACTATAATAATTAAAAAAATAAACGAAAAGACAATTTTGTCTACTGTAGAGACTTTTAATGAAAGACAAAAAAGTATTTATCTCATAAAATTGACTATTATGCATGAAAATTAAAAGGCATAATATCGAGATAGACACCTTAACTTAGTCACAATTAACAACTAAATACTCCAACTTTTAGAATACTCATCAAGACACTTCAACTTGTTCCCATTGTGTCTCATGGACATCCGACGCTGATGTGGTACATAAATTTAGAAATGTCTAGAAGATTATTTTGTAAGTTGGAATGCTCAATTCATACAATAGAATATAGCTATGGTATGGAGTTTGTAATGACTCCACTTTGGCGATTGATAAAATGGGGTTTTAGATAACCCTCCACCCACCCACCCACTCCCACAGACACAACGAAAAAAGAGTAATTGAGGTGTGTAGATGCACAACCTCAAAGTTTGAGCATTTAGTTGTCAATTGAGGTCAAGTTAAAATATTTATCTATGTATTATAGCAAAAATATGAACTAACTAAATTATATTGCATCACATCTTGATCAACCCAAATCCCGACGAAAGTCGCAGAATCTTAGACTTACGTACATGAATATTAAAATAGTAAACAAGAAAAAAGGAAAGATAATTGTATAGTAAACATTACAGAACCTGCAACATCATTTGTGGTAAATTGTAATAGACCAACCGAAATCTAGAAATATGAAAGCATAAGTTACCAATTGGCGTGCAAAAAATACTTGAAAATTAGCTTTATAAATGTAGATGCACTCAATATTAGTTTTCTAGTTCATTTTTTATACAATTTTGTGATCACTTTCTTTATATTATACAACTCTATAATAAATAACAAAGTCTCCTACACCTATAAGGGACGACACACGATTTCCAACTTTTTTCCTGATATTAATTAGTTTTTCAAATAAAGAAGGATTCATGAACTACCCAAAATTTAGTTGATCCAAATCTAAAATTCTTAAATATTAGAAAAATATTGCTCTTATTGTAATAATATACGTGACATTTTTCGCTTTTTAAGACTCAAATTAACTAATCTAGTTTGAAGGTAAATTGGATTAAATTAACTTAATTTTTTAAATGAAAATTTAGATACTTAAAAAATTATATAGAAGTATTGTTTGAAAGATTTTAGAGCTAACTCTTATAGCATGCATATGTGATGAAGCAGACTGAATAACCAAGAAAAAATAAAAGAAGCCAATGAAGAAACTTTATATTCAAAATGAACTACTACAAGTTTACTCAAATAATGTTGGATAGTGCTGATCCTGGCAGTAAAAAAAAAGTACATGGAGTGCAGAACAGGTAGCTTCTTGTATTTTTTAGTAGAGGGGTTCCATAAGGCAATATTATCCATGGTATTTGATATCAACAGCAAACCACTATAAGAACCAAGTATCTTGCCATTTAATTGAGAAGACATCAAAGGGTTGGTCAATTCTGTGGGAGTAACAACTCAGAAGTTGAGAAAATCAAAGGATAAAGAGTAAAAGCAACGCTTTCCATATCCAAAATTTTCACGACCCGAGCCGAGGCCCTGGCTGCGATGGGTATCCCGAACGACAAAGGCCCTAGAGACCCCATAACATGATATCATGAATATATCCATACATACATCAAAGTGCAGAAGATATAATGAAATAAAAAAAAGCTCTCACAATCAAATTATGTCAACAAAGTTGTGACAATACAAAAATCCAAATCCCATCTACGAAGCCTCTACAGAATACTAACTGTCTAGGCCGAGACAAGGCCTCCGGTCGGACCATAAGACAACTAGACAAACATAAGAATAAAATGTCTTCTGAAGCAAGGAAGGCTCACTAACTCTGGAGTTCAGGAAGTAATCTACTGCTGAGCTGGACCCTGAAAATCTGCCTCAGAACCTACATTATGAGACAATGTAGCCTCTACGAAGGACGGTCAATACCTGGAATGTATTGGTATGCAGAACTAACTAAAAACAACATGTATTCCATATAAAATAGTCAAGAGCATTTAAGAAGACAATTTAGCATAACATATACATAAAACACATGAGCATAATTTGATAAGCTTCAAAACATTTTCTTGTAATCACGACTCAACTCTTTGCTTTACTTCTGAACTAGATAGTATACCCTACATTTCTACAATCCCACAGGCTATATGAAATCCGCCCTTTACTCGACGGCCAAGCCCCCAACCCAAGTTTGCTGCAAGGGCTGGAGTCTCTACTCTCTACTACACCAAAAGGTCGTCGCCAACGTACCATCCCTATTTTAGAACATAATAAACTCGTAAAGGCAAAACACAGTTTTGGGATATGAGTTATCTAAACTCAAGCCTTCTCCGGGTAACCAACTAGCTCTCTTTAAGCCCATTTTTAGTTCTTTAGAATCATGTTTCATGCTTATAAAATATTCAATGCTTATTCTGTTAAGGGCATATCATCTCCGGACACCGTCATACCCAAACTTGTAAGTTATTCATATCATACCACATTGCATCCATCCTTCTCATTCAAAAACATGCATATGACCACCCAAAGATTTTATCAAATAACAAGAGAGTTCTTATTTCAAAAGCATGTGCAAACACACTCTCTTTTCAAGACTTAAACATGCGGTGGTCAATTCAATCCTTAATCACATGCAGTTTCTTCATTAGGAAACCATAGAATTTAGAATAGAAATCACCTCTTTGAAAAACACGTTAAACAACCATCCATAACAAGTGAAGAGACATTTAAACTCAAGAATCATCTTCATTCATAAAAATAGCCCAAACATTAGTTATACGTAAATCTCATGATCAAAAAGGGGCTTACAATTCATGCTCTCAAACCCAATTCACAATTCATACCATGCAAAGACCATAAATTTCATCATGGGGAAGGAAATTTCACAAGTCACATTCATAAATCACTTTTCGAACTCAAATCATGTATGCACAAGATTATAGATCAAGCTTATGGAAAAATTCCATGATAATTACGTACTTTAATCAAAACGGATTTATGATGCATGATCTATAAACGATTTCCGAAACCCCTTTCCATATTCATACATATATATCTTTATAACTTGTTAAAATTGTAAAACCTCTTTTCCATGAGATTTAGGATAGCCCCACATACCTTTCTGATGAACAAAACTTGTGGTATCTTGAATGCAAGCCTTGGAAGCATGGGTTTTTTGAAAAAAACCCTAACTTTTCTCTCTTGAGAGTAGAAAGGATAATGAACGGTGAGAAACTGACATGATGATGGGAACAATAATATTTGAGCCATGATTTAAGTCGTGGGGTAGGGTTTCAGGATGAGAAAAAGACCAAAATACCCCTAAAGAAATTGAATAAAAATTGCAGGAATTTTTAGTTAATGACTTAGTTGACAACTTGTCAACTAGTTGATGGCTTGTCAACTAAGTCATCAAACCATAGATGGACTTGGACCCTTTCTATTTAAGGGTGACGACGTGGTTGACAGCATGTCAACTAGTTGACGACTTATCCACCCAAGTTGTTACCTTTTTGCTGGATTTGAACTCTTGTTGTTTAAGGTTGACGACGAGGTTTACGGCTAGTCAACCCAAGTCGTTGCCTTGTAGCTGGACTTAATCATATTCTGGTCAAGGCTGATGATGAGGTTGATAGCTTGTCACTTAGTTGACGGCTTGTCAACCCAAGTCGTCATCTTGTTGATAGACGGACATGCTGAGGAAGAATGATCATAACTTTTCACTCCGATATCAAATTAAGGTAAAACCAGTTGCATTGGAAAGAAGACTCAAAAATATTTTATTTGGTATATAGTAGGCCATGTAAATAAATATATACTAGGAGTAATGATTATTTAAAGTTGACCCAAGTTGAAACGTTCACTAAAGCTTAGTCGTTAGAAAAGTTCTCAATTCGTCTTTGAGTTAGGAGATTTTTGGTGACCTCAATTCATATTCAAAAGAATTCCCACTCTATATAATTTATCATCACACATATATTAACAAAGAATCATTGGGTACGATTCTATACGTGTAGAAACAAGAGTTTGAATTATATTCTAAAAATGCGGGGTGTTACATTATCTCCCCCTTGGAATCATTCGTCCTCAAATGATGGGCAGGAATTTGTTGAGTCTATAGAAGTATGGAATAAAGATGTAACTTCACATTTGGAATTTTGTTTTCTCAATGAAACATACATAGGTATTCAAGAAGAGCTTCATGTCATCACCAAGTAAATTGTGTAAACACAAACCATGAGATAATGAGACTTGACATAGACATGATCTTGGCATGTGTTATATGGAACATGATCATAACATTGAAAGTCATGAATTTTCCTAAGAATCCTCGTCTTGATTTAGATTGGTACAACACATGAATATGTAACTAAGATTCTCGCGGGACATAAGAATAGAATAGAAACATTCCCTACCTCAAATGATACGTCTAATAGACTTTAAATTTTTGCGATGCTTCTCCACTATGATTTGAGCTATGAATATCACATTTCAACATCCCAATCTTATAATTCTGCCGCTAAATATATAACCACTATATCTTGAGTCTAACTGCATCAAACTTCTATGTTGAAGCCTAACCCGGAGTAAAAAGGTGCTAGCTTAAGCTATGGTACTCTATAGTCTACATTCCTTCAAGAATACTTCTCCATATTATCACTATAATCTAATAGCCTCAGGACTTAAACCGAGGAGTACTAACCACATAGAACATCGGTTTGGGTATCCATCAATCACAACATTCAAGCCTATCTCTACTATACTCATTTTATAGATCTCCCTACTAAAACCAGCAACTTCAATCATTTTTACAAATATTTTCACCACATATCTCCTTCCTAACTATTTCACATAATGAAATTTCCTCTCCTTCTTTCTCCCTTAACCTATCACCTTATCTCGAGAAATCACATTAAAATTTTCACATTCAAGAACATCTACTCCCCTACTTAAAAAATTACTACTCTTCCACAACCACCACCATACTAACATATGGAGGGTCATTGAGGGAGCCATGCATAAGTATCATGAATAAGAGTAACACTATTTGATTATAACTTATACTTATTACACTACTCAAGATGGGACACGAGATGTAGACACTATACCATAGGCATGAAGTGCTTTATATGCCAAATGTCTAGAACATAGATAGGGAGTTGTTTAGACATAAAAATACACAACAAGATTTCTTAGGACTGAGCACAGTGAGAATATGTGAGTATATATCATGAGTTGTATAGCATAAAAATGGATTCATGTAGTGTCACGACCCGAAACGGGCCCTGGCCGTGACGGACATCCCAAACTATGAAAGCCCGAGAGCCCTTCTAACTTACAATCATACACCATTCATACGCAAAGATAAAATATATAAATAAACGACATTATGGAACCATGGTCAAACCCTAAATCCAACTTAATAATACTGAAGAAATTCTATCAATATTTAGACAACATCTATATCAATCTGCGAAATCTCTATTATATACAAAAATAGATAAAATGTCTGAAACTAGGACAAAGTGTTGGGTTAGAAATCAAGAAGGCATCATGCGGAAGCTTTTAGTTTGCAAACCATAAGACGATAAATCAGACGACACATGAAAAATTAAACTAAAAATATATTATTGGATATGGTTTGGCCAAACGGCCTACATATTAAAAATAAAATTGAAAATCCTAAAACTTATAGGGAGAAATCTCCCCCTAAACAAAGACTCTTTAAAGACTACATTGTGGATGCTATTGTGTTATGGTATGAGAAGGGGGTCTTCTATTTATAGATGTCCAAAACCTTTCCTCCAAGAAAGAGGTTAGCCAAATATGGAAAAGAATTATATTTTTTTCTTTCAGGAAAAGTAAAAGTAATTATGGTAACTTTTATTTCCTTCTAAGAAAAAATAAAACTTAAATATAGTAAGAAAATTAGGGTAAAAACCCTAACAAATCTCCCCCTTTTGGCTTGATTTTCTTCACTTGATCCGTCTTCTCTTCATATCATGTGCATGAACTTCGTTCTTGATATAATCTTCATAACTGCTGCTTGCCATGGTTAAAAATAAGGTTTAAAATATCATGGTTAAAAATTGGTTTAAAAGTAACATTTTATTTTTATTTTTAAAGATGCATAGCAGGCGTGTTGAAAATATGGTTGAAACTTGTTCTCCACATGTAGTTCGACAAAAATTTTCATTATCATCAAATTGATTGCAACTTTGTTCAACAATTGGACCATCGATTTATTGGACCGTGGTCTTTGATACCACTTGTTGGGTTCGAAATCGAGAGGGCGTCATGCGGAAGCTTTTAGTTTGCAAACCATAAAATGATAAATCAGACGACACATGAAAAATTAAACTAAAAATATATTATTGGATATGGTTTGGCCAAACGGCCTACATATTAAAAATAAAATTGAAAATCCTAAAACTTATTGGGAGAAATCTCCCCCTAAACAAAGACTCTTTAAAGACTGCATTGTGGATGATATTGTGTTATGGTATGAGAAGAGGATCTTCTATTTATAGATGTCCAAAACCTTTCCTCCAATAAAGAGGTTAGCCAAATATGGAAAAGAATTATACTTTTTTCTTTCAGGAAAAGTGAAAGTAATTATGGTAACTTTTATTTTCCTTCTAAGAAAAAATAAAACTTAAATATAGTAAGAAAGTCAGGGTAAAAACCCTAACAAATCTCCCCTTTTTGGCTTGATTTTCTTCACTTGATCTGTCTTCTCTTCATATCACGTGCATGAACTTCGTTCTTGATATAATCTTCATAACTGCTGCTTGCCATGGTTAAAAATAAGGTTTAAAATATCATGGTTAAAAATTGATTTAAAAGTAATATTTTATTTTTATTTTTAAAGATGCATAGCAGGCATGCTGTAAATATGGTTGAAACTTGTTCTCCACATATAGTTCGACAAAAATCTTCATTATCATCAAATTGATTGCAACTTTGTTCAACAATTAGACCATCGATTTATTGAACAGTGGGCTTTGATACCACTTGTTGGGTTCGAAATCGAGGGCGTCATGCGGAAGCTTTTAGTTTGCAAATCATAAGACGATGAATCAGACGACACATGAAAAAGTAAACTAAAAATATATTATTGGATATGGTTTGGCCAAATGGCCTACATATTAAAAATAAAATTGAAAATCCTAAAACTTATTTGGAGAAATCTCCCCCTAAACAAAGACTCTTTAAAGACTAAATTGTGGATGCTATTGTGTTATGGTATGAGAAGGAGGTCTTCTATTTATAGATGTCCAAAACCTTTTCTCCAAGAAAGAGGTTAGCCTAATATGGAAAATAATTATATTTTTTTCTTTCAGGAAAAGTAAAAGTAATTATGGTAACTATTATTTTCCTTCTTAGAAAAAATAAAACTTAAATATAGTAAGAAAATCAAGGCAAAAACCCTAACACAAGGCCCCAGTGGACCTAAATAAAAATAAATAACGTATGTCTGATGTAGGGCTTGTGTTGAGAGAATATGAGTGGTTTTCTGATGTATTTAGCCCTAAATACCTTTTAATCTGGCGTTATGCAGAGTTATGATGTGAGGAAAAAATGACTGAATTGCCCTCCCCAAGGCCAGTTATTTAAAAGAATTCGCGAACTGGGCACTGACACGCCAACCGATGCAATGCGTCGATGTCGTGTTAGTTCACTGCTTCATCAACGCGACCATTGATGCGACGCATCGACTTCACGTCGATTCACTTTTTTCAACGTCCATACACACGTCTAACATTGTCCGAAAAATCCAAAATTTCCCTGACACATCCCTTTTTCTCCCCCGAACATGAAACAACTTAAAATTAACTTTTCGACGTCGGAAAAGTCAAAAATAAAATCATCAAAGGTTAGGGGTTCAAAATGTGACTTTAGGGATTCAAAATGTGACTAAGTCCCTTTTACACTTAGAATATTTTCAGACATTTAACCCCCTTAGCATACTACGAAAAGAGGTATTTAGTCGAGGACATCATGGGGTGTTACATTATCCCTCATTGGGATCATTCATCCCCGAATGATGGCTTAAAATACAGACAAACACGATTTCATACATGCTAAGGAAAAGAAAGAAGAATATAGAGAGTAAAGGAGTGGTACCTTCCATATCGTTACCTACTAACTCAAAAAGGTTTGGGTATCTAGTTAGCATATCGTTCTCCGATTCCCAAGTAGCTTCTTCAACTTTCTGATTTTTCCACAACACCTTAACCGAAGCTATTTCCTTGCTCCTCAACTTTCCAACTTGATGATACAGAATAACAACAAGTTCTTCTTCATATATCAAGGAGTTTGTTACCTTGATCTCTTCTAAAAGCAACACGAGAGAATGATCTCCAACACACTTCTTCAACATGGACACATGAAACACGAGATGGACAGAAGCCAGATTTGCGGGCAACTCTAACTCATAAGCGATCCCTCCTATCCTTCTCACAATCGGATATGGTCTAATATAGCGAGGACTCAACTTCCCTTTCTTCCCGAATCGTATAACTTCCTTCATAGGGGAAACTCTTAGAAACACCCACTCACCAACATCAAATTCCAACTCCCTTCTCCTAACATCGGCATAGAACTTCTGACGGCTCTGAGTTATCTTGATTCATTCTCTAATGATTTTTACTTTCTCCACTGCTTGATGGAAAAGATCAGGCCCAAACAATCACGTTTCACCCACTTTATACCACCCAATTGGTGATCTACATCTTCTCTCATAAAGTGACTCAAAAAGGGCCATCTTAATGTTGGCATGGTAGCTATTATTGTAGGCAAACTCTATTAATGGAAAATGATCTACCCAACTGCCTTTGAAGTCAATTACACAAGCCCTCAACATGTCCTCAAGGGTCTGAATGGTGCGAACAGCTTGCCCATCCATTTGAGGGTAGACCACAGTACTCAGGTTCACTTGGGTACCTAAACCTCTCTAAAAAGATCTCCAAAACTGTGAAGAGAATTGCGTACCTCAATCAGATATAATGGATACCAGTTCCCCATGCAAACGAACTATTTTCTCAATGTACAGTTTGGCATAATCATCTCCCGAGTAGTTAGTCCTCACAGGCAAAAAGTGTGCTGACTTGTTTAGCCGATCCAAAATTACCCAAATAGAATCATACTGGTTTTGAGACCTCGAAAGTCCTATGATGAAGTCTATATTGATTATCTCCCATTTACACAAAGGCAAAGCTATCTCTTGGGAAGTACCACCTGGTCTCAAATGTTCCACTTTAACTTGTTGGCAATTTAAGCACTTGGAAACAAAATCAGCCACATCACGCTTTATATTATTCCACCAATATAAAGTTTTAAGATCACGGTACATTTTGGTAGATCCTGGGTGAACAACATACCTCAAAGTCTGTGCTTCGTCAAGAATTCTTTTTCGCAATCCATCCACATATGGCATACATAACCTACCTTGATATCTCAAAATTCCATCACCGCCAATTTCAAAATACATCACTTTCTGCTGACCCACATCTTTCTTGATTTGCATCAAAATGGGGTCCTCGTCCTATTTCTCCTTCACTTCAGCACATAAGGAGGATTTTTCTATCTCATGCATAACTACTCCTCCATCTTTGAAATACAGAAGTTGCACCCCTAGATTAGCTAGCCGGTGAATATCTCTCACCATCACTCTTTTCCCTTTCTCAACATGAGAAAAACTGCCTATAGATAATTTGCTGAGGGCGTCGGCCACCATGTTTGCCTTGCCCAGATGATAGTACAGGCTCATGTCATAATCCTTCAACAGTTCCAACCAATGCCTTTGCCTGAGATTCAATTCTTTCTGCGAGAAAACATACTGTAAACTTTTGTGGTCAGTGAAAATATCAACATGTACCCCATAAAGGTAATGTCGCCATATTTTTAGTGCGAACACCACAACCGCTAACTCCAAGTCATGGGTGGGGTAGTTTCGCTCGTGCACCTTCAACTGCCTAGATGCATAAGATACCACCTTACTATGCTGCATAATTACACACCCAAGTCCCACCAGGGATGCATCACAATATACGATAAAACCCTCTGTACCCTCGGGAAGGGTCAAAACTAGCGCAATAGTTAACTTTTCTTTCAACTTCTCAAAACTATTTTCACAGAAGTCGGACCACACAAATTTTACCTTTTTCTGCGTTAATCTGGTAAGCGGAGCAGCTATGGAAGAAAAACTTTCTATAATACCCCGCCAAACCCAAGAAGCTCCGTATATCGGTTGGAGTCGTGGGTCTGGGCCACTTTCTCACTGCCTCAATCATTTGGGGATCAACCTTTATTCCCTCACTAGACACAATATGCCCCAAGAAGGCAATGACATTAAGCTAAAATTCACATTTGGAAAATTTTGCATACAATCTATGATCTTTGAGAGTCTGAATAATAATTCGGAGGTGACTGGCATGATCCTCCTCACTATAAGAATAGATCAGAATGTCATGAATAAAGACTATGACAAATAAATCTAGAAACTGATGGAACACCCTATTCATTAGATCCATGAAGGCTGCAGGGGCGTTGGTCAATCCGAAAGACATAACTAAAAATTCATAATGACCGTATCGGGTTTGGAAAGCTGTTTTGGGAATATCAGCCTCCCTAATCTTCAACTGATAATACCCCGAATGAAGGTCTATCTTTGAAAAACACTTATCACCCTGAAGTTGATCAAAAAGATCATTAATTCTAGGAAGAGGATATTTATTCTTTACAGTGACCTTGTTCAGCTGACGGTAATCTATACACATACGAAAGGAACCATCTTTCTTACACAAAAAGATTACAAGTGCACCCAGGGGTAAACACTAGGACGGATGAAGCCTTTATCAAGGAGATTTGCTAGTTGCTCTTTCATCTCTTTTAATTCAGCAAGAGCCATTCTATATGGAAAAATAAAAATAGGGTGGGTGTCCGGTAATAAATCAATACCAAAATCTATCTCCCTATCAGGTGGTATCCCTGGGAGATCATCGGGAAAGATTTCTGGAAATTCATTACCTACGGGGACAGATTGAAGAGAAGGACTTTCAGTATTTGAATCTTTTACTCAGATCAAATAATACAAACAACCTTTGGAAATAAGTTTACGGGCTCTGAGGTAAGATATGAATTTCCCTCTAGGTGCTAAATAATGACCCTTCCATTCTATCAATGGTTCATTCAGAAAAAAGAAAGTGACCTTTTGGGTTCTACAATCTAGCGAGACATAATACGAATGGAGCCAGTCCATCCCTAAGATAGCATAAAAATCAACCATATCAAGCTTTATGAGGTCGCCACAATATCATGGCTACAAACAACTAAAACACAATTTTATATACTCTCCTAGCCACAACAAAATTGCCTATAGAATTTGAAACAGAGAAAGGTTCTGTAATAACTTCGAGCTCAAACCCAAACTCGACTGCCATATATGGGGTCACATAAGACAAAGAAGACCCTAGATCAAGTAACACATATAAATCACGGGAAAAGATTTGTAACATACCCGTGACTATATATGGAGAAGCCTCTGCATCCTGGCAATTGGACAAGGCATACAACCGATTGCGACCGGTTCCGGTAGCTGATGTAGCCCCCTTAGGAGGTGGTGGTGGCGTGGAGAAATTATCTTGGGATTTAGTACATCTCATATTTTCTCTAGAAGTGGGGTAGTCCTTCGTGAAATGATTTGATTTATCGTAATTATAACACATGCTCTCACCATAGATACATTTTCCTAAATGGTTCCTCCCGAAGTTTTCGCAATGAGGATATGGCATATAAGACTGAACCACACTCCCTTGTGACTGAGTGACCTACATTCTCAATCCATAGCTAGGATGGAAATTCTAAAACCATCGATCAGCTGGAGGTATGGGAGCTGCGCTGGCTGCAGGCTGAGCATCACTCCAGAACTTTTTCTTCGGCCACTTGTTACCCCAATTACCATTTTGGTGCTGACTGAAGTTTTGATCTGCCAGTTGGCCCTCTTGTTTTGTCTGTCCTTCTTCCTTGCTTTCGCAACCTTCTTCTTCTGCTCCTCCACCTATTGCATGTGAATAGAAAATCTGGAGAAGTTCATATCTCTGTTCAACATGGCCCCCTTTCACTCCAACACCAAGTCATCCGAAAGATTGGATGCAAATTTCCTCATACGTGCCCTCATGTTTCCTTTCAACTCTGGAGCATAACGGGATAATTGATTGAATTTCAGGGTGTACTCCTTAACACTCATCTTCCCTTGTTTCAAATTCATGAACTCTTCAGCCTTGGAATCCCTCAACTCTTGAGGAAAGAATCGGTCCAGGAAGGCTTCCACAAATTCGCCCACACGGAAGGCTCAACATTTTCACCTCTCAAATATTCCCACTCATTATACCACTGATTTGCTACCTCTTTAAGTTGATAAGCCGCTAGTTCAACTCCTTCCACTCCATCTACATGCATTACCATAAAAATCTTCTCCATCTCATCCACAAACTCTTGTGGATCCTCCTCCACCTTTATACTCATAAACTTAGGCGGGTTCAACCTAATAAACTGACTCACCCATGTCGCCTCGGATGTACCAGATACAGACCCAACATCCTCTGATCGTCGGGTCTGGGAAACCACAAACTGTGCAATCATGTGCATCGACTGTCTAAACTCAGTATTTGATAACTCTCTCTCGGGAGGTTGGGTGCGGTTAGTCCCAGACGGGGAGCCTTGGGTGCCCTGGGTGGACTAGTTTGGAAGGAGGGACTCCCAAAGCAGCAAAAAATTTAGGAGTGTGAGCCCTATTACGTATCCTCATCTCATGGGTGGGATGAACATCTTCAGTTTGGGCGTTTTGATCATTGGAGCGACGCGGAGGCATGATAGTTTTTTTGAAATACAAGAGACCATTGATTAGGGGACATTTTAGACTCCACAGCACGAACTAAATCACAAAGAAGGGGGATATTCTTAAATTCCTAGTATCCTCCTGCTCATAAGTGTGGCGCGCTACACACCCATAAACAAGACTCTACTTGACGCGATTTCGCAGACACCCTGGGACCATGAACCATACTTTGATACCAAATTTGTCTCGACCCAAAACGTGCCCTGGCCATGATGGGTATCCCAAACCATGAAGGCCAGAGAGCCCTTCTAACTTGCAATCATACACCTTTTATATGCAAAAAATAAATGACATTACGGAACGATGGTCAAACCCTAAATCCAACTTAAAAATACTGAAGAAATTCTATCAACATTTAGACAACATCTATATCAGTTTGTGAAATCTCTATTACATACGAAAATAGATAAACTGTCTGAAACTAGGACAAGGCCTCCAGTGGACCTAAATAAAAATAAATAATGTATATCTGAAATGAAATAGGCCTTTCGGAATAGAGAAGGCTCACAAACTGCACACTTCACTTCTGTCTAAAACAAATCTATGGCTTAGAAGGACCCCTAGACTGAGCCTCAGACCCTAAAATATAGGGGGTCAATACAATTGTACTGGTATGTGAAAGAACTCAAAATAATATGTTTTTATGCAAAATAGATGAGAGCATATCGTAAAGTCAATAATCATAATGCAAAAGTAAAATACATGGGCATACCTTAGTGAACTCCAAGGCACTTCTTTGAAAACATGACTCACTTTTTATCTTAATCCCGAGATAGATGGTACACCCTACATTTCTACGATCCCACGGGCTATATAGAATCCGCCCTTAACTCGGAGGCCAGGCCCCCAATCTAAGTATGCCGTAAGGATTGGAGTCCTAATTTCTATTCTAGTATACCAGTGTCTCAAGGACAAGTATACATTGTCTTTAGCCAATTATGTCACCCGAATCGGCAAATTCAGTTATTTTGGCGATGAGCCCTTACACTCAAACGCCTTCTTCGGGTAACCATCTACCTCTCTTTAAGCCCAATTTTAGTTCTTTAAAACCATTCATCATGCATTCAACACATTCATCATTTATTCTGTTAAGGGCATAGTATTACCGGGTATCGTCATACCCTGACTTGCAAGTCCATATCATATCACATTCATATCCCAGCATATTCAAAACATGCACATAACCACCCAAAATTCCATAACATTCAATGGGTCATAATTTTAAAATCTCAAGAAAACTTAGGCATTTATCATTTACTTGCAAGATTCATAACATGTGGTAGTCATGCCAATTTAATCAATCACATGCAATTCTTTTTCTTTTAAAACAAGAATGTAGTTATAGCAAGAATCTCCCTCTCATCATATATAAACCATGTCAAACATCATGATATTGATAAGATCACTTTTAAATCTTAAATGTATGCATTCCAAATCATTCACAATGAAACTATAACTTTAGTTCACAACAAGAGGGGGATTCTATACTCATGCTCTCAATCAAATCTTATAAAATACATGAAATTCATATATATATATATATATATATATATATATATATATATATATATATATATATATAGTTACAATTCAACTTTCATGAAAAATAGTTCAAGACAACATGTATTTCAGTCAAAATAGTCCCATGATGCATAATCTTCGAAAATAATATCGTATACTTCATTATAAATCAAAATTTAGGGATCTTTAATCTTGACAAAATATTTAAACTTATGCTCAAGGTTTTTAGAGTAGTCCCACATACCTTATATTAGTAGTTTTGAAGAGTGGACCCCTAGCCTTGACTCCTTTCTTGAAGATCTTAACTTAGAATAAGAGATCTTAACTTAGAATAAGAGTTCTTGATCTATGAGAGGGAAGTTAGGGCTTGTGTTGAGAGAATATGAGTGGTTTTCTGATGTATTTATCCCTAAACACCTTTTAATCTCGTGTTATGCAGAGTTATGACGTGAGGAAAAAATGACTAAATTGTCCTCCCCAAGGCCAGTTATTTAAAAGAATTCGCAAACTGGGCATCGATACGCCAACCGACGCGACGCATCGATATCGCGTTGGTTCACTACTTCATCGACGCGATGCGTCGACTTCATGTTGATTTACTATTTCCAACGTCCAAACACACCTCTAACGTTGTCTGAAAAATCCAAAATTTCCCCGACATATCCCTTTTTCTCCCCCGCACATGAAACAACTTAA
Source organism: Capsicum pubescens (assembly GCA_030864215.1). NCBI lineage: Eukaryota > Viridiplantae > Streptophyta > Magnoliopsida > Solanales > Solanaceae > Capsicum > Capsicum pubescens. The sequence goes on along the minus strand of CM061538.1, from coordinate 74,483,472 downwards.
AAATTAACTTTTCTAGCTGGGAAGGACAAAAATAAAATCATCAAAGGTTAGGGGTTCAACATGTGACTAAGTCCCTTTTACACTTAGAATATTTTCAGACATTTAACCCCCTTAGCATACTACGAAAAGAGGTATTTAGTCAAGGACATCATGGGGCGATACATGTAGTCAACGACTGAGACAAGGATTGATACTTGAAGCTATTACTTCTCATTTTTAGAGCTGAGATAGTCATGAGTTTGCATAAACTTTATCATTTTGGGCTTAAACCGACATAAAATGAATAGTTAATATAATAGAAAGCATAGTTCCTTAGAACTTAACATGACATGAGACATGGATCTGTGGGTCATGAGCATCACAACATAGAGCTTGGACACTTGAAATCTTGGATTACTAAGAGACACTATTGCTTCAAGTTTGTGGGTCAAAACATGAATATAAGTGCATAGAGAACTCAAATCATAGGCATAGACATGACTTGAATACATAATATAAGACATTAGCAGAATAACTTCTTAAATTGAAGTAAGAGAAGCTTGCTTAAATAATAATAGATTTACCATGTCTCTCTCTTAAAACTTGACACCATAAGAAAATTCGAACACTACCTTAATTTACCATCTCCCCCTTAGATCAAAGTCACAATCCTAGACTTGAGGACATAGCTTCTCATTAAATCTACAAGTACAACACTCAACACAATGGAGTGTCAGCATACACATAAATGATAAACTCCCCCTAATAAACCATACTCCGAAGGCATTGCTTCCCGGCAATGCTACTCTTAACTTTCGCTAGCCTCTATAGCCATCACCCTACAACTCAAACTCACACTCTTATGAGAATAAATATCCACCCTCCTTATCATATAATGATCCAATCTCCACTACTTAATATACTAGTATTAAACCTCTAATCGCATATCCTTATAACTTAACAAAGTTTGTAGAACTATCAAAGGCGCAAACTGCTTATCTATATTTTCTTCATTTCAGCTCTAAAGAATACCATACCATAGCTCCCCAGACTTCCCCATACCACGAGACTTGCGAACAGAGGCTAGGTGTACATGAAACTCAAACACATAAAACCTTATCTAACAACATTCTACCTGGGGGTTCAACTTAATCTTATATACTTATGTCTTTATCTACTTAATGACTCAACCACAATTATCTACTCCCTTTTTCCACGAGTTGCCAACCTAGGCTATTTCACACATTACATCAAACCCACTAATTCATTCCCATAAAACATGCATTATCAATCTTAAGCTATTAAGCTTACCACCATACTCCACATCTAAATTTCAAGCCTGTAGTCTAGCATTAATTATGTACCACTGATTAAACATGCCACATATTATACTAGCCCATCAAATAGGGAAATCAACCTAAGTTTTTTATTTCACCTAAATACGACCCACAAGTTCATTCTCTCCACGACATTACTACCAAACCTTATAATCTTCCACATACTTTCTCACATGCAGTACTAGTTTACAATAACAAGAGAGAATAAAATCAAGGGGGTAAGGTCACATAATAAGGATAGTCGATCTTAATCTCATAATATAACCTATTACCATCTATAAACATATTCTACTTTCTCACATCCTATTTTACTTACCCATACATATATTCCCATTATCTTCAAATTCCATAAATACCACTAAGTTTTTCCCCAAGTTACTCTATACTTATAACTTATTGGCTAACCTACCTCTTTTCTGTTTACCATCTGTAAATGATTTCTTCAACCACCATAATTATCCATTCTATGAACTTTCCATATTTTGAATAACTAACAATAATATCCAATCACTTTCCTCGCAGATTACCATACAATCTATAACTCTTGCTATAACTTTAGTCTATCACTATAAAATGGCAACCTATCCCTTAATTAAAAGTTATAAAACTAAGACTAGCTTCTTTATACAAAAGTCATCCTCATTCTGACTTCTATATTTGTGACTCCATATCACTATCTTCTGGACCATCTTACTACCAATAGCTCAAGGCACCTTATAACATACTACCACTCGGGTGGAAATACTATTCCAATATTCTGACACATATCTCTACCCCTAAGCATAATATTTACAATAAGGATTCTAAAAAGGGATTGGAATACACTTCGTACCTCAGGCTCAAATGCATGATTAATATAGATAGGGGTATAAGCCTAAATCAATACATTTTAAAGCACTAGGACTCCTCTTAAGTCCTAGTGCAACTTTATAACCTCATTGATGACTAAATTAGAAAGGCCACATCACTTAGACACTAAGCTTTTGCACTTTAATTGTCTCGACAATAAGACATGTCCAATAGAATTAGAACAAGGAAGGAATTTGGATAACTTTCATAAAGATGACACAATACCAAAAACTAGAGTATGGAAGAATGGGAAACGTCTCATAAATGCCTCATTGCTTCCTCCATATAAGTGTGGTGCACTACACCCCCCTAAAAAGGACTCTACTCAACGTGGCTTCATAGATACCCTGAGACCATAAACCGTGCTCTGATACCAAACTTGTCATGACGCGAGTCGAGGCCCTGACAGCGATGGGCATCCCAAATCACAAAGTCCTGAGAGACCCATAATATGCTATCATGAACATAATCCTTACATACATCAAAGTGCAAAAGATATAATGAAATCAAGAAAACTCTCATAATCAAATTATGTCAACAAAGTTGTGACAATACAAAAATCCCAATCTTATTTACGAAGCCTCTACTGAATACTAACTATCTAGGATGTGACAAGGCCCCCGACTGGACCATGAAACAACTGGGCAAGCATAATAATAGAATTCATGTCGAAGCAAGGAAGTCTCACTAACTTTGGAGTTTGGGAAGTAATCTACTATTGAGTTGGACCCTAGAAATCTGCCTCAGAACCTACATTATGAGACAATGTAGCCTCCACAAAGAACGGTCAATACCTGAAATGTATTGGTACACAGAACTAACCAAAAACATCATGTATTCCATATAAAATAGTCAAAAACATTTAAGAAAACAATTTAGCATAACATATGCATAAATCATATGGGCATAATTTGATAAGCTTCAAAATATTTTCTTGTAATCATGACTCAACTCTTTGCTTCACCTTTGAGATAGATGGTACACCCTACATTTCTAAGATCCCACGGGCTATATAGAATCCGCCCTTGACTCGGCGACCAAGCTCCTAATCCAAGTTTACCGCAAAGGCTGGAGTCTCTGCTCTCTACTATGCCAAAAGGACGTCGCCAGCGTACAATCCCTATTTTAGGACATAATAAACTCATAAAGGCAAAACACGATTTCGGACTATGAGTTATCTGAACTCAAGCCTTCTTCGGGTAACCAACTAGCTCTCTTTAAGCCCATTTTTAGTTTTTTGAAACCATGTTTCATTCTTATAAAATATTCAATGCTTATTCTGTTAAGGGCATATCATCTTCGGATATCGTCATATAGAAACTTGCAAGTCATTCATTTCATACCACATCGTATCCTCCATTCTCATTCAAAAACATGCATATGACCACCCGAAGATTTTATCAAATAACAAGAGATTTCTTATTTCAAAAGCATGTGCAAACATACTCTCTTTTCAAGACTTAAATATGTGGTGGCCAATTTAATTATTAATCACATGCAGTTTCATTATTAGGAAACCATAGCATTTAGGATAGAAATTGCCTCTTTGAAAAACACGTGAAACAACCATCTAAAACAAGTGAAGAGGCATTTAAACTCAAGAATCATCTTCAATCATCAAAACAACCCAAGTATTAGTTATACGTAAATCTCATGATCAAAAGGGTCTTACAATTCATGCTCTCAAACCCAATTCACAATTCATACCATGCAAAGACCATAAATTTCATCATGGGGAAGGAAATTTCACAAGTCACATTCATAAATCACTTTTCAAACACAAATCATGTATGCACAAGATTATAGATCAAGCTTATGGAAAAATCCCATGATAATTATGTACTTTCATCAAAACGGGTTTATGATGCATGATCTTTAAATGATTTCCAAAACCCCTTTTCATATTCATACATATATATCATTATAAGTTGTTAAAATCACAAAACCTCTGCCCATGAGATTTAAGATAGTCTCACATACCTTTTTTATGAACAAAATTTATAGTATCTTGAATCTAAGCCTTTGAAAGCATGGGTTTTTTGAAAGAAACCCTAACTTTTCTCTCTTGAGAGTGGAGAGGAGAATGAACGCTGAGAAACTGACATGATAATGGAAAAAATAGCTTTTGAGACATCATTTAAGTCGTGGGGTAGGGTTTCAGGGTGAGGAAAAGACCAAAATATCCCTAAAGAAATTGAATAAAAATTCCATGAATTTTTAGTTGATGACTTAGTCAACTAGTTGATGGCTTGTCAACTAAGTAGTCAACCCATAGATGGACTTGAACCCTTTTTGTTTAAGGGTGACGACGTGGTTGATATCTTGTCAACTAGTTGACGGCTTGTCAACCCAAGTCGTCCCCTTATTGCTGGATTTGAACTCTTGTTGTTTAAGGTTGATGACGAGGTTGACATCTTGTCAACTAGTTGACGATTTGTTAGCCCAAGTCGTCACATTGTAGCTAGAGTTTATCATATTCTGGTCAAGGCTAATGATGAGATTGACAGCTCGTCACTTAGTTGACGGCTTATCAACCCAAGTCGTCACCTTGTTGACAGATGAATATGCTGATGAAGAATGATCATAACTTTCCACTCCGATGTCGGATTAAGGTGAAACTAGTTGCGTTGTAAAGAAAACTCGAAGATCTTTCATTTGGTATATATTATTCCATGTAACTCATTATATACTAGGAGTATTGATCATTTGAAGTTGACCCAAGTTGAAACATTCACTAAAGCTTAGTCATTAGAAAAGTTCTCAGCTCGTCTTTGAGTTAAGAGATTTTTGGTGAACTCAATTCATATTTAAAAGTATTCCCACTCTATAGAATTGATCATCACATATATATTAACAAGGAATCATTGGGTTCGAGTCTATACGCGTAGGAACGACAATTTGAATTCTGACCCGAAAATGCGGGGTGTTACACAAATAATCGACCTTTCTCAAGATGAAGAAAAGGTTATTAGAATTGATTTCAGAGGATAAATAAGATGCAATTTAGTAAACACAGGACTATCAATAAGACCCCGTCAAGATTTTGATATGCACCTATATTGTAGGAAACAGCTAATGTATAGTCGAGACGGAATTTCAGCGATAACATCCAATGGTAAGATTGACATTGACATTGACATTGACATTGCTACCGCTATTGGGGAAACTGAGTTATGCAGTTGACTGCTTTATGAAATCAAAATGATTCGACGATTGGATATATATATCGTTATACTTCTTTTTTCCTGTGTATTTTTTGGTTTGTGTAGGAGAAAGGAGTACTGGCTGGAATGTCTCGATCACTTTGGTCAGAGAGAACAGAAACCCTAAAGAAAAGCCTTATAAGCCATCAATTGGCTTTTGGCTGCTTCACTGAGCGAAGTACCTTGAACACCTCCTATATGTCTCTCTCGAAGGTTTATCTGGATCTTTAATGACCTATATATCAAGCACACACCAAGACATACAAGTAATTCATTTACTCCATTATGTTGGCTAGTTAGATATTCCAAGATTACATACAAATCTCAGTTATCAAACCCTAAGTTCCTCTCTCCCTTACTCATATCCATGTCGAACTCACAGAATTGCATTTGTTCCACATCGGATGAGCATCAATTCCTTAACATTGCTTAACTTGATGGAATAGAAGATGGATTCATACCATGGATCTTGAATATCAGTTACACAAAGCCTTAACCTTTTCTTATCATTGCATGTAACATTCTCACCGACTATCCATCTGTTAAACTACAATACGAAAAACTATCATAATGTTCAAGTTCTGTTATAGATATAAATTTCTAAACTACGTAGAATTCTATTTGATTTCAAATTTCAAACAAAATTTTATGATTTTGTACAAAATAAAAGTTTGAATAGTACAAATTAAAAAATTTCATATTTTGACACCACATGTTTAGGAATCTTTTCATAATATAATTAGGAGTATACTACAAGTTCGTTCAAAAACCAAACTTCCCATATATGCACCCATGGAAGCAAAAAAAAAAATTAAAAAATATAGAGAAGGTCTTTAGTGATTAATTGAAAAGATGTACTAAGAATTTTATTCTAAAAGTTATACTCAGGTTCTAAATCGGACAAAAACCTAGAGACGAACTTGCAATTGTAAAAGAATTTAAACCTTAAACCCTTAATTTTGAAAAACTACTATAGCGTGAACTCCTCTGTTTGATATATGTGGAAAAAATTACAATAAAATTAGGAATTTAACATAATAAGAAATCTTTCTCCATCTAATTTTTAGCATGTTTATTATAACCAATATTTAATATCATAAAAGTAATAGGAAAAAAGTAAAGAGACAATTCTGTCTAACGCAGAAACTTTTAATGAAGAGTAAAAATTTTAAACAAAGTTTCTAAGGTGCTTCACACTTTATATATGTGTTTGCATGTATATAATAACATATAATATAATTTATATTTGAAAAAATATCAAAAAATTTAAGCATTCACCTTTTTGCTCTATTATCCAGATAAATAGGTAAATAAAGATTTAACTTATGAATTTGAGTGAAACATATTTTCAAGATCAATTTATAGATTTTATTATCCTCTAGAGAAATAATTTTTGTTGAGATTAAGACTCAATATGTCACGACCCAAATCGGCATCTAGCCGTGACGGGTATCCCAAACTAATCAAGGCTTAAGATGACCCCTAACCTTACCTCAAGAGCTCATCAGTAATAATAGACAACAAATACCAATCAAGTTAAAGAGAAATATATGAATCCAAAAGAAATTTTAAGAGTCAAAACCCCATCCACAAAGATATACCAATAGTGTCTACAAAAACCTCTAATCCAAAGAATATCAACTAAGTCACGACATGCCCCTGATTATAACAAAAGAAATTCAAACCTACTAGGATAATAAATGAAAACTAAAAGAGGGACCATGTCTTTCGCAAGATGGAGGCTCACAACCTTACAGTTGGCCGAACGAAATGTCAACCCACCTAACGCTGCATAAGGTCACAAAAAAAGCCCTTGAAACATACATCATGAAATGATGTAGCATCCGAGGATGGTCAGTACAGCGAGTACTAGCATGCAACCCATGAAAAAGGATAAAACATGTATGAATTTACCAAAGCTAGTTATAAACTACATGTACATCAAGTGTTTATGTGTGTGTGTATATATATAGGATGCCGAGGTAGAGGTAAGGGACAAGTTACATAAACATTTAAAATTTAGTCCTAAACTATATAGCTTTCGCCGTCATCTGTTGACTCATACTTAATATGGGTCATCTAGTAACCCATGGGCTATATGGGTTCGGTACTCTCCAACTGGCGAAGCCTCAATCCGTGTTGGCCTCACGCACCGAGGATAGGCTAAAGCCACAAATAGACTAAATCCACCATACATAGTATTTTTGTGTTATGGACACAATCTAGTCATCCAATTAAGGTATGACTATTCCTATGCCGGCAAAAATAGATTTTGTGCATTGGTCAGGAAGACTTATGCCTTCACAGTGAGCTATATAATTCTCTTTAGAGCCCTATTAAAGCAGTTTGCACATAAATTTTTCATGGAGTCGTTCGTTAGGGCATACTCATACTAGTATTGTCATACCAAGACTTGTAAGACATTCATATCATGTCAAGAGAACATTATCATAAAACATTAACATCTACTTAACCCAATCATTCAAAATCATGCTCACAATCATCATTAAACTGCTTTAAAATCTCAAAGCAGCCATAAAGTTCAACTCATATTTCAAAAAGATGGGGTGTCATCTTTGTTCATCATCACAATTCAAAGCTTTTTCAAAGAATTAAAAAATCACGATTTCAATCATCCTTAGCATTCAATATTTTGATACTTAAATAATGCAATGTAGCCTTTCAAACATATTATTCAAAAATTCAAAACCCACCAAAAGTGGTTACAAACAATCAATGAGAAGAGGAAAATCAATATTTCATATTAGTAATGATAATTCTGAAACCCTAGTTTAAATTCAATCATTCAAGAACATTTAAATAACAATCGGATTAATGTAACAATTTAATATTTAAATTAGGGAGTGTCCAATATTCCTTATTTGAAGAGAAATTTCCCGAGAATCGCAAGAGGAGAAGCCCGAGCTTAAACCCTAACTTTTGCATTTCAAAAAATGGACATGTTAATCCAATCAAATATGAACAACTAATTTTGCAAATATAGAGTTTTTTGAACAAAACAGCAAGAAGATACTGTATCAAATTATATGTGTAAGTACCAAACAAAAAGGTACAATATGCATCTTGACAAAATCATTCTTTAATGCCATGATCATGTATTTCTCTTTTCTGACATGTGCAATAAAGGAACCACTGGTTGCAGGTATGTTCTCTGTAAGTTTTGGTATAATTTTTCCTCCCTTGCATACTTTTAATTGCCTTCTATAATGTGTAATTCGATATCTTTCAGGTGGAGTCTTAGGTATTGTTTTTTTTGGAACTATTGTCATGGCACTCTGTGAGTTTTATAGCTCAAACAAAATTCTCAAACCCTAGGTGGTTTCTCCTCTCTCGCTTAAGGGAAGATGATTTGGAGATTTTGAGAAGTAAAATAATGTGTTAAGACCTTAATTTCATCCATATATGATTAGGAACAGTTATAGGATGTGAAAAGACTCTAACGTGCTTAAAATAGAATGAAACGGAGCACTTTTTGACGCTTGGATTTTTCTTGGAGGCACATAGACAAAGCCAACCTCAGGGTTGGAAGCGCACAGCGAAAGCCAACCTCAGGGTTGGTGGCATACAACCTAAAGCCAACCCATTCCAGTAGCGTTTGGCGATTCCATTGCGGCACGGGCCTAACGCAGACCCTGGACAACGTCTTACTAAAACACTCATAATTTTAGTTTTTTAATTTAACTTATGCTTGGATTTGATTTGATGGAGAAGAAAGAAAGAGGTATGATAATAGGGATGATTTCACTTCCCCGGCGAAAAAGCTAAGACGACATTAAAAGTTGTGGTTGTTGTTTTAAGGGCCAAAGGGGAATAGAAAGAATAAAAGAAAGAAAGGAATAAAAGAGAAAAAACAAGAAAAATGATGTAGGAGAAAAATCTCAGAGAAGCTACGAAGATGATAACTGAATCAGGGTGGGGGAGTGGGGGGGGTTCCATTTTCCTTTTTCTTTTTTAAAATTAAAAATAAAAAAAACAAATTGTTTGAGTTATTGCATTTCCAACTGTCCATCAAAGATAAAGAGATGTAAGCCTTTCTTAGGAAAAAATATTGTTTGAGACTTAACCACACACTTTAAGAAAGTGAAGGACACTTTCTTTGAGACATCAATATTTTGTATTTAATATGTACACATTTTGAATATTTTAGTTGTTTAATGGATACTAGTCCTAGTTGAGGTGTCTAAGTGAATTTTTAGAATAATTTTAAGATATCATCGATGACATAAGCCTAATATCAATTCAAACTCCTAATTCAGGCATCACAATAATAATAATCTCTCAAGTCAATAATAATATTCATACATAAGCCCCCATATGGCCAATACAAAAATAATAAACAATCACATAATATTATATATCAAAACTAACCCAAATCAAGCTTATTCCGTATAATAAGTCTCAACTATTCCAATGATGACATTATTAGAACTAGTTAACAATATGGTCTGATAAGCGATGCTAAAGCCCAATAATCTTTTCAACTAATACTACAAGTCCATTTATACTCTACGTACTTTCTGAACCTCAATCATTCGGTCAAAATAACAATAATAATATAATTATCCCCTAAAATATCACTAAGCCCCGATCATCATAGCAAGAACCACTAAACACGATTCAAGCTCTAATATAGGTATTCACTATCAGTTATTCCAGTCAACAAGCCAACCATCTACAAGAATACAACCTATTTTAAGAATATCCCCAAGTATCAAGAATAAGGTAAGCAATTATATAACTACAATCCATCAAAAGAATATGATATTCATGGAAATTCTCGCCATTTCACCTAATCAGGACCCCCAAACCTTAAGTGATTCACAATACACAAGTAAGCAAGCTTACAATAAATAAACACTTTAGAAAAAAAGTCAAGGTATATCTCAACTCACCTTTAAAGAAGATCTACAATCCAAAACACAATCTAAAGCATCAACCAAAATCTCTACTCCCTCAAATCATATCCAAACATGATCAATCTATTCAAATACAACACCTATAAGTCAAAAGGAGTCCATTGATACCCATATCGATATATATGTCAGAATATTGGAATAGTATTTCTACCAGAGTGGTAGTATGTTATAAGGTATCATGACCTATTGGTAGTAAGATGGTCCAAAAGATAGTGATATGGAGTCACAAATATAGAAGTTAGAGTGAGGATGATTTTTGCATAAAGAAGCTAGTCTTAGTTGTATAACTTTTGATTAAGGGATGAGTTTCCATTTTATAGTGATAGACTAATGTTGTAGCAAGAGTTATAAATTTTATGGTAGTCTTGAGGGAAGTGATTGGCTATGATTGTTAGTTATTCAAAATAGGGAAGGAGCATAGAGTGGATAATTATGGTGGTTAAAGAAATCATTTATAGATGGTGAACGGAAAAATGGTAGGCTAGCCAATAAGTTATAAGTATAGACTAACTTGGGGAAAAACTTAGTGGTATTTATGGAAATTGAAGATAGTGGAAATATATGTATGGGTAAGTAAAATAGGATGTAAGAAAGTAGAATATGTTAATAGATAATAATGGGTTATATTATGAGATTAAGTTCGACTATCCTTATTATGTGATCTTACCCCCTTGATTGTCTTTTCTCTAGTAGTTGTAAACTAGTACTACATGTGAGAAGGCGTGTGATATATTATAATGTTTGGTAGTAATGTCGTGGAGAGAATGAACTTGTGGGTCGTAGTTAGGTGAAATAAAAGACTTTGGTTGATTTTCCATTTGATGGACTAGTATAATATGTGGCATGTTTTATCGGTGGTACATGATTGATGCTAGACTATAGGCTTGAACTTTAGATATGGGGTATGGTGGTAATCATAGTAGAGTAACATTGATAATGCATGTTTTGTGGGAATGAATTAGTGGGTTTGATGTAATGTGTGAAATATCCTAGGTTGGCAACTTGTGGAAAAGAAAGTAGATAATTGTGGTTGAGTCATTAAATGGATAAAGACGTAAGTATATAAGATTAAGTTGAACCCCAGGTAGCATGTTGTTATATAAGGTTTTATGTGTATGAGTGTCATGTACACCTAGCCTGTGTTCACAAGGCTCATGGTATGGAGAAGTCTGGGGAGCTATGGTATGGTATTCTTTATAGCTGAATTGAGGAAAATATAGATAGGCATTGTGCGCCTTTGATAGTTATACAAACTTTATTAAGTTGAAAGGATATGGGATTAGAGGTTTAATACTAGTATATTAAGTAGTGGAGACTAGATCATTATGTGATTACGAGGGTGGATATGTATTCTCATGAGAGTGTGAGCTTAAATTATTCTAAAAATTCACTTAGTCACCTCAACTAGGATTAGTATCCATTGAACATCTAAAATATTCAAAATATGTACCTATTAAATACAAAATGTTGATGTGTCAAAAAAAGTGTCCTTAACATTCTTGAAGTGTGTGGTTAAGTCTCAAATAATATTTTTTTTTCCTAAGAAAGGCTTACATCTCTTTATCTTTGATGGACAGTTGGAAATGCAATAACTAAAACAATTTGTTCTTTATTTTTAATTTTAAAAAAGAAAAAGAAAAATGGATCCCCCCATTCAGTTATCTTCTTCGTAGCTTCTCTGAGATTTTTTTCCTACGACATTTTTTCTTGTTTTTGCTCTTTTATTCTTTTCTTCCTTTTCTTCTTTCTATTCCCCTTTAGCCCTTAAAACAACAACTACAACTTTCAATGTCGTCTTAACTTGTCACCGGGGAAGTGAAATCATCCCTATTATCATACCTCTTTCTCCCTTCTCCATCTTCTACCAAATCAAATCGAAGCATAAGTTACAGTAAAAACCTAAAATTATGAGTGTTTTCAGAAGACACTATCCAGGGTCTGCGTTAGGCCCGCGCCGCAAAAGAATTGCCAAATGCCACTGGAATGGGTTAGCTTTGGGTTGCGTGCTATCAACCCTGGGGTTGGCTTTCACTGTGCGCTGCGAACCCTGATTAGATTCTTCTAGTAGTTTTATGCCCTTGTTTATCCTAGTTTTCTAATTTAAAGTAGTAATATCTTATTGAGTTATATATAGTTGGATCTGAGGCCATGGTTATTGTCATGATCCGAACCGAGGCCCTGGCCGTGACAAGTATCCCGAACCAAGAGGGCCCGAGATTCCTTGTCTAACTGGTAATCATATACACAATTCATATACTATATGACAAATGCAAAAATACATAACAATACGGAATCATGGTCACAATCTTACTTTAACTGAACGATATAAAATTTGATTTATAAACCATAAAAAATACATGACACCAGTCTGCAAAATCTCTAGCAATTCTAAAACAACATATGTCTGAAACTGGGGCAAGGCCCCCAGTCGTACCGTGATTCAAAATAAAATAACAATGACTTATAACTAGGCCTTCTGAAATAAGGGAGGCTCACCAACTGCAACTTCTGACCAAAAAATTCTACTGCTTAACGGAACCCCAGAAATGTACCTCAGATCATGAAATATATGGGGGTCAATACAGATGTACTGGTACGCAGAACAATACAAAAACAAAGTATGCATTTTTATAAAACATAGGTGAGAGCATTTCATAAATCATATATCATCTTGAAATAGTTTAAAACACATAGGCATAATCTGAAACCTTCAAAACACAATCTGCAATTCATGACTCTACTCTTTGTCTTACTTCTGAGCCAGATGATACACCCTACAACTCTGTTATTCTATAGGCTATATGGAATCTGCCCTTGACTCAGCGGCTAAGCGCCCAACCCAAGTTTGTCGCAAGGGTTGGAGTCTCTGCTTCTCTACTACGCCATTGGGCCATCACCAGCGTACAATTTCCCTTTCGGGTATTATAAACCCGTGTCGGAAAATCACAATTTTGGGCAATAAGTCATTTGACTCGTGCCTTCTTCGGGTAACTATCTAACTCTCTTAAGCCCAATTTTAGATTCTTTAAACCATATCTTCTTTGAAAAGTTCTTTCTTTCTTAATATCATTAGGGCACATCAAAAATAGGGTATCGTCATACCCACACTTGCAAGTCATATCACACATCTCTACTGCCTTTATCTTAATTCAAAGATGTTTATTAACCACCCAAAACAATTCAATTATCAATTGAAAGTTCACCATTCAAAATATTCAAAATCAATAATTTTCTCTGCAACGCTTTTATCTACGGTGGTCATCTCTTCTTTCAACTTAAAACCATTCTTATGGAAAAACATGATTGTTCACAACACAAGTTGAACACCTTCTCATTATCTCGAAAAGATAAAACAATTTGTACATAGTAATTCATCAACAGTCTCAAGCTCTTCACAGTTTATAAGATCAATTCACAACTTACGAAATTCGTGGAATTTATAGTAAAGGAGAAAATAGAACATCCCATGATCTCATTAATTTATCAATGCTAATATCACAAGATCACAAGAAAATAATTCAAGTTCAAAGTATTACATCACAATCTTCATAATTTCTTTATAACAATATGAAATCCTTAACGCATAATCATCAACAATCTTGAACCCAAATTCGTTTGTATATATATATATATATACTTAAAAACTAATTTAAAAATAGTAAAATTCATGCCCATGAGGTTTAGGATAGTCCCACGTACCTTAATCGATGAAGAATTCACGAAGAATTGATCCCTTGAGATTGAATGCTTAACCCTAGGTTGTTTTTCTCCTTATGTGTTCTTGAAAGATAAATTAGGGATTTTAAGAGAGTTAAAACGCTATTAATAAGCTTAATTTCATTTAAGAATGACTTGGGACTATTTTGGAATGTAAAAAGACTTGGTTTCACTTAAAATGACTTAAAATGAAGTTTTTATGCCCTTGGGCCATATGACATGCGACGCATTGCCTATGGCCTAAGCTAGGCAGTGCCACGCATTGTCCATCGCCTAAAATAGGTTGGGCGTCGCATTTCCCATAGCCCAAAATGGATTGGGCGATGCATTTCCCATGGCACAATAATTTCAGTAGCCTTAGGCAATTGCTAGGCGATGCACTCCATTATACAAAGTAATAAGTTTTCGCTCGGGCATCGGATTGTGGCTAAATTGGTATCGTTGGAAAGCTACTTCGAAGGCCTTTCATTTGATATATAGTAGGACCTCTAACTTGTCATATTCTAGGAGTAATTGTCGATGAAAGTTTTCCCACGTTGAAACGGTTACTAAAACTTAAATTGATAGAAATGTTTTCAACTCGTCTTAGAGTTAGAAGGTATTTGTGACCTCAATTCATATCCAAAGGTATTCCTACACTATAGAATTGATCATAACACATATATTAACAAAGAATCATTTGGTTCGGGTCTATACGCATAGGAATAATGGTCTAAATTCTAGCCCAAAAGTGCAGGGTGTTACATTGTCTCCCCCTTGGGATCATATGTCCCCGAATGATGGGTAAGGACTTGTTGAAGCTCTACAAGTATGGAATAAGAAACATAACCTCGAACTGAACATTTTTCCTTAACAAAATATACAAAGGCATCACACAATCTTCATGATAACCTCTAGGGAAACGGGTAAGCACGAAACATGAGATAACGAAACTTGACAACAACATAATCTTGGCATGTGTTTTATGGAACATGATCAAAACATTGTAAGACATGAATTTTCTTTAGAGTTCTCAACCTGATTAAGATTGTACAAGACATGAGATAAGATTCTCGCAGGACATAAGAATATTAGCATTCTTCATCTTACAAGATACAATGAAAAGACTTAAACTTAGAGACACTACTTGTCTACGCTCAAAACAATAAATTACATGTTGCATGGTTCCCAACTTACAATTCTCCCCATACCCATCTAACCACACGAGTTTCATTCCCACTATAATATACTTCTATGTTGAAGCCTCACTCGGAGGAAAATATGCTAACTTAAACTACGGGACCCTGTACTCTACATCATATCCAGAAATCATCTCACCTCATCACTATAATCCAACAACCTCAAGTCTTAATTCAAGGAATACTAACCACATGGAACATTGGTTTGTGTTTTCATCAATCACAACATTCAAGCCTATCATTACTATTCTTACTTCATGGATCTCCCCACTAAGACAAGCAAATTCTATCACTCTCACCAAGATTTTCTCCGCATATCTCCTTCCCAACTATTTCACTTAACGGAAGTTCATATCCTTCTTTCCCCTTCTCCTATAACCTTATCCCAAGAAACCACATCAAAATTTTTCACCTTCTAGAATATCTATTCACCTACCTAAAACATCACTACGCTTCCACAACCACCTTCATTCTGACATACAAAGGGTCATTGAGGGACCCGAGCATAACTATCATGAATGAAATTAACACTTATCAGACCATAACTTATACTTATCGCACTACTTAAGGAGAGACATAAGGTGAAGATACGATAGAATGGATACGAAGTGCTTCATACATCAAGTATCTGGATAATAAGTAGAGAGTCGTCTGTCATAAAATCAACATAGCACAATTTCTTAGGGAAGACAATAGCGAGAAACATGAGTGCTTACAACACGAGTCGTATAACATAAGTTTTGAATTTTTAAAGTCAACGACTGAGACAAAAACTTCTACTTGAAACTATCACTTCTCATTTTCAGAGCTGAAATAGTCATAAGTTAGCATAAAATCTATCACTTTGGCTAATCTCGACATAAAACGAATCATTATCATATGAAATCATAGTTCCTTATAACCAACCATGATTTGGGATACGAATTTATGGATCATGATCATCATATCTTAGAGCTTGAATACATGAAAGGCTAGATTTACTGAGACATTATTGATTCTAGTTTGGAGGTCGGATCATAACGTAAGTTACATAGAGTGCTCTAACCTTAGACACAGGAGGGACTTGAATACATGAGACATTGGTAGAGTAACCTCTTAAATTGAAATAGGAGGAACATGCATCATAACTCCTCCTCATAACTTGCGACACTGAGAAAAATTTAGGAACTACCTTAATCCATCATCTCCCCCTTAAATCAAAGTTACAATCCTAAACTTACGGTCATACCTTCACATCAAAATCCATAGCCACAACTCTCAACACAAAAAAGTATCTCACCATATACATAAGCGCTAAACTCTCTCTGATAAATTATACTCTGAAGGCCTCATTTTTTGAAAGTGCTACTCTTAGCTCTCGCTAGCCTCTATAGTCATCACTCTACAACTCCCACTCTCAGGGGCATATGCCTCCACACTCCTTATCACAAAAGGATACCAGTATACACATGGACGCAAACTCCTCTCCATAATTTTTTATACAAGGACACTAAATTCATTCTAAGACATCCCCTTCAGGTACACTAATCCTAACATCCTCCAACCCCCAAAGTCATCTATTTATGGTTAACATTATCATGGGCATAGATATCCACGCTTTAAGACATACAACACTTCATCTTCAACTCCTTAGAATACTTAGCATTATCCCTCTAATCACATAACTTGCAACTTACCAAAATTTGTAAAATATACCAAAGGCGCATATTGGCTACCTATATTTCCTCAATTCAACTCTATACAACACTATATAACAACTCCCTAGACTTCTCCACACTAAGGAAAATTGTGGACATAGACTGGGCGTATCTGATACTCATACACATGAAACCTTATCTAACAACATGCTACCGGTGGATAACTTATGATTATACTTACGCCCTTATCCTCTTAATGACTCAACCACAATTCATTATTCTAAACACTAACCTTCATGACTACACACACACACACACACATATATATATATATCATAATTTTCCACTCCTTATTCTGCAAGTTGCCAACCTAGGCTATTTCAAACATTACATCAAGCCAACTAAATTTTTTTTCTTTTTTTCCACAAAACATGCACTATCAATCTTGAACTACTATTCTTACCACTACACTCCACATCTAAAGTTCAAGCCTATTGTCTAACAACACCAATCATATGAAGCATTCCATAGAATATACTAATAAATCGAAGAAACATTAACCTAAGTTTCTTATTTCACTTAACTATGGCCCATAATTTCATCTTCTCCACGACATTAGTACTACACCTCCAAATCTACTACATGCCTTCTCACATGTACTACTAATTTACAACTACTAGAGAAAAGACAAATCAAGGGGGTAAATTCATAATAGGGATAGTCGTTCTTAATCTTATAACATAACCCATTGCGATCATATCAACATATTCCACTTTCTCACGTCGTGGTTACTTACCTATGCATACATCACAACTACCTTCAAAATTTCATATACAACAATGAGTCTACACTTATAACTTATTGGCTAATCTAACCATTTCTATTCACAGCTTATAATTAATTTCTACAACCACCATGACTATCCGTCCTGAGATCCTTCCTTATTTTATATAATTAATAACAATCATATTCGATCACTATAAAATGGAAAATCATTCCTCAATCAATGAATATACAACTAAATCTATTTATTTACATAAAAGTCACCCTCACTCTGACTTCTAACCTTGTGACTTCATATCACTAACTTCTTGGCCCAATCTCACTGCCAATAGGTCAGGACACTTTAACATATACTACTACTCTGGTAGAAATACAGTCCTAACATTCTGCGATACATCATTACCCTTATGCATGATATCTGCAACAAGACTTTAAAAAGGGACTGGATACACTTAATACCTCATGTTGAAAAGCACTATTTCATCAGGATCAAAGTTTACACTAGAATCAATACACCTTGAAGTACTAATGGACTCCTCTCAAGTCCTTCTGCAATTTCATAATCTCTTATGATTCAATTAGAAGGTACCACCTCATCTAGGCTCGAAGATTCTGCACTTGAATCGACTCAATAAGGAGACATAGTTAACAAAACTAGAGTAAAGAAGGAATCTGGACAACTTCCAAATAAAATACATAATGGCACGATTTAGAGCATGAAGAAAAGTAAAACATTCCTAAATACCTTATAGCCTCCTACTTATAAGTGTGGTGCGCTATACACCCATAAATATGACTCTACCCAATGCGATTTCGCAAATGCCCTAGGACCATAAATCGTGCTTTGATATCAAGTTTGTCACGACCCGAACCGAGGTCCTGGACGTGACAAGCATCCCGAACCAAGAGGGACCGAGATCCCTTCTCTAACTAGCAATCATATACACAATTCATTTACTATATGACAAATGTCGAAATACATAACAATACATAAACATGGTCAAAATCTTACTTCAACTGAACAATATAAAATTTGATTTATAAAACTTCAAAAATACATGACACCAGTCTGCGAAATCTCTAACAATTTTAAAACAACATATGTCTGAAACTGGGACAAAGCCCCCAGTCGGACCGTGATTCAAAATAAAATAACAATGACTTATAACAAGGCCTTACGAAATAAGAGAGGCTCACCAACTGTAATTTCTGACCAAACAACTCTATTTCCTAGTGAAACCCCAAGACTGTGCCTCAGATCATGAAATATAGAGGATCAATACAGATGTACTGGTAGGCAGAACAATCCAAAAACAAAGTATACATTTTTATAAAACATAGGTGAGAGCATTTCATAAATCATATATCATCTTAAAACAGTTGGAAATATATGGGCATAATCTGAAACCTTCAAAATACAATCCGCAATTCACGACTCTACTCTTTGTCTTACTTCTGAGCCAGATGGTACACCCTACAACTCTGCTTCTCCATGGGTTATATGGAATCCTTCCTTGACTCGGCGATCAATCCCCCAACCCAAGTTTGCCACAAGGGTTGGAGTTTCTGCTTCTCTACTATGCCATTGGGCAGTTGCCATCATACATTTTCCTTTTTGGGTATTATAAACTCATGTCGGTAAATTACGATTTCGGGCAATGAGTCATTTGACTTGTGCCTTCTTTGGGTAACCATCTAACTCTCTTAAGCCCAATTTTAGATTCTTTAAATCATATCTTCATTGAAAAGTTCTTTCTTTCTTAATATCATTCGGGCACATCAAAAATAGGGTAGCGTCATACCCAGACTTGCAAGTCATGTCACACATCTATACTGCCCTTATCTTACTTCAAAGATGTTTTTTGACTACCCAAAACAATTCAATTATCAAACAAAAGTTCACCATTCAGAACATTCAAAATCATTAATTTTCTCTGCAATGCTTTTATCTACGGTGGTCATCTCTTCTTTCAACTTAAAACCATTCTTATGGAAAAACATGATTGTTCACAACACAAGTTGAACACCTTCTCATTATCTCAAAAAGATAAAATAATTTGTACATAGCAATTCATCAACAGACTCAAGATCTTCATAGTTTATATGATCAATTCACAACTTGCGAAATTCATGGAATTTGTAGTAAAGAGAAAATAGAACGTCCCAAGCTCTCATTAATTTATCAATGTTAATATCACAAGATCAAAAGAAAATAATTCAAGTTTAAAGCACTACATCATAATCTCCACAATTTCTTTATAACAATATGAAATCCTTAACGTATAATCATCAACAATCTTAAACCCAAATTCGTTTATATATATATATATATATATATATATACTCTAAAACTAATTTAAAAATAGTAAAATCCATGCCCCTGAGGTTTAGGATAGACCTAAGTACCTTAATAGATGAAGAATTCTCAAAGAATTGATCCCTTGAGATTGAGTGCTTAACCCTAAGTTATTTTTCTCCTATTGTGTTCTTGAAAGATGAATTAGGGATTTTAAGAGAGTTAAAAAAATACTAATAAGCTTAATTTCGGTTAAGGATGATTATGGACGATTTTGGAATGTAAAAAGACTTGGTTGCCCTTAAATGACTTAAAAGCGAAGTTTTTATGCCCTTGGGCCATATGGCATGTGACACATTGCCTATGGCCTAAGCAAGGTAGTGCCACACATTGTCCATCACCCAAAATAGGCTGGGCGTCTCATTTTCCATCACCCCAAATGGGTTGGATGACGTATTACCCATGGAACAACAATTCCAGTAGCCTTAGGCGATTGCTAGGTGATGCACTCCACTTTGCAAAGTTATAACTTTGTGCTCGGGTATCGGATTGAGGCAAAATTGGTATCGTTGCAAAGCTACTTCGAAGCCCTTTCATTTGATATATAGAAGGACCTCTAACTCGTAATATTCTAGGAGTAATAGTCGATGGAAGTTGACCCAGGTTGAAACGTTCACTAAAACTTAATCGATAGAAATGTTTTCAACTCATCTTAGAGTTAGGAGGTATTTGTGACCTCAATTCATATCCAAAGGTATTCCCACACTATAGATTTGATCATAACACATATATTAATAAAGAATCATTTTGTTCGGATCAATACGCGTAGGAACGACGGTCTAAATTCTAACCTTAAAGTGCGGGGTGTTACAGTTATGATACCAGTATGATGTCAGGTTTGTCATCTACGCTTTGGTTGAGTTATGATTTAGCTTAAAGATACTTAGATGCTCGCGGTGGTACTATTTGGATACTAGTGATGGTATGCATACGGTTAGGCGCATTTACACCAAGTAGTGACACTATTCCAACTGAAAACTTGACTTTATTACTATTTTCTAAAAAGGGATTTTCTTTCACTTTTCAACTTTAAAACTGATTGTTTAAAAGAAAGTTGTGCCACCTTTATTAATGACTTATAATCTTTTAAACTGAACATATTACTTAGAAAACTTAAATCGAAGCTGTTTTTGGATAATTTTTTATCAACTCTTTTACCACTATTATTTACTTTGTTCAAAAGAGATTCTGATCATTTCTACATTGTCACGCTGATTTAGTCCCAAACTCGATCTCAGACAATAAATTTATAATTTATACTCTTTTAATCTCGATTTGAGTCCGAGCACTTATTATACTTATACATCTCTCTGATACTGGATGAAGTAGATTGATTATGATGATTACTAGAAGTCCTGATTCGAGACCACACAATGTATATGGATATCCCGAGTACCCTATGGTCCTTTTCATCCCATGAGTCATAATACCGGAGAAAGATGGTCATCGCATGTTCTACATTTGCGAGCTACTGAGATGGAGGAGGTATATACACTTGGTACATTCTGGTGCTCGATTGGTTAATGGTACTGAATTATTCTTGCATTAATTACGTTTTTATGCATTGGCTTCAACCAGTATGATTGTTTGGCGCTTTTATTTATCTATCTTATAGGGGTTCGTATTGGTACTGATTATGATTGTTGTTTGCTGAGTATGTACTTGTGCCTTTCGGGCTTAAGGAGGTTCGAATAAGTTATTGTTTGTTTTGGCTAGCTGGTTACATATTTATCAATATTATTGTATAGTTCATGGCAGGGAGGCTACGGATTTGTAGTAGGTACGCTTTTGAGTTTTCTTATTCTTTATTATGGTAAGAATTGATTAACATTAGATTATCTCTTGTCTGTGCACATTTCAGATAGAGACCCTGCTTATGCTAGTATTAGACCTCCTATTGCTTATGATTTCGGTAAGGTTGGATTAGCTCCCTTAGAGTAGTGTCTTCACATTTGATTTTATTCGTATAGCGTAGTTATATATATTTTTATTTGGCTACTATTGGTATATCATTCCCTTCTTTCTACTACACTCGTATATTATATATCTCTATCTTCATTATACTATTGTATATGGACTAGTTACTTACGAAACCATGTTTCGTCCTTGATTACTTACTGGTAGTACCTAGTAGTTTACCTTTACTTTTTCATCAGTACTTTTATGTTCCGTTTCCTAAATAGTTGCTTGTAGTTATATTTCTGCTTTACATGTTGTTTACACTTGCATTATCTTTGGAGCTCAGTCGGTGGATGCCTATTGAGTACCTCATATTTGGTACTCATACTACACTCCGTAACCTACAGATCATAGTGCAAGTTTTTTTCATTGATCTGTATATAGTGCGGAGCAGCAATGGATCGGAGATTCGGAGTGAGCTCCTGATATCCTGAGTTATCCTTGACCTCTTTCTTACTGTTAGACTTATCTCTATTTTTGTATATTGGAGACGACTTTCTATATATTTTACTATGTATTATACTTATGCTCTTGTTGTATTAGAAGCTCTTGTATTTAACTTACCAGATTAATTTACTTCCGTCTTATCTCTTCTTCTCTTTTATTTAGTTTTATTTTTGTTTTTTTATTAGTCCATTACTAATTGTTTTGGACTATGGATTGGCTTACCTGCTGGTACATTATGGTAGATGCTATCATGACCTAAGAAAATTGGACCGTGACAGTATAAAAAGTATAATTTTCTAACAAATAGGATTCAGATGAACCCCTCCACTCTACCTAGTTCTGCCCGTGACGATAAGTCAACTTTTCATGCACCTAGTGAATCAAATTACTATTATTATGTTAACTTTCAAATTCATAAATTTAAATTCTAAATCTGTATTACAAGTACTATGTATGAAAGTATTGGAGTATATATTTAGTAGGCGTTTGACCATAAAAAATATAAAAGTTTGGAAGTTAAGATTGTGTTTGACCATATTTTTTTGAAAAGATGTTTTTAAATATAAAATTGAAGTTGAAGTTGGAAAAAGGTAAAAAGAGTTTGAGACTATTTTGACTTTTTCATTTGAAGTTTTTTTATCGCCAAGCGGCAATTTTTAGAATAAAATAAAAAAAATAAAAAAAATGAATATTTCTCATGTCAAATGGGGTCTTAGTTTATGAAAATTTCAAGTTATAATATACATTTAATTATTGCCAATGATGAAAGATTAAAGTGGTAATTAACCAATAAAGTCCGAATTGCCGGTAAGCCAAATTAGTTGCAACGCCACCGACTTCTCTTTGGTGCATTCCCACATTAATTTATATATAATAGTATCTCAGCACGTGCGTTGCACATATATTTTATCTCATTTTTACAATATATATGTACCATATATACTTGAGTAAATTTTTGACATAATACATAACCATACTCTTTAACTTAGTCTCAACAATCTATAACCTCTAACTTTGAGCGTACATAAGTAGACACTTCAACTTGTGTAAAGTTTGATAAGTATACACATGCATTCTTCGTGACATCTATATGAAAATTTCAACGATTTGTCACGTAGGATGTGTATGCCTACTTGTTCAACTTTATACAAATTTAAATGCATATTTACGCACACTTAAAATCGAAAGGCATGAGTGAGGTAAAACTAAATTAAAATGGACATTTATGCATTAAATCAACTTTTTTTATGCATACATAATGATAGAGATATTTCATATAGTTATAAATTATTACAACTTTAAATATACCAACTCCAGCATTTTTTCCTAACCTTGAGACCTTTGATGGATACAGTCAAAGAACAACTCTATTATGTTTTTCTGACCATTAATCAATTAAATCATGGTAGGCTTCTCTTTTAAATTTGATTGCTCCGGTCAATAGATGATTTACAAAACAATATCTTTTTAATCAGTTTTATCATCTTTGAATCTATCATCCATATATGGCATTAATTGCCTTTCGAATATAATTACCCTTTCAAATTTAATTTGCTCTTTTCTAAAATATATATGTCTAGAAATAAAATAATATTAATAAGATGTTAAGACATCAAAGCTTATATGGAAATATTTGGACAAAATTATTGATAAAAATTAATCTGCTTGCTTTGGAAATCTCTTTTAACTAAAAGTAATTACCAAAATATCTTACTTATAAATATAATAAATTGAAAAAACCCTATCGCTTCATGGATGGTTAAGTCAATTTTCACAACAAATTAAAAAGTCTCAAATCCAACGTTCCATATTTTACAACCATTCTGTCGATTCAAATTGATATCATAATGTAATTCCTTCTCTTTTGTAACCATTAATGCAATTATGAATTATCTTACATAGTTTCTTTACAAGTTCGATCTATTTAAAGATTAGAATAAAATATTTATAGTCAACAAAATCTAATCGTCACTTGACCCATGGCGTTATGAATATACAGTACAACAAATTAACAATTTTGTTACAACATCACACAAATCAAATGGTGAGAGTTCTTTTGTGACATTCAGTGAATATAACTGATGAAGTATAATAAAGCAAGTTTTAAAGAATAGTTGTACAACATCGAGTTACAAAAACTTGAACACTCCATCAAGGTGCTTCTTCTATGTTAGCTTCTTCGATCCTGAAAGTTGGCTATAATATTTTACTCATTACTTGACATTGTCTCCAAGATGTGAAAAAGTAAAATCAAAAATGCAAACCACCTTGATTGAAGAAGTCTTGCAATCCATTGTGCTATATTGCAACCGATAGTAGTTGTAATAGCTGAAAAAATTAGTTCTGTCTGCATGAGGAATTTATAGGGATAAACACCAAATCCAAACCAGGATAGTATAGACTCACTGAGCATTTATGAGTCAGACGAGAGATTATAATTAAGAGCGTTTAAAAATATCATGAAAGTTCTTGCCAATCAAAAAATCTGTATGTCATATCACTTTTTCAATCACAAAGAGAAGATATCTTACTCTTTTGATTATGGACTGGTGCATCATAAAAGTGTGAAGCGGCACAGTGTGATGCAAGAAAGAGAGGACAGACGCCGCATGTTCCCCTAAATAGAAAGGTTGACAACTCTTTGTAGGGTTAAGTATTTTATTTAGATAATAAGGAGGGTAATTTAATAATTTAAATTTTAATTAATTTGTAAAGGTTTAACAATAAAATACCTTTTGTAGCAATTATTGCAAAATTAATTTGTCCAAGCATATGATTGGCCAGGTCAGAATTAGTTTAAATACATGAAAATAAACCATACCAATTTTGTAAGACACACACACACACATATATATATATATATATATATATATATATATATATATATATATATATTAATTTAGATGTACGCGTCTTGCGCGTGTACTTTACTTTAATGAGTTCAAACATTATATCAAATATGATATTTGTTTAAATAATACAGATGAATATAATAATTAAATTTAATATCTTTTGAGTATGTAAGGATGGAGAATTTATTTATTAAACCCAATCTTTAGTAAAAATATTTTTAAAAGTCGATCGACATTCATCTACCATCTGTAGATTACAACAAAACAATACAATGATAGAGACATCAAAATAACACAATTAAATCTAATCTTTACACACAAAAATTTTCTCAAAGTCGTCCGACTCTCATCTACCACCTGTAAACAATAACAAAATAATACGATAATAGAGATATCAAAATAATACAACTAAACCTAACCTTTACATAAAAAAATTCCTCAAAGATGACCAACATTTACCTATCACCTGTAAATTGCAACAAAATAATACGATAAAAGTGATATCAAACCAATACAATTAAACTTAAATTTTATACACAAAAATTTCTCAAAGCCGATCGAGATTCATCTACGAACTGTAAACTACCACAAAATAACAAACTAATAGAGATATTACGATAATACAATTAAACCTAATCTTTATCTAAAAAAAAAATTCAAAGCCGACCCACATTCATCTAGCATCTGTAAATTAAAATAAAACAATCAGATAATAAAGATATCAAAATAATACAATTAAACTGTAACACCCCAGAAATTTGCTCGTTAAAGATTCATGCGTAAGCGTGTCGAGCTCTATTTTTTATGCGTGATTAATAATTTTTCTGTATAGTATTTCTAATATTTCGACCTTTCATTGCGTAGAGCATCGAATAATATTTCCAACGATATGTGGAGCACCCAAAACGGACACTCGAGCGATGAGTTACGGACATTCCGATCTAGCGATGAATAGTGATGAACAGTAAAACGTGCAGGAAATTAAAATTACTGCAGCCAGGCGAATTTCAGGGTCAACTTCAAACGATCATAAATCCTTGTACATAATGATCTGGGTGATATACTATATATCAATGGAAAGATATGCAAGTCCTCTTTCTAATGAAATTGGTTTCATCAAATTTTACTATCGGAGCAAAAAGTTATGGTCAATCTAGTTCAGCCTATCAAAAGCAAATTTTTGGGTCAACTTCAAACGACCATAACTCCTTGTACATAATGATCTGGGTGAGCTATTATATATCAACGGAAATCTCTAAGAGTTCTCTTTCTAATGAAATTTATTTCATCCAATTTGGCTGTCGGAGTAAAATGTTATGGTCGATCTACTTCAGCCTATCAAAACAGTCCACCAAAGGACAGATTTGACATTATTTATTTTTTAAAGGGCAATTTGGTCATTTCACACACCCTCTTGGACGAAAATGTGTCCATTTAATCCATAATTGAACCTTCAAAATTTATTTTCTCCATGAAACATTTGGGATAATGAAACCCTAGCCAAATTTCACCTTCAAATATCTTTCAATTTCACCGTAGAAATCCAAAATTAATCCGATAAACGAACTCCTCATTTCAAGACCTTCGAGGAGCACCCATTATTTGTTCGAACAGGATTCCGTAATCAAGAAGTCAATTTCAAGGTATGTGGGGTTTTGAACAAGAGCAATCTTCCGTTCTTGTGCCCAAAGCTTTAATTTTATTATGGTTTTACATGATTTTGCAAGTGAGATTATGTCTAAATAATTCGATTATGAGATTATGATGATTGAATGAATAAACTTTGATTTATATGATTATCTCAATGTTTTCATGATATGATTTAATAATTATCATTGCGAATTACACAATTTTACCACGAGGTGGTATTTTGAATGATTTTGGGACATATGTCGAGATGGTATTTTGGAATTATATTTTGAGATATGTGTCAAGCTTTATGCTTCCCAATGACGATTTGAATTATTGAATATATATTTGAGACACAAGATGTCTTGATATCTATAATTGTAAATTTCATACTTTTATTTTGAACGATTTCGAGATATATGTTGAAATGTTATTTTGGAATAATTTTGATATTTATGATAAGCTTAAAGCTTCTTTATGACGAAATTGAATCATTGAGCATATTGTGATATAACATTTGAGATGTTACCATGAGTCTTGATATTTTCTCAAAAATATTGATGTTGTCATGACTTGATAAATTGTTACATTTTGTCATTTAAAAAGGTTGAGTTCTATTATTGAAATTTCATGATATTCGAAAATGGGTATACACTCAAATTACTTTATGAAGGATTTATAAGACTTTGATTTTTTTTCCAATATGGATATACATGATTACTTCATTACTCTACTTCTTAAATTGAGAATTTATGCTATGAATTGCATACTACTACAATGAATTGATATTTCTAAAGGCTTTCGAGATAAAAGTCGTGATTTGAGTTGTACTACGGGATATGTATTCTTATTATGAATTGAAGGTCTCAAGTGTTTTTCAAAAGTTGTTGTCATGATTTAATTGTCGAATTGAAAGAATAATCATTTGAGTACATTGACCTTGAACTCGCAGAGTCGAGATGATTTTGACTATGAGAAAGATTGATTTTGATATAGATGTTGAGATAGATTTTGGTATTTTTCCGGATGATTTTGATGAGTTGAATTGTTGAAAATATTACGTATTGAGTCTTCATATCCTTGTCCAAATGTCGAGTCGGTTATGGTTCAATGCATTGATACCTTGTTGATGTTGAAAAAGATTAAAATGTTTTAAGTCGAAGTTGGGGTTAGGAATCCACAAATTGTTGATGAATTAATAATTTGAGAAAGATACATGATTTTAGTCATCATTGTTGACCCTTGAGATATTTTGAAGTGGAATCCCTAACGCGTTCTGAGCTTGTCGGAGAGCAGTACTTAGCACCGAAAGGGAAGTTTGGTATTTCCCCAAACCTATGTGCCACCGTAGGGTTGTTTGATGATGATATTATTGGTCAGAGAGCCCGATTGTGATTATTACAGTTTTAAGGTCGTACTCACTGGCAAAGAGTATGACGCTCCCGCCAACGGGGGTTTCAAATATTGCTATTCCACATAGCTCACGTGGGGTTGTCGGTTATAGGAAACTCCGCTATCCATAAAAGTCATGTTTCTTGAATTACCGAGTCACTCCAAGATTTGAGTCAAAGAGTTGAGATGTTATGATGAATTATGATTACCTATGATGAATTTTGACGATATGATAATTTATGATGATTTATCATAATTTATGATTTTTGATGATTTACATGGATTATGATATTTTACCATTTTAACTATTTATTATGAATGTATGAAAAGTATGATTTGGTATAACTCAAGCCAAGTGAGTCATCATTGTCTGTATGCATGTTTTCATGAAATTGATGATTTATTTAAAGTGTTGCATGCACCCCCACATACTCAGTACATTCTCTTTGTGCCGACCCCCATTTACTATTCTATTCAGTTGCAGTTTCCGGTCAGCAGGTAAAGAGTCCTTACAGTTCAGGGACTTGGGTCGGTTATTTCAGTTGGAGCATTGTATCTTCTTTCATCGGTCGTATTGAGTGTGGTAGTTGGGATTTATGACCCGACTATGTACAGACAATACTAGTGGAGGCTTCATAGACAGTAGTAGTGGTTGATGTATTCAGTCTCCTTCTTGTATATGTATATGTGTTAGTAGAATAGAAATCTTGTAATTCCAATATTGTACTGAACAGATTCTATATTGAGACATTTTCAGCTTCATTCTCTCAGAATTATGTTTTAATCAGTTGCTTTTGAGTTATATCGATGAAAAGGGTTAGCTTGGGGTCACTTGTGACCCTAAGCACCGCGTGGCGTCTCGGAACTTGATTTTTGGGATGTTACAAACTTGGTATCAGAGCACAGAGTTCAAGTGTCCTAGGGTGTCTATGAAGCCGTGTCTAGTAGAGTCTTGCGGAATGGTACGGAGACGTCTGTACTTTTCTTTGAGAGGCTATAAGATATTTAGGAAAGGTTGTTGTTCTTTCAAGTCTTGAATCGTGCAAAAAGTTTAAACCAGATAATCTACCAAATTTCTTTTTAGGATCTATAAGTGACAGTTTGTACTTTTCTATCTATGTGCTATTCTTGAGATAGTATGAGCAGCAAGTCCCGGTTCTTTTCCTGATAATGTTTTTAGACTGATTAGCAAAATATTTCAGAATTCTCATAAAAGTGGCTACAAAAGAGCCTCCTAGTGTGTTATAGGTTCCTGAAGTTTCATGTTATGTCCTCTTATTTATGACTTGTTCAGCTAAGACTGAGTGGATGCGTACTCCTGGATCATCGAATATGGTATGCCAAGTTCCTATCTCCCGTAATCTTGCTATCATTATGCTATTGAAAAATGAAAGCCTAGTGAAGTCGTGTGGGGCTCTTTCGATTCACTAGCACAGCTTCTTTGTTATTCATCTCAATTTTTTTTTTCAAAACTCATATTTAAAGCCTAGTGGAGCCGTGTGCGGCCTATTTCGATCCACTAGCAACTTGTAGTTCATCTTGTTCCTTGTGCTGGCTGAAAATGTGGGATGTGGAGGTGTAGTAGTAAGAAGGATGGTAAGTGTGATTTGTTGAGCATAAGTATAGCGAAATCCCTTTTTGTATGCAATTGGGTTAATAGGAAGTGATATAGTTTGTTCGAGGTATGAAACGGGTGTTGACGGTATTTGTATGACAGAGAGTATAGGTTAGTGATGGAAGTACTCGGTGGGTAAGTGTTGTTAATCTAGGCGCTCTCCAGATTGCAAGAGGAAGTTAAGTTAAGACGTAGAGAGCTATGAACTATGTTATGTTGTGTATGAAGGATAGATAGTAGTGACGGGTGAAAGAAGGATGTGTTAATTGATTGTCAATAAGATAGGCTATATGATTAGGACCAATTATTATTGTTATGAAGTTTAAGTGGGCTAGTGTTCATGGATGTGTTATTTTATAATCTTCACATGGGAGTTATGTGTGAGATGGAGTTGTAAATTATTTGAAGTGTGAGACCTTAAGTTTGAACGATTGGTGATCATGAAGCCGAATGTGACGGTTTTCAAATTAATGGTATTAGTTGCCGGAAGTGACCTAATAGGCTTGAACAGTGTACATAAGAGTTTAAGTGTAGTTGACTTGTAATTAAGTTTAATATTATATTATGATGAGAAAGTTCACCCAAGATATTATGGGACTGCTTTAATTTGGAGGATTAGTGTATGTGGTGTAGTGAGTCGTGCCATGGGATTGTTAGATGGATAAATACTAGTTAGACGATGGATGATGTTTTGATGGCTAAGTTAAGGCGAGGTGTATGATTGGAAATGTTGAGCCTCTTAAGTGTGATTTTGATTCTTATGGGTTAGAAACATAAGTTCATAGGCATGGTATTAGACGGAGAAGACAAAAGTAGCATGGTCTATCAAAAGGTTAGAAAGTATTCAAGTTGAGCTAATAGAAATAAGCGTTGAAGCACTAGATGGTGTACATTCCGGAGATAGAGATGTTCGTGGAGATTCGAAATTAGTAAGCATTTGAGAATTTGAGTGGTGGCTTAAAGCTAAGGGGGAGATGATAGAACAAGTATTCAAGTCAAGCTTTTACATTTTAGTAGAAGTACCAGTAAGTTGTAAATTTGTTGTGAGAAAGATCGGTGCTTGACCCAATGTTATTTCAGTATTTTCAGCTGTCCCAAAACCTACTCATGCTTTACATTTCATTTCCATGATCTTAATTCATGTCCATACACGTGATAGAGAATTACATACTCTTCTAGTATCCAAAAATGAGAAATTCCAGTTCTTCTAGTAGTTGGAATCACATTCCATAAGTTATGAGCTCTAAATTCAGGGCATGCCGCCCATGACTCATATACTCAAGTTTTACAGTATGTTCAGTTCCAGTACTCAGGCAATACTCTTATTGATCAGTGAGATTCAGTTTCCGTTATGGGTGTCTTGAGTTTTGATACCTTAATGAACCCATTGTATTTGATATTTTATTCCTAAGGCCTCAATAGAGAGAGTCAAGTTATTTACATTATCCCTTCATGTTTCAGGTCTTCATGTTTTAAAATTTTGTGACCTTTTCATTAAGTCAAGCTAATGGTGTTGAGAAGTTTTCTAGAAGGGAGAGAAGATACTTCCTTATCTATGATAGAAGGTGGTGTGCTCACGGAGGTGAAGTGAAGTTAGATTGAGGCTAAACCCTTGATACATGCCGTGGTTAGTTGAAGTTTTAAATGTTTATTTGGAAATATTATTGTGCGTTGGTTTTATGCACTTCTATGAGGTTGTAGGAATAGTAATACAGAGTTTTTGTGTATAGTTCAATTGGTTGAGAAAATGTTATGTGTGTCGTTTAAAGAATTGACCAGTATGTGCGAATGATGTAGTTGATGGAATCTTAGAGAAAGCGAGGAAGATGCTTTATGAGTGTTCGTTTAGGGGTGCATGTGCGAAGTGCGTATGTGGTTATAAGTATAGGCTTGAATGTTATGGTTGTATATCTAAAAGAATGCACCGCAAGTTAGCGGATCCCTAGTATAAGATTGTATGTGGTTGTTGGAGTAGCAATAAGAGTTATGTTTGAAGTGAGGAGTTGTGAGGCTCAGTGTGTATTGAGGTTCATGATATAGATTAATATTATAGTGTTATGTGGCGTATCTCATGAGTACTTGGAGTTAGTCTTGATAAATTGTTACATTTTGACATTTAAAAAGGCTGAGTTCTATTATTGAAATTTCATGATATTCGAAAATGGGTATACACTCAAATTACTTTATGAAGGATTTATAATACTTTGAATTTTTTTCCAATATGGATATACATGATTACTTCATTACTCTACTTCTTAAATTGAGAATTTATGCTATGAATTGCATACTACTACAATGAATTGATATTTCTAAAGGCTTTCGAGATAAAAGTCGTGATTTGAGTTGTACTACGAGATATGTATTCTTATTATGAATTGAAGGTCTCAAGTGCTTTTCAAAAGCTGTTGTCATGATTTAATTGTCGAATTGAAAGAATAATCATTTGAGTACATTGACCTTGAACTCGCAGAGTCGAGATGATTTTGACTATGAGAAAGATTGATTTTGATATAGATGTTGAGATGAATTTTGGTATTTTTCCGGATGATTTTGACGAGTTGAATTGTTAAAAATATTACGTATTGAGTGTTCATATCCTTTTCCAAATGTCAAGTCGGTTATGATTCAATGCATTGATACCTTGTTGATGTTGAAAAAGATTGAAATATTTTAAGTCGAAGTTGGGGTTAGGAATCCACAAATTATTGATGAATTAATAATTTGAGAAAGATACATGATTTTGGTCATCATTGTTGACCTTTGAGATGTTTTGAAGTGGAATCCCTAACGCGTTCTGAGCTTGTCGGAGAGTAGTACTTAGCACCGAGAGGGAAATTTGGTATTTCCCCAAACCTATATGCCACCGTAGAGTTGTTTGATGATGATATTATTGGCCAGAGAGCCCGATTGTGATTATTGCAGTTTTAAGGTCGTACTCCCTAGCAAAGAGTATGACGCTCCTTCCAACGGGGGTTTCAAATGTTGTTATTCCACGTAGCTCACGTGGGGTTGTCGGTTATAGGAAACTCTTTTGTCCATAAAAGTCATGTTTCTTGAATTACGGAGTCACTCCAAAATTTGAGTCAAAGAGTTGAGATGTTATGATGAATTATTATTACCTATGATGAATTTTGACGATATGATAATTTATGATGATTTATCATAATTTATGATTTTTGATGATTTACATGGATTAGGAGATTTTACCATTTGAACTATTTATTATGAAAGTATGAAGAGTATGATTTGGTATAACTCAAGCCAAGTGAGTCATCATTGTCTGTATGCATGTTTTCATGAAATTGATGATGTTATTTAAAGTGTTACATGCACCCCCACATACTCAGTACATTCTCTTTGTGCTGACCCCCATTTACTATTCTATTCAGTTGCAGTTTCCGGTCAGCAGGTAAAGAGTCCTCATAGTTCAGGGACTTGGGTCGGTTATTTCAGTTGGAGCATTGTATCTTCTTTCATCGGTCGTATTGAGGGTGGTAGTTGAGAGTCATGACCCGACTATGTACAGACAATACTAGTGGAGGCTTCATAGACAGTAGTAGTGGTTGATGCATTCAGTCTCCTTCTTGTATATGTATATGTGTTAGTAGAATTTTCATCTTGTAATTCTAATATTGTACTGAACAAATTCTGTATTGAGACATTTTCAGCTTCATTCTCTCAGATTTATGTTTTATTCAGTTGCTTTTGAGTTATAACGATGAAAAGGGTTAGCTTGGGGTCACTTGTGACCCTAAGCACCGTGTGGTGTCTCGGAACTTGATTTTCGGGATGTTACATAAACCTAACCTTTACACAAGAAATTCTTCAAAGTCAACCAACATTCATCTACGACCTGTAAACTATAAAAAAAAATATAATAGTGATCACAAAGTTTCTATTTTGGTCCAACTAATTCTTGTTTGAGCAAAAATTTTGACCCTAAAGAATGATTTTGAATGAAAACAAAAAAGATATATATACACACATGTTGAATTCTATTATGCTGACAAAAATAGTGAAGAATTTGAGGGTTAGAAAATCATGCATCCACCAATCTAGCCATGTCATCGAATCAAGTTAGATAAGCATCAATCATATTCTCTCAATAAGCAAATAGGTTTGTTCTCTAGTTTAACGTACATCTCAATATTTATAGAAGTATTTCTTTAATAGAGTCCTATTTTAGGAGTATTTTTCTAATTGAACAGTAGAAAGAAAAATATTAATTAATTCTCTTACCATATATTTTAGGAATCCCATATATTTTAGAAAGTCTAGTAGAAAAGAAAATATTAATTAATTCTCCTAAAATATATTTTAGGAGTCTCATATATTTTAGAAAGTCTAGTTAAATAAAACATAATTAAATAATAAATTAAAAAATAGTGAAAAGACAGTTTTGTCTGAAGAGGAGTCTTTTAATGAAGGGTAAAAAGTTCAAATCACTTATATATATATATATAACCTTTTGGCCAATGAACATGTCAAATAATTTAACGGCAAAAGCACACATTCGTTCGGTTTGTAATAGAGATGCAATTTTTTTTTTTAAATATGGCTATTAGAATTTTAAAAAAGGTATTTTAGTAATTTCACTTTAACATTTAGGAGTTCATGCTTTTAAAGTAATATATACACACATATATATAAATATATATTAAAATTCTATGTACGTTAGAGGTTTGGCACATAAGTTTACACGTAATGATTTACACAAGCATGAATTCTAGGGAGAGAACGACTCTCCTCTCTCTAAAAATCCCCATATGATTCATTCGGCGACCCCTTTCACTAACCCCTCCCCTTCGTCTCCGCCCCCAGATTCACCAGACTCAAGTGTCAACCAGATGGACGAGGACCCCTCTTGAAAACTTTCATACAAGGAAGTTGTGACAGACAAACCCCAAGAAGATTCGACTTGCTATGAAGAGGATCTCACTAGTGAAGCTGAGAAAGGACCACATGGGGATACAAAGCCTTCTATCTCTCTTTCAAAGGAAGAAAAGCTCCGAATTTACTCCCCATGGAAGTGCTCAATAATCATTAAGGGTGTAGGAAAGAAATTCAATCACAATTATCTCAAAACTAAGCTAACAGAGCTCTGGAGACTCGAAGAAAAACTGGTACTCATTTACCTTGGTGAAGAATTTCTTACAGTGAAATTAAGGCTCGAAGAAAGCCAAAAGAAGATCCTTCATGAAGTTCCATGGTTCGTTACGGGTTCCTATATTTCTAAAAGGAAATGGGAGCCGAATTTTGTTCCTAGCCTATCGAAAATTCCATCCACAACGATCTGGCTAAGACTCTCGTTCCTCCCAACAAAATTCTATGATAGATTGATACTCGAAAAGATTGGGAAACAAATTGGGTGTCTATTGAAGATTGATACTTGTACTTATGCAACCCTCAGAGGTAGGTATGCAAGGATTTGTGTAAAAATCTATATGGACACCCCAGTCTGCACTTCTATTTGCATTGGTAGCCATTCCCAACCAATTTGCTATGAAGGGGAAGGGATTTTGTGTACGGGATGTGGTCGATTGGGACATGTGGTGAGACACTGCGATTTCAAAGCCAAGGAAAACCCTCAAGAGATGCCAGCTAAACCAGTAGAACGAGGCAACTCAAGGTAATGAATGGAGAACTATTTCTTTCCGAAAGAAGAATGCACAGGAAAAGGTAAAACCACAAAAATCTCATGCCGGATCTGGCACAGTTAACCAACCATCCCCAATTATATCAGTGAAAACATATAATGCAGCTACAGGTAAGTTTCTTAAGCCTCATCCCACAACCCCAGTAGCGCCGACGACATCTCAAGAAGGCAAAACCACTAATAAAGGGAAACGAAAAGAGAATGACAATCTCTCTCGTTTGGGCCTTCGATCTCAGGGTCACCGGGAAACTGGATCTAGTAGCAAACCTACTGACTTGGGCCTTAGTAAATAGGCCCAACGATATTCCCATCCTGATAGACGAATTCTAAATACCCATAATAAAAATGGGCCTTTGCCTACTTCTCATAAGAATCTCTCAAAGGCCCAAGACCAAAAAGAAAAAACCCATGAAGAACAAAGGCCTAAGGAGGAAGATACTATGTCAACCCCTGTCTTTTCAAATGGTCAGTTGCAGAGCAATCTTCCCACTGCTAACATGACCACTTATGGTCAAATTACCCAGAGAGCCCAAGCGCCAACTAGGAAATGTCAGTCTACTGCTACTGCTAAAAATGGGATTTTATCAACTCCCTTATTTAGGAAAGAGAAAACCACTTCTCTTTCTCCACTGCTTCTCTGTCAAACTCTTACTTCTGAAGACCCTTAAAAAATGGACAAAAGCAAACTAACTCTCTTCATGGAGCCACCCCCACTGAATCATGACCCTTAATTGTGGTTGGAGATGGGCCTTCAAAACTTATCACCAACCATGAAAAGAGAAATAAGAGGGAAGCCAGTGGAGGAAATGGTGACTCGCCTACCTTATCTAGCACTTCTAGTGAAAGAGGGCCTCAACCAAAGTCTAGCAAACTATGGGAACAATCTATGGATGTCGACTCTAATGTCCATAGGAGGCCTAAACCAAACCGAACCTCTAACAATGGATACCTTAGCGGGAGTCATGAACCAGGTGGCACAGAGCCTCATTTTTTTCCCACCTTCGAACCAACATCTTTTTTTGAATGGTCCAAAGTTACTTCAAATGGAGGATACATCTTCTTTAGTGGGAGTGACCCCACCAACGCCTTTACCTTCAGAGACTTGGGAAATAGAAAAAACTTTGGATATATTAAGAGCAAGCAACAAAGAAATGGAAGTTATTCTAGCAATGAAGACAGTCCCAATCACAGAGGCAATCACCTTAGACAAAACAATAGCATTAAGGTTTGGAGAGTTAGTCAGCGAGATTTGGGTAATTCTTCTACCCCGGAATCTCACCAAGTTTACAATGGAAATCAGGCAACCCAGTGTACTGACAGGGGGGATGTTCAGGACTACCCTAAACCCATTAAAATCAATGATAAATGTGAACCTTCCCCAATCACCCCTGCCTTAATGGACAAGGGGAAGGTAGTGGTAGCAGACCAGCAGCAACCTCAATAAAAATGATGATAAATATTATTTATTTGGAATACTAGAGAAGCCAATAGTGCAGAGTTTAAAAGACACTGCGGTGCTATGGTCGACCTTCACAAACCATCCATGCTAGCTCTTCTCGAGACTAGAATGGTTGACCATCATACTCTAACCCATGATCTTAGTTTTGACTGTCTTATTCAATATGGAGCGATTGGATTATCTGGTAGAATTGTCTAGATATGGAAAGAGGATCACTTTAACATCAATGATATCTCCATTACTCCCCAAAGCATCCATACTTCTGTTAAGGTAAGATCCTCTTCTCATTCTTGGTTTCTGAGCATCATTTATGCTAGCACTAATCTTAATGATAGGCAATCCCTTTGGGACTAGCTAACTACTATTTCCAATACCCTCAATGATACCAGTAATACTAGTTGGCTGGTGGGAAGAGACTTTAATAAAGTCCTCAGATCTACTGAAAAATATGGGGGCAACCCCATTAGCAACAGTAGGTCCAATAGTTTTTTGGGACTGCATTAATCAATACCATCTTGTAGACTTAGGTTTTAAAGGAAGCAAGTACACCTAGACTAATAAGAGATATAGGAATAAAAATAACCTTATTCTTGAAAGGCTTGACAGATGCTTTGCTAATGACAGTTGGATCCATCTTTACCCTGAATCTACTATAACCCATCTTCCTAGGACCTACTCTGACCAATTCCATCTTCTGGTTAGTCTCATCACCCATCATCCCACTAGGGCTAAACCATTTAGAATGGATCCTATGTGGTGCTCTCACCCTCAATTTCCTTCTCTCATAAACCAAGCTTTTCTCTCGGGTAACAATCTTACTGACTCTATTGACTCCCTCAGATCCATTGTCCTTCTCTGGAACAAAAAAGTTCTTGGAAACATATTCTTTAGAAAGAAAAGAATCTTAGCAAGGATTGCAGGTATCCAAAAGAGTACTCACTATCCCTCTAGCTCCTTCCTTCATAACCTTGAATGCGTCCTCCTTAAAGAATACAGTGACACCCTTAAGCATGAACATGATTTTTGGAAACTCAAATCCAGAATAAATTAGCTCGCGGAGGGGGATGCCAACACTAAATTCTTCCATACCTTCACCCTCAATAGGAGAAGAAAAAATAGAATCAACTCTTTAAAGTTAGATAATGGTAGTTGGCTTTCAAATTTGGAAGACATAACTCAAGCCATCTTTTCCTTCTATACAGACCTTTATTGTATAGAACATACTTTATCCCACTTTGCTTGTAAAAAAAACCCTCTTCCTGGGGTTCCCTTCCAGATCAAGCTCATGATATGCTAGAAAGTATCCCTACTATTAATGAAATCAGGAAAGCCATGTTTAATTTCAAAGATACCAAATCTCCAGCCCTGGTGGACTACATCCTCTATTGAACTCCTTTCTAGAAGGATAGATTATGAGGTTGACCTTCTCAATTGGTCCCCTGTATCCATCAGCAGAAAAGGACCCAAACTTTCTCATCTTTTCTTCGCGGACAACCTAACTCTCTTTGCCAAAGCCAACAAAGAGAATTGTGAAATCATCAAGAAGACTCCTGACTTCTTTAGTGCTTTTTCGGGTCAAAAAGTAAATAGAACAAAGTCCAAAGTTATCTTCTCCAAGAACTGCTCCATCGATACTTGCAACTACCTGGATTTCATCCTCAACA
The DNA here is from genome assembly GCA_030864215.1 of Capsicum pubescens. Lineage (NCBI taxonomy): Eukaryota > Viridiplantae > Streptophyta > Magnoliopsida > Solanales > Solanaceae > Capsicum > Capsicum pubescens. Next base: position 74,444,823 of record CM061538.1, on the reverse strand, counting down.
TTCACCACAAAGACAATTTTGGGAAATACCATGGCTTTCCAATCTTCCATAAAGCCCCTACTAATGGGGACTTTCAGTTCATCATTGACAACATGAAAACCAAACTAGTTGGTTGGAAAACCCAATTTCTTAACCAAGCCGGCAGAACCACTCTCACTAGAGCCTCTCTTAATAGTATTCCAACTCATGTTATGCAATACATCAAGCTGCCCCAGAAGATTACCCACCACATTGATAAAATCCAAAGGGACTTTATTTGGGGCACTACTGATGTGAAGAAAAAAATGCATATAATTAAATGGGATACTATTACACAACCAAAGAATTTGGATGGCTTGGGTATCCAGAAAGCTAGTACCAAAAATGATACTATGCGTTGTGCTTTAACTTGGAGACTTACCAAAAACCCTCATTCTCTTTGGTCTAGACTCTTACTTAACAAGTACTGCCTGAGCACTAACAATCAAAGAGTCGCCAAAACTTAGAAATGTATCACCAAAGGTAAAGTTGTATGCAAAGAAGCCTCTTTGTGGATTATTCATAAAGGAGAGAAAGCCGAGTTTTGAACTGATAAATGGCTTCCCGCTCTAAACTACATTATCCAAGGGCCTCCAACCAAAAATCTTCACCAGGCTACAATCTCTAACTTCTGGCAAAATGGGACTTGGGACTTCTCCTCCCTGCCTTTTGATCTCCCCCAGACCACCATCCAAGCTATCCAGTCTACTTTCTTCCACACAACCAAAACCCCCACTGATTACCCTATTTGGGGACTTACTGGTAGTGGTCAATTTAAGTGCAGCAGTACTTACAAACTCATCAATGCTAATTTCCATCCTCCCACCAGCCAAAATAACCTCTCTTGGCTTTGGAACATGCATGTCCCCAGCAAGATGAAGAACTTCCTTTGGATGTTCAACCATAACAGGCTTCCTTGCAACTCTATTCTTTCTAAGAGAGGGGTCCTCATTGCCCTAACTGCTACTGCTGCAGCAACACCCACGAATATATACCTCATATCTTCTGGAAGTACCCTAAAGTTTCTCAGCTCTGGACCAAGCTTTTCAACCACCTGAGATGTAATTTCCCCAACCTGGATGACACTAATGAAGACAACATACTGGACATTGTTAAAAACTGGGTGTGCAATAAAATTTTGACATCCACATCAATCTAGATGTCCTCTTTGTCTTCTGTTTGTGGGAAACTTGGAGTTGTAGAAATGGGAATATTTTTAACAACTTCAACTCCACTCTGACTTTTGAAAGTGTGTACGTCTCTGTTGTTGAATACACTTATCTAACCAACCATCATTCAACTTAACATCCCCCTTGTCACTATTTTGGTTAAATGGTGCCCCCTCCCCATGGCTCCTATAAACTCAACACAGATGGTTCTAGTTTGGGGAATCCAGGAAATGAGGGCATTGGTGGTGTAATCAGAAATGTCAATTGTGAATGGATCCTGGGCTACTATAAAGGCTACCCCAATGTCACTAACAATCAAATGGAACTTCTAGCACTACTAGAGGGTCTAAAGATAGTGGCTGAAAATAACCTTCTTCCCATAAAAATAAACATTGACTCCCAGTAGGTTATATACATGCTAAAACGTGGAAATATGCACTATGATCCTATTATTGATAATTGCAGGTCCATGCTGACAAGAGTGGGATGACCACTAATGCAACACTGTTTTAGGGAGCAAAATCAAGTAGCAGATTCGCTTACAAAAGAAGGAGCACATAGAAGAATTTTTGGACCCAGCCATATTTTGGAAGTTCCTCCTATGTTTTCGTTAGAACTTATCCTAGGAACTTGCTATAACAGATCTATAAAAGCCAACAACACAAACTATAGTGCGAAACTTATTATTTTTTAGTCGGACTGAGCGGCTAACTTGTAACTACTAATGATGCTTTTAATATAATTTCCCTTTTTACCAAAAAAAAATGATTTACACAAGCACCTTTTGGTCAATGAACATGTCAAATAATTTAACCTCAAAATCACACATCCGTTCAGTTTGTAATGGAGATGCAATTTTTTTTTTCTAAAAATATGGCTATTAGAATTTTAAAAGGGATATTTTAGTAATTTCACTTTAACATTTTGGAGTTTATACTTTTAAAGTAGTATATAAGTATATTTATATACATATATATATATAGGGATATTTTAGTAATTTCACTTTAAAATTTTGGAGTTTATGCTTTTAAAGTAGTATATATATATATAGATATATAGATATATAGATATAAAATTGCATCTCCATTACAAACCGCATAGTGGCGGAGCCAACATTGCTCAAGGGGGTTCATTCGAACCCCCTTTGATGGAAAATTATACTATTTTTATACTAATTTTACGTGGTTTAAAATATTTTTTATGCATATATAGTAGATGTTGAACCCCCTTCGACTAGTTCGTATGTATACTTCTGAACTCCTATATATACATATATATATATATATATATATATATATATATATTTATATATATATATATATATATATATATATATATTTATATATATATATATATATATATATATATTTATATATATATATATATATATATATATATATATATATATATACATACATACATACTAGTCAAGTCTACGTGCTCCGCACGTGTATAATATGTTAGTCAAAAGAATTACAACAACTAATGCCTTGTTAAAATAGGTAATGAAAATTAATTTACCTAAATTGAAGAATATTACATGAATTTTATACCTAAACTAATTCTATTCCTAATAACTCCTACATTTAAAAGGACTCATAAAATAATTTAGTTAACCTAATAAAATTAAATAAAAATTTGAAATAAATAGTGAAAAGACAATTTTGTCTATTAAGGAGATTTTTAATGAAGAGTAAAAAGTTTAAATCACTTTTCTAAGGGTTTTCACTCTTTTAATATATATATATATATATATATATATATATATATATATATATATATATAATATATACACACACACACACTCTGTTTTTAAATGAGTGTGTTTTAGCCTTTTCATTTTAGATAATTAAGAAGATATTAATAATATTTTTTGAATTTTATTATTCTTTAAATAACAAGACTTTCGACCATAAACAAATATTTTCTTTTTTCATAATTAAATTTCAGAAAATGTTTGAAAATTTTGAAAATTAAAAAACAAGTAAAAGTTATTTTCACCTTTTTCATTCTAAATACTCGCAAAAATTCCAAAATAACTCCATTTCATATTCATGATCAAACATAACTCCAATTTGATTTTCATGGCCACACGCTTACTAAAATAAATTTTTATATAATCAAGAAATTATAAAGATTTTATCTTTTTCAAGATATTATTAAGAATAAGTTAGCAAAAAAGTTCTTTATTTTCTAAAAATGAATAGTTTCTTAAGAAGTGTGTCCAAATACATAAAATTAGTGCACTTTACATCTTGACCTAATAGAAGTACCTGTAATTTTGTTAATGTTTGGTCGTAGATTTAGTTAAAAATTGAAGTTAGTGAAAAAAGAATGAGTTTGTGCTCCCTAATATTATTTGTCCATTTACAAAATTAACATAAATTAATTAATAATTTTCTATTTCACTCCTATATAGTATCTTTTAAAAGCCTAAACAAGTTAATTCGTTTCAAAATATTTTTTTCGAAAAAGGTAATAAAAGGTAAACTAGTAAAATTAAATATCTTATGTATATTTTGTAAGAGCGTGTAAAGGAAAAAGTGGATAATTAAGATACTGGAAAATAAGTGCTAGAACTTGAGATTGTGTCTAAACATTTTTTACTTGAAAAAATATAAATGTCTTCGTGAATGAAAGTGAAATTTCGTGAATCAGTTTCTGAAACTTAAAAATTTTTTGAAGATAAATTTTTCAAAAGGACCAAATTTCATGAACAAACAATATTTTAATTTTTTTTAAAATTAAATTCTACTATCAAAATCTATTTCTAAACAGAAGCCTTGTTTATACAATAGGAAAATGTTCAAATACACCCCTTAAGTTTGTGATTTATTTTAAGAGAAGTATCAATTCGATATAAGTATTCTGTTTTGATGTTTGTTTCATTAATTTAAGGCATTAAACATAGATAGACACTAAAATTTTTCTTTAGCTAACAAGTAAATACTCTAATTTTAGGAGTGCACACCTCAGTTCATCCCTATTGTATCTTATAGATATCCGATGCAGATGTAATGCATAAATTTTGAAAGTGTCTAGATAATCGTTTTATAAATTAGAGTATTCAACTGATACAGTTGTCTATATGTAAATCTTCAAAAATTGAATTGTTCTGTTGGCAGTTAAGAACAAATTCAAGTGGCTATCTATGTATATGCCTTAAATTAATCATCTTCAGTTTCAGAGTATCAAAGCTTAAGTCATCAAGTTAATGTACATAAATTCAATTGTGAAAAAATTATGCTTTATTGAAATTCATTTATTTCATAATATTTCCTTAAATCATACTTCCTCCGTTTGCTTTTCATGGTCATATTTTGAGTTGATATATCCATTAAAAAAAATAACTATTGGCAAGGCTATTTTATCAGACTAGTAAAGTGTATGTGCTTCACACGTGTGTATAAAATAAAATAATATGATAATAAAGATATCAAAGCAACATAATTAAATCTGACCTTTACAAAATAATTTCATAAAATCGCGTGAACATTCATCTACCACATATATTAAGGTGAACAAAACATCAAATCCATTGGTATCCCAAGAAATAATACCAAACAAAATACTCTTATTATTTAGAATTACACAAATAAAGAAATTTTTATATTTTTGTAAACACATAAAATTAAGGAAATAAATATGATCAATATCATACGAAATAAATAACATAAATTTGTAAATGTGGCCAGATTTAAGGATTATACCAGACAAAGAACAATGAGCAGCTTAGAGAGGGACGAATTTCACGAAAAGTTATAGAAAATCTCCCGAGTTTGCTTAATCTCTCTGTTGTCTTTTGATAAACACAAAAAATAATAACCCAACCCAAAGGATAAACAAGCGAGAAAATGCTAGCTTAACTATCAAACTAACCTTCCACCTTAATTCTGGTTCTATGTTGAATTTATATCATTATCCAATACACAATAAAGGTGCTAGGAAAAGTAATAAATGAGAGACTTGAGATCGATTACCCTTATCGACAAATATAAATTTAAAACTTTAATAAAATAAACTACATGTGATAACAAAAATAGTAGAAAGATTCGAGAAGCATAACTTGGGATTTTTCACGATTGTCTTTTTTTCTTTCTATATATAAAGAACTCTAGACCTAATTTAAACTAAATCAAAAGTCCTAAATATTAGGAGATTTTACACATTAAAAAATTTTAAATTTTTTTTTATAATAATAAGATAATTAGTTTCAATTTACTTCTTACCAAGTTTTTCATTAAATTTTAAGATTAAAAATCTTGAATTTTTTCATACCTATTTAGGATTATTTTTCTGTTGTTTACGTTGGTTTTTTTAAGTTAAATTTAGGACTCCTTTTGTTTCTTTTCTAGACGCTAATTTAGGATTTTTTTTCTTCCCATTTTGAGGATTTTTATATGATTTAGGACTCTTTTCTTCTTTCCTACAATAAGGCTTTTGATTTCTCTTTATAGTTAATGCTTTCCTTTTTAAAAGTATTGCTTGATTTTAAATAAAAAATTAAGACAAATAAAATAATTCTAAAATAATTTAAGAAAATATTTAATGACAATTTTGTTTATTGTGAAGACTTTTAATGAAGGGTAAAAAGTTCAAATCATTTTTTTAAGGGCTTTCACACTTTTAATATATTATAGATAGATTATAGATATAGATATAAATTATAGATATAGATTACTACTATTAAATGATATTTATTATTGTATCTTGAAATTAATTTGAAAAAAAAAAATGCTAAGGATAAAATAAGAAAACAAAAATTGTATTTTCTTGATATGTCGAAAATGACAAGCCAAAATAAAAATTCAATTAAAAAATAAGTAACAAGTAAAAGCAAACGGAAGGAGAAGCACTATAATCTTATTGGAGACATAATTTTTCTTAGCAAGACAGGATAGAGTAGCATTATTCTTGTCGCCTATACTTTTTGATTTTTTTCGAAGTCTTAGGCCAACAAGTAGACAAATCATGCACATTTTGTGGTAAATGCAATTTTTTGGAACGTATCTCTGAAAAATTATAGTGAAAAGGGGTAAATATACCTCTGAACAATTAAAAAGGTCCGTAATATATATTCAAACCAATTTTCCACGTTCCAAGAACATAACTGAGACAACAAAAAATAACAGTGGGAGCTTCGATCCCATGAGTCAACATGTCTTTAGAGGATATACAAAATAAATCGGAGAAGTTATAGACAAATTTAGACCCTTTTCTGTAATTAATTAATAAATTGAGTAATGACTAATATTATGATTATTGCTCCATGGACAAGGTTATAATTCAATTAGACACATTATTATGATTGGGGCCAATCCACATCTCAAGAGAACTCATATTTATTGATTTGGTATTAATACCGTGCATGAAAAAATCTCATTGTAATAACCTTGGTTGTGATTTATAGAATTTTTTATGTTTTTATTATTTTGAGCTTCCCCGATGTTGATTTACATTATTTAGGAGTTGTGAAAATGATTGGCACGATCCTCAATATGTATTTCAGAATAACTTATAGGAGTTTGTAGTTTTAGAATAGCCTTCGATTGATTAGTTTAACTTTAGTCAATAATTTATGATCTGAGCTTCGAATGGTGATTCTGACAGCTTTATTAGATCCGAAATATTGATTTTGAGTTAGTAACATAGTTAGTGTGGGCCCTAGCCTTTATATTGTATTTTGACCTCTTTAACGAAAAATAGTTAATTTAGCTTAAAAGGAGTCTCGGGTTAATTCATTATAAATGATCCCTTTTCGAAAATTTGATGATTTCATTGAGTCTGAAACATCAAAATTAACCTAGTAGTATTATTAGATTATTTCTACAAGTCTCGAATTAATTTCGAGGGTCCATTAAAAATGCTTTTGGTCTTTGATTATTTGTTGGTATTTAGTTTCTGGTGCACTAGATATTCCTTCATTGCGATCGCGTGGCTGGGTGACAATCACAAAAGGTAGTGTAGTTGTGCATCGTGATCACTTGGAGGGAAGTCGTGATGGTGTGGTTTGGTTCGGGTCACTATTGCGATCGCGAGACTTGATCTCTATTGCAATCGGGATTGTCTTCTAATGGGCAACTTCAACGTTGAACCTCACGATCACGTGGTGGAGGTTGTGATCATGAGGTACTATGTGCTTGGTAGTGTAAAACCCTTTTTCATGATTTTCTTTATTTTTAGACATTGAGAACTCAAAATTAGACAGTTTCAAAGAAGTGTTTACCAAATTACATCAGAATAATTTCTAAACCTTGTATTTATCATTTGTCATTGATTTCTTTACAAATCTATCTTCAAAATCATTGATTTTAAACATGTTTTTGGGGATTTTACTTGGTAAAGTATAAAATGAGTTTCTCTTGAATTTAAGCTCGATTTTAACTTGTTTTTGGTCGGATTTTCAACTATAGACTCCTTTTGATTTGAAAAATATAATTCTCAATTTTACCCATGTATTTTTAGAATTGATTTTTGAAGTGATTTAGATTCGGAATCAAATTATATCGATATGGACATCGATGGACTCCTTTTGACTTATAGATGTTGTATTTGAATAGATTGATCGTGTTTGGATATGACTTGAGGGAATAGAGCCTAAGGTTGATGCTTCAGATTGTGTTTTGGATTGTGGATCTTCATTAAAGGCGAGTTGGGATGTACCTTGACCTTTTTTTCTAAAGTGTTTATGTGTTGTATGCTTGGTTGCTTGTATTGTGAATCGCTTAAGATTTGGGGGTCCTGCTTAGGTGAAATGGAGAGCATCTCCACGAGTACCGAAGTCTTTTGATAGATTGTAGTTATATAATTGCTCATCTTAGTCTTGCTACTTGGGGATATGCTTAGAGTAGGTTGTAGATTGGGGTGATAAATAGGTGTGTCGAGTCGGATATGGGCTGATCGAAAATGAGTCATGTGAAAATACATAAAATATAAGACCTGACCCATATTTAATATGAATAAAATGGATAAACCCAGTGGATAATATGGATATCCATATTATCCATTACTTCTTATTATGTAAAGAAAAAGTTACTTCTATATTATAAATATTTTTTTCTTTTTTTTTCTTCTATTAGAGTGTGTTTGGTATGAAAGAAAAATTGTGTTTCTCTAAAGAATATTTTCTCAAAAATAAGTGATCTTAAATTGGGCTCACGAGTCGGCTCTCGGGTTGAGGTCAAAATTTAAATCTTGGATATAGTTGAAATTGTGATTTTAATTATGGGTTGGGTCTTGGGTTGGGGTTGTGATTTCAATCTCCAGTCTCAAATTTGTGTTGAAATTTGGAGCTCGAGTTGGTGTTGGGAGTTAGGTCTTGAGACGAATTTGGGTATTCGGTCTCGAAGCTTGAGTCTGGGTCTCAACTCAGCCGTAGTCGTGTTTTGAATGGGGTAATTGTGGAATTTAAAATTTTGGTCTCGGGTTAGTGTCCAAATTTGGGTCTCGAGTCTATGTCTTAAGTTAGGTCTCAAGATACATTTAGGAGTTTGCTCTCAAATTGAGCGTCGTGGTCTAGGGTCAGACACATAGTCAAGGGTACGATCTTCGATTGGGGTTATAGTCGGGTCTCGAATTGGGACATATGTTGCATCCTGGATATCGGGTCGGAAGTCAGATCCAAGGTCTAATCTCGTTTTACATCTTGAAAAAAAAATTAGAAATGGAAAAAGTCAATTTTTTTAAAAAAATGTAAAAGAAATAAATTAAGAAAATAAGAATTAAAAAAATGAAAAATCTATATTTATAATAAAAATTGAAAATGTTTTTCTTCATTCCAAACACACCCTTAATAAGTATACTTCAGAGATTGATACATCTTCACATACGCCATACTTTAAGGAGAGGAAAATTGGTCGATACACATGGCCTATCCATATTTTAGACAGGAAATTGCATGTCATAGACCCAAATCTGGGTGGCTTTAGATATTTGACCCTAAATAAGAATGTATTTAAAGAATAGTCTTCCTTATTTTTTAATATACTAAAAGTACCATTTTGCCCCTCTACACCTCAAATATATTTTTAAACTTTCCATACTCATTTATCTCTCAAATTTTATTTTATTTTTATTTTCACTTTTTTATTTTTTTTCATTTAATTTTATTATTCTATTTTTTTATTATCTTTCACTTTTTATTTTTTTCTTTAATTTTATTTTCATGTTTTAATTCATTTGTCTCAACCTTTATTTTTTCTTTTTTTCTCAAGAATTATCTATTTCTATTTTTTCTTTTTTTTTTAATTCATTTGTCTTTAACATTTATTTTTTGTTTTTAGCAGTTCTCTTTTTTTTTTCCTCATTTTTCTCAAACTTTATTTTTTATTTTTTTCTCTCATTTTTTATTTTCTTAATTTTTTTTAATTCTTCTCTTTTTTCTTAATCTTTATTTTTTTCTTGCCTTCTTTTGTCTCACTCTCATTTTTTTTTTCTATTTTGTTTGATCGAATTTTTCTTTTTTCAGTTCTTTTTTTTCCCTCATTTTTCTCAAACTTTATTTTTATTTTTCCTCTCGTTTTTATTTTTCTCAATTTTTTTAATTCTTCATTTTTTTCTTCATCTTTATTTTTTTCTTTCCTTTTTTTCTCAATCTTTTTTTATTTCTCTATTTTGTTTGATCGCTTTTTTCTTTTTTTCTCAACTTTTATTATATTTTGCTAATAAATAAAAAATTGGATAATCCGTAAAGGTATCTTCTTTTTTTGACATCAAAAAAAAAATAAGGGCATGAATTGTTGTTACGAAGTTCTTTGAAAATTCTTGAGATAAGTCATATCTCTAAGGCGAGAGTTGTAGAATATCTCATAAATAAAGACATAATGTGGTAGTGTCAACTCTTGCCCGTGGGGCATAGTTTATTATTTGAAAGTCTTTGAGCTAAGTCTTGCCTCTAAGGCAAGAGTTGTAGAACATCTCATAAATGAAGACATAACGTGGTAGTGTCAACTCTTGCCCGTGGTGCATAATTTGTAGTTTGAAAGTCCTTGAGCTAAGTCTTGCCTCTAAGGCAATAGTTGTAGAATATCTCATAAATGAAAACATCACGTGATAGAGTCAACTCTTGCCCGTGGGGCATAATTTGTAGTTTGAAAGTCCCTGAGCTAATTAAGTGTAGAACATCTTATAAATGAAAACATAACATGGTAGAGTCAACTCTTGCCCATGGGACATAATTTGTAGTTTGAAAGTCCTTGAGTTAATTAAGTATTGCCTCTAAGGCAATAGTTGTAGAACATCTCATAAATGAAAACAAAACGTGGTAAAGTCAGCTCTTGCCCATGAGGCATAATTTGTAGTTTGAAAGTCCTTGAGCCAAGTTTTGCCTTTAAGGCAATAGTTGTAGAACATCTCATAAATGAAAATATAACGTGGTAGAGTTAACTCTTTTCCGTGGGGCATAATTTGTAGTTTGAAAGTCCTTGAGTCAAGTTTTGCCTCTAAGGCAAGAGTTGTAGAACATCTCATAAATGAAAACATAATGTGGTAGAGTCAACTCTTACCCGTGGGGCATAATTTGTAGTTTGAAAGTCCTTGAGCTAAGTCTTGCCTCTAAGGCAATAGTTTTAAAACATCTTATAAATGAAAATATAACGTGGTAGAGTCAACTCTTGCCCGTGGGGCATAATTTATTGTTGGAAAGTCCTTGAGCTAAGTTTTGCCTCTAAGGAAATAGCTGTAGAACATCTCATAAATGAAAATATAACGTGGTAGAGTCAACTCTTACCTGTGGGGCATAATTTATTGTTTGAAAGTCCCTGATCTAAGTCTTGCCTCTAAGATAATAGTTATAGGACATCTCATAAATCAAAATATAATGTGGTAGTGTCGACTCTTGCCCATGAAACATAACTTGTTGTTTGAAAGTCCTTGAGCTAAGTTTTTCCTCTAAGGCAATAGTTGTAGAATATCTCATAAATGAAAACATAACGTGGTAGAGTCAACTCTTGCCCATAGGGTATAATTTTTTATTTGAAAGTCCCTGAGCTAAGTCTTTCCTCTAAGATAAGAGTTATAAAACATCTCATAAATCAAAATATAATGTGGTAGTGTCGACTCTTGCTCATGAAACCTAACTTGTTGTTTGAAAGTCATAAGTCTTGCCTCTACAATGTAGTAGTGTCAACTCTTGCCCACAAAACGTAGCTTATTGTTCAAAAGTCATAAGTCTTGCCTTTATAATGTGATAGAATCAACTCTTGTCCATGAGGTGTAACTTGAATGGAAGAAATCGGAAAAAAGAACAAAAATAATAAAAATTGCGAAAAAAGAAGAAAATGAAGAAAAATATTTTTAAAAAACAAAAATCAAAGAAAATGTAGAAGTTGAGAGAGAATGGAAAAAAATAAAGGTTGGTAAAAATGAAAAAAATATTAAATAAAAATAAAGGTCGAGAAAATTTAAAAAGGAAAAAATCAAAGAAAAATAAAAAAAATTATTTTTAATCAAAGTAGATATTGAAAGGTGTAAAGAAAAAAAGTAAGGATTGAGAAAAACTAAAAAGAATATAAAAAAAAAAGACAAAAGAAAAAATATAAAAGAAAAAATAAAAAAGAAAAAAAAGTTGAGTGGAAAAAAGAAAAAAAGTAAGGGTTGAGAAAATTAAAAATAAAAAGAGAAAATAAAAAATAAAAATCAAAGTAAAATTAAAAAGAGAAAAAAAATAAAAGTTGAAAGATATAAATATTGAGTTGTTATGCATTATAAGGATCATTTATGTAATTTACACTATTGATCAGGGGCAATTTTGTCCAAAAGAATATTAGTTAATAGGTAAAGGTTATTTTAAGAAAACTTTTTTATTTGGGGCTAAAATTTGAAAGTCACCCCAATTTAGGTCTATTTGTTAGATTCACCCTATTTTAGAATGGATAATATAGGTTGACCCATATTTGATCCACTATTAAATGGGTTGGATACCCAACTCATTTAATATGGATAAAAAGGGAACATAACCATATAATTTATCCATTTTGCCACCCCTAGTTGAAGATAGTTAGCTTATTGATTGGAATAATTGATAGTGGATACCTATATTAGAGCTTGAATCATGTTTAGTGGATCTTGCTATGATGATCGGGGCTTACTGACATTTTAGGGTATAACTATATTATTATTATTATTATTATTATTTTGACAGAATGATTGAGGTTCACAAAATACTTAAAGTAAAAATGGACTTGTAGTAGTTGGGAAGATTATTGGGGTTTAGAGCATATTATTAACCAGCACAACTTTTTTAGTTATTTTGTCTAATAATGTAATCATTGGAATAGTTGAGACTTATTATATGGAATAAGTTTGATTTGGGTTCGTTTCGATATATAATATTATGTGATTGTTTATTATTTTTGTATTTTCCGTTTGGGAGCTTATTTATGAATATTATTATTGACTTGAGAGATTATTATTATTGTGATGCTCGAGAGAGGTTTGAATTGATATTTGACTTATGTCATTGATGGTGTAATCCCTTACTTGTTTCAGTAAATAACTGCATACTTGATTAAAATTCAGGGACTGAATTTCTTAAGGTGGGGAGAATGTAATACCCCACGATACACAATATCTATTATATAATTAGTAAAAAAAATAATTTACTATAAAAAAAGGGATAAAGAAATAAATTTTATCAAATACTTGACATAAATGGTAATGGGCCAGGCCATCTAACAATTCAAAAAAATATAAATAACATAAATATCAACCCTTTTGGAAGTATTACACTCTCTCCCACTTTTTTAATTACTTTAATCTCTCTCCCTATTAATATACATAACATAGCCGACATATACATAACATTTTGTGTATATGTTAGGATTTTTGTAATATGTTTAGGGAGTTGGAATTTTTTGTAATATTGGAAACATAAGTTGGGTATTTGTGTAATTTTTAATTAAAAAAAAAAGGATAAATTACACAAAACTCAAACTTAAGAGACTATATCAATATCCCTTACATTTTTTAAATTTACATTAAATTTTGATTTTCAACTTTACTCTTGATACATATCAACAAAATCCCACATCCTATTTTTACTCCACCACTAACTCATGCAAGATATATTTTTTTTTCAAAGATTTCCTTCACTAAAAATTTTCTTAATTTATAATCAATTAAAACTTCTTCGATATCCAAATCATTATTTTTCCAACAAAGGTCAACATTAATAAGCTGTTAATTTGGTTCAATTGCCTTAGTAGAGTCATCATATATATGATTCAACCATGTGGAAGACAAGAAATCAAGAAAAAATATTCACCTAACTGGAAAACAACTAATAATTAAGGTTGAAACAAAATAATGATAACTATAAAGTCATTATATTGTCCCGCGAAAAGCGCTTACTCCTTTCAAGACTCCATGAAACTCTCCCAAATTATAATCGTTAGTTAAAATATCCTCCATATCCATTACTCCATCTTCTTCAAATCGTCAATATACTACATTAAATTATAAATTTTTTCAGTTATTTTAAAAAGCTAAGTTAATTGTTAAAATGAATTTTAAGCTAATCCGCTTGATGCATATATAAAAATATTAGTTTTCTAGATATATTTTCATAGTGTAACGGTGATACATTTGTTGACTGAGCATTCTAATGTCACTATTCTAGTCGTTTTAAGCCTTGTTTTGAGTATGATTCTATGCTATATGTGTTGATAATGAGATAAATATGTATCAAAGTGTTAAATCATGTATTTACAATGGTTACAAGTGTTTTCTAACAAGTTTGGGTTCAATTGTATCACTTAGAGTTCAATCGGAGAAACTAGTGTTACTAGCTTGAGCTAGGTGCTTGTCTAGTCTATCTTATTGGATTATATTGTGTTCTATGAGTTCCTTATGGTTTTAAATGTGCCATTATATGTGGAATAACTTGTTAGAAGTGTACAAAGTTCAATTGAGTCAAGGAAAGAGTTAAAACATTGAGTGGGATATCATGGAAAATTGCCTAGTCTAAGCTCTTGTTTTTGATTCGTCGTGATGGATGTTGTGTTGTTTGATCCTCTAACTCGTGTGGTGTTTTCTTTTTGGATCCTTTGTGAGCTTAATATGATGATATATGAATGATATAAAGGCTAAAATCATTGGAAAGACACCACAAGATAAGGGATGAAAGGAGGAAGGACCAACACTTAACCAAAATTCGGAGGACAACTTCCAGTAGCACCATGCAATTTCTGTGAGTCGCATGCTCCATTCCATAGAAATAGAGGGTACAACGCATGGTCTACTGCACCCCTGGGCGTTTCAAGCTAAATCAATTTCTACACGGACTTGGCTTACCCTTATGCTATAAATACATGTTGTATTACGTTTTACATATCTTTGGATAAATTTTGGAGATCAAGGGGCTGATACAACTTCATAATTAGTTTTTTATTGGTTTTATTTAGTTCATTCATGTTTTTAATCATTAATTGCAACCTTGTGATTACGATTATGACTATGCGTGGCTAAACCTCCTTTTCTGAGGTTAAGGCCAAAGACATGATTACTTTTGTTTTGAATTGAATTCGTTTAGTTTTCTTATCATTGTTGGTTTTGTGTTCATCTTTAATTTAACTATTTTAAGGATTTGCGACCCTTAGAATATATCAATTGTCTATCTTATGATCTCGGGTGAGGGAATAAGAAATAGAACATGGAGATGAATAGAGTATGGTTTGTATTGATTTTTGAAATAAGGAATTCAAATTAGTATTTATGACAGAGATGTACTTAGATACCTTACTTGATTCACACGCAGGATGATAGATTAAATAATCTCGCCGAATCATTACATCCCCGCTCAATGATGTAGTTGTAAGGTTCAACTTAGGTAAAGAATTAGAGGTTGGGAAACCATAATCACGCAATTAACCCTATGAATATACAACCAAGATAAGTAACTTAACGAATGAAATTCAATAGCATGGTATGATTGTCGAAAGTTCTTTGACCCCGGGTCTTCTTCCATTAATTGTCTTAAGATCTTTAATTTCCGCATTGTTTACTTTTCTACAGCTTACAAATACCAAACTTTTTTTGGTTAAGATTGCATCAATTGAATCTAAATTGTGAACTAAAATAGAATCGTGGTTAAATCAAGTCTCTGTGGGATCGATACTTGGCTTCTTGAAGGCCACTTTACTACTTCATAAGACCACGTACACTTGTGTGTGCGCTTGGACGCTGTCAAGTTTTTGGCGCCGTTGCCGGGGACTTGTTATTGGGCAATTATTTATTTTAGTTTTACTTTTAGATTTATTTGGTGTTTTTACGCTTGGTCTTGGTTTTGTTATTGTAGGAAACAAATTTTTAGGTGTATAAATAGGTTTTTTTCTTGGTCCATGCACTGAGTGACATAGGGGCGAGCATTAACTTGATGCCCCTATCACTGTTTAAAACATTGGGCTTGGGGGAACCTAAATCGACACCAGTGGTTATGTAGCTCACAGACGGATCCATAACATATCTGGAAGGTGTAATATAGGACGTCCTCATAAAGGTTGGTAAATTCATTATACCTACTAAGTTTTTTGTTCTTGATTTTGAGGCAGATGAACAGGTACCAATCATCTTAGGACATCCATTCTTAGCAACTGGAGGGGCCTTGATTGATGTTAGAGAAGGCACTCTCAAGATGAGGGTAGATGATGAAGAGGTGGTATTTGATGTTTACAAAGCACCTAATGTAACGTGCCAAATTAAAGATTTGTGTATGATCAATGTTATTGAAAGGGACAAGTGTGGGGTGAGTAGTCCGCCAAAGACCTCTTCGAACTACCTGATGAAGAGACCCAAGTTGAATTCAATGTTTCCTAATATGATGAATATTAATGTTGACCTTGGGAGTGAAAATTCAAGAGGTCTGAAACGAATGAGAAAATGGCTCTCAAAAGAAAGTAAAAAGGTGAAGGAATATGGTTGAGTTGAGTTGGGTCGTGTCGCGATACTAAATCAGGCGCTGCTTGGGAGGCAACCCAAGTTAATTAGGTATGTTTTCTTTTTAGTTTTTTTAGTTTTTATTTCGCGTAGTTTTTGTTTTTGGTTGAGTTACAGGTTAATGGGAAGTCTGAGTACCATAAACTTGAGTTAAGGAGTATGACAAAAATTGAGCGTAGGGTCCCATGGATCTTCTTTATATATAAAAATGCTACTAGCTAGGCCTAGAGGCCTTAGAGAGTATTTCTATCTTTACTTTTAAGTTCACTTTTGGGACAAAGTAGATTTTTAACTGTGGGGTGGGAAAATTCATAAATTTTGGCTCAATTTAAATTTTTTTAGGTTAGGAATAAGTGAGATATTCTTGTTGGTTCTAGTTTTGATTACATGATGCAAGTAAGTTTTTTTTTAAAAGCATGTTGATGGAATGAATTACTATTTTTGAGACTCCTAGGCTCATAGATGTGACTCTTGTACTTGTTGTCTTAATTTTGAATTCATGTTATTGTTTAGTTGGGAGTCTATATGATCCTATTGAGTTGAGCATGTGCCATGTGAGTGTGAGATTTTTGTATATTTCTTGTTGTATGTGATGTCTAGAACTTTCTCGGTGTGTGTGTAAAGCAAAATAAAGAGTGTGGGTTTAGGAGATGATATAGGAATTTCTTTGATAGCCTTGTTTTTACCTTCTATTTGTCCTACCCTTTGTCCATTATCCTAGTTAACCCCATTGATACTTTAGCCTTTTCTTTGGTAGCCTCATAAGTAGACTAATCCCTTCTTTGATAGACCATAATTTGATCCAAAAAGCTCTGAAGTGTTTAAATGGAAAGTTAATTGAGTAAGGAGTTTGAGAAATTGAGGAAGAAAACGGTGAATTTGATGCCCCAAGGTAATGGTTATTAGTGTTAATAATTGATGTGTGGAGGATTGGTGTGATATAATTATCCTAAAAATATTGCCATGATTATGAAAAAAGAGAAAAATTAATTCATGTGGTAGTAAACTATACGTCCACCAAGTGTTTGTGAAAATGCTTAAAAGAGATGGGGCAAAAACAAAAGGTATAGGTGGATGAAAAAGTATAATTTGGTTGTTGGAGAGTGGTTCTAAATGTATAATGTAGTGTATTAAAGCGCTTAGAAAGGTTAGTCACTATTCCCAAATAGTTCCTACTCGTCTCTTAGCCTACGTTACAACCTGGAAAAGATTTAATTGATCCTAAGTTCATCGTTCTGATATTAGTGGAGCATTACACGAAGGGAAAGCCTACGGTTCATTGTGTGTAACTTGTGAATTCTTTGTGAGAGTGAGCGTAATTTGATTCGTTTGCCCATCATATGATGAATTGCTTAATTGTGAGTGATTATGGGTAACTCTCCTGTTATGAGGGGCACATGTTTGATAAATGTGGGTGACTTGTATGATGTCCTTGATTGAATGATAAACATGAGTTTTTCAAGTAGGTGAGTCAATTCTTGAGGTTAGGATGTTTTAAAGTAGTTTTCATGAGCTTTTAATTATGTAAATAACATGCTTAGTGTAGTAACTTACATTCTGTGTAGTCATTGTAGTGCTATCTTGGGTGTCTTGAATTTAGTGGAAGTGTAGAGTCTCCTTAGTTGATAATGATTATAGTTAAGAGTTGTTTGAGGACGAACAAGGCTTTAAGTGTGGGGTGGTGATGTTGGGTGTATTTATGCATTCTAGTGTCACTATTCTAGTCGTTTTAAGCTTTGTTTTGAGGATGATTCTATGCTATATGGGTTGATAATGAGATAAATATGCATCAAAATTTTAAAGCATTTGTTTACAATGGCTACAAGTGTTTTCTAAAAAGTTTGGGTTCAATTGTATCACTTAGAGTTCAATCGGAGAAACTAGTGTTACTAGCTTGAGCTTGGTGCTTGTCTAGTCTATCTTATTGGGTTCTATTGTATTCTATGTGTTCCTTATAATTTTAAATGTTTCATTATATGTGGAAAAACTTGTTAGAAGTGTACAAAGTTCAACTGAGTCAAGGAAAGAGTCAAAACATTGAGTGGAAGATCATGGAAAATTGCCTAGTCTAAGCTCTTGTTTTTGATTCGTCGTGATGGATATTGTGTTGTTTGACCCTCTAATTCCTGTGGTGTTTTCTTGTACGATACTTTGTGATCTTAATACGATGGTATATGGATGATATAAAGGCTGAAAAATCATTGGAAAGACACCAATAGACAAGGGATGAAAGGAGGAAGGACCAACACTTAGGGTGCATTTTTTTTTATTAAGACGTCTCAATCTGAATGGATATCTGAATGATTAAGATGTTGTTTCTAGATCTGAAGACTGAATGATTAAGTCTGTTTGTTTTTTAACATCTGAATGTACATAATATATTTATTCGTAATAAGTATGCAATTCAAATTTAAAAAGTAATAAAATATTATATTATATGATTTTTTTTTTTGATAAAGTATTAACTTAAACATCCAAAATTATTATTTGAGTGATAATTAAAATATTTAAGATAAATATATTATGTGAAATATAATTATTGAACTATTTAAATTATTAAAAAAAATATATCGATTAAAAATTATTCTGATAAGATATAATTATAAAAAAATTATTGCGGGAAATAGGTTTTTAGGTGGATAGCTGGCAAGGGATCAGGAGTTGGTAGAACCAAGCTCTGAACCCGAGCAAGACTTCACCAACGTAGGAGAGAAGCAATCCTTCTCCCTCGAATTCCTCAAATCCAAGAAGACATAGTGAATACTGCTACAATGGCTGAAGAATAAGCAACCCGAAGGATAGTTAGGGGAGTGGAAGTCTCACTTCCAACGAACTTAACTTTCCCAATTCAAAGACCGATAGTTGGGGGGAATTTTGAATTAAAACACAATATGGTGCGGCTTCTTATTAGAAGTGGACAGTTTGCAGGGCGTTCACACTAGGATCCACAAGTCCACTTGCAGACCTTCATTGAGCTTACTCATATATTCACTCCGAGTGGGGTGAGTACAGATTATGTCAGGCTGGCACTATTCCCCCATTCACTTTTGGGGGAAGATAAAAGGTGGTTGAATATGGAGCCGGCCAATTCAATTACATCATGGGACGACTTAGCCAGAAAGTTCCTCATCAGATTATTTTCATCAGGCAAAACTGCGAGACTTTGCAGTGAGATAGTGAGTTTCAAACAGAAGCCTGATGAAAACCTCTATCATGCTTGGGAATGCTTCAAGGCTCTTCTTCGGGATTTTCCACACCACCAATAGTCCAATGAGTTACTTTCACATACTTTTGTAGAAGCTCTTGATTATAATACGAAGATTTTGCTAGATTCAGCCGCAGGTGGTCAAGCGTTGGAGTTGACTTATGTTGAGTTGTACACATTACTGAACTGCATAGAACAAGAAAATCCAGAGTAGCATTCAGATCCTAGAAGTACCATGAAAAAAATTATGGGTGTGTTGGAGGTGGACCAATTCACAACCTTATCAACACAGGTTTCTGCCTTACAAAATTTGATCAACACTCAGTTCAGCAACATGAAGTTGGGAGCATCATAACCTGCAGCCATAATTAATGCCATCCAACAAGTTGCAAGGTGGTGTGAGGTCTGCGAAAATAATGGCCATTTAGCGGCCATGTGTGCTTCAAATTTGGTAATGCTCAAAGGCTAAATTATGGTAATGCCTACAATATGAAGTGGAAAACTCTGCCACCAAATCATCCATGGAATGCTCCACAGCCATAGGCCCAACCAAATCAGTCAACTAGCAATATGGAAGAGATGTTAAAGAAAATTCTAGCAAATAAAACATAGTTGACTGCAGACATGAAAAACCATCAAGCGGCTACAAGAAGTTTAGAGTTGCAAGTGGGCCAATTATCACAGGCAATGAATACTAGACCATAAGGTGATTTACCAGAAGATATAGAAAATCCAAAGAAGGTTGTGGCAATAACCTTGAGAAGTGGTAAAGAGCTTCAAGGAGAACCTCCCAAGGCAACAAAGTAGGTAGATGATGATGTGGTGATGCAACAGGTAAATGATAGGGTTGCTAAAAATTCAAGAAAGTCTGTGTACTTGAAAGAAAAAGTTGTTGAACCAGAAGTGAAGAAGACACTGCCACTACCCTTCCCTTAGAGGCAAATTAAAGCGAAGGAGGACGCAATGTTCAAGAAGTTCTTTGATACAATCAGAGAGCTTCACATTAACTTACCTTTGTTAGATGTTTTGCAGAGTATGCCTAAGTACACAAAGTACTTGAGGGATGTGGTTGTAAAAAAGGTGAAATTACAGGATGTGGGAGAAATAACACTTACTGAAGAGTGTAGCGCTGTGATGACCCAGAAAATCCCTAAGAAATTAAAAGATAAGGGAAAGTTTGCTATCCCTATTCAAATTGGGAGTAAAGTGGTCCATGAACTGAGTGACTTAGGGGCGAGCATTAACTTGATGCCCCTATTACTGTTTAAAACATTGGGCTTGGGGGAGCTAAATCAACACCAGTGGTTCTGCAGCTCACAGACGGATGCATAACATATCTGAAAGGTGTAATAGAGGACGTCCTCATAAAGATTGGTAAATTCATTATACCTTCTGACTTTTTTGTTCTTGATTTTGAGGCAGACGAACAGGTACCAATTATCTTAGGGCGTCCATTCTTAGCAACTGGAGGGGCCTTGATTGATGTTAGAGAAGGCACTCTCAAGATGAGGGTAGATAATGAAGAGGTGGTATTTTATGTTTACAAAGCACCCAATCTAACATCCTAAATTAAAGATTTGTGTATGATTAATGTTATTGAAAGGGACAAGTGTGGGGTGAGTAGTCAACCAAAGACCTCTTCGGACTACCTGATAGAGAGGCCCAAGTTGAATCCAATGTTTCCCAACATAATGAAGATTAATGTTGATCTTGGGAGTCAAAGTTCAAAAGGTCTTAAACGAATTAGAAAATAGCTCCAAAAGAGATTAAAAAAGTGAAGGAATATTGTTAAGTTGAGTTGGGTCGTGCCGCGATACTAAATTTAGTGTTGCTTGGGAGGCAACCCAAGTTAATTAGGTATGTTTTCTTTTTATTTATTTTTTTAGTTTTTATTTCATGTAGTTTTTATTTTTGGTTGAGCCACAGGTTAATGGGAAGTCTGAGTACCATAAACTTGAGTTAAGGTAAAGGCAGAGATGTATCACGTATTCAAATAATAATTTCTCTTCTCCTCCTTCTCTTCTTCATTCACTTCCATTGCATCGTACTATTCTTCAACTCAGTGATTACCCCATGAGAATATTCACACATATCACCAAAATGACAAGCACCCATGTGAAATTCAGGACAAGGCACACAACAATAGTGGTACTTCCTTCGATCTCTTCTGCGAGCATTCTCTCCAGGGTGGACAAATGGTCACTCTGTCGAGTTATGTGAATAGGCTCTAGAACAAGGTTGGACCTTAAAAGAGAACATACAGAACTCATCAGTTGAATATATATTGTTCTTGATATCAGGAATAGACAGATCTATTGGATATTCTTTTTTCTCTGGTGCCGAATTAGCAGGGCTATCATCAAACTTCAATGCCATAGGGGAAGACAAGGAATCTGCTGGTGAACAAGAAGATCCATTTTCTGGTGATGAAGAGAGAATGGGAGTTGATTGGGGTTTTTACTGATTTTGTGAATCTCATTAATTCATTGTGTAACTAATTGTGCATGATTTACTCCACAGAATAAAAGAGAATTTGTTACTTCCTAAAATAAAGATCTAATCTATTTCAAAGTATCACTTTTATATATGTATCACCATATACCATATATATCACTATTTCAAAAAATTGGGATAAGATGTAATTAACAAAATAATCGGAATTTTATGTAATATCACTTAAAAATTCAGGAATTTATGTAAGTTACCCTAAAAAAATAAGGATAAGAGAAATGGGTTGATCCCTCATTTACACGCCCAAGCTGCAAAAAGTAAAAGGAATTAGGGGTAGGTTCTTTCCTACCAACAGCAAGCAAAAGTCAAGGAAAAGATGGATTGGAGGGGAAAATTTCTGCACACGGTGAATCTGGTTGCTTATAGATAAAGCCTACTAACCACTTGCCGAATATTCTAGGTATGTTTTAATCCCAATTTTGAATTGTTGGTAGAATCTTGACGACTCCTGTTCGTGGGATGGTTTGTTATATAAGAAATTTTATACTTATAATAAGTTAAAGTGAATTCTAGACAACATGCTCTACAAGAAAATATAAAGCATGGTATTTGAAGTTGTGGTGGTTGTCATGGAATTATTGGATTATAGAATTGACGGATGTTAACAGAAAAACTCATATGGACTTATAACTTCACGCACAAATCGAATAATAAGATCACATTGAGTTGGGTATTTTAGGCTAGTTATGAGTTAATCTTAAGCAAAAGGAATTAATACGATATTGATATGATGAGATTATAGATTCGATCGAAGAAAGTCAAGTCAATTGTTCAAGGTGACAAGTTTGGTATTACGACAAGTGTATTGTGAGTAGTAACCTTTTTCATGATTTGTGTTCATTAACTTGCATATTTTATACTTGATTTTGATGAGATAATGAGTTACAAAATACTTTGAAATTGCATGTGGGGCAAGTCTTTTACTTGATATGATACTGAAATTGGGTATTTCAGATGTTCAATAACAACAACAACAAAAAACCCAGTGTATTCCCACATAGTGAGGTCTGGGGAGGGTAAGATGTACGCAGTCCATACCACTACCTCCGGAGAAGTAGCAAGGTTGTTTCCAATAGACCCCCGGCTCAAGATAAGATAAGTCATATTTCAGATGTTCATCAGATATATTTACCGTTACTTGAGATATGATCACTGATGTTATGAAAGTTCTTTACTTACATCAGAAATAAGTATTTTTGACATGTGTTTTATTCAAGTTTAAGTGTAATGAGATTTGATATGAACTTTAAAGCTATGTTCTATTCTGAAAAATGTTTTCATATGAATGTGTACTGTTTACAAAGAAAGTATAAATAGGAGTAGACCTTGATTTGAATTTCGTAGCTAACGGCGGGATCATTAGACCTGGTGCACCTTGTATTACTGATAATTGTTACAACCCTCACTAGTGAGAAGGTAGAACTAGCATACTGTTATTGATCTCCCTCGAGTAGGGACCTACTGATATGATATTTGACTCCTTCATGAGGGGTCCACTGTTATTGGCTATTCTTGATGTAGAATGCCACATTGATTACATGATTCATTCTTGGAAACCTCCCAAATATGTAATATTTTATATGATACGTTGCTTATTGAGTTTATTACTGAACTATTAGTTTACTTTGCTTACATGAAGCAGATGATACTGTTTATTGTTACTATTTTCTGAAAGAGCACTTATTGCATGATGTTTTATGACTTGTCCCCATTAAAATGGTTGTGGTTAAGTGTTACTACTCACTGAACAAGTGTCTCACTCCTCGCTATTTCTTTTTCAGAGAACGTAGGTAATGTGAGGATTTTTTAGCTAGAGGATTCGAGTGGCATATTTCTGGTGAGCCCCGAACTTTTTTGTTGATTTGTTATGTTCTTTTCCTTGAAACTCTTAGAGTCTCTCCATAGTCATTTCTTTAGAGTTTGAGTATTATATCGCTATTTTGATTTCGTGAAGTTATTGAATTTTTTTCATAGTTTGGACATGAATTTTGTATTGATATTTTGTGGTAAATAAGTGTTGATGATTTTGGTGGATTGTGTTGGTGTTATTGATATGATTGGTTATGATGTGGGGTTGTTGTACTGTGGATTCGGGAAAAGAAATTTTCTTGATAGGTCCAAAAAAAAAGGGAAACTCTGTCCGATTTTTTGTAGAATTTTGACGAGGCTTGCTTTGGGAGTTCTAACCTTCTTAGCACCGGTCATGATCCTATTTTGGGTCGTGACAGATGACCTCTTAAAGTTCTAAAAATTCACTTAGACACCTCAACTAGGACTAGTACCCATTGAACACCTAAAATATTCAAAATGTGTACCTATTAAATACACAATATTGATGTGTCAAAAAAGGTGTCCTTCACTTTCTTGAAGTGTGTGGTTAAGTCTCAAATAATATTTTTTTCTAAGAAGGCTTAAATCTCTTTATCTTTGATTGACACTTGGCACTGTAATACTTAAAATAATTTGATTTCACTTCCTCGACGAACAAGCTAAGACAACATTAAAAGTTGTGGTTGTTGTTTTAAGGGATAAAAGGGAAGAGGAAGAAGAAAAGAAAGAAAGAAAGGAATAAAATAACAAAAACAAGAAAAATGATATAGAAGAAAAAAACTCTGAGAAACTACCAAGAGATAACTGAATAGGGGGGAGGGGGGGGAGGGATTTAGGGTTTGTGTTTTATTTTTTTATTTTTTTTTAACTTATATTATTTTTTAATAATTATTTTGAGCCCTTAATGTCACGTGTCATCTTTTAGTTAGACATTTTTCTTATCACCGTGAGTGCATCACATACATTTTTCTTTTTTATGGGGGGCAAGAAAAAATATCATTTCACTCCTAAACTTGTCCACTCAACTTACTTAACACCTTTAACGTAACACACATTTATTTACCACCCCCTCCCCCTTAATATCTTTAAAGTGAATTAATATCACCACTAATGCTAACATTGCATTTTAAAAAAGCACATATTTATATATATATATATATATATATATATATATATATATATATATATATATATATATATAAAAACAAATCACCCTTTCTTCTTCAATGTCCCCCACCTCTCACCTCTCACTTGTCACCCGTCACCCCTCACCACCTCTCAAAATAAATTTCTTCTCATATTTATTCTATATGAGTGTATAAAGAAGCTTGTTGAGTAATTTGGTCATCAAGATTATTCCTTTGTAAAAAATTGAATGAGCTTTTTATTCACTGATCAAGTTCTTTAAAATAGAAGATCAAAAATAGACACATCAGGTCTTAGGTATCCCACACAATAAAATGGTCATCAGGCGCACTGCTGAGGAAAATCCATACCTGGTAAATGAACGTGGTCAAGTTATAGTGAAGAAAATCCACTTGTTTTTTGTTCTGATTTTTTCTTGAAATTATTTTTTTTCTTGAAATCAATCTCTCACTACCTCTCAAAAGAAATTCAAAATCTATATTTGATAAGAAATTTATAATCAATTTAATTTTTCAAAAGAGTATGCGGGTTATGCATTTGACTGGATTTAATCGTCATGTCGTTGTGTTAGTAGTGGTGTTTGCAGGGTTATAAAGTGTTTTTTGTAGGGTGGGGGTGATTGCTAAGGTGGGGGTGGATGGTTTGTTTGACAGAGAAGAAGAAAGAAAGAACTGGGCGGGGAAGGCGGTGTTTGTAGGGATGGAGGGTGGATGAATTTGTTTGACGGAGTGGAGAAAGAAAGAACGGATCAGAAGAGGTGGCATTTGTAGGGGTATGGGTGGGGTCATATGGGTTTGACCGAGGAGGAGAAGAAATAAAGAGGTGGGGTGGAGGGAGGGAAGGAGGGAGGGGGGGAGCGAAAGAGTGTGGTCTAAAGAAGAAACAAAGTGGCTGAGAAGTATTTTTTTAATTTAATATATATACATACACACACACACATATATATATATATTGGGGGGTGGGGGTTACTTTTTAAATTAAAAAATAGTAAGTTTTTACGTGGCAATGACATGACAATGACAGGGCATGTTCTTAGTGAACTCTCTTTCATGAGATTGGAATTATGATTTTCAAGGTTGTAGTTAATTCACTTTAAAGTTTTTATGGGGATAAATAATTATCCATAAATTTAAAATGTTAAAGTAAGTTTGACAGATAAGTTTAGGGGTGTTTTGATGACTTTTTATTGTTGATTGTCAAAAAGTGTCTAATAGAAATATTTTTTTTGAATAGTTAAGATGTTCAATAGGTACTAGTCCTATTTGAGGCATATAAGTGAATTCTTTATACAACTTTAAGGGATCATTGATAACTTAAGCTTTGCTATTATAGGCCTTATTGAGCATTAAATTGCATAATCATTATAGTGATATCAAGTGAAGGTTGGAAATAATATTAATGATGTCTTACATCACTCTTTTATACTAGTGGTACCCTGTGATAGCTTATATCATGAATCATTGTCATATTGAGTTGATTATGAACCTATTATATCTGTATCAAATTAATTATTATCTTCATACTCATTAGTTATGAGCATTACATCCCTATTTCATTCATACATATTCATGAGATTGGTACCACTGGAAAATACAGATTTTGAGAGAAAATAATTTATAAAACCCTTGTCTGAGGTTATTTGACTGCAAGGATGATTGAGATAGTTTATAAAATCCTTGGCAGAGGTAATTTGTCGGCAAGGTTGGTTTCTATTTTAAAAATTCATTATAGAGGTCATTTTTCAGCACGATTTATTGTGATATGTTGAAAATCCTTGGACGAGGTCATTAGCCACCAAGGTTCTTGACTAAGGTCATTTGTCAATAAGGTACATTGATATTGTTAAAGTATATGGTTGCAAACTCTCTATGGGTATTATTGCTTGGAAGGTTTTTACAAAATATCCTATCATCATCACTACATTGCATTGCATCACCTGAATTGCGTTGTATTTCTATGATACATTTTGCTATTATGCTTGAGTATTTATTTTTGTATTGAATTACTGAGATTGAACCTTATTTGTGATATTGTGTATTCTATATTCATTTCACTACATTACACCAAATTATACTACCTCTTTGTTAGCTTTGGAAGTTGAGATATTATGAGATGTAGGGTGTGGTTGTGGCTTGGTTAGTGAGACTTGTATTGCCGCACCTATTAATAACATGTTATACAACTAATTGTATACTCTCACTATTGTATCCAAGAATATTAGTTTAACTTGATTGATTGAGCAAGAGATATTGTGTTAGTGAGTATCCTCAAAAATGACTTTTTTTACTAGTTGGTCATAAAGTTACTAGTGTTAGTTTACCTTGACTGAATTGCCTACCCTATTTATTGACATGCTTATGATTGTTGTGTTGGAATACCCTGTTAGGATGAAGTGGTGTATTCGTTAGTTGTATATTAATGGAGAAACTTGGATAGTTGGGTGGTGGTTCTTGCCATCGCTTTAGATTAGGATCAGTTATCGACGATGCTTGCTTAGTACACGTATTTTGTACTCACTTTTAATTTATTTTCTTTTCTTTTCATTTTCTTCTGCATCCCGTGTAGGTATTGGTTCGAGTAGCAGAGAGTTAATTGTGTTCCCTGATCGTTGACATTACGACGATTGAGATAGTGACTGGCACTTCACAGAGCCTACCCGGATTCTCTCTTTATTTATCTTATGCTTCATGAACATTTAAGATACTTTTGATTATCGATATCATTCTACATTAGGGGATTGTACTAGTGACAACCATACCTAAAATGTATTTAAACTATATTTTCATCTTTAGGTATTATGAGATTATTCTATTCTTCTTTTTCTTCCACTTCTGATTTTCTTTAATTATTGAGTTTGAATTGGGATAGACTTACCTATATCATAGGGTGTGACAGGCGTCATAACATACTCTATTTTGGGTCATGACACTCCTCGAGAGAGATTACACCATTCTTTCTAACAAATTTTGAAAATGAACATTCGTAAAAGTAATTAATGAAGAATCACTGAAGAAACAATTGACATAGTTTATAAGATGACTTAAATTTAAATTAGTAAATGGATTAATTGTTAAGAATTCGTGCCCTACTGATTATCTTATTTTCTCCTAACTATTGCCTATTGATAGAACAGATTGCCTGACGTGTTCCGCGGAAGCAGTAAAACAGAAAGTAAAGAACACGGTGGATTTTTACGTGGAAAACACCCGGCTCAAAATGTGTAAAAAAACACGACCTGCACCTCTATAGGATTTAACCCCAACTTCAGTAAATAACTCTGAGCCTCAACAACGACTGATTACAAAACTCTTGTAACCAACAAATAGGAATTATAAACTCTAATCCCTATAACTCAACAACTAGAAATTATAAACTCTAATTCCTAACTACACACACACCTCCCAAGGTATGCGTTCCCAAAATCTCTGAGTTTTCCCAACTCAAAGACTAGCTCCTAGTTCAGTTTATAACACACTGAAACTAATATTACATCAATAGTTCAAACACAATGAACAACTCTAAAAATCAACGCTAAAACTCTTAGCTGTATTCTGTACTGAGGACCAGGTTCTTCAACGTGTTTCTTCAGTGATTGAGTAGCACTTCGTAAAGTCAATCTGTCGATTGTGCTTTTCTTCCTTTTAAGTGTGTAAATTATTCTGACTGTTGCATCTTCTATTTAAGCACAGCTCTCCAAAGAGTCATTCTTTATTTCAAACTCCTCCTCTAATCAAAACTTTCATTGCATAAAGTTTTACTTCAGGTGAGACTCCTTCTTCAATTTCAACTCTTATCTCCTTGGTGTTGTATTCAAATTCTAATTCATTAAATCAACACATTAATTTATCAGAATATTTCTCCTCCCACACATAGGACTCTTCAAGATATACTCAGAAGTGAAACTCCTTCTTTACGTAGGACTTTTTTTTCAACTCAACTTGCTTTCTCTTATCATCAAGTGTTTGAATCAAATTCAACTTGTTCTATTCCCCATGTGATCAGTAAGTTGAAGTTTTCAGTTGCATTGAATTAACTCATATCAACTTGTTTCATTCATATTGTCATTCATCAAAACTTCAAGGTTCCAACAAATTCCCTTTTTTTGATGATGACAAACCTCTTGTCTTTGTGCATCCAAATATCTTCACATGTAGGCACTAAAGTATAAAACACTAGAATGAAACAAGTTGGTCAATGGGTTATAAACATTACACAATCCTCTTATCTTCCCCCTTTTGGCATCATCGAAAAACCATTTCAATGCAATAATATACTAGCCAAAGTGATTTGTTATGCTATTCATGGCCACTGGGGCTATCACTAAAATAATCTGACAAAGACTTTAGCCAACCTAGTAATGTATTAAAGAGATCAAAAATATGAGTCAATTTAGCAAAGATAACCATTCCGTTTAACTGACAGAGCATGTTACACATTAAACCTAAGCTAGTATTGAACAAAGCAAAACAATTGAGCATTAAAAAAATATGCTATAAAAGTGGGACATGGCTAAGGATACAAATAGTGAGGAGTTGATGAGGAAAGTGGAACAGGTGATATCAACTGTGTCAATTGATCAATGACTTCAAAATTGTCATCCCTCTATTAATCAAGGTCAAGCTTCAAAGTCATAATCCTAGCCTTAAAGACCTCTTATTCCACTTCATGACTGTCTTATGCAGCTTCTATTTTAGATTTTTTTTCACAAATGAGTCTTAGCCCTCCTTATTGAAACAGGTAGAGCAACATGATTCATCTGTTCAAGAATACCTATTTTTTTTAATAAGTCAAACCTGATTTAGGACTGAGAAGCCCAAAAAAAAAATTACCAATTAGGAACTAAAAGGAAAAGCATGTCCCTTTTCATTCTTCAGAAACATATGTTGCATGTCATTGATGATCAAGCTTAACAAATCCATGGTACACAATTGATATTTTGGTTGAGAAAGAAGAAGAAATTTCTGGTATAGGATTAATACACTTGTGCACACCCATTTGGAGAGAATCAAAGAAAGTTTGGTCAACAATTCATTAGCTTTATTAGACAATAAGAGGATGAAGTGTGTGGAATTGAACAGGTGTGCTCAACTGTTTCAACTTAGACAGCCTATGCTTATGTCAGTGTAGAACATACCTGATAAGAAGAACTTTGTGGTCATAATTGCTTGCTTGTACCTATTTTTCTGCACAATCTAATACAAAATAAAGTTAGAAAAGTCAAAAATCCGGAATTGGGACACACAACTAAATGTGCAAGACTGAATAAAATAACTTTTTAGCTAATAAGATTAAAAAGAAAAATGATTATTCTAGTCAATCATTGAGGGGAGTTCATGCAATTTTAATCATCCCCAAGTCTAACTTATTCCTTTCAAAATGCTCTCTACTTAGTGCCTTTGGTGCTTCTCCAGTCAATTAAGTAACCCACATAGTCAATATTTTTGTAGCCCCCAAGAGTGAAATTATTTTCCTTTGGATATCATAGTCTCAATCCATTGATTGCCATGAGATATCTCAAGGTTCTTTTGACAACACCAATTTTTATGAACTACTAACAAAATTACCAGTAACTTGTGTTGGTTTTATTGATGCATCCATTTCTTTATTTGTTGTTCCCCCTGTCAATATGCCCTCAGTCTGTACAATAGTTGAACCAGTTGGTACAACATGTTCCTGTTCATGATCATCAGTTTCACAGTCATCCTCTTTTCTCATTTTTTTTAAAATCTCCCTTGCTTCCCCGTTACAAAAGCACTACAAATCTGGCCATCTTTCAAATGATCCATTCCCCCTTTAAATGTGGTGAGTGAAAGAAACTTTATTTTCTTCTAGTCTTATGACTTGAGCAAGCTTTATTTATGCACAAATTTTTCTTGCCTCCTTTCACTCTCACTTGCAAAACAAATTAGGGATTAACTTTAGGCACCCAGATAAGCTTGGGTCCTTTCTTATGAGTAAATAGATGAATTAGATTTCTTCTAGCCCATGCAGACAACAGGTTACATGACCCATTTCTCTGACCAATTTTAGTTATCCTTTTCTTGGTCTGAGATATTTTATTTGCCAGATTTAGACTTATGGATCTGCTTTTGGCAGCAACTGGACATTCAGTGGTTGGATGTCCAAGGTTTCCACAGATATAGCACAAGTCTTAATAAACATCAAGACTTTTGTGAAAACCCAACCCAACTTTTTCACTGTGATATCTTTCACTCAACTTATGAACAATTCTTGAGGAATTTGTCCACCTGTTTTCTCTTTCAAGGTCAAGTTTTAGTTTAGAGACTTCTTGACTCAGTTTATTCACCATTTCTGTTGCATTATTGCACTCTTCTTTGTACTTGACCAATTTAAGTTCAACTTTTTCTTGTTCTTTACTCTTGGTGTTTTTTCCTTTTTCAGAGAGTGTCAATTTTAGAACTTCAAACTTAAGATCATTATTTGAAGAATCAAGTTGATCAACCTATTTCTTGAGAGAGCAGTTTTCCTATTCAACAGTGTTCTTGCAAGCTTCTAAATCAATAAAATCAAATTTGATTCTTGCAAGACTGTTGAACAGCTCATCCCTATCAGAAATTGATTCTTGGAAGTCATCAATTAGTGCACTCATCAAGGATATAAGTTTTATTTTAGAAAATAAATGCAACTTTTCTTTAAGTTCAAGTATACTTACCTCAGAAGCATCTTCTTCTTCCTCTAAGTCTGAATCTCCAAGAGCCATGAGTGTTGCTTCATTAACTTCATCATCATCTAAGTCAAATCTCCAAGATTCTACCATTTTAGTTTCATCAATTTCCATTTTATAAGTTCTTAAATTTCCCACTAATTCGTCTAGGGTCATGCCTGCAAGATCCTTATTTACTTCCCTGATTTCAGTCACCTTAACATTCCACTTTGATTTTGGTAATACCCTCAGTACCTTCTCGACTTGTTCTTCTTTAGATATAACTTTTCCTAAGGAGGTCAGCTCATTTTTTAAGGCAGTAAGCCTTGTCATCATCTCATGCAAGGTTTCATTCTCCTTCATCTTAAATGCCTCATACTCAGTAAAGAGAAGAGAAATTTTGAATTTTCTTACTTGAGATATGCCTTCATGAGCATTTACTAGAGCATCCCAATTTTGCTTAGCAGTGGTGTATGTTGATACCCTGTTGTATACAACAGGTCCTAATCCACAGACCAAAATGTTTTTGGCCTTAGCATTTTTCTTTAATTCCAATAAGTCATCAGGAGTGAATTCACTTCTTACTTTCTTGACCTGTTTCCCATCTTCTAACTTCATTGGAATAGTAGGACCATCAGTGATCCTATCCCATAACTCGTAGTCTTCGCCTTGAATGAATGTTTCCATCCTAGATTTCCACCAAATAAAGTAAGAACCATCAAAGAGTGGAGGTCTAATAGTGGATTAACCTTCACTATGACCAGTATGTGGTGCGAAATTCATCATATTGATCTTTGGCTTAGGTGCTAGCCCTTTTTAAGACAACCTCCCTCTGATACCACTTGTTAAGAATTCGTGCCCTACTGATTATTTTATTTTCACCTAACTGTTGCCTATTGATGGAACTGGTTGCCTGACGTGTTCCACGGAAGCAGTAAAACAGAAAGTAAAGAACACCGTGGATTTTTACGTGGAAAACACCCGGCTCAAAAGGTGTAAAAAACCACGACCTGCACCTCTACAGGATTTAACCCCAACTTCAGTAAATAACTCTGAGCCTCAACAACGACTGATTACAAAACTCTTGTAACCAACAAATAGGAATTATAAACTCTAATCCCTATAACTCAACAACTAGAAATTATAAACTCTAATTCGTAACTACACACACACCTCCCAAGGTATACGTTCCTAAAGTCTCTGAGTTTTCCAAACTCGAAGACTAGCTCCTAGTTCAGTTTATAACACACTGTAAATAATATTACATCAATAGTTCAAACACAATGAACAACTCTAAAAATCAATGCTAATACTCTTAGCTGGATTCTGTACTGAGGACCAGGTTCTTCAACGTGTTTCTTCAGTGATTGAGTAGTACTTCGTAAAGTCAATCTGTCGATTGTGCTTTTCTGCTTTTTAAGTGCGTAAATTATTCTAAATGCTGCATCTTCTATTTAAGCACAGCTCTCCAAAGAGTCATTCTTTATTTCAAACTCCTCCTCTAATCAAAACTCTCATTGCATAGAGTTTTACTTCAAGTGAGACTCCTTCTTCAATTCCAACTCTTATCTCCTTGGTGTTGCAGTCAAATTCCAATTCATTAAATCAGCACATATTAATTTATCAGAATCTTTCTCCTCCCACACATAGGACTCTTCAAGATATACACAGAAGTGAAACTCCTTCTTTACGTAGGACTTCTTTTTCAACTCAACTTGCTTTCCCTTATCATCAAGTGTTTGAATCAAATTCAACTTGTTCTATTCCCCATGTGATCAGTAAGTTGAAGTTTTCAGTTGCATTGAATTAACTCATATCAACTTGTTTCATTCATATTGTCATTCATCAAAACTTGAAGGTTCCAACATTAATACACTTCAACATTCAAAGAAAAGATTGCAATACATTTTCTTCCTTGCCTTTTTGGTTTTCTATACATTTTTGTTACTTGAGTCTTCTTTCTTCAGGCAATTTATATTTGAATCTTTTTTCCTCAGAAAATTCCAATTATATTCGTCATCAACAGGTGAAAGTCTTTTAGTACACTGTGGAATGAAAGGAAACTTTATGAGATAATCAAAATAAGTTCAACAATTTGTTTTATTTTGTCAAATATCTAAGATCAAAACTAAAGAAGAAGCAAGTTCTTATTCAACATACTTAAATCATAACGTAATAAAAATATAATGGATATAAGATATATATGTATACCTTGTAGAGGTTACTGACGGAACGAAATTTTGTACGTCTCGACATTTCATGCATGGTTCTATCATTTTTGTGTCTGGTATCATTTGCGTTTAAAACACAATTCAAATTATTCGTAAAACTGCCTTCAGTTGTGACTTTGTTGAGATCGGGATCATCTGTCAATCATGCATAACCAAATGAGGGGATTGATACACAAAATAAATTTTAAGTGTTGTTTTATGTCGCTTTGTGTTGTGATGATGACTAAATAATATATTCATGGACGAGGTCCATTATATGCCACTGACTGAGGACAGCTGTTACACTAGTGCACTCTACTTAGTTTTATTCTGTAGCATCATTACTGTGTACAATGTGGGACACTTGGCCCAATCGAATTCTCACTCAAACTGTCTCACAACATATACAAGCAAAGGGGATCAACTTGGTGAATCAGTTTTTGCAAATTCGTCTTCTCAAATAGTAGCAAAAGCTCTCCTGCTCAAGATCTAGAAAACTGCCTGTTCTTTAACTAGTGTTATTTTGAGTCTTGTTCTAAAATTGAGTTTACTCTAGTGATTGTGAGTAAAATCCCGTTTTAATTATGTTGAGTGTTTAGAACAATTAATATAAGTCAACTGCGAAATATAAAATTTCTTACATACCATTGATATCATCTTCTTCTTGTTGTTTTTCAAGTGGTTCCTCCTCGAAATGTCTCTGTTGCTCCTTTCCTTTTTTGATTTCATTATGTTCTTCAGATCTCTCTTTCTGTATCACCTTCTTGCAGTTTTCCTCTTTATTTTTTTCGAATAACTATAAATAGAAAATTTATTGTGTATTAAAAATACGATGATCAATGAATCATGTAATTTAAACCCTTCATATTAGTAAAATGTAAAATCTTACCTAAAAATTAAAAGGTTCACAGTCACTTGCCTCTGAACTGGAACTATTCATTGCACTCTCTAGTACTTCTTGTTGCACATGATAGTCTCTAACTTTTCCCTCTTTGTTAGGAAGTTTAGGATTGCACAATCCGTTCTCCTTTATTTGTCTAGTTTGCATTTTGCACCCACCTTTAAAAAATATTGATTAAATATTTATTTTATTCAATTGATTTATTAATGATACTTCGAAAGTATAAATTTGACCACTAGTACTCCAATTAATTTTTTAAAAATAATTACTTAATGATAAGAGTAAATATAAAAAATTAATTAATATATAAGACAATGATAAAATATTGAATTAATTACGTACCATCTTGATCCTTTCCAGATTCGCCTGCATTGTGTTCTTCAGATTTTCATTTCTTATTGACATCCGCTTTCTCTTTCTTTTGTAATTCATACATATTAATTGTATACTGTGAATACAAAGAGGCTTATCTATCAATAAATTTATTGAATTAATAGTTTATGCCCAAAGAAAGTTAAATATTCTCTCCATGCTAATGAATTCAAAGTCGAAAAACAAATGAAATTATTTTTGGCCAAGATATACCCATACAAAGTTGTGGAGTAAACAACTCGATAAGACATAAAACAATCAAAATCTACGACCGAACAAAGAAAAATTCAATTGTACCATAAATTGAAGGAAAGCAAAATAGTGAGATCAAACATTGCTAAGCCAAAAAGAACCACATATCTATTAGAGATAGACCATAAATTCATAACAAAGAGGAAAGGGAAAAGAAATCAAAAAAGAATTGCAGACATAAGCTAGCATCTCCTCATAAAGTTGGAACACTAGGTCGAACCATGAAAACAAGTAAAAAAAGGAAAATATTAATTAATTGAGAAAATAAGAATTGAATAAAATAAAACTCACCATTACATAATCAAAGTCCTTTTTAGTAAGAGACTTAGTGAGAAAATTGAATTGAATAAAATGATAAAGGAAGTTGGCATTCTCTTCGTCGCGTTTGTATTATTCCTCTTGCATATAAAAATACTAACGTACATAATATTATAATTGAAGTTAAAATATATGTAATATTATATTCGTTTAAAGACCAAAATGTGTATTCTTCTAATTTTAGTATATGCGCTTCAATTAATTAGCATCATTACATACAGAAATATAGATTATTGAATACCAATTAGTGCTAAAAATAAATGCAATATTTTTTTAAATGATAAAAATGAGAGGTATCAAATTGATAAGATAAATAAAATTTATATATTTTGATATTATAGTTTTCAGGTCAGCTTTCTCATACCTCAATAATTTTATGAAATAGTTGCCACCTCTCACCACCAGTAGCAGATAACTGAAAACTCCATTCACCAAAACTTAAAAGAATTTTTTGTATCTATTGAGGTTTCAAGATTTCCTACCTTATTCACATAACCAAAATTTTAGAATAAGGACTATTAAAATTTAAATTCAAACTTAAGGGACCATTTTGTTCCTTTTTCCATCATCTTATAAGTCACTATTAGCAATATTAGTTTGTAAGAAAAATGTACAAACATAAACGACTTTATTGGAAAAAAATGTTGTTTGAGAGGTAAAGACTCCAGATTGAATGATTTTTGATCGAATTTCGTCGCTACGAGATAGGTTATGGCTTAGCTTTCTTCAAATTGAGTTGGGTAGTTAATATCTTATAGAAAAGTATGCTATGGGTATGAGAATGAATTTTGAAAATAGTGTAAATACTGTCGTGTGCCCATGTGTGTTGAGACGATAATGGCTATGTATGGCCCGTGTGGGGGGCCTTATATGATATTTTTGGCTTTGTGTATACTTCTGGTGGTTGTTTTTTCTGGTAGTATTGTTTAAGTTAGGTTTTATGTGATATCAGTGATGTATTACTTGCATATTTTACTCTAATGGTGCATGACTTATATTGGATCATGGATGATTGACATATTGAGTGGATTTTTAGCTCACATGTGTGTATATAGATGTATTTGAGATTTTCATTCTGATTTGGTTGTGATCATTACATCCTTATATCATACATACATTTATGATACATTGCTACCATTGTGAAAATAATAATTTTTCTGACAGAAATGTGACACCTTCAAAAACCCTTTACAGTAGTCCACGATCCGTAGAGGAGATATGGATATTGAGCCTGAATTGTTATTTGTGAACCTCTCATGGGTTCTACCTTGAGAGAAGTGCTCGGTAGGTATATACAGAGGTTATGTGATAACCTTATACATGTCACATCATCATTATCATTATCATTATCATTATCATTGCATTCCATACATTATGCATCTTTTATGTTATACTTTCGTATTTGACTTGATGGCTATCTATTCTGTATTTTTTTCCTACTCGTATCTGGTGTATGTGATATATTTAAAACTGTTAGTGGAAATGATGTGGGCTACCATTTGGGACATCTTTGTCTTGCAGGTGATGTGCCCAAAGTGCGTATTTATATACTTTATTTTCAACTTTGCTCAGTTGACCTTTGATACCTATTAAGTACAAGTGGACCGCACTCATCCCTACTGAGGTATGAATCAGAGGAAAATAGAGTAACTTGTTTTAATGCATATAACTGATGAAAAAATAGAGAGATGTACCTGGCTGGGAAATTAATGTTCTATTGGGAAAAATAAACATATGAAAACTGATAACTTAAAAGGATTTTAGTTTCATGAAATAAAGTATAAAATAAAAAGACAAAGTTATCCTTGAGAGACCTCATAAAGCAATGGGCCTGAGATGTTATACTGAACAAAGAAAAAATCAATTGTACCACAAATTGAAGAAAAACAAAAAAGTGAGATCAAACATTGATAAGCCAAGATGAACCAAAAATTTATTAGCGATAGGCCATAAATTCAGAACCAAGAGAAAAGGAAAAAGAAACCAAAAAAATTGCAGACATAAGCTAGCATCTCATCATAAAGTTGTGACACTAGAAAGAACCATAAAAACAAGTGCAAAAAATAAAAATACTGATTAAATGAGAAAATGAGATTTGAATAGAATCAAGCTTACCATTACATAATCGGAGTCCTTCATAGTAAGAGACTTAATGAGCAAAAATGAATTGAATAAAATGATGAAGAAAGTTGGTATCCTCTTCGTCACGTTTGTATTCCTCTTCTTGCCGCTGAGTTATCACTTAATAATTGGATTGAACGAAAAAAGAAAAATAGTGTTTTCCTTATTGATTCAGATGCCTCGCCTGGGTCGCCAGAAGTATCTGAAAATTTTTATTGAAATGATAACGTAAATGAGAGTATCTCACATCTTATAATCTACTCTTGGATGCTGAATTGTTCTCTTAAAAATCACGTTTTTTCAATTTCGACAATTCAAATTTGCTACTTAATGATAAGTAATTTTAAATTTCAACAATATAGACAGTCAGAGTTTTAAATCAACTAATTTAGTGTACGTGCATTGCACGTGTGCTTCACGTCAATATAAAAAGCTACATATAAATACTGAAGTACATAATATTACAATTGAAGTTAAAATATATGTAGTATTATATTCGTTTAAATACAAAAATGTGTATTCTTCTAATTTTAGTATATGCACATCAATTAATTAGCATCAAATACATACCAAAGAAATTGATTATTGAATAACAATTAGTGATAAAAATAAATACAATATTTATTTAAATGAAAAAAATTGAGAGGTATCAAATTGACACGACAAATAAAACTTATATATTTTTTGATATCATGATGTTCGGGTCAACTTTCGCATACCTCAATAATTTCATGAGATATTTGTCACCTCCTACCCACAGTAACAGATAATAAAAAACTTAAAAGAAATTTTTGTCTCTATTGAGACTTTAAGATTTCTTATCATATTCACATAACTAAAATTTTAGAATAAGGACTATTTAAATTTAAATTAAAAATTAAGGAACTATTTTGTTCATTTTTCACTCATCTTTTAAGTCACTATTAGTAATTATTAGTTTGTAAGAAAAACTAATATAAGTACCCGCGCGAAGCGCGGAATACTTCTTTTTTAAGAATATCATTAAGTACTAACTTATTTTTTTGAACTAAAAATAATAGTGAAATTATTAATCATAGTCACAATTATTTTAGATGTTATATGTAAAGGATGAAATTACTATTCTTATATAACTATATGTTGTTGTTGATTTTCAAAATAATTAATATAAATATTAAATTATTATTATTTTATAGTTGGACTTTTACGTTTATATTTTTAACTAATTAAGATACATGATTACATTTTTTCTTTCATTTCTAATTTTAATTTTTTGGTCTATCGATTTAAAATTAACAGCTAACTGCACTAAAAGTAATTGATTTCTCTAATTTAAATCTTTTTAGTCCAAATTTAAAAATTTACCACTCTCAATTAAAAAACTATGAACATACAATTTATAGTATTGTTCATTATAAAAAAAATATAAAACTTTGTTTCTATCATTACCTCCCCCTACCCCTCCCTCACCCGCACCCCCACCTCCCACCCCCACCCCCACCCCCCCACACACCAAAATTTACCTCCACCATCTCACTTTAACCGTGCACTCTATTCCTGCTCCGTAAAACTTCTACTCAAACTATACCAATAAATTTATAATAAAGTATAAAAGATTATTTAAAATTCTTTCAAAAATATAATTATAAATATGAAATTTGATTACTCTTCTTTTGACTCTTTAAACTCTTCAAATTATTTGATCATAGTTTTAAGTTAAAATATTATACATTTTATTAAATGATGTGAAAGCAAATTTTCCTTATTAAATTTGTTCGTCCTATAATTTATTTTTACGCGACTTTTCATTGTTTATTCCTATAATTTATCTTTAGGTAAGTAATTGTGATAAAGAAAAATTAGTGTTAATGATAAATAGTATTAAAATAATTAAAAGGCTAAATAAGCATGATAACATACCTTGATAGTTATTTATTTATAAAAATTTGATGAGAAATATTACCTATAACCTTTTTATTCACTTTCGCTAATTGCACAAAAAATGAAAATGAAACATAATTCACAATATAAAAATTTTGCTGATTAATTCAAATAAAATATAGATATATTTTAAGATTAAAGTTTTGAAGAATGAAAGAGATTATTTTAAAAGTAACTCATTACATAAAATAAAGAAGTGAAACTTTTTAAGATTATAGGATCTTATCATTTCTATTGAATTTGTATAGCTTCTAGTTTAATTTAAAACATAAAAGGATGTTGTTACTATTATTATGTTATGGCAACGTCCATCTTACATCATAATAGTCTAAACTAATTCATAAAATATAATATAAAAGCATGTATATGCACACACATACAAAAAAGAAGAAGCTAAATCGATCAAACCAAAGGTCAAAAATTTTATTATCGAAATTAGTATTTGACGAATGAAGAAATTGAGATCCAAGCAAATAACCTAGACAATCACAAAAAAAAAAAAAATCTGTGAGCAAATAAATGCAATTATTCTTATGAAAAAATGAATAAAAATAAAAGAAATTAGAATATATTTATACAATGATATCAAAGAAGAATAAGAGGAACCAAAAATTGCTATAAATTTTTATATATACAAAAACATCAAAATTAAAAGTCATTTTAAAAAATAAAGAGCAGACTGGCCTTCGGTGTATGCAACAAAATAGTAGAATAAGTAGCAGTACGTAGGATAATACTTTATCTTTCATTAATATGTAAATAAATTATATTACAGTACGTATGTACTGCTACTTATTCTACTATTTTTTTCTTGGTAAACTTCGACTGATTGTTATTACTTATTATACTATATATCCTACGTACTATTACTATTACTAATTATGATTATTTTAATAATACTTTTATCTTTCATTAATATATAAATAAATAATATATAAATATATTTTATAGAATTTATTTTTTAAAAGACATAAGTTTGGGATAGTAAAAGTTTGAGATTTTTTTATTATTAATAATAATACTATTTGGGTTATAATCATATTTTATTTATTATTATTTTTATTTCTTATCTTTTGTTTTATTTTTTTTATCCACTATAGGTACTCCTCCTCCTATTATTATTATTATTATTATTATTATTATTATTATTATTATTATTATCAATATTAGTACCACTGTTACATAGTGACATTATTATTATTATTACTATTAGTATTATTATTATTATTATGTAAACAACTTTTATATACATATAATATTTAAATTTTATAAGTTATAGGTTTGAAAAAGTAAAAGTGTATTAGAACTCTTCAATTATGGATTTTTATTTATTAAGATAATATTTTTTTTAAAAAAAGATAATGTATTTCAAATTCAAATATTCAATCTTTAAATTCAATTTTTTTATTACAATGTTTATAATCTTGTCCTAAAAACTATCACGTGGCTTTCTATTATGCTGCCACTTGGCTTCTTCTGGTGTTTCATCTTCTTCTTTATAATATATATAGATTCACAAACTTAAATGACTTTCTTGGAAAAAAATAACTTTAGTGGTACATTTTTCTAAACTAGTTCTCTACACGTGTACTGCAGTGTGTCCCATATAAATTCATGTAATGAAAAAAATTACAAGCATAATTTAAAGAATAGTTAAGTTGTTATCTGCAATCTCTTTCATCGGTTAAAGTTCAACAAAAATGTATGAGTTACAGAGGAATGCTTATAAACTCTTCGTCGTGTAAAATACTAAGTAGACAAGAAGCTATAATTTGAACTATAAAAAGGAACAAATCGCATAAATTTCTGAGAGAATACAACTCTATCTTCATATACGACTCTGAGTACTACAATAGATAGCTTTGATCCAAAAATAATTAAAAAAAAGTGTAAAGGTGCAACATAAACTATAAACATGTGATTAAGCTCAAAATGAGATTAATTAGGAATCAGACTTTGATTAAGTCACTCTGTGCAGAGTTTCTTTCACATGTATGATGTATTAATAATATTGTCCCAAGAAAGTATATCCTTAAGCAAAATATTTTGAGAAAATATACATAGATTAACTTTTTTCTAAACTTGAGTTTTATTTCAGCCTAATCTTTTGAAGAAACTATATTATATTAAAAGAAATGAATATGTTTTTATTATATGATATAAAAAGTACTAAAAGGATGTCTATATTTGTAGCAAAAACTAATTGTAACAAATATACCTACGGTAGATATTGATGAGTGAAATGAACTCTTTTGGGTGAAGAAATATGATAGAAGAAAGAAATCAAGAGAGTGGTGTTTGAATTGAATGTAGATAGTGCTAGTGGACCTGATGGTTGCACAGGTAAATTTTATCAGTCTTGTTGGAATATTGTATGGGCAAACATAATTGAAGTGGTTAAGAGTTTTTTTGAAGGATCTACCTTTCCTAAGTCAATTGCT
Organism: Capsicum pubescens; assembly: GCA_030864215.1. Lineage (NCBI taxonomy): Eukaryota > Viridiplantae > Streptophyta > Magnoliopsida > Solanales > Solanaceae > Capsicum > Capsicum pubescens. The sequence goes on along the minus strand of CM061538.1, from coordinate 74,402,814 downwards.
CATACTAATTTGGTGTTAGTGCCCAAAAAAGAAAATATTCTTACATTTATTTACTTAAGATCAATTAGTTTGAGTAATTTCTTAAATAAAATTATCTCTAGAGTAATGCATGAGAGATTGGAGGGTATTTTGCCTAGAATCATATCACAAAATCAATTAGGCTTTGTGAAAGGCAGAAATATTACTGAGAATGTATTGCTAGCTCAAGAAATTATTGGGGATATAAGAAAAGGGGAAAAGCCGAACAATGTGGTTATTAAATTGGATATGACAAAGGTTTATGATAGAGTTGATTAGAGATTCCTAATCAAGGTACTAGAAGCTATGGGTTTTAATTCATTAATGGTGAACAAGATTTGGAGATTGGTAGCCAATAATTGGTATTCAGTGCTTATTAATGGCTAGACACATGATTTTTTCCATTCAACAAGAGGGGTGAAGCAAGGAGATCCTTTATCTCTGGCACTATTCATTTTAGCTACTGAGGTACTTTCATTATCTTTAAATAAATTATTTTTTAACAAGGCTTTTAAAGGTTTTGAAATGCCTAAATGGAGTGATAGTATCAATCACCTAGCTTATGCTGATGATACTATCATTTTTGTTCTGCTGATAAAAGGTCTTTGGAATTGATTATAAATACTTTAAATGAGTATGAACTTCAATCTGGCCAGAAGATAAACAAAGAAAAAAGTTTTTTTTTCGTTTATCACAAAATTGCTAGTATATTTGTGCAAATGGAAGAGGATATTACTGATTTCAGTAAGGAAAAATTTTCAATGATATACCTTGTATGTCCAATTGGACATACAAGGAAAAGGAAAATACACTTTGCAGAGTTACTTAAAAAAGTTCAGAATAAGCTCTAGGCTTGGAAAGACAAACTTTTATCTTTTAGAGGTAAACATGTATTAATTAATAATGTTCTTCAGATCATTCCCATCTATTTATCATCTACAATTTTTCCTCCTAAATATGTTATTCATAATCTATATAGAATCTTTGCAAGATTTTAGTGAAACTATAAAGAGGAAGGAAGGAATAGACATTGGGTGGCATAGTCTGAAGTCTGTTTTCCTAAAAATGAAGGTGTTTTGGGCTTTAGATCTTTATTTGATGTTTCTAAAGCTCCTTTTCCGAAGTTATGGTAGAATTTATGACAAAGAAATCTCTTTCAGCCAATTTCATGTGGATTAAATACCACAAGAGACAAAGGCCTCAAATAGTAGAGTGGAGAGGAGGGTCTCATACTTGAAAATATATGATAGAAGCAAGGAATTTTTTTATCAAAAAATTTGGTGGGAACCTAGAAAAGGGACTGCTAGTATTTGTTTTGACAATTGGACTCAACTAGGGGCTTTGCAGTATTTTCTTCCTTTTACAGATAGAGATCATGAGGGATTAGAAGAGGTTAACCAATTATGAATAAATTCAAGATGGAATGAATCTCTATTACAACAACTGATGCCTAATGAGATTTGTTCTTACATTGTAAACAACATAAGTGTAATTTCTTCTTCAGAAGACTAGGACAAGGCATGGTGGACTCTTTCAAGTGCAGGTGACTTCACAATCGCTAGTTCTTGGAATATGTCTAGGCAGGAAAGAAGAAAATAGGACTTTTTTTTCTAACATTTGGGTTAAGGGGATTCCATATAAAATAGCAATTTTTTTAATGTGGAGGGTGTACAAGAAGAGAATTCCAATGGGGGAGGTTTTAATGCAAATGAAGGTGGTGGAGAATGCTATTTGTTGCTATTGTGGTGATGAACAAGTATAAAGTTTTCAACACCTTTTTTGTGAATGTCTAGACACAAAAAAGGTATGGAATACCCTGACACAGGCAGCTGGAATAACTGGTCCATTTATTTAGTTAAAAAGTATGTTTTTTAAATGGTGTCTAGCAGAATGTACTCCAAAATAGAAGATTATTTTTAAAGTTATTCCAGCTATGGTGGTATGGCATGTGTGGAAAAGAAGGAATGTAATCTATCATGGAGGAAAAATGTCTATTCAGAGTATGGTTGAGCTTAATAGGAACATTCATAATTTTGCTACTCTGACTTTTCCTTGGTTGAAAAATACTCCTAAAAGTTGGCCTTTGCTAGTTCAATTTTTTGAGGAATATAGTTGAAAAATATTCCTAACAAATGGCCTTTTCTAGTTCAAATTTTTTAGGAATATACTCCTGTAAAGGTCACTAACGTTGTCAGATGGACTAAACCTAATAGGGGAAACTTTAAATGTAATTCAAATGATTTCTATAAAGGCAATCCCGGACTTATGTCCCATTCTTTCTACATTAGGAATGAGGAAGGCGATTTTATACATGTTGAAACTAAGTTAGTTGTAGAAGGATCTATTTTACAAGCAGAAACAAAATTCATGTGAAATGGCTTAGAGTACTGTATACTTAATTCTCTCATTCCAATTACAATGAAAACCTATTCTCCCACCCTTAAAAAAGTTCTGGATCAGTCATGGAAAATTCCTTTAGAATATTTCTTTGGACATTGGGAGAATTAATGAAATAAGGAATCAATGTCCAGGGATCGTGGAGATAGTTTATATTCTGAGAGAAGGAAATGGCCCATCGAATTTTTTTGTTAACTAGGTTTTTTTGGATGCAGGTACAGATTCTATAAGCTATTCTAATTTACAAGATGTACCAAATGCAGGAAAAACAGTAATCGACATGGAGAAAAATGAAATCCCATATTTACGGATAAAGAAAACATCAAAATAGGTTCTTTCATTTGTAATAATAGAAATTGAGGTAAGAGTAACAAAAAAAAAGGTGGATACCTGATAAAGTAACTGGAATTGAGAGACTGAGTCCCTGAACAGTGGTATTAGCACCTTGAGGTGCTCATTCTATTAAGCGACAAGATTAATCAATTTTAGTTAAACAAAATGCAAACAAGAGAGAAACGATGAGTTGAATATACCGAGGTTTTAGATCTACAAAATTGATGGTGTTTGAAACTAAAGGAGTCTTCACTGAGTCAGATACATGGTACTTGTGAGAATTTTTGGAGTGTCCATGGTTCTATTTACTCGAGCTTCAGACGGATAGATTTTGAATCTAGCTAGTTGGATGTTTGAGATTTTGGATTTCTTTTTTTGCTTGGATTACGACTTTAACAAGCCTTATCGGAACTCAATGAGCTATGTTACAGCACCTGAGGATGGTGATAGAAATCGGCGACCAGCCATGGGAACAACGAAGAGGATGGAGAGTTAAAGGAGTGTCCTATGGCTTTCCTAATTTGTCCACTAGAAGTTTCCTAAGTAGATTTATGTCGGATCTTTGTTATTGGACTTAGCCAATTGGATTTTATCCAATTGTGCATTTTTTTTAATAAATGACTTTCTGATCTACTTTTTTAATTAAAAAAAATATTGAATAATGGGACAAACACAATTCTTGTGCACTTTTATAGAGTGCTTTAAAGAACATGAAAACATTGTCTAAAAATGATATTAGAAGGGAGATAAAAAAATACGAACAGTCACTAATAAATAAAAAAATTTATACTGATATAAATTAGGAATATAAAAATATTAGTTCATAAAAGTTACCATGGAAGATGAAAGAAAGGAATATAACGACTGAAATGAATTCAACATCTATTAGAAGTGCCCCATTAGTGAGGGGGCCATTTAAGAGATGAAATAAATAAATTCTAGTTATGGTAAAAAAAAAACATTTTCAGGAAGCACTAAAGTAATTCTCATTTGCATTCGGCTTTCAAAGAATACATGCATTAGACTGATATCCTGGATGTAATAGTCCTCATTTGCATCTAGATTTATGGTGGTGTTAACTTAAAATGAGGTTCAACACATTGATTTAGAGGTGAAGAGGATCAGTAATTCTAAGAAAAGATTACTAAGAAATGAAGGGACTTAACTGAGGTAGGAAGATTTCTCACTCAACACAAGAAGATGAACTGAGATTTAAAGCTGCAAATGAAAATGCATTTTATCGATTGAGGTGGGGATCTACCTGAAGCACGGTGAACTATCTAGATTCAACTGGAATCGAAGATAGACATAGAAATTATGGAGCTCTAAGCTACTCGTAGCAAAATTTAAGAAACATCGTCGTCTCTCCACTTTTCCCTTTTAGATTTTTCTTTATCTTTTTCATTTCCTTTTATTTACTTTCCTCTTATTTATTTAGGTCAGGTGACTATTGGGCCTGTCCATTTGTAAAGACTCTTCCATAATGGAAAAAAGACATGGACTGACTCTTTTAAAAATAAATGGTCAAAGCTTTGCATATTAGAGAATTCATAACCTATCGGCCTTTTTATTTCCATTTTCTAGCCTTTCGGGTGTAATTTATCTAATATGCAACCTTTCTTTATCTTTATCATTTTCCTTCCCAAAAGGGTTTCTCCTCCAATATTTTTTTCATCTTCTTTAAATTTTCTTCTTCTTTTCTCTTTGATATGAGCTCGATTTTTATTATATATGAGCAGATGATGCAAAAGATCAGCAAATCAAATCATTTTAACGAAGTTTTCCTTGGGTAGGAACAATTCAATTTAGATATTATTTTGTGTGTTGGTTTGATGCTAGTTATAGTTAGTTTACTAGAAATGATGGAACATTTTAATGGTGAAATATGATAGTTGAAGGTTTGTAAGGAGCCAACTGATATTTCCTCAACAAGTCCTTAGTAAATGATCTTCTTTGAGCAGACTGGTGTTCGTACTTGTTTTGTCCTGGAAAGAACCCTATGGATAATATCTTTTTTACTAATTTTTAATCCCAACTAAAGAGTTGTGTTATCTTATATATACAAATATTTTCAATTGTTGAATCATTGACCCTACATATTCTATTAGTCAGACTATATAATTGTTATATAGAATATGTATTTGTATATAATGTGTATAGAAACTATATAATTATAGTAGTGTATAGAAATTATATCATTATTATATAAAATATGTATCAATATAAGATATACATATAAAAATTAGATAGGATGTGTGTAGAAACTGTTTATTTATTGTATAAAATATATGTAAAAATTGTATATAAATTATATAGTTGTTGTATATAAATATGTATTTGAACAATAATCATAGCTAAAGGTTGTAAAGAATGTGTATAAAACTATATAGTTATTGTATAGAATGTGTATAAAAATTATATAATTATTATATAGAATATATTTTTGTATATGTGATGTATAGAACCTGTATAAGTATTGTATATAATATGTATTTGAATAATTATTGCAACTAAAGGTCATATAGAATGTGTACAAAAAATATATAATTGTTGTATCGAATATGTATTGTATGGGATGTGTATAGAAATAATATCATTGTTATATAGAATATGTATGAGAATAATTATTTTAACTAAAGTTTGTATAAGATGCATATAGAAACTGTACAATTATTTTATTATATGTATATAAGTTGTATCATTATTTGTATAAAATATGTAGATATTGTTATGAAATATAAAACAAAGAAGAAGCAGAATAAAGAAAGAAGAGAGAGTGATTATTACTTTTCTTGAGAAGTTTCTTGATGGTTGAATTACAATGAAAGAAAACCCATTTATTTATAAGGAAAAATTAATCTTAGGGTTTCTAACTTTTCCATAAATAGACATTCACTATATATGGTAATATATTTATAACACCCCCCCCCTTAAATATCTAATTGATAGATAATGTACCTTGTTAAAACCTTACTTGGAAAAACCCAGTGGAAAAAAATCTAGTGAAGGAAAAAAAGTATAGATCTCTAACAATACACATATAGGTTGTCTCATTAAAAATCTTATAAGGAAAACCCAGTGAGATAAAACCTTGTAAGAAAAAAAGAGTACAACGTGTATTAACTTCCCCTAACGAGAACATTCTTGAACCTTTGCATCCCGCTCTTGTGCACCATCTTCTTGAAAGTTATAGTTGGAGGAGACTTAGTGAATAAATCATTTACATTGTCACTTGAACAAATCTGTTGTACGTTAATATCACCATTATTTTGTAGCTCGTGTGTATAGAAAAGCTTTGGCAAAATGTTCTTCGTTCTATCTCCTTGAATCCTTCCTTAAGTTTTGTTGTGCATGCTGCATTATCCTCATAAGAAAATCATGGGTACTTTATCATATTTCAAACTACATTTTTTACGAATGAGATGTATCGTGGACCTTAACCACACACACTCTCTGTTTGCTTAATGAATAGCTATTATCTCAGCATGGTTCGATGAAGTGACTATGATAGACTGTTTTGTATGTCTCCAAGATATGGCAGTACCCCCACATATGAACACATAGCTTATTTGAAACTGAGCTTTATATGGGTCAGATAAGTACCCAGCATCAGCATAACCAACAAGATTGTGACTGCAATATTTAGAATAAAATAAGCCCATATATTTGATCTCATTCTGATGTCTCACAGTAAGAGTAGAACTATACCTTGCTAACAAATTGATCGAAAGTCTATATCGGGTCTTGTAGTATTTACAAGATACATTAGTACACCAATTGCACTAAGATATATAACCAATTCAATTTAGTATATTTCTCATTCCAGCAAATAATTTATTGCTTTTGAAAACTCTCCAAGAATTTCAATAATTTTCAAGTTATAAGCTTATACAATATAAGGATTGATTATAAATAAGTTTCCCAGAAACTTTTATATGCTTCAAACATTTTGAATCCTTAAAAGTTTTTATATAAATTTGTCAAGTGACAATATTCAGCATGTCACGCGTGACATCTTCAAGTGTCTGGACTGCAAATCAAATAAGTTTTACGTTTATCAAGATGCATCCTTTCATGTCACTTGGTAAATGTTTCTACGCCAACATGCTTAAATAAACGTAGAATTTAGATCCTCGTAATCTTTTACAATATTCCGTTAATATTGTATCTAATATATTATTGATGATATATTATTTTGTATCAGTTCACAATGTGACATAACATTTTGAGATATCATCACTTGATTATTTTTAAGTACCTGGACCTTTCATAAAGTTTCATGAAGTGTTATGTCGTAGGCTCTTCAAGAGCACATTGCCTTCTTTTTATGATTATTTGCTCTTTATCATTTTCAAGGATTATTTTATTTGGAACCAATTGGTCTACCACACTTCACGCATGCATAGACTTTATCCTTTATGGACACAAAATAGCAGCACTTGCACCTTAAACATGAGATATGTTCTGCATTTGACTTGAATTATCTTTTGAATGAAGATCTGATGATAATTCCTAACATATTTAATAGTTGCTTATAATTTCCCCCTTATGTTAGAAAACTAACATACTTCCTCCATCTTTTTTTAGGAATCCATCTTTGTGTGTTGAGGTAAATTCATTAATCATATACCGCACATCAAAATTATGAGATGGAATAGTTAGTTCCTGACCTTGAACCAATTGAGAGAGAAGGAATAATCATAATTTATTGGTCTAATGCATACAAGTGATATTGTATGCAACATATCATATTTCAGACCAACGCATGAAGCTTTGTTTTCATTAACAGCAGTTTAGCTATTTATCGAAGGCATACAATGCCAAACCATCATCATCAAGATAAGTTGTCTTGATTACACAATCTGAAAGTTATGCTCTTAACTCAATTTTATTGAGAAAGCAACTTTATGAATGTCAAATTGCAAGTTGACAAGAAATGTATAAGTGATCATCTTATATCGATGCATCTTAATAGATCATATGACCAGTGAATGGGCTCATATTCACCTTTTATACTTTTCTAATTTTGAGGGATCAAATCCCAATATTAGTTGGTCCAGCCAACTTGTCATGAGAACAAGCAACATTAAAAGTTCATGAAGAATTTTCTAGCTCTACAATATACAATACTCACTATGCACATGTTTGGGATGTCGTAATCGTTTTTGTCAATTTATGAACTTTTATTCCAGCAAACTCCAAGTTTACCATGACATATGCCTTTTACTTTAGGAAATTTCATATTTACTATTACATGAATAAATTTCAGATTTGCCTCTTCAGAAGTAGATTTTAAAATAACTCTTCTCAGTTATTCTGCATTTTTCGCAGGTGAGTTGTGATACCATCACAATCAAGTGCGCGTTTGTATTGACAAGTTTTACTAAATATTATCACATTCACCTTACGAAATAGATCTGTACTTTATAACAATCAAAATTCTCATTCCCCGGAATATAATTGTGCCTTAAGCACATCAAATTATGATAGTTTGTAACCTCTTTCATGATATTCCTACTTCAAGAGCAAATCGAGTACATCTAATGTAGAGAATTTTTTTCTAACATATCTTATAGTCATAATAAGTGTGTGAAAATATTATCACTTGTGATGATTATTTTCATATTTTTCCTTCATGCTTATATTCGTACATTCAATCACTTCTCTTCTTTTAGACATATTATGCACTCCTACCACATTCACTTCAGAGAATGGAGCATATTCAATGGGACATGTCTCATAAATTTTCACAAACACTCATTATTTTGCTTTAGCCATCATAATATCATCAATATAGTGTATTGAGATTCAAACTCAATATCTTATTCATATAAAAAGGCGTCTTAGGCTATAACTCAATGGGACTTGAACCCAACATCTTATCATCATGTTGCATTGGAACTTTTAACCAATGACTTACCCTCTTAATGAGATGAGATTTAAATTCATCATCATATATTTTAACAATATTGTTCTTCATGAACAAATTTAAAACATAAGTGGTTTCAAATCAATTATTTTCTTCTCAAATCCAATAATAATTATATCATTAGTAGAAAAAGATAAATAACATAAGAATTTACTAACCTTGAAATTACCGTTAGATTTATAATCTCACCTTGTTTGGCAGAGTCTTGTGCTGATAACGTGTTATGAAATATAAAGTAAAGAAGAAGAAGAATAGAGAGAGAAGAGAGAGTTCTTATTTTTTTCTTGAGAAGTTTCTTGATGATTGAATTACAATGAAGGAAAATCCATTTATTTATAGGAAAAAACTAACCTTGGGTTTCTTACTTTTCCACAAATAGACATTCACTATATATGATAATATATTTATAACAGTTATGAATTTGATATCAAATATGTATTGGCACATTTTTTTTAAATATATTTGAAAAAAATACTTTTTATTGAATAATTATACAATTTCTATAGCTATTGATTGTTTTTTATTTTGGTAGAATTACGAAAAAAAAAATAGATCAGTTATTCTTTTAAATAAAGGAGAGAAAAAAAGTAAAGCAATGACCAAAAATTAGAATTTAAAAAAAAAGAAAAGAAAAAAGAAGCATGGACCAATAAGAAATTAACAAAGCAAAAAAAAAAAAAAAAGAACATGCGTCAATGCACATGTCAGCGATTGACATCAGCCATATGGCTGCAACTTGGAAATGACATTCCTTAGGCTATTTTAGTAAAATTTGTTTTGGTCATCGGGCCATTATTGTCTTTTCCCCCTTTTTATTTTATTTATGGACCCAAGACCAGCCTTTTATTAAAAAGAAAAAAAAATCTACTTCGAAGTTGGGAGCTTCCCACTTTTAATATATATATATATATATATATAATATTTAAAAGAATATAAAAAAATTTAAGCATTCATGTTTTTGATCTATTATCTAGATAAATAGGTAAATAAAGATTTGATCTATGAATTTGAGTGAAACATATTTTCAAGATCAATTTATGAATTTTATTATCCTCTAGCGAAATAGATTTGATGAGATTAAGACTCAATATGATATATAATCAAGTCAAGCGCTTAGCAGTCTATAGGCATATATAACATCTAACAAAAACATACCAAGTGATGGATCATTTACTTTTTCATGTTATTTGAAATTAAACATTCTAAATAATCCATAATCATTAATAAAAACTATTGTGACTAGCAGCCTAGTAGCCTCAACTTTCCATGATTCTGGTGGGTGGCCAGTCACCACCATTGGCTGAACAAATAGCTATTTTTGATTTCCCACCATTACCCTCAGCCAACGTATCCCAACTACTAAATCCAAAGGCCTCAAATGCCCCAGACATCTCTCCTACCGCTACCTCCTATGTAGCAATCATCAACCCTAATGGTTCTCTAAAAAACTTAATAAGACAACCATTGTTGTAGACCCCATACCAATAAAGAAAGTAGATTTAATAGATAACATTCCAGTAGAAAAATGGACGGAACAAGAAGTGACAAATTTACATCATTGAGAACTTGCAATATGCTATTGTTGGTAAAAAAATTTATGTCTAGCCTGAATTATCAGAATTAAGGAATTTAATTCCTATGCAATGTGGGATTAAAGGTGAGTGTAAGATTGGTTTCCTGAGAAATAGACAGATCTTAATGAGATTTTATCTAGAAGAAGATTTTGTTGATATTATGTCTAAGAATGTCTACTACATCACTACAAATGATGGTTCTTCATATCAGATGTGTCCCTTCATTTATGATGCAAAGTTCAAACCAAATGAAGAAACTTCAAAAACAACTACGTGGATTTTATTTCTAGATCTTCTCCCCACTTTTTTTGTCAAAAAAGCCCTGTTTTCACTTGCACTAGCTATGGGAAACACACTCCATCTTGATTCAGCAACTATGATAAAAAATCGCCCAAGTTGTGCAAGGGTGAAGGTCTAATTGAATTTGTTAGTAGAGAAACGACAATTTGTCCAAATTATTGAAGATGAAATTAGTAAAGAAAAAAGAATTATTAAAGTAAAGATTCTATATGACTCTTTACTAGCATATTGTAAGGGATGTAAACTCCAGGTTCATAGTGAGGTCGATTGTAGAGTATTACATCCAAAGTTGAGGAAAGAGGTAGAATCACTTAAAGAAACAGATGCATTAGAGCAGCAAAAGAGAAGAGCATGTGGAAAAAAATCTATGGTTAGCAGATGGAATCCTACTAACAGATTTTTTACAAACAAAAGTGGAGAAAGAATAAGTGATAAGGCTGTAGAAAAGGAGGAAATAATTAGTACTAAAATTCCTTTAAAAGCATTGAAAGAGCATGCACAAGAGACAGATAAGAAATCAAATAATCATAAGAATGCAAATACTAATAATAATGACTGCATAGAAGAGTCAACAAGGAATTGGGTAGAGAGAGCCTTATCTCCAAAAAAGACTAATATCAGTAGCAGCTCAGGGAAAGAAGGTGATAAAATTACACCTGTTAGCAATAATAAGAAGATGTCGTAATAAAAACCATGCCAGATTGAGTTTTAAAGTGGAGGAAGATGATAAATTAGAGAATGAAATTGTAGCAAAGAATGCAGATGTTTGTACAAAAATTGTACTCTCTTCTCAGCCAATTCTCTTAGCAATTATAAATGATTCAAATCCTATTTATGAGGCACATAAGGAGAAGATTGAATCAGATGTGTTATAGAAGGAATGTAAATAGATTGAAAACTAAGGGCATAAGGAAAATGACAGGCTATTTCTTTTAGAGGCAACATTCCATCAAAAGAGTCCAACACAAACACTTCATGAGATTGTTACCCACTAGGTGAATGATGTACAGAGTACTAAAATTATTGACAATATAGATATTTTGACAGACATAACAAAGAAGGTGTTGGAAAATGGACAAGATAGTGATGCTGCTTGGGAACAAGTAGGTAGAAAAGGTGATCTATCACCCAAAATAATAAAAGATCGGCAAAAAGAGCAGAAAGCAAATTGAATCAAAAGATCAATCACCAAAAATGGTGGTGTCAAAAAAGGAGACCACAAATAAGCTTAATAGATGATTATAAAGGCTATTTTTTGGAATATAAGATCTATTAACACTCCACAAGCTTTCAACAATCTGCAGATGCTTAATATACCCCATAAATATTTCTTAATAGCTTTTATAGAGCCTTTTCAAAATAGGAGACATATTCAGGAGTAGATAAGAAGATTGAATATGGGTATAACAGGTGTAAATATTAATAACAAGATATGGTTTTTCCTCAGGGAAGGAATCAAAATAGAAGTAGTAAGTGATGAAGAGCAGCAGGTCACTATAAAAGCTACTTTTTTGGGCAGTCCAAAAAAATATTGATTACTATTATATATGCTATGTGTACATAAGTAGAAAGATTGGAGCTGTGGAGTGATAGTTACAGGATTACTAATAATAATCTATAATGGTTGATAGGAGGGGTTTTTAATACTATATTAAATGAAGAAGAAAACATTGATGGATTATTAGTAACTTTACATGAAATGGAGGATTTTGCATTTTATGTGAACTCCTGTGATCTAGAAGAAATTCCATTTAAAGGAAGTCTCTTTACTTGGTGGAATGGTAGAGCAGGAGCTAATTGTATTTTGAGAGGTTAGATAGTCTTTTGGTCAACTGTCAAATGCTAAATTGGTTTCGTACTTTGCAAGTAAAACACTTGGCAAGAACAAAATCTGATCATGCCCCTTTATTCTTGACAATGAATCAAGAAGCTCCAACAATCATAACACCTTTCAAGTTCTTAGCTTTTTGGATGGTGGATGAAACTTTCAAGTAGGTTATGGTTCAAAATTGGCACACAATTGAGAGTGGGAACAACTTTTGGCTGTTCAAAAACAAGCTGAAGAATGTCAAAAAGAAGTCTTAAGAATTTGGAGTAAACAAAGATTTGGTGAAATTTTTCAATAATTGGAAATCAGGGAAGAAATCATAAAGCTAAAGGAGCAATTATTCAAGGAGGATCTATCCTCAGTCAATAGGATGATTTTATAGAAACCCCAAGAAGAAGTTAAGAAATATCTCAATTTTAAAGAGAAATTTTGGAGACAAAAAAAAAGAATCACATGGTTCGATAAAGGAGATAAAAGTACAAGGTTTTTCCACAGTCTTATGTAGGGGAGAAGGACAAGACTGCAGATAAACAAAATCAAGAATGCTGAAGGAATTGGATTGATGATGCTAAAGAGGTTGCAGATGGAGTAATCAATTTCTACAAAAAATAGTTTAGTCAAGAAGAGGAAAGCTCTAATTTTGAATTATTAAACCATCTTCCATAAATTGTAACAACTGTAGAAAATAATTCTTTGACAGAAATCCCAACCTAGGAGGAAGTTCATAAGGCTATTTTTAGTTTGAATGGTAGCAGTGCATGTGGGCCAGATGTGTTTTTAGGGTTATTTTGTCAATACTGTTGGGAGATAGTGAAATATGATGTACTTGAAATGGTGAAAGATTCATTTGAAAGTAATACTCTTTCTAAAAGTATTACCCATACCAATCTAGTACTTATCCATAAGAAGGAAGTGGTTGAAGGATTCACTGACATAAGACCAATTAGTCTCAGTAATTTCATTAATAAGGTAATCTCTAGAGTGCTTTATGAGAGATTATAGGGGGTGTTACCTAAATTGATCTCCAAAAATCAATCAGGTTTTATGAAGGAAAGAAGCATTATTGAGAATGTTTTATCAACCTAGGAGATAGTATTTAATATTAGACTAAGAGGTTAGCCTAATAATATGGTGATAAAATTGGACATGTCAAAGGCTTATGATAGGATTTTATGGCTATTTCTTACTAGAGTAATGAGGAAAATGGGTTTTTCATAGTTGATTATTAATATTATTTGGAGATTGATGGTCAATAATTGATATTCCATTATTATAAATGGAAAATCTAATGGTTTAGTTCATTCTACTAGAGGCATCAAACATGGTGATCAGTTTTCTTTAGAGAATGTGATTGATATTCTTGAAGAGTATCAAGAGATATCTGACCAACTCATAAATGGTAAGAAAAGTAGCTCTTACATGTACAAAAAGGTGGCTAATGAGTTGCAAAATGAGGTAAAATTGATCACAAGTTTTCAACATGGAGTTTTTACTTTTTCATAATTGGGTTGCCCTATCACACATGCTAGGAAAAGAAAAACTTACTACAATGAGTTGATCAATACGGTGAAAGGGAGGCTTCAAATTTAAAAAGGTAAGTTGTTATCATATGGTAGCAAGGATGTATTAATTAGCAATGTTCTTCAGAGTATACCGTTATATTTGTTGTCTGCAGTGGTTCCTCCAAAGATGATTTTGTATGAATTGCATAAAATCTTTAACAGGTTCTTATGGAGTAGTAAGGATGAGAGTAAAATAAACACTGGGTTACTTGGGACAAAATTTTCTAGCCAAAGGAGGAAGGGAGTTTAGGCTTTAGATCACTTTTTGACATTTCTAAAGCCATGTATTATAAGTTATGGTGGACTTTCAGAAAAACAAGATCATTATGGAATGATTTTTTGCAGAATACACACTGCAAAAAGGGTATTCCAGCACTAGTCCAATGCAAAGGGGGATAAAAAATTTGAAAGAAAAATATCTAAAAGTCAGAGATTACATGAAACAAGAAATATGGTGGGAGCCTACTATTGATTCATCAAGCATTTGGCTTAATAACTGGACAAAATTGGGGCTTTGTACCATGTAGTAGAACCTAACTTTGATATAAAGGAAGAATCAGAAAATGTTAATTATTTAATGCATTGAGACAGGTGGAATTCTCAAAAGTTGATGGACTTATTGCCTTATGATATAGTCCAGCATGTACAAGAGATATTTTTATCAGTAAGGAGGCTTCACCATGGGATATTACATGATGGATGCCAACTTCTCCAGGTAAATTTACTGTGGCAAGTGTTTTTCAATTGTGTAGGAAGAGAAAAGATCCTTTTGAGGATATGAAATATTAATGGACTAAGGGAGTGCCTTTTAAAATCCATTTCTTTCTTTTGAGATTGTGGTTTTCTTAAGATTTCTATAAATGAAGTGTTAAAAGGGTGTGGTATCAATCTAGTGTCAAGATGCAAATGTTGTTCATTTCCTCACTTAGAAACTATACAACATGTTTTTGTCACAAGTGAAGTTGTATAAATAATTTGGAGGTATTTTGTTATTTGCTCAAGAGTGGATGGACCTTTTGTGCAATGTCATCAAACAATCAAAAAATGATGGAATGTAGATTGCACAAACAGGTTAAAACCAATCATTTGTGTTGTTCCAGGAATGATTTATTGGTATATATGGAAGGGCAAAATAACGTGAATCAAGGAGGGTTGGTGAATTAGAGGAGAGTTATATATGATATCTTAAGAAATCTATAACTTTTGACCATTGTTTTGTACCCTTGCATACAAGGAATACCACAAGAATGGCCATTATTGGTGGGTTTATTTCAAAACTATATACCTGCAGTGAGATTATGCAGGTATGTTGGAAGCTTCCTAACATAAATTGGTTCAAATTTAATTTAGATGGGGCTTCCAAGGGCAAACTTGGTCCAAACTCAATAACTTTATATGTTAGGAACCATGATGGTGACCTACAGGTTGCTTTGTGTAAGTAAATAGCATAATCCACTAGCTTATTTGCAGAAACTTTGGCTATGAAAGAGGGGCGTGATTACTATTTTGACCACCAAAATTTATCACTCATCCTAGAAATTGATTCCTTAGCACTAATGAAGACAGTGAGGAAAGAATAGGAATGCCCATGAAACATTGTGATGTTAATCAGGAAAATAAGAAACTATATGAAAGAAGGACAGTTGTAGAATATTCACACTTTCAGAGAAGGAAATGCCTTGGCAAATTTTTTAACTAACAAGTATTTTAGTTCTGCAAGTACACAGGTCTATAAATCATTTGTAGATTTATAACAAGAGGCAAAAGGCATATCAATTTTAGAAAAGCAAAAAATCCCACAATTAGGAACTAAGAGAATGAAGAGAAAAGCTTCAGAGTAACAACACACACTAAATAAAGCATCAAAAGAGACTTCTAAGCATTTAAAGTAAGATTAGAGAGTTGGTGACAAGTACATGCAGTAGATACAAAAAACATAGCAAAACATAAAAAGATATGGTGGAAAATAGGTATACATAAATAACTCACCTAGAATTTGATTGGGTGGTATTAACCCAGAATGGAGTTCATTCCCATGAAGATAATAAGAAAGATTATGAGTGTATTACCTCGGAATGGTTTGTTCAATTAACAGACCTGAGTTTTAAACATCCAAAAACTAATAACCACGGCTTGGAGATAGATCTAATCAATACGCAACACCTGGTGAGAGTTTATGTTAGAGCCTCACAGCTCCAAATCGCCATTGAAATCTGACATAGAAACCTTAGGAGTTGTAAAGACGAAGAGAGAGAAAACTTATTCCAGTGAAAATATCTGATTGTTTCTAAAATAGTCCTGGCTATTTATATTTACACACATTAATTGAGAAAATAAAAGGAATACGAAAAATGAAATATAATCAAGTGGACTTTCCGGATCTGAATTGTTCTGGGCCTCGTGGATCATCATCTGGGCCAATATTAACACCCCCCTCAAGATGGATTTATCATCTGGGCCAATATTAACACCCCCCTCAAGATGCAAAGAAGATGATGATGTAGTGGGCCACGTAAAGATTTATTCATGGTGTCAGTTAACTGATCAGTGAAAGAAACATGATGAAGAGAAATGAGACGAGCAAGAAGGCAGTCACGGACATAATGGAAATCGATCTCAATGTGCTTCATTTGTTCATGAAAAAATGGATCCTTAGCAATATATAATGCAGCTTGGCTATCACAAAAAATAGAAACAAGAGAAGAAATAGTTAATCCCATGTCAGCAAATAAACGAGTCAACCAGACAACCTCAGCAATGACCTTTCTTAAGGCACGATACTCATCTTCAGCAGAAAAAAGTGCAATGGTAGGTTGTTTCTTGCTTTTCCAAAAAATAGAAAAGTCACCAAACACCATAAAATAACCAATGACTGACCTTCTGGAAAGAGAAAAGGAAACCCAGTCAGAATCATCATAAGCAGATAGTGAGAAAGAGGGAATAACAGGTAAAAATATTTCCTAATCTGGAGCATTTAACAGATACCGGAGAACATGAATCCTAGCTTTTATATGAGCTATACATCGAGGTTATTAAAATTGACTCAGGTGTTGTACAACAAAAGAGATATCAGGTCTGGTATGTTAGAGAAAGTTGAGCTTACCAAAAAGATGCCTGAAGATAGAAGGATCAGGCAGTGGATCACCCATATTAGGAACCAGTTTCAAAGATGGTTCCAATGGAGAAGCAACAAGAGTGAAATGGGAATAATAAAACTCATCCAGCAAATTAGAATTGAACTTATGTTGATGCATATGGTATCTAGAAGCATGAGATATAATTTCCAGCCCCAAAAAATAATGAACCAAACCCAAGTCTTTAATCTTGAATTGTTGATCAAGGAAAGACTTAAGGCTGCTCATCTCAGAAATATTTAAACCATCCAGCAGAATATCATCCACATAAACTACTAATATAACTAATGAATCACAAGAACATTTAGTGAAGAGGGAATAGTCATTTTTGCTAGCAATGTAGCCTCGAGATAACAAACTTTAGATAATTTAGAAAACCATTGCCTGGATTTCTGTTTGAGCCATATAAGGACTTCCTGAGTTTGCAAACTAAAGGAGTTGCACAAGAAGAAGAGGCAGTAATTGCAAGGCCAAGGGGAATTTTCATGTAGACATCCTTATGAAGGTCTCCATAAAGAAAAGCATTGTTGACATCCAACTGGAAAACAGTATAGTGATGTTTTGCAGAAAGAGATAAGAGACATTTAACAGTGGTTAGTTTGACCACAGGAGAGAAAGTCTCATGATAGTCAATGCCTTCCTTCTAGGTATTACCCCTAATGACAAGCCTTGCCTTATACCTTTCAATAGTACCATCAGACCTTTGTTTGATTTTGTACACCCATTTACAAGGAATGGCCTTCTTATTAGAAATGAAGGTAATAATATACCATGTATGGTTGTCCTCAAGATCCCTAAATTCTTGTAGCATGGCCTTTTACTAGGCAGGACTAGAAGCAGCTTGCTAGTAAAACAAAGGCTCATGCAACTATAGATCAATACTGAAAACCTTGGAATTGACCAGGAAGGTAGTAGAAGAAGGAAGGATAGAAGAACAAATGTAATCTGTAGATGAGAAGGAGGATGGAAAGATCTGGAACTTATTCTAAGAGGAGAAAGAAGATTGGGAATGATGGCGGAATGGGGAACATCAGAAGGAGAATCAACAAAATCAGGAGGTAAAGGGAAAGGAGAAGAAGAAGTAGAAGATGTGTTCATGAAACTTGACATCTCTAGAGTAAAAAATTGAGAAATTAGAAAGATTAAGTAATTTGTAACCTTTCTTTCCAAAAGGATAACCTAAGAAGATGCTAGGGATGGATTTAGGCTTGAGTTTATCTCTAATAGGTGTAAGAGTGGTTGCATAAGCAAGGCAACCAAAATTCCTTAAATGATTATAAGTTGGAGGGAACCCATGAAACTTTTCAAAAAGAGAGATGTTATTCAAAGGGATAGGGGGAAATTGATTAATCAAGTAAGTGGCAATCAAGCCACACTCACCCCAATATTTAAGGGGAGTTTAGATGAAAAAAGTAAAGCCATGGAAACTTCTAGGAAATGTTTATGTGTAACGCCCAGAGATCTCATCCCGAGACGTCACACGGTGCTTATGACCCCGAAGGACCACAAGCTAACCCTTTACTGATATCTGTACCTGTACACTGCACAATGTTTAAAATGAATACGGAAACTAGCCATAAGGTTCAACATATCCATGAATACTCATAATATAGAAAACTGAATACTAATACCTCCATCTGAAAAGCCTCTAAACTATTTGAACTGTGGAGTTGATGGGACATGTCCCCAACTAACTCCGTCAACTGAAAATAAACAAAGTCTTAAGCAATAATAGTACACTGAAATTCATCCTCGAAGGAAGAGGACTCACTGCTATTGCTGCTGACTGGGACTAAACTGCTAAGGAAAAATTGGATTATATTCCTCTGAACTTATGGTGTCAAATAAAACACCATAGCGCAAATGCGTCAGTACAAAAGTGTACCAAGTATGTAGACGGGGTAGGCTAATATAAGGGCTCATGCATGCATAATATCTAAACTGAATAATCATGAAGATGCCGCATGAGAACACATACATAAATGCACAGAAAAGAACACAATCATCGCAACTCTAGATAATGAAACTTGCATACCACTTTACTGCAGACTGAACTTACTACTGACACTGAGATACTGAATCATTGACTCATTTGATACTGATAACAGAGGATCTGGATGTGCTTATATCAAGGACTGAACTCTGAGCTTACTGATTTCGATTGATAGAATTAGAGATCAACTTTGCTAACAGATTATTCTGGAAGCGATTATCAATGATAAGAAGTATGAT
Source organism: Capsicum pubescens (assembly GCA_030864215.1). Classification (NCBI taxonomy): domain Eukaryota; kingdom Viridiplantae; phylum Streptophyta; class Magnoliopsida; order Solanales; family Solanaceae; genus Capsicum; species Capsicum pubescens. The sequence goes on along the minus strand of CM061538.1, from coordinate 74,383,507 downwards.
TATATCTGAATCTGACGATAAGAATATTCAATAGGAATCTGATACTGTGATCAAGCCTGTCTGGTGGCATATCTCTTAATATGATATCAATCAACTGTAAATGTGACCAAGCCTATCTGTCGGGATGGTCCATGAATCAACAGAACTATCTGAGTTCCTCATAAAGATAGATGACTGTATCTGACAGTCCTGATTTCTGAAGACTGATTCTGAATCTGAGACTGAATCTGAAACCAAAACTGAGGGAAGTAGTCACTTAACCGACATGCCCCGACCTACCATAGGTGGGGTCCAACCTGTGCCCCAGTTGGAAGGGTGTCATTACCGCGCCACTGGTAAAGACAACTATATGTGACCCTCATCAAGCAGGTCCTCAAATGAGAATGGTGGAGCCCTCATCTAGCAGGTCAAGCCACCTCATCTACCCTCATCTAGCAGGTATGATGTCTCTCATCCACCCTCAACTAATAGGTGTGATGTCTCAACCTACGCTGGCTATGTAGTTCTGGAGCACAAGGATTGTTTCTAAGAATCACACCCTCTACTAGTAGGTGAGATCCCATTCTTGAGCTCGGTCGATGCTAGTTTTTACTCCCAACTGAAAGACTCAGAACTAAATTCTCAACTGAACACTGGCTGAACTAAATCTGACACTAATCATATTACTCAAAAGGTCTGACTGAGTTACGCTGAGATCACTTGTTTCCGTATCTGACGGAAAAGATATCGAATCATGGTATCTGACTGACGATACAGAGTTTGAATGGATTACTCGAATCGCTTCTGAGATTAGGATTGAATCACTTGAATACTATTTGTAGACACGTGATTTTTGATCCTCCCTAAATTTTAACTTGTTTATCAGTACTAAATATTTATATTTATATTTAGTCATATATTATTTTGACTATTATTTTATTTTAATATAATATAAATAATTAAATGAATTTAATTTTAGGATATTATTCTATTTTTTTTTTTAAAAAAATAGTTTTGTACTATCTTAATTATATAATTTATTTTTGACTATTTTTAGATTGTTATTGTATTTTTTTTAAATATAAAAATCAATTAATTATTATTATTATTATTATTATTTTATTTGTTACTATTATTTATTTATTTATTTATTTATTAATTATTTTTCGTTATTTAAAAAAAAAAAAATCTTAAAACCTACCCTAACCCCCCACATTCCCCACACTTTCCTCAACCTCCCCCCACTATTCCACAACTACACACCCACTCCCACTACAACTCACACAACACTACACATGCACAATATATATTACACACACACGTAAGAAAGAAAGGAGGGAGGACAAAAAGAAAACAAAGGAAAAGAGACCGGAAAACCTAAAGCAAAAAAGTAAGAAAATAGGAGGGTTTGGGGAGTCAAGTTCGAAGTTCGGTTGCGGTTTAAGTTTTGGTGGCGTTATTACTATTTCTTCATCGTTAACTACATCATACAGGTATTGAGATGGTGATCCTCATATATTGATTTGTGTTTCCTTAGTGATTGATTCATAGATTCCTCAGGTAGCGATTGCTAATCCCAGAGATTACTGTACTCTTTACGTATGTTTTATTTTTATAGGTCGCAAGTGTAAGTTGTATTTGCATTCCCCCTTCTGTACATATTTATTTTTTGTTTTACTTCATCAGACATTTGAGTTTGAAGATTTTCCCACATCTATATATCTATCTATATTAGCCACATTCAAATTGTAGTTTCAAAAAAAAAAAAAAAAAAAACTGAAACAAAGACGGAAAGAAAATCAAAAGGAAAAGAAGGAGATACGGATACACTGAAAAAAAAATAAAGAAAGAAAACCAAAAGCAAAAGCTAACGTTTTGATTATATCATGATTAATGAAGTATTTTAATTCATGATTATATCCATGTTTTTCTGTAATTTTGATTCATTGAGAAATATGAAGTATCCATTTTGTATTATTTTATTGTTAAGTATGCGACGAAAATTATGAAGATAATACTCATACAGATAGAGTTTGTTTCGGTCAGTGTATTTGTTCATATCCATGAATGAGAGTTTTGTTAAAATTAGTGTGTCCATGTGTGAAGTGTATGAAAAATAGTAGAGGCAGTAAGCAATATAAAGTAGGTGGAATCTTTAACTTATTTACTAGTAAATTATAATATTTATGCTAAGTAATTACTTTGTTTGCCAATAAATTGAAATTTTGATTAGTATTTAGGAATAAAAAATGATTTAAATATTTTTAGTTTAGTTATTTTGTAGCTTTTGGAATTTTTCGTTTAATATGTTTCTTTTCGTTTTAGGTTTTAATTGCTTAATTTGATTGATTTTAATTAATTTTATTTTTATTTTATTAAAAAATAAAATTTGAGAATCAAGATTAGTGTAATATGGATAGCTTTGTATATATATTTTATTTTTATTTATTATTGCTAATAAAACTTAATAATTATTTGTTAAATTAATTAATTGTTTTAAATAAATTTTGCTTAAAGGTTGTTGTTAAAGCTAAGTAGTATTTCGAATAGATAAAATTATTATGAGTTTCGAATAAGCCAATCAATGTTTTAAACGCTAAGCAAATTTTAGATATATTCAAAATATTAATCTCGATTAAGAATGCGGCGTACGCATCTTTCTGCCTCAACACAATTTATCGAAATAATTTTAGTTAAGTATAAGTCAATAAAAGCGACCGTGCTAGAACCACGGGATTCGAGGGGTGCTTCACACCTTCCCCTCGATCAACAAAATTCCTTACCCGTTTTCTGTTTTCGTAGATCAAATAAGAGTCATTTCCTTTTGATTAGGGATTCAAAAAAGGGTGACTTGGAACACCAAAACTCAATTCCAAGTGGCGACTCTATAAATAATTTAATCCCTATTCAATATCGTCACTTTAATTGGAAAAACCCTTCGACTCAGCTTTCGAGCGAAAAAAGGGGTGTGACATCTCTGGCGACTCTGCTGGGGAATAAATAAGAATTCGAGCTTTGATATTGACTTTAGTTGCTTTAATTATTTTATAATGTGTGTATTGGTCTTATGTGCTACTTGTCGCTCATTTACTGCTTTGATATTATTTGAATTGTATTATAAATTGTCTTCTCTCGCGTACCCCCTCTGAGTCTCTGAAATAGGATAGAGGGAATGCAGCATATGCATCCCACCTTCTTTTTGAGATAACCGGAGTGTCAAGGCACCTGGTGAAGGATATAGTCACACATGTTAGGTGGGGTTCGGATCGACAACGAAGGCGGTGTTGCCCTGCTACCGACCAAGTTGTCCCTCCCCGGCTCGAGTGTCCGCTCGAGTAAGCCAGTCTAGACACTTATCCCTATTAGGATTTAACTTAGAAGAACTGAAAACTCAGAATCTGGTTATCCCTATTAGGTACCGCTTTATTTGCATCATATGCATTCGACTTAGCGGGACTCGGCACAGGGGCCGGGTCTGTCTAGGACAGGTCACCTACTTAATAAAGACCAACATGTGCATCATATGTGCTCTTTGATATTTGTTTGGAAGGCTATTTGTGTGTTGACCGGCTTTTAGGCAACATTGAAATGCAAGAGATTAAATTATCGTCACATTTAGTGAATCATTTTTGAAAGAAAAAAATTTATTTTTATTTTAAAAAAAAAAAAAAAATAGAAATTTTTTAGTAACATAGTTTTACGGTTTTTATGAACTACGAGGGTCTGATTCTCACATATTTGTGAGATACGTAGGAAGTCCCTCCCAGGATACGACCCTATCTCTTGAAAAATTATTCATAGATTTATTGGGGAATATTTTGAAAATATGATTACTTTCATAATTATTTTTCTAATTCTCAAGTCCAATTTTTATATATATATTTAAACAGCCCAGAATCTTTAGGGATCATGAGGCTAAGATTTTACAAAAAATAAAATAAAAAAAAATAATAAAAAAATAAATAATAATAATAATAATAATAATAATAACAATAAAATAAAAATATATTTCAAAAGCCCGGAATCTTTAGGGATCATGAGGCTAAGTTTTTACAAAATATATATATATATATATATATATATATATATATATATTAATTTTAACAAGTCCTAAACCTTTAGGGTCATGAGACTGAAAATTTTATACAACTTCATACATAAAACGGTCATTCTATTCTTCTTTATTTCTGAGTCCTTTTATTTTATTTTTACTTAGGGAATATTGTCTTCAAACATATAGATAAAATTGTCTAGAAGTCTGTTATAGCAAAATTTTTGATAGGGTCAATTTAAATAAAAAAAAAAAAATTACCAATCTTGTTTCTCTCGCTTCAATTTTTGATAAAATTGTTCTTTGTAACTAAGTTTAAATAATGGTCGCACTAAGTTTTACAAGTTAAGTTATAAATTCTTTTCAAAATTAATAAATTAAGTTTTGTCTAAATCTAGATATTTATTAATCTTATGTCCCTGTCAATAGGTATAAAATGTCTCCCCCTGTTCGTGGAAAGCGTTCAAAGAGAAAGAGAGATGGGAGTGTACCACTTCAGGTTGTGGATTGTACCCCTCTGCAACTTTGGTTATGGTGGAATGCAATGGATACTTTCGATTATGACGAGATACATAAGTATTTGGGTTTTTTGACGAGTATCATGAGAATCAACCCTAATAGGGAGGTGATTGATGCATTACTGAATTTCTGGGACCCGAAGAATAATGTATTCCGCTTTTCAGATTTTGAGTTGACACCTACTTTAGAAGAGATAGCAGGCTATGTTGGATATGGTGATATGCATCGGAAGAAACTTATATCCCCAAGACTTATTTCGATAAACAAATTTTGCAAGCTCATGAACATAAAGAACACAAAAGAAGAATCAATGAAAAAAGGTTGGGTTTCCTTGCAGTTTTTGTATGACAAATACGGAAGGCAAGAGGGGTTTCAGAAGTACGGTAAAGAACTTTGTAATAAGGGAAGTTTTGAGACTTGGAAAGTTCACAGACGATTTGCATTCATGGTAGCCTTTTTGGGCACTATGGTCTTCCCAAGAAGAGAAGAAAAAATTAATATTCGTTTAGCGGGAGTGGTACAGATACTGATTAAGAAAGATTACACCATGATACCAATGATCCTAGCTGATATTTACCGTGCTCTGACTGTTTGTCAGAAAGGAAAAAGTTTTTTTGAGAGATGTAATATCTTGTTACAGATGTGGATTGTAGAGCATCTTTATCAACGTCCTACATTGACAAGGTTCAATCCCGAGCGATTCAATCGAATCAACGATTACGAGGAAAGGATGGAGAAATATAAATGTCCAAAAGAAATTGGAGATTGGGTTAAACTTTTTCGTTCTTTGACAACAGATAAAATCACTTGGAATCTCCATTGGTTCCCTTGGAGGCAAGTCATATATAGATCTGTCATCTGTCCGTTCTTGTTATTAATGGGTATTAGAGGTGTTCAACCGTATGTTCCATTGAGAGTTCTACGTCAGCTAGGCAGGCGTCAAATAATTCCCGTAACGGAAGACATGGATGAGTTCGTATTTGAGGTCAGACCAGAGATTTCACTTCCAGAAGATTTGGCCCAGCAGATTTGGGAGGGTCGCCGTATTATGGGAATCGAAACGATGGTCATAGAGCGTGAGAAAGGAGAAGTGCACCCAGATTATCGGGAATGGTTTGAAGAACAGTCGAGTCCTCCAGTCAGACCAGAAAAATCGGTTAAAGGACCTATAGATCAGGAAGCTGCAATCAGGATAGGAATTGAAAGAGCCATCCGAGAACATCATGAAGCCAACCAAATTTTGAGAGAAGAATTAGAGCATGCCAGGGCAAAAATAGACGAACAACAAAGGGAATTCTCTGAAGAGAAAGCTAAATCAGCAGCTATTGAGGTTGCACTTCGAGGACAAATCAAGTTTGCTACCACTAGAGGGTCACACATTGCAGAACTTGCCGCATCTCGCCGACAACAACTTCAAGAAGTTGAAAAGAATATGCAAGAAGAATTTGATCGAGAGAGATCTCAATGGATTCGTGAAAGAGGAATATTGCGAGAACAGTTAGAGGTTGTTTCCACTCGTGAACAACGTGCAAGAGAGATGGTTGATTTCCGAGATCGACAGGATCAGGAATGGGATCAGGCTTTCAGTTCTCTTCGAGGGAAGGTCCACCGTGTAGCACAGGATACTGCCAGAATGGGCTTAGATTATCAGCAGCTGGATTGTGAGGATTTTTTGGCACAAGTACCTGCTTTCGCACAGCGACTCACTACTTCATTGGAGGACATATATCTGAGTTTGGGAGGACATATTAAATCAAAATCTCCTTGAAAGGATCGTTGTTTTCTTTGTCATAGTTTTTTCATTTTCAGTTTTAAATTATTTTTTTTCTTGTTTAGATATTATGTCTTTTAGTTTTCAGATGTCAGTTAGTAGGTTTTATTTTAGGAGTTGGGTCAGTTATTTTATCGTAGAATGTAATGAAGTTGACCGTTTATTTCTATATATATTACATATGTTTTACTTCACTTTATTTATTTTCTTCAATAATAATAATAATAAAAAAAAAAAAAAAAGACAAATATTTTGTTAAATTCCTACCCGAACTACGCAAGATCTGATTCATGTCCTAACATGATACGTAGGCAACCCTCCAAAGGGTTCGATCATAACTTTTGAAAATATGCCTAGAAAAGCCGGGATGAAACACAAAGCTTCCATGATAGGTTGGGAAATGCATATAGAAACATGACATATAATGTGGCATTATAAGGTGTTAAATATATAACACTCACATGTTTGCTACATCATACAGAAAGATAAAATAATTGGTGGTTGGTTTGTGGTTTAAACTGGCATCACATCCGTATAATACCAGATACAAGGGTAAAAGAAGAATGACTCGCAGAGAAGATATAGAGTCTGATAGCGAAGAAGAGCAGAATCAGTTGACTTCGAAGGAAGTAGCATCAATGGAAGAAATAAAGTCATTAAAACAACAGATGGCGGAGATGTACAAAGCTTGGTTGAATGGACAAGCCCCGCCTTCTTCAATCCCTGGACTTTCAGCTTCAAATGATCCAAATTCTGACCCAGCTCAAACTAGTGATCCATTTTACCCACCAGGGTTTGGCCCATTCGCTACTATGTCTGGAGTTGCTGGTACTTCTACCGTGCGCCCACCAAATCCATCTGTCGCAAATAACCCACTTTTTACTTCTGTAGCGCCAGCTACTGCGGGAATTCAACCGACAATACCAAAGAATATGGGAAAACCAAATCATGATATGTTATATCCTCCTGAAATGACTTTCAAATCACAAAATCCACATTATCATGTTCATCAACGTGATACTCCTATCGTGATTGAGAAGATTGCTAAGAATGAGGAACAGGAGGAGATGGCTAGAAAAGTGAGAAGCCTGGAACAAAGTATGAGAAATATGCAAGGAGTAGGTGGACCAAAAAGTGTTTCGTACAAGGATTTATGTATGTTTCCTGATGTCCATTTGCCGATAGGGTTCAAAATGCCAAAATTTGACAAATATGAAGGACATGGCGATCCTGTAGCTCATTTGAAAAAGTTTTGCAATCAATTAAGGGGAGCATGAGGAAAAGAAGAATTATTGATGGCGTACTTTGGAGAAAGCCTTACAGGGATAGCTTCTGAATGGTTCATTGACCAAGACATTTCCCGTTGGCACGTGTGGGACGACATGGCTCGAGATTTCGTTCAACAATTTCTGTATAACATTGAGATAGTTCCAGATCGCACTACGCTTGCCAACATGCGAAAAAAGATGACCGAAAGTTTTCGAGAATATGCCGTCAGATGGAGAGAGCAGGCTTCAAGAGTTAGACCATCGATAAAAGAATCTGAAATGATTGATATTTTTCTGCAAGCACAAGAACCTGATTATTTTCATCATTTGCTTTCTACTATCGGAAGCACATTTGCAGAAGTTATCAAAGTTGGAGAGATGGTAGAAAACAGAATCAAATCAGGAAAGATCATCAGCCAGGCCGCTTTGAAAGCAACAACACAGGCAATTCAAAGTGGTACAGGAAGTTTTGGGGGAAAGAAAAGAAAAGAGGATGTAGCAACTGTCATGGCAGGTCCACGACAAAATTGGAGAGGTGTGCGTCAACCATACGAGCAGAATCCATTATATTTAGTTCCATCTCCCCAATATCCTATTTACAATACACAATCATATGCTCGAGGTCCTTCTTACCCGCAGTGGCGTACACCAGCAATCCAAAATCATCCAATGGCCCCGCAAGTTCAAAGAGGTCCTCCGAGGTCTAATTTTCGGCCTAGAGCAGAATTCAAAAGGGATAACATGGTAAAAGATAATTTCACTCCTATTGGAATATCTTACACCAGTTTATTTCATAGACTGAGAAAAATGAATGTTCTAAACCCAATTGAGAGAAGGATCCCGAATCCTCCTCCGAAGAATTTGGACTGTTCTAGAAGATGTGAATACTGTTCTGATGCCCCGGGGCACGACACAGAGAAATGTTGGTATCTGAAAAGAGCCATTCAAGAGTTGATTGATACCCAACAGATTATGGTAGAAAGTCCAGGCACTCCAAATGTCAATCGAAATCCGCTTCCAGATCATAATGAAACAAACATGCTCGATGTGATACTCAGTGGTGAAGATGCTACGATTCCCTTTAAGCCAATCATTAAAATTAAAACTGATTCGGAAAAATCAGCAAATGCTGTAGATTTAACGAAAGAAAAGCCTGCAGAAGCGGATGTGGTGATAGCAAAACCCGAATCATCGAATGATCCCTTGGTGATGGGGAAAGAGATTTCTGAAAATATTGGGTCAAGTCAAATAAAGTCGAAACTCATTATTCCCGGAAGATCCAATAAGCATCTTTTAATCATAAAAGGAGCTCCTGTAGTTCCTATTGTTATTAAACCAGTGTCACAGCTGCCTATGGTTGATACCAAGGCAGTCCCTTGGAATTATAATCGCGTTGTGGTGATGCACAAGGGGAAAGAAGTGATTGAAGATGTAGATGAAGTAGGAGGATTAACTCGATCTGGAAGATGTTATGTTCCCGTAGAGTTAAGAAAGAATAAACAAGGCGGTGAAGAACGAATGGCAGTCAAGAAGCCTGTCACTGATGAAGAAGATGAAGAATTCTTAAAGAAAATGAAATTGCCAGAATATTCTGTTATAGAACAGTTGAAGAAGACACCAGCACAGATTTCTTTGTTGTCTTTATTGATACATTCAGAGGAACACCGCAAGGCTGTAATGAAGATTCTTAATGAAGCATGTGTTCCTAGTGAGATTAGAGTAAATCAGCTGGAAAAAGTTGTTGGAAGGATTGTTGAAACAAATAAAATTGCTTTTTCAGATGATGAACTGCCTATAGAAGGTACGGAGCATAACAAAGGTCTGTATATTTCTGTGAAATGCGAACATTCCATCATCACTCGAGTGTTAATTGATGGAGGATCAGGCGCTAACATTTTTCCTATGTCAACTTTACAAAAGTTGAATGTTAATGTGGAAAGAATCCGACCTAACAACGTGTGCGTCAAAGGTTTTGACGGATCAAAAACTGATGCCATTGGTGAAATAGAACTTATATTGACAATTGGGCCTGTGGATTTTGCTATGGATTTTCAAGTACTGAACCTTGATGCTTCATATAATATGTTATTGGGAAGGCCATGGATTCATAGGGCTAAAGCAGTCGCATCAACGTTGCATCAAATGGTCAAATTCGAATATGACAGGCAAGAGATAGTGGTTCATGGTGAAGGAGACTTATCAATGTATAAAGACTACTCTGTTTCTTCCATCGAAACAAATATTGCCAATGTGTTAATTCATCAAGCTTCTGAGGTAGTGGCTGTTGAGCATATCCTCGAGGGGAATCTCATCGCAAGACCACAATTGTCCTCTGCATCTGTTATGGTAGTGAACGAAATGTTGAAGCATGGTTTTGAACCAGGAAAAGGTCTAGGGATGTTTTTGCAAGGCATAGTTCATCCGGTAAACCTCTATGAGAACTTTGGTACTTTTGGTTTGGGATACGAGCCTACTGCTGAAGATATAAAGAAGGCTAAAAAGTGTAAGAAAGAGTCATGGTCACTTACCAAGCCGATACCGCCACTTCATGAGTCTTTCATCAAATTCAGTGTTGTTGGATCCTCCAAGTTACCTGATGCAAAATCGATGAATGATGATGATACAGAGTTGATTGACCTTTTTCGGAATATGTTCATTGAAGTAGATATGGTTGAAATTGGGGAAGGTACCAGTAATGCAGATGTGCAGTTTGTTTGCCCTGATGTTCAGCTTAACAATTGGGAGGCCACTCCTCTTCCTATTATAAAAGAGTCTTGGTAGTTTGTTTATTTTCTTACAGTCTTAGTAGTTTGTTTGTTTTCTTACAGTCTTAGTAGTTTTTTTGTTTTTACTTCTGTAATTTAAATTATTCTAGGATTATAATTCAGAACTTTTATGTTAGGTTAAAACCTTTCTATCTATGTTTCTAATTAAGCGCAATTTCCTTTTGTTTTATTTTTAAGTCTGATTTTTATTTATTTTCTATCATACAGTTCTTTCTATGCCGATTCTAATGTTATGACATGCATGAAGAATTGTTCACCAGAGTTAAAAAAACAATCTAATTTTGAAATAATAAATAAGGAGGTTGAATACGATGAAGAAGAAGCATTTGAGGATATAAACAAAGATTTCAAACAGTTTGAGAATAAGACAAATCCCAATTTGGAAGAAACTGAGGTGATCAATCTGGGAGATCATGAAAATATTAGGGAGACTAAGATAAGTGTACATGTTCAACCACAACAAAAGAAATCTATAATTGAAGCGTTGCATGAGTATAAAGATATCTTTGCGTGGTCTTATGATGATATGCCCGGTTTAAGCACTGATTTGGTAGTTCACAAGTTGCCAATTGATCCTGCTTTTCCTCCTGTCAAGCAGAAGCTAAGAAAGTTCAAAACTGACATGAGTGTAAAAATTAAAGAGGAAATCACGAAGCAACTTGAGGCTAAAGTCATTCGAGTGGCCCAGTATCCTACTTGGTTGGCAAATATTGTCCCTGTTCCAAAGAAGGACGGTAAAGTTCAGATGTGTGTTGATTATCGCAATTTAAACAAAGCAAGTCCGAAAGATAATTTTTCACTTCCCAATATTCATATTTTATAGGACAATTGTGCCAAACATGATCTTGCTTCTTTTGTGGATTGTTATGCGGGGTATCACCAGATCATTATGGATCCAGAAGATGCGGAAAAGACATCATTTATTACTCCATGGGGAACATATTGTTATAGAGTTATGCCTTTTGGATTAAAGAATGCTGGGGTAACTTACATGAGGGCAATGACCACAATGTTTCATGACATGATGCACAAAGAAATTGAAGTTTATGTGGATGATGTGATCATTAAGTCGAGAGAGCAATCTGATCATATCTAAGATTTGATAAAATTCTTTGAAAGGCTTCGGAGGTATGATCTCAAACTTAATCCAGCAAAATGTGTATTTGGAGTTCCGTCAGGGAAACTTTTGGGTTTTATAGTCAGTCGACGTGGCATTGAGTTAGATCCTTCAAAAATAAAAGCTATCCAAGATTTACCTCCACCGAAAAATAAAACGGAGGTGATGAGTTTACTTGGAAGGTTAAATTATATCAGTAGATTCATTGCTCAGCTTACGACAACTTGCGAGCCAATATTCAAGTTGTTGAAAAAGAATGTTAAAGTTGAATGGACTGAAGAATGTCAAGAGGCATTTGACAGAATTAAGAGACACTTGTCGAATCCGCCTATTTTGGTTCCTCCAGAGCCAGGCCGACCCTTGATATTGTACATGTCTGTTTTAGATAATTCTTTTGGCTGTGTATTGGGTCAAAATGATGTCACAGGAAGAAAAGAACAAGCCATCTATTACCTCAGCAAAAAGTTTACCACTTATGAGGCTAAGTACACTCTTCTTGAGAAAACGTGCTGCGCCTTAACTTGGGTAGCCCAAAAGCTGAAACATTACTTGTCATCTTATACTACTTACCTCATCTCTTGTATGGATCCTTTAAAGTACATCTTTCAGAAGCCTATGTCCACAGGCAGACTCGCGAAATGGCAGATGTTGCTTACAGAGTTTGATATTGTTTATGTGACACGAACTGCAATGAAAGCTCAAGCCTTGGCGGATCATTTGGCTAAAAATCCTATTGATGAGGAGTATGAGCCATTGAAGACTTATTTTCCAGATGAAGAGGTATTGTATGTTGATGAGTTTGTTTCAGAAGATTGTCATTCAGGCTGGAAGTTGTTCTTTGATGGAGCTGCTAATATAAAAGGAGTGGGGATAGGAGCGGTTCTTATTTCTGAATCAGGACAATATTATCCCATAACAGCCCAACTTCGATTCTACTGTACCAATAATATGGCAGAATACAAAGCTTGCATTCTAGGTTTGAGATTAGCCATTGACATGGGGGTCCAAGAATTGTTGGTATTAGGAGATTCAGATTTATTAGTCCACCAAATCCAAGGAGATTGGGAGACTCGTGATTCGAAACTCCTACCGTATAGAAGTTGTTTGCAAGATCTTTGTCAACGATTTGTATTAGTGAAGTTCAAACACATTCCCAGAGCTCATAATGAGATTGCTGATGCTTTGGCAACCTTATCTTCGATGCTTCAACATCCCGATAAAACTTATATTGACCCTTTGCATATACAGATTCATGATCAACATGCATATTGTAATGTGGTTGAAGAAGAATTTGATGGGGAGCCTTGGTTCTATGATATCAAAGAATATATTCAGACTGGGAAGTATCCTGTACATGCTGATGGTAATCAAAAGAGAACCATTCGACGTTTGTCTAGTGGATTTTTCTTAAGTGGAGGAATCTTGTATAAGAGGACTCCTGATTTGGGACTTTTGAGATGTGTAAATGCTAAAGAAGCTTCAAAAATCATGACCGAAGTACATTCTGGTATTTGTGGACCACACATGAATGGATATGTTTTGGCAAAGAAAATACTCCGAGCCGATTATTATTGGCTCACCATGGAGCGAGATTCCATAAACTTCGTTCGTAAATGTCATAAATGCCAGGTACATGGAGACTTGATACATTCCCCTCCATCCGAGTTGCATACAATGACTGCTCCATGGCCTTTTATGGCTTGGGGAATGGACGTAATTGGACTAATTGAACCAAAGGCCTCGAATGGACATAGGTTCATCTTGGTAGCCATTGATTATTTCACGAAATGGGTAGAAGCAGTGACTTTCAAGTCAGTGACCAAGAAAGTTGTGGTTGATTTTATTCACTCCAACATCATTTGTCGTTTCGGCATTCCAAAGATAATTGTCACGGATAATGCCGCGAATCTCAATAGTCATCTGATGCACGAAGTGTGCCAGCAATTTAAGATTATGCATCGAAATTCAACTCCTTATCGTCCAAAGGCGAATGGAGCTGTAGAAGCTGCCAACAAGAACTTAAAGAAAATACTCCGTAAGATGGTACAAGGTTCCCGACAATGGCATGAAAAGTTACCGTTTGCTTTGTTGGGTTATCGTACTACAGTTCGGACTTCAATTGGTGCAACTCCTTACTTGTTAGTGTATGGAACTGAAGCAGTTATACCTGCAGAAATTGAGATTCCATCTCTTCGAGTAGTTGTGGAAGCTGAAATTGATGAAGACCAATGGGTCAAGACTCGTTTGGAGCAATTAAGCTTGATTGATGAAAAAAGATTGGCGTCAGTATGTCACGGACAACTATATCAGAAGAGAATGGCACGAGCATATAATAAAAAGGTGCGCCACAGACATTTTGAAGTTGTTCAGTTAGTACTAAGACGCATCCTTCCTCATCAGATTGAGGCCAAAGGCAAATTTTCTCCTAATTGGCATGGGCCATTCATAGTAAAGAAAGTGTTACCTAATGGCGCGTTATATCTGACTGATGTAGAAGGAAAAATGGAAGGAATGCCGGTCAATGCTGATGCAGTTAAAAGATATTATGTATGATATTCATGTACAATTATGTTATGTATGTTTTGTACTTATATTTTTAAAGATTGAAATGATGAAGGCATTTTGTTCTGCTATCTGAATAATATATAAACCTTTGCTTACACCTTTGAGCCTTTATTTTTCTTCGAACCCCTCTTTTGGAATCAAAATAAAAGGTGTGTTAGAAAATAAAAAAATAAAAATAAAAAAATAAAAAAAATCAAATCAGTCAAAAATTCAAAATCAAAAAAAAAAAAAAGAAAAAAAAAAGAACGATGTTCCATGAACTACGTTTGACCTGATTCTTGGTATGACAAGATACGTAGGCAGCCCTACTCCGGGGTTCGGTCTAACCAGAAGAAAATTTAAATTACCCAGAATGAAATGAAACTGGGGCAAAATTTATTTTCTTAAAAAGATAGATTCCAAAAGTTGTATGTTTCACCCAATGTTATAAATTCTTTGAGACTCATGCCTACCTTTCTTTCTAACCCTATCCAAAAGCCAAGTTACAACCAAAGAAAGACCTTCGGATTAATCTTTGAGAATGTCAAGGCTAAACATATTATGAGTGCATGATATTTCATATTTTGGATGTTTATTAAAAAAGAAAAAAAAAGTGATGAAAAAATAAAAATGAGAGAGTTTTATTGGTGAAAATCCTTTCGGGCACCGTAAGACGACTGCGAGCTAAGGCAGGAATAAAAAGAGATAGACTCGTTGGCAAAACCCATTGAGATGCCACTAGTTTAAGAAAGATTGTTATCAAGAAGGAACAAATTCAAGATTGGCTTAATTTAAAGCTCAATATGTGGACAAAAGTTGTAATAATTGGTGTGGGTAGATCTGGTTGTTTTATTCAAAATGCATGTCATAATCACCAGAATCGACTTCCACATTCAGATAAGTTTTCTCTTTGTTTTGGAAAAGAGATATCTATTGTCTTTTTATTTTGTTTTATTTTTATTTTTAATTGTTGTGTCTTTGTCATCAAACAAAAATCTTTGTTGTCTTTTGAGTCAAATTCACATCAGGTCGAGTCAGAAAAAATTTCAAACTCGCTACCAACTCCTTTAAGGGTACAAAGCAAGACAAAGGGTCGATCTACAGAGACAACATTTCAAAGTAAAAGTAAGAAATATGATTTGAGTCGAGGATCTCAGTAGTCAGAATTCTGATTCAGAAATATGACAATTCAAAGAAGATTATCATGGATTGGAAAGGAGTCGAGCATGGCAAGTGCGAGAGCGGCCACTTCAAAAGCCAAAGGCCACAAACTAACCACCACATGTTTTAAAACTCACAATTTTTCTTTGTTTGGAACAGAGATGAAATAATGTTTTCAGCTAAAGGATGCAATTTTGACACTTCATTCAATGCAAGAAGCACGATTACAACATCTGATACTGGATCTCGGTCATGATAAACTTTATTCTTTGTGAGATACATTAAGATCCAGTGACACATAAATTCTTTCAGTACAACTGGGGCAAAATTTTATGTGTGTTATATGGAATTTAGTTTATGCTCAGGACCCTCCTGAATAATGGGAATTTATTTTATGCTCAGGAACCTCCTGAAGAGTGGGAATTTATTTTATGCTCAGGACCCTCCTGAAGAATGGGAATTTAGTTTATGCTCAGGACCCTCCTGAATAATGGGAATTTATTTTATGCTCAGGACCCTCCTGAAGAATGGAAATTTATTTTTATGCTCAGGACCCTCCTGAAGAATGGGAATCTGTTTTATGCTCAGGACCCTCCTGAAGAATGGGAATCTATTTTATGCTCAGGACCCTCCTGAATAATGGGAATCTATTTTATGCTCAGGACCCTCCTGAATAATGGAAATTTATTTTATGCTCAGGACTCTCCTGAAGAATGGAAATTTATTTGTATGCTCAAGACCCCCCTAAAGAATGGAAATTTATTTTATATACAGAACCCTCTTGAAGAATAGGATGTTATTTTTCTGTTTCACTATTTGCTTTGAGTTCAGGAGCCCGCCTGAAGAATAGGGTGAAAAAGTTGCAAGTCAGGAGCCCGCCTGAAGAACAGGGTGAAAAAGTTGCAAGTTAGGAGCCCGCCTGAAGAACAGGGTGAAAAAGTTGCAAGTCAGGAGCCCGCCTGAAGAACAGGGTGAAGAATTGTAAGTCAGGAGCCCGCCTGAAGAACAGGGTGAAAAAGTTGCAAGTCAGGAGCCCGCCTGAAGAACAGGGTGAAGAATTGTAAGTCCAGGAGCCCACCTGAAGAACAGGGTGAAGAAAAAGAAAGTTCAGGAGCCCGCCTGAAGAACAGGGTGAAGAAATTATAAATCCAGGAGCCCGCCTGAAGAACAGGGTGAAGAAAAAGAAAGTTCAGGAGCCCGCCTGAAGAATAGGGTAAATTTTCAAGTTCAAATCATGAAGATTTGAATCAAGAGATTACAATTTTTACTTGTATTTTTCCATTTTTGATTTTTATTAGTCAGTTGAATGTAAAAGCAGAAGTTGTCAACCGGAAACTCGACGGAATCTCACTCGACTTTCACTTTTTCTCTCACCAAAATACCTTTTGAACTACTCATGACCTGATTCCCTTGTAACCCGGGATAGGTAGGATGTCCAAAAAGAGGACTCGGTCATATTTGTCTTTTTATTTTTATTCTTACCTTTCAAATAATTGGAGAGTCAAAAATCATATCTTGTCTACTTCTTTGTATGAAAACTCTGCGAGATTTCACACAAAGAGGGGCAAAAATATAGACACGTGATTTTTGATCCTCCCTAAATTTTAACTTGTTTATCAGTACTAAATATTTATATTTATATTTAGTCATATATTATTTTGACTATTATTTTATTTTAATATAATATAAATAATTAAATGAATTT
Organism: Capsicum pubescens; assembly: GCA_030864215.1. Lineage (NCBI taxonomy): Eukaryota > Viridiplantae > Streptophyta > Magnoliopsida > Solanales > Solanaceae > Capsicum > Capsicum pubescens. The sequence continues at coordinate 74,366,606 of CM061538.1, read as the reverse complement.
AATTTTAGGATATTATTCTGTTTTTAAAAAAAAAAAAATATTTTTGTACTATCTTAATTATATAATTTATTTTTGACTATTTTTAGATTGTTATTGTATTTTTTTTAAATATAAAAATCAATTAATTATTATTATTATTATTATTATTATTATTATTTTATTTGTTACTATTATCTATTTATTTATTTATTAATTATTTTTCGTTATCTAAAAAAAAAAAAAAATCTTAAAACCTACCCTAACCCCCCACATTCCCCACACTTCCCTCAACCTCCCCCCACTATTCCACAACTACACACCCACTCCCACTACAACTCACACAACACTACACATGCACAATATATATTACACACACACGTAAGAAAGAAAGGAGGGAGGACAAAAAGAAAACAAAGGAAAAGAGACTGAAAAACCTAAAGCAAAACAGTAAGAAAATAGGAGGGTTTGGGGAGTCAAGTTCGAAGTTCGGTTGCGGTTTAAGTTTTGGTGGCGTTATTACTATTTATTCATCGTTAACTACATCATACAGGTATTGAGATGGTGATCCTCATATATTGATTTGTGTTTCCTTAGTGATTGATTCATAGATTCCTCAGGTAGCGATTGCTAATCCCAGAGATTACTGTACTCTTTACGTATGTTTTATTTTTATAGGTCGCAAGTGTAAGTTGTATTTGCATTCCCCCTTCTGTTCATATTTATTTTTTGTTTTACTTCATCAGACATTTGAGTTTGAAGATTTTCCCACATCTATATATCTATCTATATTAGCCACATTCAAATTGTAGTTTCAAAAAAAAAAAAAAAGAAAAAAAAACTGAAACAAAGACGGAAAGAAAATCAAAAGGAAAAGAAGGAGATACGGATACACTGAAAAAAAATAAAGAAAGAAAACCAAAAGCAAAAGCTAACGTTTTGATTATATCATGATTAATGAAGTATGTTAATTCATGATTATATCCATGTTTTTCTGTAATTTTGATTCATTGAGAAATATGAAGTATCCATTTTGTATTATTTTATTGTTAAGTATGCGACGAAAATTATGAAGATAATACTAATACAGATAGAGTTTGTTTCGGTCAGTGTATTTGTTCATATCCATGAATGAGAGTTTTGTTAAAATTAGTGTGTCCATGTGTGAAGTGTATGAAAAATAGTAGAGGCAGTAAGCAATATAAAGTAGGTGGAATCTTTAACTTATTTACTAGTAAATTATAATATTTATGCTAAGTAATTACTTTGTTTGCCAATAAATTGAAATTTTGATTAGTATTTAGGAATAAAAAATGATTTAAATATTTTTAGTTTAGTTATTTTGTAGCTTTTGGAATTTTTCGTTTAATATGTTTCTTTTCGTTTTAGGTTTTAATTGCTTAATTTGATTGATTTTAATTAATTTTATTTTTATTTTATTAAAAAATAAAATTTGAGAATCAAGATTAGTGTAATATGGATAGCTTTGTATATATATTTTATTTTTATTTATTATTGCTAATAAAACTTAATAATTATTTGTTAAATTAATTAATTGTTTTAAATAAATTTTGCTTAAAGGTTGTTGTTAAAGCTAAGTAGTATTTCGAATAGATAAAATTATTATGAGTTTCGAATAAGCCAATCAATGTTTTAAACGCTAAGCAAATTTTAGATATATTCAAAATATTAATCTCGATTAAGAATGCGGCGTACGCATCTTTCTGCCTCAACACAATTTATCGAAATAATTTTAGTTAAGTATAAGTCAATAAAAGCGACCGTGCTAGAACCACGGGATTCGAGGGGTGCTTCACACCTTCCCCTCGATCAACAGAATTCCTTACCCGTTTTCTGTTTTCGTAGATCAAATAAGAGTCATTTCCTTTTGATTAGGGATTCAAAAAAGGGTGACTTGGAATACCAAAACTCAATTCCAAGTGGCGACTCTATAAATAATTTAATCCCTATTCAATATCGTCACTTTAATTGGAAAAACCCTTTGACTCAGCTTTCGAGCAAAAAAAGGGGTGTGACACTATTAGAACTGAGCTGATTACAGGTCTGAGGCTAGGTTACTAGCGATACAGAGATTTCAGAGATAACTGAGATTATCGAGCTTTATTAAGCTTCGCACTTGTCTGAGAAAATAGAGGTCTATAGTTAACTGAGTTCTGAGAATCATGGCTCAATTGAAATTATCGAGAAACTGACACAGGCTCTAGACAACAACTCTATTTTTGGGTATAAATACCCCCAGGACTCGATAACATAAAAGTAAGACATAATCATTTTTCATCACAAATCATTCATGCATCATCACGGTCATTAATTCATCACTACCATCATTCATTCATCATTACAAGCATTTATTCATCATTACAATCATTTATGTATTATCACAATAGTTAAAAAATCACTTCAAGTAGTTGGGCATCACAACAAACTTTTCCTCTCAAGATCCTTAGGATATTGCATTAAGCATTTAGGAAACATAGACCTTTATTCATCATCATATACTAGCCTAGGAAAGACATGCTATTAGATTATACACCATTCAACGAGATCTTATATCAAGTATTTCATACTTATATCGGTCTTGTCATGTATTTGGATATCACTTGATTTGGGGGGAACTTGATACTAACACGTCACTATTTACTTGCTAACCACTTGACATGTATTAAAAGCTTAGCATATATCAAAGATCACAAAATTGGGGAATTTACAACCATCATATCTCGACTTGTTGCTTTGTTCCCTAGGGTCTTTCAACAACCACTAGACACGACCGATTTTACACCTACTTGGTGATTTCATGCTATCTTGGCACATTTCACTCACTAAGGTATTTTATCAAACACTAGGCATGCATGGACTAGCTCACAACTTGGAGTTTCCTATTCAACATACTATAACGTCCCTTATGCTTCACCTAAGCTCTTTATCAAACCTATGGGGAACGTTCTTCACTTATTCAACCATTTCTACACCCAAAAGTCATGAACACATCACATGGAAAAACAACTTCAAGAGGGTCTATCACAAACATCACATGAATTCCACATACTAAGGTCAAAGCTCGTAAATTTTGTAGGCAAACATAAATAAAAACACAACAACACATTAAACATCCATTTCAACTCATACAAATCACTAACAACTCATAAACAAAAAAAAAATTAGTTTTAAAAAGGGTTCTTGAGCTTCTTGGATGAAAGGGATCCAAGAATCAACATCTACATACCTTAACCTTTGAAATTGGATGAACTTTAGTGCTTGAAACTTTATCCACACTTGAAATAAATAAATTCTTGAAGCCCACACTATGAGGAACTTGATTCTTGAAGAAACCTTGAAGATTTATGGATGATTTTTGGAAGATTAGGGTTCTTGATTGAAACCCTAGTTATACTCTCTTGAGAGAAAAAGAAAATGATTGAATTAAGGTTTGAATGAGGGTTCCTCATATTTATAGAGGCTCAAAAAGGGTGTGAAATGACCAAAATACCCTTGCAAAAACTCCCTTGAATTGCTGGAAAAATATACTTGACGCCATCCGTGACAGGCCGTCAGGTTCGTGATAGGCCGTCACGAATGGTCGTCACAAAAGGGGTCCAAATTCTTGATTTTATGCCCAGGGCTGACGACGTCATCAGAAATGTCGTCAGAATGTGACGACGTCGTCAAAAAGGGCGTCAGAAACGTGATAGCTCGTCAGAAACGTCGTCACCGTTTTCCAGCTTGACATGCTGGAGTAAAATGGGCATGACTCTTTGCTCCGATATCGGATTTAGGCGAAATTGGTATTGTTGGAAATATAATTCAAAGATCTTTCATTTGATATATAGAAAACCACCCAATTCTTAATATACAACGAGTTATGGTCGATTGAAATTGACCCAAATTTTGACGGTCACTAAAACTTGAACGATAGGAAAATTTTCAACTCGTTCATGAGTTAGGGGACCTCTATGATCTTAATTCATGCTAAAATAGATTCCCACACGATTTCAAAGTATTTCATACTTGGAAGGATATTTCTTAAACATTTTGACTCGGATTTTCTCTTTACCAGATAAGCTCTAAGGCTCAGACTGGAAGAGGATTTTGCGGGGCATTACATTATGTTTTCTTCCCACCACTCTATTTTGTTTAGGAGTATGTGGCATGGTGGTCTGGTGAAGAATTCCATGGAGAGAAAAGAATTGTTGTAGATCAGTATTATGTCCTAATTCAAAAGCATTGTCAGATCTAAACACTTAAACTGTGTAATGATACTGAACTTGTACCATGAAAAAAATCATTGATCACGGGGAAACACTAGATTTTGAGGATAAGAGGGGTCCATGTGAGCCTGGTAAAGTCATCTACTAAAGTTAGGAAGTACCTGAACCCATTGAATTTCTGAGTGTGATATGGTCCCCAAATATCAATGTGAACAAGCTGACAAGGGGTAGAAGAGTGAGAAGAACTAGGAGAGAAAGTCAATATATGTTGTCTAGCCTTAGAACATATATCACACCAGTTAAGAAATCAATGGATTTCATTTTGTGATAAGGAATATAACCAAGTCTTGGGTGCCAAAATAGATCAGCTTTATTAAAATTTAAGGAGGTAACATAAGATGAATGAGTATGATACATGGATGAATTATATGTAATAGAATTTATAAAACTACAAGGATCAGATTCAAATGTGGAATAAGTGGGAGTAAAATAATACAACCCATGTGTAACTTTATCGATTTCCAACTGCTTCTTCAGAGAAGGGCCCTGTAAAATACAGTTAGATTTGGTGAAAATTGTAGTACAATCAAGTTGAGAGAGGAGTTTGTGGAAAAAAATGAGATTGAAATGGATGGATGGAACTAAGAGTACATTATGCAAGATAATGCCTGGTCTGAGTCTTAAGGAACCGGTTAACACAACCTTTACCTTGTACCCATTAGGATGACTAATTAAGAGAGGTAAATCTAAAGGAGTTATGTCATGGAGCAAGCTTTTGTGGGGAGTCATGTGATTTGTTGCTCCAAAGTCAATGATCCAAGGGTTTGGAACTAGATTACACACGACACTAGCATGAAAAGCAGTGGACAGAACAACAGGGTGATTGAACACTCCTACAAAATGTGCAAATTTCTCAGAATGGTGGTCATGATTACCATGATTTTGAGTGGAAGAGTTTCTATTAGATGTGTTATGGAGATATTGAAGGTGTTTATAATGTTGGAATTGGTCCTTGGTTAGTCTATAATCTCCATCATCAATCTTGACATAGGAGACTAAAAGCTCAGCAGGTGAACTTTCAGATTGGGCAAAAGAGACAAACTTCCTTCCCTTTGTGAATTTGAAATCAGCAGGATACCCATGGAGTTTGTAGCATTTGTCAATTAGATGTCCAGACTTCTTGAAATATTTGTAGAAAATAGTTGATGAGGGACCAAAATTAGAAATGAAGGGCTTTCTGCCATCAGGTTGGTTTCTTTTAGCATCATTTGGCAGGAATGAGGAAGGATTTCTCTTGGGTTCAAAGTGAAACCTTTGGCTATAGCCTCTTCCAACAAAAGTGTTCTGAGACACTGAATTAAAAGCAATTGGATCATTTGAGAAACTAGGAATTGGAATTGATGATTCCTTTTGCTTCTCAACATGTTCCAACATAGCATAAGAGCTACTAAGGAAAGGTAATGTGGGCATCATCATCAAATTGCTCTTACAAAGAAAATACTCACCATTTAACCCACTAAGAAATTGGAATAATTTTTTTTTCTCCATGAACTTTCCTAATGCCCCACAAGTACATACAGGACCAACATATGAGGTACTCGGCTCATCCTAAAGGGTACGCAACTTAGAAAAATAGGATAATATATTTAAAGACCCTTGGACGGTAGAGTTAATCTCTTTCTGAATTTGGATATATTTTGTCCTATTAGACTGACCAAATCTTTCGTTTATATCAGACCATATATCTTTGGCAGAGTTAAAACACATAACACAGGTTGCTAATTTAGTAGGCAAAGAATTAGTAATCCATCCCAAAACCATGTTGTTACATCTCTCATAAAATGAAAAATAAGGTGAGTTGGGTGTTAGTTTAGAGACAACCCTTGTAACTAATCCCAACTTGTTCTTAGTAGACAAAGCAGTCATCATATTTTTTCTCCAAATCACAAAACCAGTACCATCAAACTGTGGAGAGACTAAGTGAGTACCAGGATTATTAGAAGGATACAAATATAAGGGATGAGTTGGCGAAACTGAAAACTCATCAAAACCCAAACTACTACTCACAATGTTCGTAGTCATATCTATGTGAAATCGAGTAATTTCAAGCAAAATACAGAATCTATGAGCACACAATATGAGCAAAATTACAGAATCGATGAGCACACAATAAAAGAAGATCCCAACATTAAGCCTAAATTGACTGTCTAACAGAGAGAACAATTATCGGAGTAAAAAGAAATCGATTATCGCCCTTCTTCGCAACCTGAAGAAGTAAGGTCTTGTCTAAATCAAACTTCGATGAGAAAACTCCAAGATGGCCATGAAAATCGAGAAGCTTCCTGTGAAGTCGAGTTGACGAAAACCTTCGAAAGTACTATTGGAAGGTAGAGGAAGATGAGAGGATCATGAATCACCGCTCTAATACCATGTTAAAGCCTCACACCTCTGAATCACCATTGAAATCTGATATAGAAACCCTAGGAGTTGTAAAGACGAAGAGAGAGAAAACTTATTCCATTGAAAATATCTAACTGTTTCTAGAATAGTCCCGGATATTTATATTTACACACATAAATTAAAAAAATAAAAGGAAAACAAAAAATAAAATATAATCAAGTGGGCCTTCCGGATCTGGACTGTTCTAGGCCTCATGAATCATCATCTGGGTTAATATTAACAATTTAAGGTGACTTGAGCTGTATTTGATTAAAAATGACTTATTTAAAGTGTTTGAAGCTCAAATAGAACTAGATAAAAGGAATAACAAGAAAACTCAAAAATAATGGAAGATTACCTGGCAAGATGTGATAGCGACGACACCAGATACGAAGTGAAGACCACGAATGGAAGATGTGAAGAAGTAGAACAGTAGCTGCATTTTCACTTTTTCTTTTATCCATTTGACTTTTGGCTTACCACTAAGCTTTATAGAATTATTTTTAGGATAAATTACACAAATCTCATACTTAAGAGACTATATTACCTAATATTTCTCACTTTTTTAAAATTTACATTAAATTTTATTTTTCAACTTTACTCTTGATACATATCAAGAAAACCCAACATTCTATTTTTACTTCACCGTTAACTCATTCAAGATTTTCTTTCCTAAACTATCTCCCAAATTATCAAAAATTAAATCATCTTCCTTCTTGATTTTTTTCTCTTCCATTAATGTTTAAATCATCTTTAATTTTTCTCCTCCATTAATGCATGCAACTTTTTTTTCCTCTCCTAAAATCTCTCCCATTTTTTTTTTTTAAAAAATCTATTGACACCTATATAAATTTATTTAGTTATTCATACATATTTATTTTTTTAATGGTGACTCATATGAATGATAAATATGATATTATTATATAGGTATTATGGTGATTCATACGATAGATACATTTTGTATGATTTTAACGGGTGATACATATGATATTAATGGGTGATATATATTGTATTATGGTGATTCATATGGTAGATACAATTATTTATTTCAATTATTGGGTGATTCGTATGATATTAATGAGTGATATATATGGTATTATGGTGATTCATATGGTATATACAATTATTTATTTTAATTATTGGGTGATTCATATATATGGTATTATGGTGATTCATATGGTAGATATAATTATTTATTTCAATTATTGGGTGATTCATATGATATTAATGGGTGATATATATGATATTATGGATGATTCATATGTTATTAATGAAAGGTAATGGGGTAGTCAATGTAGGAAACAAAAGTAATAATATTTTTTTTTTAGAAAAGGACTAAAAGTAGAATTGAAACATAACTAAAAATGAAATCTAAAAAAAGAAAACTAAAACCAAAGACGAAAAAAGAGAAAAAAGACCCCAAAAAAACATATCTTTCATAATTAAAAATAAAAAAAGAGAAACATAATTAAAAAACCTAAATTAAATCTAGAAAAAAGAGAAAAATAGATATCTTTCCTAAAATAAAAGAATACAATGAATAAAAGAGAATCTATTATTTTCTTAAATAAATATCTTGTTAGTTTCAAATGTATCACTTTTTTATACGTATCACCATATAGCATATGTATCACATTTCAAAAAATCGGGATAAAATGTAATTAATAAAATAGTCAGAATTTTATGTAATATCACTTAAAGATTCAGAGATTTATATAAGTTACCCTTATTTTTACATTAATTGGGTTTGAGTCTTTCCGGATCCGACTCTCTTTTGTACAAACTTTATTCAGGAAATTGCATGTCATAGATCCAAATATGGGTGGCTTTAGATATTTGACCCCAATAAGAAATGTCTTTAAAGAATAACTTTCCTTATTTTTTAAGTATAATACAAGTACCATTTTGCCCCTCTACACCTCAAATATATTTTTTAAACTTTTCATACTTATTTGTCTCTCAAATTTTATTTTTTATTATTTTTATTTTTTATTTTTTCCTTTAATTTTATAATTTTATTTTTTATTATTATTTTTTTCTTTAATTTTATTTTCATGTTTTAATTCATTTGTGTCAACCTTTATTTTTTTTTTCTTTTTTCTCAAGCATTATCGATCTCTTTTCTTTTTTTTTACTTCATTTTTCTTTAACCTTTATTTTTCTTTTATTTTTGATTTTATCAGTTCTCTTTTTTTCCTTTATTTTTATTTTTTCCTCTCATTTTTTATTTTCTCAATTTTTTTAATTCTTCACTTTTTTCTTAATCTTTATTTTTTTCTTGCCTTTTTTTTCTCACTTTATTTTTTTTATTTCTCTATTTTGTTTGATCGTTTTTTTCTTTTTCAGTTCTCTTTTTATCCCTCATTTTTCTCAAATTTTATTTTTATTTTTTCTCTCATTTTTTTAATTCTTCGCTTTTTTCTTGATCTCTGTTTTTTTTCTTTCCTTTTTATGTCAATCTTTTTTTATTTCTCGATTTTGTTTGATCGATTTTTTTTTCTCAACTTCTAGTATATTTTATTATTGAATAATACACAAAGATATCTTCTTTTTTTGACATCAAAGTAAATTTAAGGGCATGGATTGTTGTTACGAAGTTCTTTGAAAATTCTTGAGATAAGTCGTGTCTCTAAGGCGAGAGTTGTAGAATATCTCATAAATAAAGGCATAATATGGTAGTGTCAACTGTTGCCTGTGGGGCATAATTTATTATTTGAAAGTCCTTAAGCTAAGTCTTGCCTCTAAGATAAGAGTTGTAGAACATCCCATAAATGAAGACATAGCGTGGTAGTGTCAACTCTTGCCCGTGGGGCATAATTTGTAGTTTGAAAGTCTTTGAGCTAAGTCTTGCCTCTAAGGCAAGAGTTGTAGAACATCTCATAAATGAAGACATAACGTGGTAATGTCAACTCTTGCCCTTGGGGCATAATTTGTAGTTTGAAAATCTTTGAGCTAAGTCTTGCCTCTAAGGCAAAAGTTGTAGAACATCTCATAAATGAAAACATAACGTGGTAGAGTCAACTCTTGCCCGTGGGACATAATTTGTAGTTTGAAAGTTCTTGAGCTAATTAAGTCTTGCCTCTAAGGCAATAGTTGTAGAACATCTCATAAATGAAAACATAACGTGGTAGAGTTAACTCTTGCCCGTGGGGCATAATTTGTAGTTTGAAAGTCTTTGAGTCAAGTCTTGCCTCTAAGGCAAGAATTGTAGAACATCTCATAAATGAAAATAAAAAGTGGTAGAGTCAACTCTTGCCCGTGGAGTATATTTTGTTGTTTGCAAGTCCTTAAGCTAAGCCTTGCCTCTAAGGCAATAGTTGTAGAACATCTCATAAATAAAAATATAACGTGGTAGAGTCAACTCTTGCCCGTGAGGCATAATTTGTTGTTTAAAAGTCCTTGAGCTAAGTCTTGCCTCTAAGGAGATAGTTGTAGAACATTTCATAAATGAAAACATAACGTGGTAGAGTCAGCTCTTGCCCGTAGGGCATAATTTGTTGTTTGAAAGTCCTTGAGCTAAGTCTTGTCTCTAAGACAATAGTTGTAGAACATCTCATAAATCAAAATACAATGTGGTAGTGTCGACTCTTGCCCATGAAACATAACTTGTTGTGTGAAAGTCCTTGAGCTAAGTCTTGCCTCTAAGGCAATAGTTGTAGAACATCTCATAAATGAAAACATAACGCGGTAGAGTCAACTCTTGTCTGTGGGTATAATTTGTTGTTTGAAAGTTCCTGAGCTAAGTCTTTCCTCTAAGATAAGAGTTATAAAACATCTCATAAATCAAAATACAATGTGGTAGTGTCGACTCTTGCCCATGAAACATAACTTGTTGTTTGAAAGTTATAAGTCTTGTCTCTACAATTTAGCAGTGTCAACTCTTGCCCATTAAACGTAGCTTATTGTTCGAAAGTCGTAAGTCTTGTCTTCATAATGTGATAGTGTCAACTCTTGCTCATGAGATGTAACTTGAATGGAAGAAATCGAAGAAAAAAACAAAAATAATAAAAATTGCTGAAAAAGAAGAAAATGAAAAAAAATATTAAAAAAACAAAAATCAAAATAAATGTGAAGTTCAGAGAGAATAGAAAAAAAATAAAGGTTGATGAAAAAAGAAAGATTAGATAAAAATAAAGGTCGAGAAAAATTTAAAAAGAAAAAATCAAAAAAAATGAAAAAAAGTTTTTTTTTTTTTTATAAAAGTAGACGTTGAAAGGTTTAAAGAAAAAAAGTAAGGGTTGAAAAAAATTAAAAAGAATAAAAAAAAGGAAAGAAAAAATAAAAAATAAAATATATAAAATAAAAAAGAAAAGAAAGAAGTTGAGAGAAAAAAAGGGAAAAAAGTAAGGGCTGAGAAAATTAAAAATGAAAAGAGAAAATAAAAAATAAAAATCAAAGTAAAATTAAAAAGAGAAAAAAATTAAAAGTTGAAAGATATAAATATAGAATGGTTATCCATTATGAGGATCATTTATGTAATTTACTCCATTGATCAGGGGCAATTTTATCCATAAAAAAATATTAGTTAATAGGTAAAGGTTGTTTTAAGAAAGTTTTTTTATTTGGTGCTAAAATTTGAAATCCACCTTAATTTGGGTCTATTTTTAAGATTCACCCAACTTTATTCCTCTTTTTTTTTTTTTAATAAATGTCCCAGATGGTTTATCTTTGATTTAAAAAAAAAAATCACTGATAAATCCTCAAAGAGCAATTTAAAAAGGCAACAATAAACCCAAAATTGGAAAAATAAACAAAAAGATAAGATGAGAGTTGTCATCATTCGGCAGCATGTTACATTTTTACAACAACATCATTTCTTTAACGGTGATTATACGATTCTAGTCTTTTCTTGCATCTACGTTAAAAAAAAAAGCCATAATTTAGATGGATCAAGCAAACTAAAAAAAAAATAATTACTTGATGAGAATGTATCTGAAATTTGTACCCTCTTATGACCAGATGCATATGTTGAATGACTAACCATAAGTGATTTTATATAACCCTTCAAGGTTTAGTTTTAAATTTCTTTCATATTTTTGACTTAATCAATTAGATACCTTCAACTTCCCATTATTTTCAAAAAATGTTTCTAAGCTCTATGAAGTAGTACGATGTTCAATTCTTTCATCCAAAAGAAAGAAAACAATATTTAAGGAGAATTAATTATTATTTTTTTAAGTAAAACATGTTTTTTGGTCATAGGAAAGTTATATTGACAATGCATTCTTGCAAAATACTTCCTTCGTCCCAAATTATCCATCTCAAATTTTCTAATTTGATTTTCCATTTTGCTTGTCCCTTGTCATTAATCAAGAAGAGACAAAATTTTTTTTCCATGTTTTACCCTTTGCATTAATTATTTTTTCTTCAAATTAAAATGTAAACATCATTTAATAGGGGCACTATCGTATACTAGTCGTGTTATTAATTATTTTTCTTAATCAATGTATCATGTCAATTTGGGACCGGTAATTTGAGACGAAGGAAGTAATATTAAAACTGAAAATCAAATGACAATTAATAGACACAAATTATATTGGCTTGCAATAATTATTGGGAAATGAAGTAATTACTACGACTTGCTAGCAAGTTAAACGACATGATTGGTAAATTTAAAAATTTAATACTCTTTCCGTCCTAAATTTTCTAATTTAATTTTTTCTTTTACTTGTTCTTTTTCATTAATAAAAAAGAGATAATTTTTTTCATGTTTTACCCTTTGCATTAATTACTTTTTCTTCAAATTAAAATGTAAACATCATTTAATAGAGGTATTATGATAAACTAGTCATGTTATTAATTATTTTTCTTAATTAATGTGTTATCTCAATTTAGGATGGATAATTTAGGACGGAAGGAGTACTACATTTAACATAGAAAATCAAAAGGCAACTACCGAAAGATACTATAATGAAATAAGTAAATGATACAATTGTATATATTCACTGCACCCTTTCAATTCCTTACGTTTTCAATATTATTAGTATTAATATGATATGATTACTATTTAATATTTAATTAATTAAATATTTTATAATACGGATTTAATGTAGTATAGAGATGAAATGGTAATTCAACTTTGCCCCTAAATTCTTTCCACTTCTAATATAACATGATTGAGTGACAATATGATAAATTGACTCTATATTTTTACTTGTCAAATCAAATACTACTAACATCTTATATATACACTAATAAGTTTTAGGTGTTGTCTACAAAATAATCCTTTGTTGGAAGTGCAATTGTTAAATTTCAATATTATAACTCTACCAAATCCTTAATGGTGATCGTATGATTTAGTTTAAGTCTTCAATACAATCCAAACGGATGTCATAATACTGCATTTTGTGCATTTTTCTTATTTATTGTATTGACTATTTTTTTTTTGAATTGATATTTTACTTATAATATACTCCCCCAGTTCCATTTTATCCATCCCAAATTTCTTAATTTGATGTCCCATTTTACTTGTCTTATTTTACTTATCAAGACAAGATAATTTTTTTTTCCATTATACCCTTAGTGTAATTGATTACTCCTTATTATTAACATTCTTGAAAAATATTGCATAGAGAAGTACCATTAAAAATATAAATGGTGTTTTGGTATTAGTCATCCATCAATATTAGAACTAACAACAAGACACAGTTAAGAGGAGCAAAATGGTAAAATTACATTATCAATCATTGTTTTCTTAATAGCTGTGTCATCCCAATTTGGAACGAATAAAATGGAACGGAGGGAGTAAATAATACAATATTTAAAATATAAAAGAAACTTTGAATTCTCCAGTAATGAGTACGTTCTAGGTTTTTGACAAAATCTAGGTGAACAACAAAACTTAAATATTGATCCATTAAATGCCTTGTTTTTTTTTTTTTTTTTCCAAGGTATCTCCACAGCCGGCAGTCGTGAGACTAATCTTCTATTCCTCTGTCAGCGCACTAAGCGGTAGGAAACTGGTCATAGAGTTTGCTCCATTCGCCAGAGACGGGGATCGAACCCCAACCTCTTGCTTAAGGAACATGGCGCTGAACCACCATGACAACTCTAGTGGTTATTAAATGCCTTGTTTCTCCGCTTCATTTTCCATTTCACACATTTGAGGTAACTTTAGAATATCATTAAGTGATTTCTACAAGTCTTTACTCCATCAGTTTTTTACAATCGATGCAACAGTTTATTTTCTACTTTCTTCATTCACTTTTACTTTATCATTAATTTCTTAATTAAAATTTTACTTTTAATTATCATTTTTGACATATTAAGAAAAAATCATTCTTTTTTTTTATTTTACTCTTAGCATTAATTATTTTTTCTCCAAATTAATTTCAAGACATAATATAAACATCATTTAATAAAAATAATATAATAAAATAACCGAATGGAGGAAGTATATACTAATGGCATTTTATGCCATTTACTCCATTCATTTTCTACTCTTCAAAGATTATTAGGCTGCTACACGTTAGTGGTACATAAATATGCAACATTGCTGTAACTTATTTGGTCATTATTTGACATAACTTTATTGTAACTCTTTTAACTATTTGACCATTCATCTACTATCTTTACTACATTTTAATCTATCTATTCATTGAATGGAAGATTTACTCATTACTACATTTTATTCTATCTATTCATTGAATGAAAGATTTACTCATGTATAAATAGAGGTGGTCTTACATTATTTTCTAAATACAAGAAAATATCAAGTTCACAAAAATTAGTAAAAAAGAGAGTTTATTAGTTGAGCTAGGGAGATCATCTTTTTTTGTGAAACTTTGAACTAAACTCTTATCCAGAGTTTGTTTAGTTGTACTTTGTGAGAATGTTGTTGTATGCAGGAGAGGACAATTCAAAAAAATTACTGTTGGTTGTAAGGACTTCATTCTGTGAAATTCTTTTTTTATGTGTTTTGACCATTTTAATCCTCCTCATGATTGTTATATACTATTTTCAGGGTGTGGGGATGGTTGACATGATTCTCGATGCAATCTAAAATGAGTTGTTCGAGTTTGTAGTTTTTAAAGGTCAAAATGGTCTTATAGTTGACTTTGGTCAATCTTTGTTGTTCTGTGTATTAGATGGCAAAAATAGACTACGCCAGCAAATTTGAAATGTCGATTTTGGATTGGTAGCGTGATTGGTTTGATTTATGACTTTTAAATCTCATTTTGACCCTTGGTTCAGAAATTTGTGAAATTAGGTCTCGAGGTTCAATTTGTGAAAACTTATTTTCAAAAATTAGATGTAGTCATTGAGTCTAGAACATCAAATTTAGTCTAGTAGCATATTTCATTTGCCTTCATGGGATTCTGAATGAATTCAGAGGGATGGATCGGCAACTTTGCAATTTAGCAAAGTTATTGATCCAACTGATATATGGTGCAGCCATTTTAGCGATCCATATGCCGCTTAAGTGGAGGCCCAGCTAACAGTTGACCTCTTTAACAGCAGGGGGCCACTTTAGCGGTCTCCCATTGTTGGGATGGACCGCTTAAGCGGTCAACCCACCACTTAAGTGATGACCGCTTTAGCGGTCGTAGTTGGACAACTTTAAAACCCCATAATCTCACATTTTCTTCTATTTTTTAGACGTTGAGCTTCGAGTTGAGGGGTTTTTGTGATTTATTTCATTCTCAAGCTTAGGTACGCTCTAAATCACTGATTAAATTATTTTACTTTGATTATTGTTATTTAAAACTTGCTAAATTTTTTGGCCCGAATGTCCTAAAAAAAGAATTTCTTCAATTTAAACCTCGTTTATAACCTGTTCTCACTTGGATTCCTTTAATCATGGGTAAGATATTTATAAACAAAAAACTCAATTTTACCCTTTCTTTTTGAAGACTCATTTTGGGGGTTCATTTTGACCCCGACATGAAAATAGGCAATATATGTATCATTGGTTTCCTTTTGATTAGTATATTCTATATTTGTATTTTAGTTCATTTTGAGGTTGTTCGAGAGGGAAAAGCTTCGTGTTGAAGGGTTTTAGGCTTGAATTTTATTATCACGAGATAGATTATGGCTTAACTTTCTTCAGACTGGGCTGGATAGTTAATATCTATATAAAAGCATGCTATGGATGTGAGTAATAATTACAGAAATTGTATTTCAATGATATTGTTATTTTTGATTGACAGAGATGATATTTACTGTGTGTTTCCGGTGTGAGGTCCTTACCTAATATTATTGGCCTTGTGATGCATTTAGTTACTTTTTTCATGATAGAAATACCCAAATTGGGGTTGACATGATATTAATGATACTTTGCTTGTATTTTTACTCTAATGGTACATTGCTTATATGAAGTTATGGATGCTTGACATATCGAGTGGATTTTGAGCTCACATGTACATATATTGAATGGATTTGAGATCTTCATACTGGTTTGGTTGTGAGCATTACATCCTCAATCATACATATATTCATGAGATATTGGTACTATCGTGGAAACATTGATTTTGACAGAAATGAGACATTTTTACAAAATCCTTTGTTGTAGCCCATCAGTTGGAGAGGAGATATTGATATTGAGATTGGGATTGAGTGTTGAGAACGTATATAGGTTGTGAATCCCCTATGGGTTCTACCTGGAAGTATTGAGGCTCGGTAGGTGTTTACAGAGGTTATACGATAACCTTAGGCACATCACATCATCATTATCATCATCATTGCATTTCATACATTATGTATCTTCAGTGTTGTGCTTTTCTGCTTAATTTTATACATATCTATTCTATTTTTTTTTACATTCCTATCTTTTTTATTATGTGGTATATTTAGAACTGTTAGTGAAGACAGTCTGAGCTACCATTTGAGATATTTTCTGATTGCAGGTAACATACTTATAGTATGTATTTGTATATCTTATTTTCTACTTTGCTCAGTCGGCTTATGATACCTACTGAGTACAAGTGGACCGTACTCATCCCTTCTATTTCCTTTTGGTGTAGATCTAGTTAAGAGTGCGCTTTATGAAAACTGAGATCATATGGTTGATCACTGAAACTTCGAGGTATTGGTCGCTCTATGCCTTCAGAGTCAACCTTACACCTCTTTTGCTCTGGATGATGTCTTTATTTTGTATTCAGAGACAGGCTTGTAGTTTACGAATTTCAGTTGTAATTTCTTATTAGAGTTGTATTTAGATTGTTCATACACTGTGACACCAGGTTTTGGGATTATTTTTGGTATCTTTATTATCCAAACTTCCATTGTTATTATATATCTATGGTATAACTTTTCTCAAGAAGTCTTGGCTTGGGAATTGAGTTGTGAGTTCTTATTACATATTAGTTTGGGTGATTAGCTTACTTGTCAAGGTTTAGTCGCAATGAGTAACATCATGACCTTAGTTTTTGGGTCATGAAAAATTGGAATCAAAGTAGCCAAGTTCGTCAGTCTCATTAATGTATAAACAGGGTGTCTGGTAGAGTTTATCAAATCGATACGTAGACGTTTGTATCTATCTTCGAGAGGCTATATGATATCTTTAGAAAATTTCCTTATTTTGTTTAACGTGTGATTTTTTCATATACTATATTCTCAACAGAGTTTCACTCTTTTCTATACAAATGGTGGTGACTAGATCCTATGAGTCTAGAGATGTTGAGCTAGCATCCGAGAAGAAAGCCTAGCAAGGGGATAAGTCATATATCACGGATGGGCTCGAGGTAGAGGACGAGCATGTGGATCTGCCCCTTCTAGAGGTAATAGTATGTAGATTTTCCATGAACCTGAGGTTGAGTATGTTAGAGATATAACGCCTACTCAGGTTCTACAGAGTACTACTGCCCAGTCTTGAAGGGTTTATTGATTCGTTTGCTGACCCATTTGGAGGGTGTTTTTTTGAGTGCACCTGGTATTCCCACAACTTCGAGTGATGTACCTTCATCTATTCCAGAGATTGCTTATGGAATTTCTTTTATTTTGTGTATGTTTTTTTCATCGATATCATCATCTACTTATGGTATTCTGCAAGCTCCGAGTGTTATTCCTTCTTCTGCGCTAGTATTTGAGTATGGCATTTTGAGTCCAGGAGTTCAACCTTCATTTATGTTCCCCCCTTAGGTGGGATCACAATATGTTAGATTTACTATTTTTCCTTTTGTTTTTGGTCTTGTTATTTTGTATAAAGATCAGAAGAGGTTTGAGAGATTTACTCGCTTGCGACCACCCAAGTTTAGTGGTGTTGTGGGTGAGGATGCCTACGAGTTCTTAACTGATTGCCGAGAGAAGTTTTATAGCCTTGTATCACTCGAGTTATAAGGAGTTACTTACACTACCTATCAGTTGAAAGATATAGCTAGAGATTGGTTGAGGTCACTCATTAGTTGCAAATATTTTGGTTCACCAGAGATGAATTAGAATCAGTCTTCTGAGGACTTTTTAGATAGTTTTAAGCCCTACAATTTGAGGGATTAGATGAGATATGAGTTCGATAACTTGGAGCAGGGCTCTATGACTGTCATCGAGTATGAGGCGTATTTTTATGCCTTGTCTAGATATTCTATTTCTAGTATGGCCACCAAATCTGAGAAGATCTGGAATTTTGTGAAGGGATTGGATAATATATTTCAGTTGTCTACTACCTAGATGATAGTGTCAAGGGCATCATTTCATAATTTTATGGATCATGCAAAAATGATTAAGGCTATTTTTTGATCTACTCAAGAAGGCGCCAAGAGAGTGTGTAGTCAGGGGAGTTCACTGGTCGCATCCCTCGAGGCAAAGATTTCAGAGATTCTTGTGGCTACTATGGTACACTAGTGCAAACAGCTTTACAGGGGTTAGTTAGTAGGTTTTTTAGTTTAGCAGCTTCGGGTAGTTGGGTGTCATCCTAGGGTGGTCGTTGTAGCTTAGTTGTACCTATTTAAATTGAGTCGGGATACAGAGGTTGCTATTTTTGTGATGTGTGGCAATGATTTCCCCATAGGTTTTTAGGCATACTCTTAAATCGAGAGTCAGAGGTGACCCTCAGGGTGGTAGAGGTGCACGAGGTAAAGGTGGTGGTACCCATGGCGGTGGTTGTAAGGCTACTCAGTTCAGTAGCGGATGTGGACAATGTTATACTATATCCTCCAGAGTTGAGGTAGAGAATTTTGACCCTATTATAATATGTATCATCCTTATTTGTTCCAAATCTACTTCTGTGTTATTTGATCTGGGTTGACTTTCTCCTATATGTATGTATATTTTGCTTTGGGATTTAATTTCTGTAGTGAGCCTCTTTTCATGCCTATCCATGTACCTACCCATGTAAGAAACTCTTTAATGGTGGATTGGGTGCACTGATCTTGTATTGTGACCTTCACGAGCTGTGTGACTTGGGTAGAAGATTATTCTAGATATGGGAGATTTTGATATCATCTTGGGTATGAATTGGTTAGATCTTTATCATATTATTCTATATTGTTATGCTAAGACTATGACTTTAGCTTTCTTTGATGTGCCAAGGATAGCTTGGAAGGGTACACTTCATTCAGGTCCAAAGAGGGTTTTACCTTTCTACTGGCTTATAGCTTGGTAGAGAGGAGATATTTGTCTTATTTGGCCTATATTCATGATACTAGTGTTGCTTCACCACCTTCTTTTGAGTTTGTTTGAGTTGTTCGTGAGTTCATGGATACATTTTCTATGAATTTGCTCGATATGCCTCTGGATCATGATATTGACTTGCCTATTAATATTGAGCCAGACACCAAGCCTATTTTTATTTCTCCTTATAGAATAGACCCAGAGTTGAAGGATTTGAATGATCAGTTGCAGAAATTATCAGATAAGGGATTTATTAGGCCTAGTGTATCCCCTTGGTGTGCACCTGTCTTGTTTATGAAAAAAATATGGGTCTCTGTGCATGTGTATTAATTATTGGCAGTTGAACAAGGTGATGGTTAAGAATATGTATCCTCTTCCTTGTAGTGATGATTTGTTTGATCAACTTAAGAGTGCTTCAGTGTTATTTAAGATTGATTTGAGGTTCGGGTATGACAAATTGAGGATTAGAGTTTCAAATATTCTGAAGATAACTTTTTGGACTCGATACAATCATTATGAGTTATTGGTCATGTAATTACATCTGTCCAATGCCCTATTCACATTCATGGAGTTAATTAACCAGGTGTTTTAACTGTATCTCAATTCTTTTATCATTGTATTTATAGATGGTAACTTGGTTTACTCAAAGAGTGAGGCAGACCATGAGTAGCATTTATGGATTGTACGTTTGAGTTTGAGAGATGAGAAATTATATGCTAAGTTATCCAAGTGCGAGTTTTGGATAGAGTTTGTCTTTTTCTTGGGTCATGTTATGACCAAATATGGTATCATTCCACGATAGTGGCAGTTCGTGTTTGAGCTAGGCCTACTTCTCCTATTGAGATTTAGAGTTTTGTCGGGTTAGCAAGCAATTATCGGTGCTTTGTTGAGGGTTTTTCATCTATTGTAACTCTTTTGATCAAGTTGACTCAGAAAAAGATTTCTTGTCAGTGGTCCAATGCTCGTGAGGTCACTTTCAAAAGCTTAAGGATTTATTAAGATAAACTCCTATCTTGACTTGCCTAAGGAGGGTGTAGTTTTTACCGTCTTTTGTGATACTTCTAATATTGGGTAGGTGACGTGTTATTGCAGGAGGTTAAGGTGATTGTGTGTGCTTCTCTCAAGTTAAATCTACATCAGAAGAATTACCCTACCTACGATTTGGAGTTGTACGCGATCGTATTTTCTTTGAAGTTATGGAGACACTATTTAGATGGAGCTCATTGTGAGATCTTCTTGGATCACCGTAGCCTTCAGTATTTCTTCAACCAGTGAGATCTTAATATGAGGTAGTGTTATTTTCCTTAGTTTCTTAAGGATTATGATCTTATTATTATCTATCATTCGAGCAAGACTAATATGATTGTGGATGGCTTCTGCTGGAAGTCAACTAGTATGGCTAGTTTGGCGCTTCTTTTGACCCAGGAGAGGCCTTTCGCCTTAAAGGTTCAATCTTTGGCTAACCATATGGTTAGGCTATATATTTTGACACTTGGCTGTGTTTTGGCATTTGTGGAGGCTAGATCTATTTTGATGGAGAAGATTCAGGCTCATCAGTTTGATGATGTTAGTTTGAGAGTGATTTGGGATAAGGAGTTGAGTGGCAAGGCTAAGGAAGCCTCACTTGACTCCGATGGTATTTTGAGAAGTAGAGGTTGATTTTATGTGCTGAGAGTGGGTGATTGGGTGAGATTGATCTTAAAGGATACCCATTGTTCTAAGTATTCCATTCATCCGAGAATGACTAAGATGTATCATGATTTGAGACAGCACTACTAGTGGGGTGGTATAAGAAAGGATGTAGAGGACTTTGTAGCTTATTACCTATATTGCCAGCAGGTTAAGGCCAAGTATTTGAGGCCTGGTGGTTTGCTTCAGAGATTACCCATTCTCGAGTAAAAGTGGGAACAAATCACAACAGACTTCATACTGGGTTGCCTCGTATATTTTGTGGTTCTGATAGTGTTTAAGCCATCATGGATCGATCAACCAAATATGTTCCTTTCATCTCTATTTAGGTTTCATTCCATATCGAAAGGTTGTCCCATATCTAAGTTCGTGAGATAGTTCATCTCTATGGTGTACCAGTGTCTATTATCTCATATAGAACAACTTTCACTTCTCACTTCAGGAAGGTATATGAGGAGGATTTGGGCACTTGGGTTGATCTAGCATAACTTTCACTCACAGACCGATGGTCAATCAACAGACAATTTAGGTTTTGGAGGATGTGCTCTGCGCTTGTGTTATGGACGTTGGACCTCAGTGGGGGTAATATTTAGCCTTAGCAATGTTTACGTACGATAATAACTACCATTTCAGTATTAAGATGGCTCCTTTCGAGTCATTATATGGTGGGCGTTGTTGCTCTTTGGTTAGTTGGTTGAGGTTTCTGATATTAGACCTAGAGGTACGTACTTGCTTCACGATTCTTTGGATAGAGTTTAGGTCATTCAGGATAAACTTCAAGCGGCTCAAAGTAGGCAGAAATGCTATGAAGATCATAGACTTCATGGCTTGAGATTTAGTGTCGCTGATCTAGTCTTCCTTTGTGTATCACCCATAAAAGGCGTGATGAGGTTTGGGAAGATGAGAAAGCTTAGCCCCAGGTATATTGGGTTATTTGAGATTCCTTGAACTATTGGGGATGTTGCTTATGATTTAGCATCACCCTTAGATTTTTCAGCCGTTCATCCAGTTTTTCATGTATCTATACTGCGACATTATATCCCAAATGCTCATGTTATTCGTTGGGACAGAACGTAGTTAGATGAGAGGTTGTCCTTTGTTGAGGAGTCAGCCTCCATTTTAGCCTAGGATGTTAGGTGATTGCATTCAAGAGATATTTCAGTGGTTAGGTCCAGTGGAGACACCTTTCTATAGATGAGGTTAATTGGGAGGTCGAGTCTAGCATATGTAGTAGTTATCCCCCAACTTTTCGCTGATTAGGGTATTTTTCTTACCTTTAGTTCAAGGACGAACTAGATTCTTAATGGTAGATATTGTAAAGATATGATTCTGTGAAGTTCTCCTTCTTATGTGTTTTGACCACTTTACCCCTTCCCGTGGTTGCTATGTGTTTGTTTTAGTGTTGTGGCTATGGTTGACACTGCGATCCAAAATAATTTATGTGAGTTTGTAGTTTTTAGAGGTTGGAAAGGTCTTATAATTGACTTCGGTCAACCTTTGTTGTTCGTGTGTCGGATGGAAAAAAGATTGCGCCAACAGACCAAGAATGTAGATTTTGGATTAGTAGCATAGTTGGTTCGATTTTATGGCTTTTGGATCTCATTTTGACCCTTGATTCAGAAATTTGTGAAGTTGGGTCTCTAGGGGTCAATTTTGTGAAAACAACCTCTTTTCAAAATCTAATGTTGCCATTGAGTCCGGAATGCCTAATAGTTTAGTAGGATATTTCATTCATCTTCATGATATTCTGATCGAATCCTGAGGGGTGGATCGGTAACTTTGCAATTTAAGAAAATTGCTAATCCAGTTGATATCTGGTGCAGTCGCTTTAGCGGCCATAGGACTGCTAAAACAGTAGCCTTTTTTACGGCTCATGAGTTGCTTAAGCGGAGTCCTAGATTCCAGTTAATTACCGTCAAAGCGTACATCGGCCGCTTTAGAGGTAGTGGACTACTTTAGTGATCTCCCATTGTTGGGATGGACCTTTTAAGTGGTCAACCCGCTGCTTAAGCAGTCACTTGATCCCTTTAGCGGTCATAGTCGGACTGCTTTAAAATCCCATAATCTCAAATTTTCTTTCATTTTGGGGACTTTGAGTTTTGGGTTGAGAGGGTTTTGAATGATTTCTTTCATTCTCGAGCTTGGGTAAGCTCTAAATCACCGATTCAATTATTTTACTTTGATTATTATCATTTAAAACCCAATAAATTTTTATTTCAAAATTAGAAATTAGGAATTTTGGCCCAGAAGGCCTTAAAAAAGGTTTTTCTTTGATTTACTCATCGTTTTTAACCCGTTTTCACTTCGGATTTCTCCTATAGATTTCTTTAATCATGGATAAGGTGTTTATAAAGAAATTTTTTTGTATTACCCTTTCTTTTTGAAAACCTATTTCAGAGATCCATTTTGACTCCGACTTAATAATAGGAAATATGGGAATCATTGGTTTCCTTTTGATGCGTAGATTCTATGGTTGTATGTTTTAGTTGATACTGAAGCTATTCATTCCATGACATGAACCAGGGTCTGGCCGTGAAGAGTATCTCAAGTCCATCATGGACCAGAGACCATCCCTTAGACCTAACCAAATAACCACAAACTGCCCAACAATGGATGAATCCCGTATATATAACATGATAGCATAAAGTAAGCTCAAGGATATTTAAGATATGTCTATAATCGATAGCTGGTAATCGACCAAATACAACCAACCAACATCACCACCTAAGTCTACACTAATCTACAAAGCCTTCTAAGCAAAACCAAAATTAATAAAGTATCGAGACATGCCCCCAATGATAGCCAAAAATGAATCAAAACAAAGTCTTTAACATAAGGGAGATATAAATTGAAATGAAGCCTTCCTATGTATGGGAACTCACCACTTTAGTCTGACTCATGAACTATCCCACGATCAACTGATCACTGTACAGAAAAAGTAGAAGTATGCCCAAATCCTATATCGCTTGGGGATACAAGTATGTAAACGGTTAGCGGGTTGAGAAAAAGTAGAAGTATGCCCAAATCCTATATCTCAAGTTCTACTTCTTCTTCTTCTTCTTCTCCTCCTCCTTCTTCTCCTTCTTCTCCTTCTTCTTTTCCTCCTTTTTCTCCTTCTTCTTATCCTTCTCATTCTTCTTCTCCTTCTATTTCTCCTTCTCTTTCTCCTTCTTCTCCTCCTCCTCCCCCCCTCCTCCTCCTTCTTCTTCTCCTCCTTCTTCTTGTCCTCATTCTTCTCCTCCTTCTTCTTCTTCTTCTCCTTCTTCTGCTTCTTCTTCTCCTTTTTCTCCTCCTTCTGCTCCTCCTTCTCCTCCTCTTTCTTCTTCTCCTTCTCCTCCTCCTCCTCCTCCTTCTTCTTCTCCTTCTCCTCTTCCTCCTCCTCTTCTTCTTCTACTTATCCTTCTTCTTCTTCTACTTCTTCTTCTTCTTCTTCTTCTTCTTCTTCTCTTTCTTCTCCTTCTCCTTCTCCTTCTTCTCCTTCTCCTTCTCCTTCTTCTTCTTCTCCTTCTTCTTCTCCTTCTCCTTCTCCTTCTTCTTCTTCTTCTTCTTCTTCTTCTTCTTCTTCTTCTTCTTCTTCTTCTTCTCCTTCTTCTTCTTCTTCTTCTTCTTCTTCTTCTCCTTCTCCTCATTCTCCTTCTCCTCTTTCTTCTTCTTCTTCTTCTTCTTCTCTTCTTCTTCTTCTTCTTCTTCTTCTTCTTCTTCCTCTTCTCCTTCTCTTTCTTCTTTTCAAGAACTCATTAATGGCATCCAAAATTAATTTATCATTTTTCTCATCTCCAAGCACAAAATCAATTGGGTTCGACTTCAAATTCGTCGAAAATTTTAAAATGGGTATTGTTCATTGTTTCCAATTTCAAGATTATCGAAAATTTTAAAATAGAAATTGTCCATTATTTACGATTTCAAAGTTGTTGTAAATTTTAAAATGAGCATTGTCCATTATTTTCGACTTGAAGGTCGTTGAAAATTTTAAAATTCTCTATTGTTTCCGACTTTAGGGTTATAAATTTAAATTCGGTATTGTTCATTGTTTTCGGCTTCAAGGTCGTCGAAAATTTTGAAATTGGTATTTTTCGTTGTTTCCGAATTTAAGATCTTCGGAAATTTAAAAATTGATATTGTTCATTGTTTCCCACTTCAAGGTTGTCGAAATTTTTTAATTTGATGTTATTTATTATTTCTGACTTCAAGATCATCGAAAATTTTAAAATCGATATTGTCCATTATTTCCGACTTCAAGGTCGTCGTAAATTTAAAAATGGGTATTGTCCATTATTTCCGACTTCAAGGTTGTCGAAAATTTTAAAATTCTCTATTGTTTCCGACTTTAAGGTCATTGAAAATTTTAAATTCCGTATTGTTCATTGTTTCCGACTTCAAGGTCGTTGAAAATTTTGAAATTGGTATTGTTCGTTGTTTCTGGATTTAAGATCGTCGGAAATTTAATAATTATATGGTCATTGTTTCCCATTTCAAGGTTGTCGGAAATTTTCAAATTCGATGTTGTTTATTATTTTCGAATTCAAGATCGTTGAAAATTTTAAATTCGATATTGTTCATTATTTTCCATTTCAAGATCGTTGAAAAATTATATGCATAGAAGTAGGAATAATAATGTTTGAAAAGAAAAAGAGATGAAAAGTAATGGTGAAAAAATGATGAAACATGATAAAAATGGAAAAGAAAGTAAATAAAAATTAATTTTAAACAAAAAAACACGTGACAAAATATTGTTGGCGCGTGCATCACACCTTATCTAAAATGACTGGTTGTCAGGTTTTGGGGGGGGGGGGGGTAATAATTCCACTTTAAAATAATTCAGGGGGTCATAGGACCCAACAAAGTATAAGTGTATAGTTGGGACTTGGAGTAAAAATTGCGGGGCTTTTGACCATTTTCTTTTTACAGACCCAATACCCACCTTTCACTAAAAAAAAGGTGATCTATCTTTGAAGTTGGGTGCTTCCCACTTATAGTAACTACTATTTTTATGTAAATACATTGCACGTGTAGTTAATGCAAACACAACAAAGAAAAGGACACTTTGAACTTCATGGTCTAGAAGTAGACTTCTCAAGTTTAATTTATCAATGCCTTTATTTATATGCAAATTCAAAATTTGAATTTTACAAATTTAAATTTGAGATTCTGACATTAATTGTAGACTTATGGGGTTCATCAGAAAATATTACTTTTACTTCTTTAGTACATTTTCAAACACTAGTTTAGTTTACGTGCTTTGCACGTGTAACTTGCATCAATAAATAAAATTATGTATAAGAAAAATAAAATAATTAAAAATTGCAATGATACTAAAATAAATTTATGTATATTCAAGTGATTTAAATAAATATTGTATATCAAATATGTCATTGTCCGTTGTATAAAATTAAAGATCATGGTGCATACAAATCAATTATTGATTTTTTATAATTCATATATAATTTTTAAAGCGATTGACTGAAAGAAATAACGAAAGGATGAAATGATGATAAATAAATGCAAGAAGATAACTAAACGTAGATGGTGTACAAAAACAAACTAAATATGATGTAATGAAAAATTATAAAATAACCCACCATGAAATCAAAAAGACAGAAACTATTAATTATTCAATTCTTTCAAATAAAGTAGGAATGCATCCAAAACAACTAATTTTAACATTGTTCTCTTTATCTTTAGGTCTAACCCCTTAAAGAAAAGGTTTATAGATAAATCAATCAACCAAAAAATTGAACCCTAGTATCATACTTATTTCTATGCCATATTAAACGTTTTATTTTTAAACCTCTATGACAATTTCTACACCAATTAAGATTATTTGTCCTATTATTTTATTTTTTAGCTACGATTCTTTTTTATTTTTTTTTAAAAACAAAACAAAGACAATTTAAGCTACACCATGACTACTTGTTGCCCTATTGTTTTATATTTTACCATGGTTGTTTGACTCCTATTAACACATTTATTCTTCTTTTTTTCTTTCTTTTTGTGGTGCAATTATAAAAATCTTTTACATTAGGTAAAATTGTTACTAATTAGGAGTATTAAAATTATGATTTCTTACTTATATCAAATAAGAATTTTAATTAATTTTTAAGTCTTAAATCTAAAGATAATGACTAAATGATAAATATTTTAGAAAAATAGTATATGACTATTTTGTGATTGTAGAAATTTTTATTGAAGGATAAAATTAACAGAAAAATTGTTTAAAATCAGCAATCAGCGATAGATTAAATTTTATATCATTTAAATGATATAACATGTAACAATTTTTTTTTAAAAAAAAGATAATTATTAGGGTCTATTATTTAAAATAAGAATGATATGCCAGATCTCATCATTTATTCACAATTGAAACAAGTATATATAATTTTAGAAGAGAATTCATATAAAATTAGACTGACTAACCAATTTCTTATGATGAAATGTAACGATTCAAAAAATATGATAAAAATTGTAAACAAGTCCATGTTAAATTATTAATTATTTATGTCATTATAAACAAAAATCATAACAAAAGAATTTTTCAATTAGCAATTATCTATCAAGAATACATGATAACTTATTATTTTCAACTTCCAGAACATACTAAAATCATAAATGAAAACCTTTCAATTAACAATTGTTTATCAAAACACAAGATAATTTATTCTTGTAAATATAAAAAAAAATATTAAAATCTAAGAAAACTTATCTCAAAGTAGAAGCAAATTTATCTCTTCAATGGACTATACTATCAATATTTCTCACACACACAAAAAAAAAATTTCAATGAGCAATTGTCTATCAAGAATAAGTTATAATTTATTTATTGTAAGCTTCAGGAACATACTAAAATTCTAGAAAACTTATTGTAAATTAATGACAATCAAATTTATCTATTTAACTATAGTACCTATCAAGATTTTAAACATGAAGAACATATTAAAATTTTAGAAAATTTATCTCAAATCACAAACAATTTATCTCTTCAACTATAAGATACATAAAAAATTATGAGAATTGATTTTATAAATTTTAAGAACATATTAAAATTTAAAAACTTATCTCAAATCACAAACAAATTTATCTCTTTAATCGCATTTACTGTTAAAATTGTAAATATCAAGAACATGCTAAAATATTAGAAAACTTAGCTCACATCATATTTCGAGAATTCGCAAAAAAACACTTTCAATGAGCAACTGTTTATCAAAAATCAAGATAATTTATTTATTATAAATTTCAAAAACATACTAAAATTTTAAAAATTTACCTCAAATCACATGAAAATTTATATATATATTAATAAAAAAAATTCTATATCCTAACCTATTTTTTCTCTACATGTGGTAGTTTTGAAGAAAAATATCTAAACCTAAATAAAAAAAGATAACTATCATTAATTAATTAATTAATTAAAGAATCCTAATATTAAAGTGATTCGAAAGCTAAACAAAATCTTTTTAAAATTTTAAAAATTCAGGATTTATTCACGCATGTTACAGTTTTTCTACCTTTTTATTTTTGTTTTTTTTTATCAACTTTCAGGTTTTTATTAGGTTTAGGTCTTTTTTTTTCCCTTTTATCTAGAATATTATTCTTTGTTTTTAGTGTACAATCGGGCGTTTTATTAGGCATGTTTTCTCCTTCTATATTTTAGGACTCTTTTTTCAAGTACACAAAGAGAAAAAAATCTATCAACATTAATTCTCCACATATTTTTTTCTTACCATATATTGTAGGATTCGTTTTAAATATTATAAATATAATACTATAATAATTAAAAAAATAAGCGAAAAGACAATTTTGTCTACTGTAGAGACTTTTAATGAAAGACAAAAAGTTCAAATCACTTTTCTAAAGATATTCACACTTTTAATATAGCATAGATTATAGATATATGCATAATTTAAACTCTAGCTACTAAAGTTTGATGAACCGGCAACACGATGCGCTACATCTGACCCTCTTTACTGTGGCACCATCAAAGGAATTTGTTGTATATAGGCAAAACCTACAATTGAAAATCTCAAACAATAAATAAATATTTAAGACCAACTTTTCCACAAGAAGGGAAAAAAATGGGGGCACAAGAATAATTTAATTTCAATGAAAAATATATATACATGATGTGTTAATAATATACCAAATTAAAGTTTTAAGAATATCCTTGATGCGTCATCATCTCTTCTTTCTCTTGTTCTTCACATACTCGAACAAATATAATTCAGATATAAAAAAGTATTTATCTCATCAAATTGACTATTATGCATGAAAATTAAAAGGCATAATATCGAAATAGACACCTTAACTTAGTCACAATTAACAACTAAATACTCCAACTTTTAGAATACACATCAAGACACTTCAACTTGTTCCCATTGTGTCTCATGGACATCCGACGCTGATGTGATACATAAATTTAGAGATGTCTAGAAGATTATTTTGTAAGTTGGAATGCTCAATTCATACAATAGAACAATGTTTTTCCGTAGTCCATTGTAGTAGCTTGTTGTCTTTGGAGAATGATGCATGACTTTTAGAATCTTACTGGATAGATAGATGAGAATATAGCTATGGTATGGAGCTTGTAATGACTCCACTTTGGCGATTGATAAAATGGAGTTTTAGATAACCCTACACCCACCCACCCACCCACTCCCACAGACACAAAGAAAAAAGAGTAATTGAGGTGTGTAGATGCACAACCTCAAAGTTTGAGCATTTAGTTGTCAATTGAGGTCAAGTTAAAATATTTATCTATGTATTATAGCAAAAATATGAACTAACTAAATTATATTGCATCACATCTTGATCAACCCAAATCCCGACGAAAGTCGCAGAACCTTAGACTTACGTACATGAATATTAAAATAGTAAACAAGAAAAAAGGAAAGATAATTGTATAGTAAACATTACAGAACCTACAACATCATTTGTGGTAAATTGTAATATACCAACCGAAATCTAGAAATATGAAAGCATAAGCTACCAATTGGCGTGCAAAATTAGAAATATGAAAGCATAAGCTACCATAAGCATAAGCTACTTGAAGAAATACTTGAAAATTAGCTATATAAATGTAGGTGCACTCAGTATTAGTTTTCTAGTTCATTTTTTATACAATTTTGTGGCCACTTTCTTTATATTATACAACTCTATAATAAATAACAAAGTCTCCTACACCTATAAGGGACGACACACGATTTCCAACCTTTTTCCTGATATTAATTAGTTTTTCAAATAAAGAAGGATTCATGAACTACCCAAAATTTAGTTGATCCAAATCTAAAATTCTTAAATATTAGAAAAATATTGCTCTTATTGTAATAATATACGTGACATTTTTCGCTTTTTAAGACTCAAATTAACTAATCTAGTTTGAAGCTAAATTGGATTAAATTAACGTAATTTTTTAAATGAAAATTTAGATACTTCAAAAATTATATAGAAGTATTGTTTGAAAGATTTTAGAGCTAACTCTTATAGCATGCATATGTGATGAAGCAGATTGAATAACCAAGAAAAAATAAAAGAAACCAATGAAGAAACTTTATATTCAAAATGAACTACTACAAGTTTACTCAAATAATGTTGGATAATGCAGTGCAGAACAGGTAGCTTCTTGTATTTTTTAGTAGAGGGGTTCCATAAGGAAATCTTATCCATGGTATTTGATATCAACAGCAAACCACTATAAGAACCAAGTATCTTGGCATTTAATTGAGAAGACATCAAAGGGTTGGTCAATTCTGTGGGAGTAACAACTCAGAAGTTGAGAAAATCAAAGGATAAAGAGTAAAAGCAACGCTTTCCATATCCAAAATTTTCACGACCCGAGCCGAGACCCTGGCTGCGATGGGTATCCCGAACGACAAAGGCCCTAGAGACCCCATAACATGCTATCATGAATATATCCATACATACATCAAAGTGCAGAAGATATAATGAAATAAAAAAAAACTCTCACAATCAAATTATGTCAACAAAGTTGTGACAATACAAAAATCCAAATCCCATCTACGAAGCCTCTACAGAATACTAACTGTCTAGGCCGGGACAAGGCCCCCGGCCGGACCATAAGACAACTGGACAAACATAAGAATAAAATGTCTTCTGAAGCAAGGAAGGCTCACCAACTCTGGGGTTCAGGAGGTAATCTACTGCTGAGCTGGACCCTGGAAATCTGCCTCAGAACCTACATTATGAGACAATGTAGCCTCCACGAAGGACGGTCAATACTTGGAATGTATTGGTATGCAGAACTAACTAAAAACAACATGTATTACATATAAAATAGTCGAGAGCATTTAAGAAGACAATTTAGCATAACATATACATAAAACACATGAGCATAATTTGATAAGCTTCAAAACATTTTCTTGTAATCACAACTCAACTCTTTGCTTTACTTCTGAGCTAGATAGTATACCCTACATTTCTACGATCCCACAGGTTATATGGAATCCTCCCTTGACTCGACGGCCAAGCCCCCAACCCAAGTTTGTTGCAAGGGCTGGAGTCTCTGCTCTCTACTACGCCAAAAGGTCGTCGCCAGCGTACAATCCCTATTTTAGAACATAATAAACTCGTAAAGGCAAAACAAAGTTTTGGGCTATGAGTTATCTAAACTCAAGCCTTCTTCAGGTAACCAACTAGCTCTCTTTAAGCCCATTTTTAGTTCTTTAGAATCATGTTTCATGCTTATAAAATATTCAATGCTTATTCTGTTAAGGGCATATCATCTCCGAACACCGTCATACCCAAACTTGCAAGTCATTCATATCATACCACATTGCATCCATCCTTCTTATTCAAAAACATACATATGACCACCCAAAGATTTTATCAAATAACAAGAGAGTTCTTATTTCAAAAGCATGTGCAAACACACTCTCTTTTCAAGACTTAAACATGCGGTGGTCAATTCAATCATTAATCACATGCAGTTTCTTCATTAGAAAACCATAGAATTTAGAATAGAAATCACCTCTTTGAAAAACACGTTAAACAACCATCCATAACAAGTGAAGAGACATTTAAACTCAAGGATCATCTTCAATCGTAAAAATAACCCAAACATTAGTTATACGTAAATCTCATGATCAAAAAAAGGCTTACAATTCATGCTCTCAAACCCAATTCACAATTCATACCATGCAAAGACCATAAATTTCATCATGGGGAAGGAAATTTCACAAGTCACATTCATAAATCACTTTTTGAACTCAAATCATGTATGCACAAGATTATAGATCAAGCTTATGAAAAAATTCCATGATACTTACGTACTTTAATCAAAACGGATTTATGATGCATGATCTTTAAACGATTTCTGAAACCCCTTTCCATATTCATACATATATATCTTTATAACTTGTTAAAATTGTAAAACCTCTTTTCCATGAGATTTAGGATAGCCCCACATACCTTTCTGATGAAAAAAATTTGTGGTATCTTGAATGTAAGCCTTGGAAGCATGGGTTTTTTGAAAGAAATCCTAACTTTTCTCTCTTGAGAGTAGAAAGGATAATGAACGGTGAGAAACTGACATGATGATGGGAAAAATAACATTTGATCCATGATTTAAGTCATGGGGTAGGGTTTCAAGATGAGAAAAAGACCAAAATACCCCTAAAGAAATTGAATAAAAATTGTAGGAATTTTTAGTTGATGACTTAGTTGACAGCTTGTCAACTAGTTGATGGCTTGTCAACTAAGTCATCAAACCATAGATGGACTTGGACCCTTCCTATTTAAGGGTGACGACGTGGTTGACAGTATGTCAACTAGTTGATGGCTTATCTACCCAAGTTGTTACCTTTTTGCTGGATTTGAACTCTTGTTGTTTAAGGTTGACGACGAGGTTGACGGCTTGTCAACCTAAGTCGTTGCCTTGTAGCTGGACTTAATCATATTCTGTTCAAGGATGATGACGAGGTTGATAGCTTGTCACTTAGTTGATGGCTTGTCAACCCAAGTCATCACCTTGTTGACAGACGGACATGCTGAGGAAGAATGATCATAACTTTCCACTCCGATATCAGATTAAGGTAAAACCAATTGTATTGGAAAGAAGACTCAAAAATATTTTATTTGGTATATAGTAGGCCGTGTAAATCAATATATACTAGGACTAATGATTATTTAAAGTTGACCCAAGTTGAAACGTTCACTAAAGATTAGTCGTTAGAAAGTTCTCAACTCGTCTTTGAGTTAGGAGATTTTTGGTGACCTGAATTCATATTCAAAAGTATTCCCACTCTATATAATTTATCATCACACATATATTAACAAGGAATCATTAGGTACGAGTCTATACGCGTAGAAACAACAGTTTGAATTATATTCTAAAAATGCGGGGTGTTACATTATCTCCCCCTTGGAATCATTCGTCCTCAAATGATGGGTAGGAATTTATTAAGTCTATAGAAGTATGGAATAAAGATGTAACTTCACATTTGGAATTTTGTTTTCTCAACGAAACATACATACATATTCAAGAAGAGCTTAATGTCATCACCAAGTA
Source organism: Capsicum pubescens (assembly GCA_030864215.1). NCBI lineage: Eukaryota > Viridiplantae > Streptophyta > Magnoliopsida > Solanales > Solanaceae > Capsicum > Capsicum pubescens. The sequence goes on along the minus strand of CM061538.1, from coordinate 74,333,210 downwards.
AATTGTGTAAACACAAACCATGAGATAATGAGACTTGACATAGACATGATCTTGGCATGTGTTATATGGCACATGATCATAACATTGCAAGGCATGAATTTTCCTAAGAATCCTCGTCTTGATTTAGATTGGTGCAACACATGAATATGTAACTGATATTCTCGCGGGACATAAGAATAGAATAGAAACATTCCCTACCTCAAATGATACGTCTAATAGCCTTTAAATTTTTGTGATGCTTCTCCACTATGATTTGAGAAATGAATATCACATTTCAACATCCCAATCTTATAATTCTGTCACTAAATACATAACCACTATATCTTGAGTCTAACTGCATCAAACTTCTATGTTGAAGCCTAACCCGGAGTAAAAAGGTGCTAGCTTAAGCTATGGTACTCTATACTCTACATTCCTTCAAGAATACTTCTCCATATTATCACTATAATCTAATAGCCTCAGGCCTTAAACCGAGGAGTACTAACCACATAGAACATCGGTTTGGGTACCCATCAATCAAAACATTCAAGCCTATCTCTACTACACTCATTTTATAGATCTCCCTACTAAAACCAACAACTTCAATCATTTTTACAAAGATTTTCACCACATATCTCCTTCCTAACTATTTCACATAATGAAATTTCCTCTCCTTCTTGCCCCCTTAACCTATCACCTTATCTCGAAAAATCACATTAAAATTTTCACATTCAAGAACATCTACTCCCCTACTTAAAAAATTATTACTCTTCCACAACCACCACCATACTAACATATGGAGGGTCATTGAGGGAGCCAAGCATAAGTATCATGAATAAGAGTAACACTATTTGATTATAACTTATACTTATTACACTACTCAAGATGGGACACGAGATATATACACAATACAATAGGCATGAAGTGCTTTATATGCCAAATGTCTAGAACATAGATAGGGAGTTGTTTAGACATAAAAATACACAAGAAGAGTTCTTAGGACTGAGCATAGTGAGAATATGTGAGTATATATCATGAGTTGTATAGCATAAAAATGGATTCATGTAGTGTCACGACCCGAAATGGTCCCTGGCCGTGACAGACATCCCGAACTATGAATGCCCGACAGCCCTTCTAACTTACAATCATACACCATTCATATGCAAAGATAAAATATAGAAATAAACTACATTATGGAACCATGGTCAAACCCTAAATCCAACTTAATAATACTGAAGAAATTCTATCAATATTTAGACAACATCTATATCAATCTGCAAAATCTCTATTACATACAAAAATAGATAAACTGTCTGAAACTAGGACAAGGTGTTGGGTTCAAAATTGAGAGGGCGTCATGCGGAAGCTTTTAGTTTGCAAACCATAAGACGATAAATCAGACGACACATGAAAAATTAAACTAAAAATATATTATTGGATGTGGTTTGCCAAACGGCCTACATATTAAAAATAAAATTGAAAATCCAAAAACTTATTGGGAGAAATCTTCCCCTAAACAAAGACTCTTTGAAGACTACATTGTGGATGCTATTGTATTATGGTATGAGAAGGGGGTCTTCTATTTATAGATGTCCAAAACCTTTCCTCCAAGAAAGAGGTTAGACAAATATGGAAAAGAATTATATTTTTTTCTTTCAGGAAAAGTAAAAGTAATTATGGTAACTTTTATTTTTCTTCTAAGAAAAAATAAAACTTAAATATAGTAAGAAAATTAGAGCAAAAACCCTAACAAATCTCACCTTTTTGGCTTGATTTTCTTCACTTGATCCGTCTTCTCTTCATATCACGTGCATGAACTTCGTTCTTGATATAATCTTCACAACTCCTGCTTGCCATGGTTAAAAATAAGGTTTAAAATATTATGGTTAAAAATTAGTTTAAAAGTAATATTTTATTTTTATTTTTAAAGATGCATAGCAGGCGTGCTGAAAATATGGTTGAAACTTGTTGTCCACATGTAGTTCGACAAAAATCTTCATTATCATCAAATTGATTGCAACTTTGTTCAACAATTGGACAATCAATTTATTGAACCGTGGGCTTTGATACCACTTGTTGGGTTCGAAATCGAGAGGGCATCATACGGAAGCTTTTAGTTTGCAAACCATAAGACGATAAATCAGACGACACATGAAAAATTAAACTAAAAATATATTATTGGATATGGTTTGGCCAAACGGCCTACATATTAAAAATAAAATTGAAAATCCTAAAACTTATTGGGAGAAATCTCCCCCTAAACAAAGACTCTTTAAAGACTACATTGTGGATGCTATTGTGTTATGGTATGAGAAGGAGGTCTTCTATTTATAGATGTCCAAAACCTTTCCTCCAAAAAAGAGGTTAGCCAAATATGGAAAAGAATTATATTTTTTTCTTTCAGGAAAAGTGAAAGTAATTATGGTAACTTTTATTTTCCTTCTAAGAAAAAATAAAACTTAAATATAGTAAGAAAATTAGAGTAAAAACCCTAACAAATCTCCCCTTTTGGCTTGATTTTCTTCACTTGATCCGTCTTCTCTTCATATCACGTGCATGAACTTCGTTCTTGATATAATATTCATAACTGTTGCTTGACATGGTTAAAAATAAGATTTAAAATATCATCGTTAAAAATTAATTTAAAAGTAATATTTTATTTTTATTTTTTAAAGATGCATAGCAGGCGTGTTGCAAATATGGTTGAAACTTGTTCTCCACATGTAGTTCGACAAAAATCTTCATTATCATCAAATTGATTGCAACTTTGTTCAAAAATTGGACCATCGATTTATTGAACCGTGGGCTTTGATACCACTTGTTGGGTTCGAAATCGAGGGCGTCATGTGGAAGCTTTAAGTTTGCAAATCATGAGACGATGAATCAGACGACACATGAAAAATTAAACTAAAAATATATTATTGGATATGGTTTGGCCAAACGGCCTACATATTAAAAATAAAATTGAAAATCCTAAAACTTATTGGGAGAAATCTCCCCCTAAACAAAGACTCTTTAAAGACTACATTGTGGATGCTATTGTGTTATGGTATGAGAAGGAGGTCTTCTATTTATAGATGTCCAAAACCTTTCCTCCAAGAAAGAGGTTAGCCAAATATGGAAAAGAATTATATTTTTTTCTTTCAGGAAAAGTGAAAGTAATTATGGTAACTTTTATTTTCCTTCTAAGAAAAAATAAAACTTAAATATAGTAAGAAAATTAGAGTAAAAACCCTAACAAATCTCCCCTTTTGGCTTGATTTTCATCACTTGATCCGTCTTCTCTTCATATCACGTGCATGAACTTCGTTCTTGATATAATATTCATAACTGTTGCTTGCCATGGTTAAAAATAAGATTTAAAATATCATGGTTAAAAATTAATTTAAAAGTAATATTTTATTTTTATTATTTAAAGATGCATAGCAGGCGTGTTGCAAATATGGTTGAAACTTGTTCTCCACATGTAGTTCGACAAAAATTCTTCATTATCATCAAATTTATTGCAACTTTGTTCATCAATTGGACCATCGATTTATTAAACCGTGGGCTTTGATACCACTTGTTGGGTTCGAAATCGAGGGCGTCATGTGGAAGCTTTTAGTTTGCAAACCATAAGACGATGAATCAGACGACACATGAAAAATTAAACTAAAAATATATTATTGGATATGGTTTGGCCAAATGGCCTACATATTAAAAATAAAATTGAAAATCCTAAAACTTATTGGAGAAATCTCCCCCTAAACAAAGACTCTTTAAAGACTACATTGTGGATGCTATTGTGTTATGATATGAGAAGGAGGTCTTCTATTTATAGATGTCCAAAATCTTTTCTCCAAGAAAGAGGTTAGCCAAATATGGAAAAGAATTATATTTTTTTCTTTCAGGAAAAGTAAATGTAATTATGGTAACTTTTATATTCCTTCTTAGAAAAAAAAAACTTAAATATAGTAAGAAAATCAGGGCAAAAACCCTAACACAAGGCCCCAGTGGACCTAAATCAAAATAAATAACGTATGTCTGAAATCAAATAGGCCTTCCGGAATAGAGAAGGCTCACCAATTGCACACTTCACTTCTGTCTAAAACAAATCTATGGCTTAGCAGGACCCCTAGACTGAGCCTCAAACCCTGAAATATAGGGGGTCAATATAATTGTACTGGTATGTGAAACAGCTCAAAATAATATTTTTTTATGCAAAATAAATGAGAGCATATCGTAAGTCAATAATCATAATGCGTAAGTAAAATACATGGTCATACTTTAGTGAACTCCAAGGCACTTCTTTGAAAACATGACTCACTCTTTATCTTAATCCTAAGATAGATGGTACAACCTACATTTCTACGATCCCAAGGGCTATATGGAATCCGACCTTAACTCGGTGGCCAACCCCCAATACAAGTATGCCGCAAGGATTGGAGTCCTAATTTATATTCTAGTATACCAGTGTCTCAAGGAAAAGTAAACATTGACTTTAGCCAATCATGTCACCCGAATCGACAAATTTGGTTATTCCGGCGATGAGCCCTTACACTCAAACGCCTTCTTCGGGTAACCATCTACCTCTCTTTAAGCCCAATTTTAGTTCTTTAAAATCATTCATCATGCATTCAAAACATTCATCATTTATTCTGTTAAGGGCATAGTATCATCGGGTATCGTCATTCCCTGACTTGCAAGCCCATATCATATCAAATTCACAACCCATCATATTCAAAACATGCACATAACCACCCAAAAGTTCATAACATTCAATGGGGTCATAACTTTGAAATCTCAAGAAAACTTAGGCATTTATCATTTATTTGCAAGATTCAGAACATGTGGTGGTCATGCCGATTTAATCAATCACATGCAATTCTTTAAAACAAGAATGTAGTTATAACAAGAAACTCCCTCTCATCATATATAAACCATGTCAAACACCATGATATTGAGAAGATCATTTTCAAATCTTAAATGCATGCATTCAAAATCATGCACAATGAAACTATAGCTTTAGTTCACAACAAGAGAGAGATTCCATACTCATGCTCTCAATCAAATATTATAAAATACATGAAATTCATATATATATATATAGTTACAATTCAACTTTCATGAAAAATAGTTCAAGAAAACATGTATTTCAGTCTAAACAGTCCCATGATGCATAATCTTCAAAAATAATATCGCATACTTTATTATAAATCAAAATTTGGGGATCTTTAATCTTGACAAAATATTTAAACTTATGCCCAAGGTTTTTAGAGTAGTCTCACATACCTTATATTAGTAGTTTTGAAGAGTGGACCCCTAGCCTTGACTTCTTTCTTGAAGATCTTGACTTAGAGAAATAGTTTTTTATCTATGAGGGGGAGTTAGGGCTTGTGTTGAGAGAATATGAGTGGTTTTCTAATGTATTTAGCCCTAAATACCTTTTAATCTGGTGTTATGAAGAGTTATGACGTGAGGAAAAAATGACTGAATTGCCCTCCCCAAGGCCAGTTATTTAAGAGAATTCGCGAACTAGGCACCGAAATGCCAACCGATGCAATGCGTCAATGTCGTGTTAGTTCACTGCTTCATCGATGCGGCCATCGATGCGATGCATCGACTTCACATCGATTCACTGTTTTCAACGTCCATACACACCTCTAATATTGTCCGAAAAATCCAAAATTTCCCTGACACATCCCTTTTTCTTCCCCGAACATGAAACAACTTAAAATTAACTTTCCGAGGTCGAAAAAGTCGAAAATAAAATCATCAAAGGTTAGGGGTTCTAAATGTGACTTTAGGGGTTCAAAATGTGACTAAGTCCCTTTTACACTTAGAATATTTTCAGACATTTAACCCCCTTAGCATACTACGAAAAGAGGTATTTAGTCGAGGACATCACGGGGTATTACATTATCCCCCGTTGGGATCATTCATCCCCGAATGATGGCTTAGAATACAGACAAACACGATTTCAGACATGCTAAGGAAAAGAAAGAAGAATATAGAGAGTAAAGGAGTGGTACCTTCCATGTCGTTACCTACTAACTCAAAAAGGTTTGGGTATCTAGTTAGCATATCGTTCTCCGATTCCCAAGTAGCTTCTTCAACTTTCTGATTTTTCCACAACACCTTAACCAAAGCTATTTCCTTGCTCCTCAACTTTCGAACATGATGATCTAGAATAGCAATAAGTTTTTCTTCATATGTTAAGGAGTATGTTACCTTGATCTCTTCTACAGGAAACACGAGAGAATGATCTCCAACACACTTCTTCAATATGGACACATGAAACACGAGATGGACAGAAGCTAGATTTGTGGGCAACTCTAACTTATAAGCGATCCCTCCTATCCTTCTCACAATCTGATATGGTCCAATATAGTGAGGACTCAGCTTTCCTTTCTTCCTAAACCGCATAACTCCCTTCATAGGGGGGAAATTTTAGAAACACCCACTCACCAACATCAAATTCCAACTCCCTTCTCCTAATATCAGCATGGAGCTTCTGACGGCTCTGAGCTGTCTTGAGTCATTCTCTAATGATTTTCACTTTCTCCATTTCTTGATGGACAAGATCAGTCCCAAACAACCACGTTTCACCAACTTTATACCACCCAATTGGTGATCTACATCTTCTCTCATAAAGTGCCTCAAAAGGGGGCTATCTTAATATTGTCATGGTAGCTATTATTGTAGGAAAACTTTATCAATGGCAAATGATCTACCTAAAAGCCTTTGAAGTCAATTACACAAGCCCTCAACATGTCCTCAAGGGTCTGAATGGTACGATCAGCTTGCCCATCCATTTGAGGGTGGAACGTAGTACTCAGGTTCACTTGGATACCTAAACCTCTCTGAAAAGATCTCCAAAATTGTGAAGAGAATTGTGTACCTCAATTGGATATAATAGATACCAGTGCCCCAAGAAAACGAACTATTTTCTCAATGTACAGTTTGGCATAATCATCTCCCGAGTAATTAGTCCTCACATGCAAAAAGTGTACTGACTTGTTTAGCCGATCCAAAATTACCCAAATAGAATCATACTAGTTTTGGGACCTCGAAAGTCCTATGATGAAGTCCATATTGATTATCTCCCATTTACACAAAGGCAAAGCTATCTCTTGAGAAGTGCCACCTGGTCTCAAATGTTCCACATTAACTTGTTGGCAATTTAAGTACTTGGAAAGTAAAGCAGCCACATCACACTTTATATTATTCCACCAATATAAAGTTTTAAGATCACGGTACATTTTGGTAGATCCTGGGTGAACAACATACCTCAAAGTCTGCGCTTCGTCAAGAATTCTTTTCCGCAATCCATCCACATCTGACACACATAACCTACCTTGATATCTCAAAATTCCATCACCGCCAATTTCAACAGACATCACTTTCTGTTGACCCACATCTTTCTTGATTTGTATCAAAATGGGGTCCTCGGCCTGCTTCTCCTTCACTTCAGCACATAAGGAGGGTTTTTCTATCTCATGCACAACTACTCCTCCATCTTCGAAATCCAGAAGTCGCACCCCTAGATTAGTTATCCGGTGAATATCTCTCACCATCACTCTTTTCCCTTTCTCAACATGAGAAAGACTGCCTATAGATAATCTGTTGAGGGTGTCGGCCACCATATTCGCCTTGCCCGGATGATAGTGCAGGCTCATGTCATAATCGTTCAACAGTTCTGACCAACGCCTTTGCCTGAGATTCAATTTTTGCTGCGAGAAAACATACTATAAACTTTTGTGGTCAGTGAAAATATCAACATGTACCCCATAAAGGTAATGTCACCATATTTTTAGTGCGAACACCACAACCACTAAATCCAAGTCATGGGTGAGGTAGTTTCGCTCGTGCACCTTCAACTGCCTAGATACATAAGCTACCACCTTACTATGCTGCATAATTACACACCTAAGTCCTACCAGGGATGCATCATAATATATGACAAAACCCTCTGTACCCTCGGGAAGGGTCAAAACTGGCATAATAGTCAATTTTTGTTTCAACTTCTCAAAACTATTTTCACAGAAGTCGGACCACACAAATTTTACCTTTTTCTGCGTCAATCTGGTAAGCGGAGCAGCTATGGAAGAAAAACTTTCTATGAACTTTCTATAATACTCCGCCAAACCCAAGAAGCTCCGTATATCAGTTGGAGTCGTGGGTCTGGGCCACTTTCTCACTGCCTCAATCATTTGGGGATCAACCTTTATTCCCTCACTTGACACAATATGCCCCAAGAAGGAAATGGCATTAAGCGAAAATTCACACTTGGAAAATTTTGCATACAATCTGTGATCTTTGAGAGTCTGAATAATAATTCGGAGGTGACTGGCATGATCCTCCTTACTATAAGAATAGATCAGAATGTCATAAATAAAGACTATGAAAAATAAATCTAGAAACTGATGGAACTCCCTATTCATTAGATCCATGAAGGTTGCAGGGGCGTTGGTCAATCCGAAAGACATAACTAAAATTCATAATGATAGTATCGGGTTTGGAAGGTTGTTTTGGGAATATCAGCCTCCCTAACCTTCAACTGATAATACCCCAAATAAAGGTCTATCTTTGAAAAACACTTATCACCCTGAAGTTGATCAAAAAGATCATTAATTCTAGGAAGAGGATATTTATTCTTAATAGTGACCTTATTCAACTGACGATAGTCTATACACATACGAAGGGAACTATCTTTCTTACTCAAAAAGAGTACAAGTGCACCCAGGGGTAAACACTAGGACAGATGAAGCCTTTATCAAGGAGATCTGCTAGTTGCTCTTTCAGCTCTTTTAATTCAGCAAGAGCCATTCTATATGGCAGAATAAAAATAGGGCAGGTGTCCGATAATAAATAAATACCAAAATCTATCTCCCTATCAGGTGGTATCCCTGGGAGATCATCGGGAAAGATTTCTAGAAATTCATTACCTACGGGGATAGACTAAAGAGAAGGACTTTCAGTATTTGAATCTTTTACTCAGATCAAATGATACAAACAACCTTTGGAAATAATCTTACGGGCTCTGAGGTAAGATATGAATTTCCCTCTAGGTGCTAAAGAATGACCCTTCCATTCTATCACTGGTTCATTCAGAAAAGAGAAAGCGACCTTTTGGGTTCTACAATCTAGCGAGGCATAATACGAATGGAGCCAGTCCATCCCTAAGATAGCATAAAAATCAACCATATCAAGATCTATGAGGACGCCACAGTATCACGGCTACAAATAACTAAAACACAATTTTATATACTCTCCTAGCCATAACAGAATCGCCTATAGGAGCGAAAACAGAGAAAGGTTCTGCAATAACTTCGAGCTCAAACCCAAACTCGACTGCCATATATGGGGTCAGATAAGACAAAGAAGACCCTAGATAAAGTAACACATATACATCACGGGAAAAGATTTGTAACATACCTGTGACTACATCTGGAGAAGCCTCTGCATCCTGGCGATTAGACAAGGCATACAACCGGTTGCGACCGCTTCCGGTAGCTGATGTAGCCCCCTTAGGAGGTGGTGGTGGCGTGGATGAATTATCTTGGGATCTAGTACATCCCATATTTTCTCTAGCAGTGGGGCAATCCTTCGTGAAATAACCTGATTTACCGTAATTATAACACATGCTCTCACCATAGATATACTTTTCTGAATGGTTCCTCCCAAAGTTTTTGCAATGAGGATATGGCATATAAGACTGAGCCACACTCCCTTGTGACTGAGTGCCCTGGATTCTCGGTCCATGGCTAGGCTGGAAATTCTAAAACCGTCGATCAGCTGGAGGTCTGGGAGCTGGGGCGTTGGCTGCAGGCTGAGCATCACTCCAGAACTTTTTCTTCGGCCACCTGTTACCCCAATTACCATCTTGGTGCTGACTGAAGTTTTGATCTACCAGCTGGCCCTCTTGTTTTGTCTGTCCTTCTCCCTTGCTTTTGCAACCTTCTTCTTCTGCTCCTCCACCTGTTGTATATGAATAGACATTCTGGAGAAGTCCATATCTCTGTTCAACATAGCCCCCTTTACTCCAACACCAAGTCATCCGAAAAACTGGATGCAAATTTCCTCATACGTGCCCTCATGTTTCCTGCCAACTCCGGAGCATAACGGGATAACTGATTGAATTTCCGGGTGTACTCCTTAACGCTCATCTTCCCTTGTTTCAAATTTATGAACTCTTCATCCTTGGACTCCCTTAACTCTTGAGGAAAGAATCGGTCCAGGAAGGCTTCCACAAATTTGCCCACACGAAAGGCTCAGCAATTTCACCCCTCAAATCTTTCCACTCATTATACCACTGATTTGCTACCTCTTTAAGTTGATAAGCCGCTAGTTCAACTCTTTTCACTTCATCTACATGCATTACCATAAAAATCTTCTCCATCTCGTCCACAAACTCTTGTGGATCCTCCTACACCTTTGTACTCGTAAACTTAGGCGGGTTCAACCTAATAAACTGACTCACCCATGTTGTCTCGGATGCACCAGACGCAAACCCAACATCCTCCAATCATCGGGTTTGGGAAGCCACAAACTGTGCAATAATGTGCATCGACTGTCTAAACTCAGCATTTGATATCTCCCTCTCGAGAGGTTGGGTGCGGTTAGTCCCAGACGGGGAGCCTTGGGTGCCCTGGGTGAACTAGTCTGGAAGGAGGGACTCCCGGAGCAACAACAAATTCAGGAGTGTGAGCCCTATTGCGTATCCTCATCACATGGGTGGGACGAACATCTTTAGTTTGGGCGTTTTGATCATTGGAGCGACGTGGAGACATGATAGCTTTTCTGAAATACAAGAGACCATTGATTAGGGGACATTTTAGACTTCACAGCACGAAGTAAATCATAAAGAAGGGGGACATTCCTAAACACCTAGTAGCCTCCTGCTCATAAGTGTGGCGTGCTACACACCCATAAACAAGACTCTACTTGATACGATTTCGCAGACACCCTGGGACCATGAACCATACTTTGATACCAAGTTTGTCACAACCCAAAACGTGCCCTGGCCGTGATGGGCATCCCGAACCATGATGGCCCAAGATCCCTTCTAACTTGCAATCATACACCTTTTATACGCACAAATAAATGACATTACAGAATGATGGTCAAACCCTAAATCCAACTTAACAATACTGAAGAAATTCTATCAATATTTAGACAACATCTATATCAGTTTACGAAATCTCTATTACATACGAAAATAGATAAATTGTCTGAAACAAGGACAAGGCCCCCAGTGGACCTAAATAAAAATAAATAACGTATGTCTGAAATGAAATAGACCTTTTGGAATAGAGAAGGCTCACCAACTGCACTCTTCACTTCTGTCTGAAATAAATCTACGGCTTAGCAGGACCCCTAGATTGAGCCTCAGACCCTGAAATATACGGGGTCAATACAATTGTACTGGTATGTGAAAGAACTCAAAATAATATGTGTTTATACAAAATAGATGAGAGCATATCGTAAAGTCAATAATCATAATGCAACAGTAAAATACATGGGCATACTTTAGTGGACTCCAAGGAACTTCTTTGAAAACATGAAGCACCTTTTATCTTAATCCCGAGATAGATGGTACACCCTACATTTCTACGATCCCACGGGCCATATAGAATCCGCCCTTAACTCGGCGGCCAGGCCCCCAATCTAAGTATGCCGTAAGGATTGGAGTCCTAATTTCTATTCTAGTATACCAATGTCTCAAGGACAAGTATACATTGTCTTTAGCTAATTATGTCACCCGAATCTGCAAATTCAGTTATTTCGGAGATGAGCCCTTACACTCAAACACCTTCTTCGGGTAACCATCTACCTCTCTTTAACCCCAAATTTAGTTCTTTAAAACCATTCATCATGCATTCAACACATTCATCATTTATTCTGTTAAGGGCATAGTATCACCGGGTATCATCATACCCTGACTTGCAAGTCCATATCATATCACATTCACATCCCATCATATTCAAAACATGCACAAAACCACCAAAAATTCCATAACATTTAATGGGTCATCATTTTGAAATATCAAGAAAACTTAGGCATTTATCATTTATTTGCAAGATTCATAACATGTGGTAGTCGTGCCAATTTAATCAATCACATGCAATTATTTTACTTTTAAAACAAGAATGTAGTTATAGCAAGAATCTCCCTCCCATCATATATAAACTATGTCAAACACCATGATATTGAGAAGATCACTTTTAAATCTTAAATGCATGCATTCCAAATCATTCACAATGAATCTATAACTTTAGTTCACAATAAGAGAGGGATTCTATACTCATTCTCTCAATCAAATCTTATAAAATACATGAAATTCATATATATATATATATATATATATATATATAGTTACAATTCAACTTTCATGAAAAATAGTTCAAGACAACATGTATTTCAGTCAAAATAGTCCCATGATGCATAATCTTCGAAAATAATATTGTATACTTCATTATAAATCAAAATTTAGGGATCTTTAATATTGACAAAATATTTAAACTTATGCCCAAGGTTTTTAGAGTAGTCCCACATACCTTATATTAGTAGTTTTGAAGAGTGGACCCCTATCCTTGACTCTTTTCTTGAAGATCTTAACTTAGAATAAGAGTTCTTCATCTATGGGAGGGAAGTTAGGGCTTGTGTTGAGAGAATATGAGTGGTTTTCTGATGTATTTAGCCCTAAACACCTTTTAATCTCGTGTTATGTAGAGTAATGACGTGAGGAAAAAATGACTGAATTCCCCTCCCCAAGGCCAGTTATTTAAAAGAATTCGCAAACTGGGCATCGATGTGCCAACCGACGCGACGCGTTGATATCACGTTGGTTCACTGCTTCATCGACGCGATGCGTTGACTTCGTGTCGATTTACTATTTCCAACGTCCAAACACACCTCTAACGTTGTCTGAAAAGTTCAAAATTTCCCCGACACATCCCTTTTTCTCCCCCGCACATGAAACAACTTAAAAATTAACTTTTCGAGCCGGGAAGGTCGAAAATAAAATCATCAAAGGTTAGGGGTTCAACATGTGACTAAGTCCCTTTTACACTTAGAATATTTTCAGACATTTAACCCCCTTAGCGTACTAAGAAAAAAGGTATTTAGTCGAGGACATCATGGGGCGTTACATGTAGTCAACGACTGAGACAAGGATTGATACTCGAAGCTATTGCTTCTCATTTTTAGAGCTAAGATAGTCATGAGTTTGCATAAACTTTATCATTTTGGGCTTAACCCGACATAAAATGAATAGGTAATATAATAGAAAGCATAGTTCCTTAGAATTTAACATGACATGAGACATGGATCTGTGGGTCATGAGCATCATAACATAGAGCTTGGACACTTGAAATCTTGGATTACTAAGAGACACTATTGCTTCAAGTTTGTGGGTTAAAACATGGATATAAGTGCATAGAGAACTTGAATCATAGGCATAGGCATGACTTGAATACAAAATATAAGACATTAGCAGAATAACTTCTTAAATTGAAGTAAGAGAATCTTGCTTAAATAGGAATATATTTACCATGACTCTCTCTTGAAACTTGACACCACAAGAAAATTCGGACACTACCTTAATTTACCATCTCCCCCTTAGATCAAAGTCACAATCCTAGACTTGAGGACATAGCTTCTCATTAAATCTACAAGTACAACACTCAACAGAATGGAGTGTAAGCATACACATAAATGATAAACTCCCCCTTATAAACCATACTCCGAAGGCATTGCTTCCCGGCAATGCTACTCTTAACTTTCGCTAGCCTCTATAGCCATCACCCTACAACTCAAACTCACACTCTTATGAGAATAAATATCCACCCTCCTTATCATATAATGATCCAATCTCCACTACTTAATATACTAGTATTATACCTCTAATCGCATATCTTTACAACTTAACAGAGTTTGTAGAACTATCAAAGGCGCAAAATGCTTATCTATATTTTCTTTAATTCAGCTCTAAAGAATACCATACCATAGCTCCCCAGACTTCCCCATACCACGAGACTTGCGAACAGAGGCTAGGTGTACATGAAACTCATACACATAAAACCTTATCTAACAACAATCTACCTGGGGGTTCAACTTAATCTTATATACTTATGCCTTTATCCACTTAATGACTCAACCTCAATTATCTACTCCCTTTTTCCACGAGTTGCCAACCTAGGCTATTTCACACATTACATCAAACCCACTAATTCATTCCCATAAAACATGCATTATCAATCTTAAGCTACTATGCTTACCACCATACTCTACATCTAAATTCCAACCCTGTAGTCTAGCATCAATTATGTACCACTGATAAAACATGCCATATATTATACTAGCCCATCAAATAGGGAAATCAACCTAAGTCTTTTATTTCGCCTAAATACGACCCACAAGTTCATTCTCTCCACGACATTACTACCAAACCTTATAATCTACCACATACTTTCTCACATACAGTACTAGTTTACAACAACAAGAGAGAATAAAATCAAGGGGGTAAGGTCACATAATAAGGATAGTCGATCTTAATCTCATAATATAACCTATTTCCATCTATTAACATATTCTACTTTCTCACATCCTATTTTACTTACCCATACATATATTCCCATTATCTTCAAATTCCATACATACCACTAAGTTTTTCCCCAAGTTACTCTATACTTATAACTTATTGGCTAACCTACCTTTTTTCTGTTTACCATCTGTAAATGATTTCTTCAACCACCATAATTATCCACTCTATGCACTTTCCCTATTTTGAATAACTAACAATAATAGCCAATCACTTTCCTCGTAGATTACCACACAATCTATAACTCTTGCTATAACTTTAGTCTATCACTATAAAATGGCAACCTATCCCTTAATTAAAAGTTATAAAACTAAGACTAGCTTCTTTATACAAAAGTCATCCTCACTCTGACTTCTATATTTGTGACTCCATATCACTATCTTGTGGACCATCTTACTACCAATAGCTCATGGCACCTTATAACATACTACCACTCAGGTGGAAATACTATTCTAATATTCTGACACATATCTCTACCCCTAAGCATGATATTTGCAATAAGGATTCTAAAAAGGGATTGGAATACACTTCGTACCTCAGGCTCAAATGCATGATTGATATAGATAGGGGTATAAGCCTAAATCAATATATTTTGAAGCATTAGGACTCCTCTCAAGTCCTTGTGCAACTTCATAACCTCATTGATGACTAAATTAGAAAGGCCACATCACTTAGACACTAAGCTTTTGCACTTTTATTGTCTCGACAATAAGACATGGCCAATAGAATTAGAACAAGGAAGAAATTTGGATAACTTTCATAAAGATGACACAATATCAAAAACTAGAGTATGAAAGAATGGGAAACATCTCCTAAATGCCTCATTGCTTCCTCTATATAAGTGTGGCGCGCTACACCCTCCTAAAAAGGACTCTACTCAACGTGGCTTCATAGATATCCAGAGACCATAAACTGTGCTCTGATACCAAACTTGTCATGATGCGAGTCGAGGCCCTGACAACAATGGGCATCCCAAACCACAAAGTCCTGAGAGACCCATGATATGCTATCATGAACATAATCCTTATATATATCAAAGTCCAAAAGATATAATGAAATCAAGAAAACTCTCATAATAAAATTATGTCTACAAAGTTGTGACAATACAAAAATCCCAATCTCATTTATGAAGCCTCTACTGAATACTAACTATCTAGGATGTGACAAGGCCCTCGAATGGACCATAAGACAACTGGGCAAACATAATAATAGAATGCCTGTCGAAGCAAGGAAGTCTCACTAACTCTGGAGTTTGGGAAGTAATCTACTATTGAGATGGACCCTAGAAATCTGCCTCAAAACCTACATTATGAGACAATGTAGCCGCCACGAAGAACGGTCAATACCTGGAATGTATTGGTACGCAGAACTAACTAAAAACATCATGTATTCCATATAAAATTGTCAAAAGCATTTAAGAAAATAATTTAGCATAACATATGCATAAAACACATGGGCATAATTTGATAAGCTTCAAAATATTTTCTTGTAATCATGACTCAACTCTTTGCTTCACCTTTGAGCTATATGGTACACCCTACATTTCTAAGATCCCACGGACTATATGGAATCCACCCTTGACTCAGCGACCAAGCTTCCAATCCAAGTTTACCGCAAGGGCTGGAGTCTCTGCTCTCTACTATGCCAAAAGGACGTCGCCAGCGTACAATCCCTATTTTAGGACATAATAAACTTATAAAGAAAAAACACAATTTCAGACTATGAGTTATCTGAACTCAATCCTTCTTCGGGTAACCAACTAGCTCTCTTTAAGCCCATTTTTAGTTTTTTAAAACCATGCTTCATTCTTATAAAACATTCAATGCTTATTCTGTTAGGATCATATCATCTCCGGATATCGTCATATCCAAACTTGCAAGTCATTCATATCATACCACATTGTATCCTCCATTCCAATTCAAAAACATGCATATGACCACCCAAAGATTTTATCAAATAACAAGAGAGTTCTTATTTCAAAAGCATGTGCAAACACACTCTCTTTTCAAGACTTAAACATGCGGTGGCCAATTCAATTATTAATCACATGCAGTTTCATTATTAGGAAACCATAGCATTTAGGATAGAAATTGTCTCTTTGAAAAACACGTGAAACAACCATCCATAACAAGTGAAGAGGCATTTAAACTCAAGAATCATCTTCAATCGTCAAAACAACCCAAATATTAGTTATACGTAAATCTCATGATCAAAAGGGGCTTAAAATTCATGCTCTCAAACCCAATTCACAATTCATACCATGCAAAGACCATAAATCTCATCATGGGAAAGGAAATTTCACAAGTCACATTCATAAATCACTTTTCAAAAACAAATCATGTATGCACAAGATTATAGATCAAGCTTATGGAAAAATCCCATGATAATTACGTACTCTCATCAAAACGGGTTTATGATGCATGATCTTTAAATGATTTCCAAAACCCCTTTTCATATTCATACATATATATCCTTATAAGTTGTTAAAATCGTAAAACCTCTGCCCATGAGATTTAAGATAGTCCCACATACCTTTTTTCTGAACAAAATTTGTAGTATCTTGAATCTAAGCCTTTGGAAGCATGGGTTTTTTGAAAGAAACCCTAACTTTTCTCTCTTGAGAGTGGAGAGGAGAATGAACGATGAGAAACTGACATGATAATGGGAAAAATAGCTTTTGAGACATGATTTAAGTCGTGGGGTAGGGTTTCAGGGTGAGGAAAAGACCAAAATACCCCTAAAGAAATTGAATAAAAATTCCATGAATTTTTAGTTGATGACTTAGTTGACAGCTTGTCAACTAGTTGATGGCTTGTCAACTAAGTCGTCAACCCATAGATGGACTTGGACCCTTTTTGTTTAAGGGTGACGACGTGGTTGATAGGTTGTCAACTAGTTGACAGCTTGTCAACCCAAGTCGTCACCTTATTGCTGGATTTGAACTCTTGTTGTTTAAGGTTGATGACGAGGTTGACATCTTGTCGACTAGTTGACGACTTGTCAGCCAAGTCGTTACATTGTAGCTGGAGTTTATCATATTCTGGTCAAGGCTAATGATGAGATTGACAGCTCGTCACTTAGTTGACGGCTTATCAACCCAAGTCGTCATCTTGTTGACAGACGAACATGCTGATGAAGAATGATCATAACTTTCCACTCTGCTATCGGATTAAGGTGAAACTAGTTGCGTTGTAAAGAAAACTCAAAGATCTTTCATTTGGTATATATTATGCCATGTAACTCATTATATACTAGGAGTATTGATCATTTGAAGTTGACCCAAGTTGAAACATTCACTAAAGCTTAGTCATTAGAAAAGTTCTCAGCTCGTCTTTGAGTTAAGAGATTTTTGGTGAACTCAATTCATATTTAAAAGTATTCCCACTCTATAGAATTTATCATCACACATATATTAACAAGGAATGCGGGGTGTTACACAAATAATCGACCTTTCTCAAGATGAAGAAAAGGTTGTTAGAATTGATTTCAGAGGATAAATAAGATGCAATTTAGTAAACACAGGACTATCAATAAGACCCCGTCAAGATTTTGATATGCACCTATATTGTAGGAAACAGCTAATGTATAGTCGAGACGGAATTTCAGCGATAACATCCAATGGTAAGATTGACATTGACATTGACATTGCTACCGCTATTGGGGAAACTGAGTTATGCAGTTGACTGCTTTATGAAATCAAAATGATTCGACGATTGGATATATATATCGTTCTATTTCTTTTTTCCTGTGTATTTTTGGGTTTGTGTAGGAGAAAGGAGTACTGGCTGGAATGTCTCGATCACTTTGGTCAGAGAGAACAGAAACCCTAAAGAAAAGCCTTATAAGCCATCAATTGGCTTTTGGCTGCTTCACTGAGCGAAGTACCTTGAACACCTCCTATATGTCTCTCTCGAAGGTTTATCTGGATCTTTAATGACCTATATCAAGCACACACCAAGATATACAAGTAATTCATTTACTCCATTATGTTGGCTAGTTAGATATTCCAAGATTACATACAAATCTCAGTTATCAAACCCTAAGTTCCTCTCTCCCTTACTCATATCCATGTCGAACTCACAGAATTGCATTTGTTCCACATCGGATGAGCATCAATTCCTTAACATTGCTTAACTTGATGGAATAGAAGATGGATTCATACCATGGATCTTGAATATCAGTTACACAAAGCCTTAACCTTTTCTTATCCTCTTGAGCATATTCTACCTCGTATCATTGCATGTAACATTCTGACCGACTATCCATCTGTTAAACTACAATACGAAAAACTATCATAATGTTCAAGTTCTGTTATAGATATAAATTTCTAACCTACGTAGAATTCTATTTGATTTCAAATTTCAAACAAAATTTTATGATTTTGTACAAAATAAAAGTTTGAATAGTACAAATTAAATTTTTTCATATTTTGACACCACATGTTTAGGAATCTTTTCATAATATAATTAGGAGTATACTACAAGTTCGTTCAAAAACCAAACTTCCCATATATGCACCCATGGAAGCAAAAAAAAAAATTAAAAAATATAGACAAGGTCTTTAGTGATTAATTGAAAAGATGTACTAAGAATTTTATTCTAAAAGTTATACTCAGGTTCTAAATCGGACAAAAACCTAGAGACGAACTTGCAATTGTAAAAGAATTTAAACCTTAAACCCTTAATTTTGAAAAACTACTATAGCGTGAACTCCTCTTTTTGATATATGTGGAAAAAATTATAATAAAATTAGGAATTTAACATAATAAGACATCTTTCTCCATCTAATTTTTAGCATGTTTGTTATAACCAATATTTAATATCATAAAAGTAATAGGAAAAAAGTAAAGAGACGATTCTGTCTAACGCAGAAACTTTTAATGAAGAGTAAAATTTTTAAACAAAGATTCTAAGGTGCTTCACACTTTATATATGTGTGTGCATGTATATAAGAACATATAATATAATATATATTTGAAAAAATATCAAAAATTTTAAGCATTCACCTTTTAGCTCTATTATCCAGCTAAATAGGTAAATAAAGATTTAACTTATGAATTTGAGTGAAACATATTTTCGAGATCAATTTATAGATTTTATTATCCTCTAGCGAAATAATTTTTGATGAGATTAAGACTCAATATGTCACGACCCAAATCAGCATCTAGCCGTGACGGGTATCCCAAACTAATCAAGGCTTAAGATGACCCCTAACCTTACCTAAAGAGCACATCAGTAATAATAGACAACAGATACCAATCAAGTTAAAGAGAAATATATGAATCCAAAAGAAAGTTTAAGAGTCAAAACCCCATCCACAAAGATATACCAATAGTGTCTACAAAAACCTCCAATCCAAAGAATATTAACTAAGTCACGACATGCCCCTGACTATAACAAAAGAAATTCAAACCTACTAGGATAATAACTGAAAACTAAAAAAAGGACCATGTCTTTCGCAAGATGGAGGCTCACAACCTCACAGTTGGCCGACCGAAATGTCAACCCACCTAACGCTGCATAAGGTCACAAGAAAAGCCCTCGGAACATGCATCATGAAATGATGTAGCATTCGGGGATGGTCAGTACGACGAGTACTAGCATGCAACCCATGAAAAAGGATAAAACATGTATGAATTTACCAAAGCTAGTTATAAACTACATGTACATCAAGTGTTTATGTGTGTGTGTGTAAATATATAGGATGCCGAGGTAGAGGTAAGGGACAAGTTACATAAACATTTAAAATTTAGTCCTAAACTATATAGCTTTCACCGTCATCTGTTGACTCATGCTTAATATGGGTCATCTAGTAACCCACGGGCTATATGGGTTCGGTACTTGATGATAGGCAAATTTACACGCCTATAGTACTATATTTTTCCCATATTTTGGCTAAGTTTTGAGGACAAATTATATAATTCATGCACTTTTAGTCCTTTTTCCTGTAAGTGAGCTAACGAACATGATTAGCAAGTTTTCAGGTATAAATGATGCAGAATTCAGCATTTTATGGATAACTTGACGCCAAAGAAAGCTTCACGAAAGGAGGAAAGCAAAGCTTGGACGCCAAGGACCAAAAGTGACGCATGGAAAATCTGTCCCGGGCAAAAACAACAATTCTAAAGACTTTGGGGACTAGCAGTAGCTTATTAGGATTAGGATAATAATGCAGTAACTTATTAGGAGTAGGATAATGATGCAGTAACCCAGTAGGATTGGGTTAAGTAATGCAGTAGCTTAGTAGGAATAGGATAGGAGTATTATAAATACCCTATTCTGCTAGAGATTTTTATGATTCTTCCATTACTTTTAACTCTGAAAACAATTCTTCTACTTTTAATTCTACTTTTTATTCATCTATTCAATTCTTAATTTCCACAACAAGAGAAACGTTACTCTGCAAGGGAGTTCACGCCTAAAACGCCACACCACACCTTACTACACGAGATTTTTATTGTGGTATATTAATAATGTCTATTGTGATTTCCTTCGCACTCATGGGTAACTAAACTTCTCTGTTGGGGTTATGGAAGCCATATGAGATACTATCTATTGCTATGAGTTTGTGAATTCGTGACACGTATGCTGCTTATATCATTATTCTCTTCATCTTAATCTAAATTCTTTATGGTTGAAAACGCATAGAATACGCCAGTATAGCATTAACTTGTTCGAAAGAAAAGTTATATGTCTGGAAAAGAGATAATGTCAAGGTAATAGGGCACCAACCCCTGTTAAAAAGTTAGTGCCGTAACTGGATTAACTTCTTGGAGAATTCGTACTGTTAGATACGCTTTAAGCTCGAAAGAGTTAAAGTGAAATAGTCCTGGTTAAGGTCGAAAGACGCCTGGATTTACCATCGAATACAATTCTCTATAAGCACATGCATGTCTGAATTCCGCACAACTCATAGCCAATAGAGACGTATAACTCATAAGGTGGACATAACCCTAACTCTCAATTCTCATTGATTAGAATCTTACTAAACATTCTTTCTTTTTACTTTGCTATTTTCTGTTTTCACTTTGTTACTTTATTGCACGTTACAATCCCCCCTTTTACGAGACTTGCTTCAAAAGTCTAGTAATCTTTGCTTACTCATTGACCGGCTATTCCCTGTGGGATCGATACCCAACCCAGTTGGGTTATATATTTGACAACGACCGCTTTACACTCTTATGAGAGCTGTAGATTGAGCGTTATCAAAAATTAGCGCCGTTGCCGGGGAATACAAGTGTCAATTAAGTTCGTAATAATTAATCGACCCTTTGGTCAAAGATTCTCGTACTTTTACTTTTAGTTTTTGTTTTTGTTTACTGCAGGTTTTTATTCAGTGCATGCCCCATACCCGAAGTTCTGGTCAACCGTTATTACCTATCAATCCTGAACCACAACGTATTGGCAGAATGGAGGCACAACACGAAATTGAAAGGATGGCTGCTCAACAGGAACAGGTGAGACTAGCTGCGCTAGCCGCCGCTCAAGTGCATCAATAGAATATTGATAACCCTGGGCGAGCAACAAATCCTGACGATGAGGATCTAGGTGATGACGAGCTACTAAACCCTAGGCATGCCGCTGAGATCGCAACACCTGCCAACAGAAGAGATCGTCAAGCTAGGTTTAGTCCTGAACGCCGAGCTATGCAACCATCTTTTGACGATGATGATGATGATCTTGATGGAGCCGGAGCCACAGGAGCCATTATTCCTTCACCATTGGCACCTGGAGCCAAGTTCAACATCACAAGCACCATGATTCAGTTATTGCAACTCAAGGGATTATTTGGTGGACTAGCAGGCGATGATATGAATATGCATCTCACCAACTTTATTTCTACATGCAAGTCGTTTGACAATTCTGGCGTTGGTCAGAATGCAATTCGATTACGCCTATTTCCATTGTCTCTGTCTGGGGAGGCAACTCTATGGTTGAATAGGCTGACTCCTGATTCTATTACAAATTGGAGGCAATTGAGAGACGCTTTCCTAGAAAGATTCTTTCCGCCATCCAAAAGAGCACAAATGAGAGATGAAATCAGCAACTTTCGTCAGCTTCCAACTGAGGCCCTTCATGAAACATGGGAGAGGTTCAAGACGAAGCTAATGAGGTGCCCAAACCATCACATGACTAATGTTCACCTAATGGAGATGCTTTACAGAGCCTTGAATTCAATAACTAAACCAGTTGTGGATAATGCGGCTGGAGGATCATTCATGGATCTCACCTTTGGTCAGGCAAACAATATGCTAGACCGGATGACGAAGCAAAGTAGAGCTTGGCATACCAGGGATTCTGAGGTAGCAAGCCCCACTTTATCTATAGGCATGACTGCAGACCAAAGGAGAAGAGAAGAAGAACGTGATCAAGATATGGCGCACATGAAGACACAAGTGGATCTTCTTACAAAGCATCTATTATCAAGGAAGACCGAAAAAGTCAAAGCCATTGCGTCAAAAGGAAGAGACGAATCTGATTCGGATGAAGAGGCCAACTACTTGAACAATCAGGGGGGTTTCCGAGGTAATACCCAAGGAAACCAAGGTCGGAACTATTATGATAAATCTGGAAACAAGGACCAAGGTAGTTGGAAGAACAAGAATGACAAAAGTGGTTTGTAAGTTCCCCCTGGAAGACGTGACGCCACCACATCTAGTTCTGGAAATATGGAAGAGATGATGGCTAAACTGTTGAAAGAAGTGGAAGCAACCAGCGCGGGAGTAACAAAGGTAATAAATGATTTGTCCTCAATGAAGCAATTGGTTGATTCACATTCCACTTCGATCAAGCAAATAGAGCAGCAATTGAGCCAACTTTCAGCAGCACTCAATCAAAGAAAGACTGGCACCTTACCTAGCGACACTGTGCAAAACCCAAGGAATGATGGGTCATGCATGACCATTACTACCCGAAGCGGTAAGGTGCTGGAAACTTCATCAAAAGGCAAGCAAGTGGTTGACGAAGTAGAAGACATTGATGACAAGGCAAAAGGAGAAGCTGCCGTAGAATCCACCCATGATGTCCATGACGGTACACCGAGTATGTTGCAGCCTGAAAAGGCTGAAAAATGAAGGCAAGAGGAAAAGAAAGCCGTGGAGAAAACAATTCCATATCCACCACCACCTTTTCCTCAAATATTGAAGAAGGTGGCGGACGATACAAAGTTCAGCAAATTCATGACTATGTTAAAGCAGCTGACCATTAATGTTCCATTGGTGGAGGCACTTGAACAAATGCCTGGGTATGCGAAATTTATGAAGGATCTTTTGACAAAGAAGTGGGAAGAAAGATATGAGTTGAAAGATAATGTTCATCACTGCAGCGCAATCGCTACCCGATCACTAGTTCAGAAGAAGGCTGACCCCGGTGCTTTCACTATTCCTTGCACCGTTGGATCTTTGAATTTTGCCAAGGCATTATGCGATTTAGGAGCCAACATCAATTTGATGCCACTATCCATTTACAAAAAGTTGGGGTTGGGTGATCCTACTCCAACCAATATGAGGCTCGTAATGGCGGATAGGTCGGTAAAACGACCTGTTGGTATTCTATGTGATGTATTGGTAAAGGTTTCTTCATTCATCTTTCTAGCGGACTTCGTTATTTTGGATTGTGAGGCAGACTCAGAAGTTCCCATAATCTTGGGGCGCCCTTTCCTTGCTACGGGAAGTGTGCTTATTGATTGGAGAGGTAATGAGCTTTCATTTCGAATAAATGACGAAATAGTTTGCTTTGACGTGTGCAAATCAATGCAGCAACCCAAAGATCTGAACGTATTCTCGGTAGAGGATGTTTATGTTGGTGATGAGAAAGAATTACTTGAAGAAGAGCAAACTATTGATGACCCATTGGCGGTTGTGCTCATGAATAGAGAGAGTAAGGATGCTGAAAACAATGAAGAAACTATTGATGCTCTAACAGGATTTGGGTCATATCCTCATGCTCCCAAGAAGCTGGACCTTGATCTTAAAAATTGACCCACACCACCAGCTAAACCATCTATTAAAGAGCCACCCACGTTAGAATTAAATGAGCTGCCTAGTCATTTAAAGTATGCATTCTTAGGAAGCGGAAAGACACTTCCAGTCATTGTGGCGGCAGATTTGGGTGAGAAACAAGTTGCAACTCTCATTTCTATTTTACGGAAGTACATTAGAGCCATCGGATGGACCATCGCAGATATTATTGGTATTCCACCTGGGATTTGTACACTCAAGATTCACCTTGAAGAAAATTGCACGCCCACCATTGAGCATCAAAGGTGTCTCAATCCACCTATGCAAGAAGTCGTAAAGAAAGAAATTATTAAGTGGTTAGATGCAGGAGTTGTGTATCCAATCTCTGATAGTACATGGGTAAGCCCGGTACAATGTGTTCCTAAGAAAGGAGGCATGACGGTGGTCGCGAATGAAAAGAATGAGCTTATTCCACTCAGACCCATCACCGGATGGAGAGTATGCATGGACTACCGAAAGCTGAATTGATGGACGCTCAAAGATCACTTTCCAATGCCATTTATGGACCAAATGCTAGATCGATTAGCGGGGAAAGGATGGTTTTGTTTCTTAGACGGTTATTCCGGATATAATCAGATTTGTATTGCCCTCGAAGACCAAGAGAAGACAATGTTCACATGCCCATATGGTACGTTTGCCTTCAAACGCATGCCATTCGGGCTATGTAACGCACCAGCCACTTTTCAGCGTTGTATGATGTCCATTTTTTCTGATATGGTTGAAGACACCTTGGAGGTGTTCATGGACGATTTTTCAGTTGTGGGTGAGTCGTTTGAATCATGCTTGGCAAACCTAAGTATGGCGTTACAAAGATGTGTTGAATTCAACCTAGTGCTGAACTGGGAGAAGTGCCACTTTATGGTTAAAGAAGGTATTGTTCTTGGGCATAAAATATCCGAAAAAGGAATTGAGGTTGATCGAGCTAAAATTGAAGTTATCGAGAAGCTACCACCCCCAATTTCAGTAAAGGGAGTTCGTAGTTTCCTCGGTCACGCAGGTTTCTATCGGCGGTTTATCAAAGACTTCTCCAAAATTGCTAGTCCACTATGCAAAATTTTGGAGAAAGATGCAAGGTTTGACTTCAATGAAGACTGTTTGAGGGCATTCGAATGCCTCAAAGGGAAGCTAATTGAAGCTCCTATCATTGTAGCACCAGATTAGTCTCTACCGTTTGAAGTCATGTGTGATACTAGTGGGGTAGCTTTGGGTGCTGTACTTGTCCAGAGAAGGGAAAAGTTATTCCACCCAATCTACTACACAAGCAAGGTCCTGAACAAAGCCCAGAAGAACTACACTGTCACAGAACAAGAGCTTCTAGCGGTTGTGTATGCTTTTGAAAGGTTCCGTGCTTATTTGTTGGGAACAAAAGTGGTAGTTCATACTGATCATGCAGCTTTGAGATATCTAATGACAATGAAGGATGCGAAACCAAGGCTAATTCGATGGGTATTTTTTCTGCAAGAATTTGATTTCGAGGTAAAAGATAGAAGAGGTTGCGAGAACCAAGTGGCTGATCATCTATCTAGACTCGAGAACGAGCATATAGCGCAGCCTGATCTTGAGATTGATGACGCATTCCCTAACGAAGAGATCTTAGCCACAATAATGGAAGAGTTACCATGGTATGCAGACTTTGTGAACTTTGTGGTGAGTAATGTGATGCCTGCAAATCTATCTTTCCATCAAAAGAGAAAATTCATGCATGATGTAAAAGACTACTTTTGGGATGAGCCATATTTGTTTCGACGATGCGCGGATGGTGTTATCAGGCGATGTATATCCCATGTAGAGGTGCCGAATATATTGGAGGCATATCACACTTCCTAAGTTGGGGGACATCACTCAGGTAATCGGACAGCAAGAAAGGTATTGCAAAGTGGATATTATTGGCCATCGATATTTAGAGATGCCTACGACTTTGTTAGAAGATGCGACCAATGTCAGAGACAAGGTGCTATTTCAAAACACCATGAGATTCCTATGTCAAAAATTCTTGAAGTAGAGCTCTTTGATGCATGGGGTATTGATTTCATGGGTCCATTCGTAAATTCGTTTGGAATGAAATATATCCTAGTTGTTGTAGACTATGTTTCAAAATGGGTTGAAGCAGTAGCATTGGCCGACAATGAGGGAAAGCGTGCTGTAGCATTCTTGAAGAGGAATATCTTCTCTCTCTTTGGAGTACCACGTACTATTATAAGCGATGGAGGATCTCACTTTTGCAGCAAGCTATTCAAATCCGTATTGGCCAAATATGGTGTCAAGCAACATAAGGTAGCCACACCTTATCACCCACAAACTAGTGGACAGGTAGAGGTTTCCAATCGAGAGATCAAGCAAATCCTTGCTAAGACTGTAAATGCTAATAGGAAGGATTGGTCTCGGAAGCTGGACGATGCACTATGGGCTTATAGGACTGCATTCAAAACACCAATTGGCATGTCCCCGTACCAACTAGTTTATGGGAAGGCTTGTCACTTGCCCGTTGAGCTTGAGCATAAAGCATTGTGGGCGTTAAAGAAACTTAATTTGAATTGGGATGATGCCATGAATCTGAGATTGGAGAAGCTGAATGAGATGGATGAATTCCGTCTACATGCATACGAAAGAGCAGACCTCTACAAGGAACGGATGAAAAAGTATCATGATCAGCGGATTGTTCAATGAAACTTTCAAAAGGATGATATGGTACTTCTTTTCAATTCCAGACTGAAGCTATTCCCAGGTAAGTTAAAGTCCAAATGGTCTGGTCCATACAAAGTTACCCAAGTCTACTCGACTGGAGTAGTTGAGCTAGAAAACGATAATGGTGTTGTCTTCAAGGTGAATGGCCAACGAGTAAAACCATATATCGGTCCTCTTGACTCGATAAACTATATGGTCACCATCTATCTCGACGAAGTCTAAGTACTCGAGGTAACTATGTCGTGCCGCGACAATAAATCAAGCGCTAGATGGGAGGCAACCCATCGTTTATCATTTTTTTTTTGTTTACATGTTTGCTTTTGATAAATAAAAATCCAAAAATAAGAGTCGTGCCACGACCAAAACTAACGCGCTTGATGGGAGGAAACCCATCGTTCTAATCGTTTTTGTTGTCTTTGAGCAAGTGTAGGTGCAAGAGGCGTAAATGAGGAGATTGGTTTCAAATTTTGATTTGGATGTATTGCATGTAAAAGGTGGTAAGTTAGTGATGAAGAAGCAAAAGGCTATGGATTGGGCATTGCTTATGAAAATATAGGCAACGAACAAGTCTAGGCCTATATAAAACTAGTCCACGAACAAGGCAAGGCCTATACTATGGCCTAAGCTCTCGGAATCTAGTGTGCCATAGCATAGGCGCCGCCCATGCCCAAGTGTGCCATAGCATAGGCGCCGCCTATGCCAATGCCTTTTGTCTCTGAATCTCATATTCTATGGCATAGGCGCCGCCTATGCCCAAGAATGCCATGGCATAGGCTCCGCCTATGCTCAACAATGCTATGCAAAAGGCGCCGCCTATGCCAAGCATAGGCAAAGCAAAATACGCCGCCTATGGTCATTTCTTGTCTCCAAATCCAATTTTAAATGGGTCAAAACCCAACCCAACCTTCTCCTATAAATATGAGACTTAGTCTTGAACCAAAAACACATTGGAAACCTAGCATAAGCGCCGCCTATAGTCCCCAAATCCACTCCAAAATTTTCCTTTTGCTCTTCTTCTTCACAAGAACATCATCCAAAGTCATCAATCAAGTAAGTGCTACTTTGTTCTTCATTTATATTACGTAAGTACTACACTACTACGCCTATTATGAATTGCTAAATCTTGAAGTAGTATTGGTAATTTGAAAGTGATTGAATTGTTGTGATACAACCAAGTGAGTGAACGTATACGTAAGAATGATCTTAACTTGTTCCCAACTTGTATTTGATTTTGATGCACTGTCATACTTTTGCGGAATTAATATGGTCACAAAAATTGCATAATCTTGTCACTTGAATACTTACATGTTGGAATGACTTGTTCATCGGGAAAAGAATTATAGTTGCCTACCGACATAGGAGGTTGTGATTATTTAGATACTATACCTTGATTCAATCCCTATGTAGTAGTCTTGATATATCAAACATGAAAGTATTGCCAAGATTACAAGAAGTATGACTGCTCTGATTTTATTGTTAGAATATAGCACCTAAAACGTATGTCGATGAAGTCTGACTAGTCGACCACTTTCACTTCACTAGTCTGTACCAACAAACTAAGTGTGGGGTGGTGCCCCTACTGCTCGTTTATAGATTGTATCCATCGAGAGGATTCTAACATGAACATTATTTTAGTCTTAGGTACAATGGCACCCAAAGCAAGACAAGGCAAAGATAAGGCTACCACTTCACAAAAAGGCAAGAAAAGAGGCCGAAAAGAGCAAGGAGAATCATCCTCGATGCAATTACCACGCCGCATGTTCGGAATAAAATGGGTTCTTGAGGATAAAGGAAAGGAATGGTATAGGAACAATAAAGAGAATAAATATGTTCACATGGAGTTGATACATAAGGAGAGCCTAGCAAAGAAAGAACCTCGCATGTTGGCTAAAATAATGGCGTTACATCTTGATTTCATATTCCGAGATATGGGAGAGTGCAATCTCGATTTAACACGAGAATTCTATGCCAACTAGTCACCAAAAACTATAGGGAGTGAAGTTAAGATTCGGGGCCAAGTTCTGCAACTAAATGCGGAGTTTTTCAACTCCTTTCTAGGCTTGCCATCTGTTAATCCCGCACCATTCAAGGAGCTTTATCGCAGACCTCCATACAGGGCAATCAGACACACACTATGCGGAACAAGATCAATGGCACGGTGGAGTCGTCACAAGGATACCGGTCGGCACAATACCTTCTCGTATGCCTCCTTGAACAGAGAAGCTAGGATATGGCTGTGAATAGTCAACTCTTGCCTCATTCCAGGGACACAGTACACAAAGATAACATGAGATAGAGTGTGCTTAGTGTATGCATTGATGACGAATGTCCCTATCAACATTGGGGCAATTATTCGATCTACAATACGAAAAGCTAGGCTACACAAGAGGTCCCACTTCAGCTTTGGCAACCTGTTGACTGCAATATTGAGGAAGGAAGACATCGAAGTGGAACCGGCTGATCATAAGCTTCCACACAACCCGAAGAAGGTTGATCTCACAAAGGTTAAAGATGCTGAAACCATGCATGGCGTTAACCTAACCACTGCAGAAAAACATGCTCGCGACGAAAGCTTCTCCCGCCATTTATATGGCATGATGAAGTTTACCATGATGAGCGGGGGTCGTGTTCCAACTTCTGCAGAGCTCCAACAGGTTGATTATGACTACCCAATGAATGAGCATGCGAGGGCGATGTGTGGAGTAGGTGTCTATTTTGAGGAACCTCTTGATGACGACATGCCAACCGATGATGATCGACGAATGCCAGACTCCGACGTGGAAGATAACTCTGATGACGATTTCGATGCAGGGGGTATGACCCCAGACATAGAGGATGAGTCCGACTAATCAGGTTCTTCTTATTTATTTTTCACTGAGGGCAGTGTGTCCCGTCTAAGTGTGGGGTGCTGGTATTTGCATGCTATACTTCTTTATCTGCATTTGCATTTATTTATGTTATTTATGTTTGGTTGTTTGATTTAGTTAGTAGTCGTAGATTTTTTTTTATTTTGATGCATGAAATTGTTCTGATAGACGGCATGATGTTATGACAAGAGTTTGTGCTAGAATCATTACTATTGAGACACTTAGGCTCTAAGTGTGACTCACTGTGTGATAATTGTGTGGTTTAATTCATTCATCTGTTAGGTCAAGAGTCTATAATACTCCCAATAAAATTGACCATGTGCCTTGTGTGTGTGAGCTGATAGTATATTCTGTGTTTGTGACTGATGCTAGAACTTGCCTGGTGTGTGTGTAAAGCGAAATAAAGAGTGTGAGTTTAGGAGATGATTTAGGCATTTCTTTGGCAATCGATACTTGTTTACCTTCGTTTTACCTACCCGTGGACATTATCCTAGTCAACCCTTTTGAGCCTTTAAGCCATTTTCTTTGACAACCTCATATGTAAGCCTAATCCATTTTTGTTCAAGACCATAATTTGATCCAAATTCCTAAGTGCTTTAAATTGTGAAGTCATGTGACAAAATAAGAGGAAATTGGGTGAGAGTGATGCCTTAGAGTGTATTGGTACTTGAATTTGTTATGAAAAAGAGTGGCTATCATGGAGGTGTGTTATAAAAAAAAGAAAAAAAAAGAAAGAGAAAAGAAAAAGAAATAGAAAAACAAAAAGATAAATTGTGTTTATGATTAAATAAAAAGATAGTTATGCTTGAATGGCAAAATAGGTGAAAAGGGGTGATAGATGAAAGAGTCACTATTTCTGGCCAAAATAGTCCTACCCGTCCCTTAGCCTACATTACAACCTATAGAAGACCTATTTGATCCTAAGCTTAGCATTCTGATATTTAGTGGAGCATTACACTAAGGGCAAGCCTATGGTCATCAGTTGCAACATATGAATTCTTTGTGAGAGTGAGAGCAAGGATAATCTTATACCCATGTTCGAAATATATTCAATACTTGTGAGTGATTATGGGTGACATATTGTGAGACACACATGGTTGATGAGTTTTGGGTGGTTGTGTATGATTCTTTGTACCTCAACTTGTGGACAAGAATTAACCACCATCACGAGTCTATGTTGGAAGTTAAATTGTTTCTACTAATGATCAGAAAACTACTCTTTGTTGATAATTGTTATGCTTGTCTTGACGAATATTTCGTGTTGTTGCTGTGAAACCCTAAGAAAATGTTGAGATGGACATAATAGTTTGTTCGAGGAAGAACAAAGCTTTAAGTGTGGGGTGTTGATGATAGGCGAATTTACACGCCTATAGTACTATATTTTGCCCATATTTTAGCTAAGTTTTGAGGACAAATTATATAATTCATGCACTTTTAGTCCTTTTTCCTGTAAGTGAGCTAACGAACATGATTAGCAAGTTTTCAGGTATAAATGATGCAGAATTCAGCATTTTATGGATAACTTGACGCCAAAGAAAGCTTCACGAAAGGAGGAAAGCAAAGCTTTGGACGCCAAGGACCAAAAGTGGCGCATGGAAAATCTGTCCCGGGCAAAAACAACAATTCTAAAGACTTTGGGGACTAGCAGTAACTTATTAGGATTAGGATAATAATGCAGTAACTTATTAGGAGTAGGATAATGATGCAGTAACCCAGTAGGATTGGGTTAAGTAATGCAGTAGCTTAGTAGGAATAGGATAGGAGTATTATAAATACCCTATTCTGCTAGAGATTTTTATGATTCTTTCGTTACTTTTAACTCTGAAAACAATTCTTCTACTTTTAATTTTACTTTTTATTCATCTATTCAATTCTTAATTTCCACAACAAGAGAAACGTTACTCTGCAAGGGAGTTCACGCCTAAAACTCCACACCACACCTTACTACACGAGATTTTTATTGTGGTATATTAATAATGTCTATTGTGATTTCCTTCGCACTCATGGGTAACTAAACTTCTCTGTTGGGGTTATGGAAGCCATATGAGATACTATCTATTGCTATGAGTTTGTGAATTCGTGACACGTATGCTGCTTATATCATTATTCTCTTCATCTTAATCTAAATTCTTTGTGGTTGAAAACGCATAGAATACACCAGTATAGCATTAACTTGTTCGAAAGAAAAGTTATATGTCTGGAAAAGAGATAATGTCAAGGTAATAGGGCACCAACCCTTGTTAAAAAGTTAGTGCCGTAACTGGATTAACCTCTTGGAGAATTCGTACTGTTAGATACGCTTTAAGCTCGAAAAAGTTAAAGTGAAATAGTCCTGGTTAAGGTCGAAAGACGCCTGGATTTACCATCGAATACAATTCTCTATAAGCACATGCATGTCTGAATTCCGCACAACTTATAGCCAATAGAGACGTATAACTCATAAGGTGGACATAACCCTAACTCTCAATTCTCATTGATTAGAATCTTAGTAAACATTCTTTCTTTTTACTTTGCTATTTTCCGTTTTCACTTTGTTACTTTATTGCACGTTACAATCCCCCCTTTTACGAGACTTTCTCCAAAAGTCTAGTAATCTTTGCTTACTCATTGACCGGCTATTCCCTGTGGGATCGATACCCAACCCAGTTGGGTTATATATTTGACAACGACCGCTTTACACTCTTATGAGAGCTGTAGATTGAGCGTTATCAGTACTCTCCAACTGGCGAAGCCTCAATCCGTGTTGGCCTCACGCACCGAGGATAGGCTAAGCCACAAATAGACTAAATCCACCATACATAGTATTTTTGTGTTATGGACATAATCTAGTCATCCAATTAAGGTATGACTATTCGTGCATTGGTCACGAAGACTTATGCCTTCATAGTGAGCTATATAATTCTCTTTAGAGCCCTATTAAAACAGTTTGCACATAAATTTTTCATGGAGCCGTTCGTTAGGGCACACTCATACTAGTATTGTCATACCAAGACTTGTAAGACATTCATATCATGCCAAGAGAACATTATCATAAAACATTAACAACTCCTTAACCCAATCATTCAAAATCATGCTCACAATCATCATTAATCTGCTTTAAAATCTCAAAGAAGCCATAAAGTTCAATACATATTTCAAAAAGATGGAGTGTCATCTTTGTTCATCATCACAATTCAAAGCTTTTTCAAAGGATTAAAAAATCACGATTTCAATCATCCTTAACATTCAATGTTTTGATACTTAAATAATGCAATGCAGCCTTTCAAACATATTATTCAAAAATTCAAAACCCACCAAAAGTGGTTACAAACAATCAATGAGAAGAGGAAAATCAATATTTCATATTAGTAATGATAATTCTGAAACCCTAGTTTAAATTCAATCATTCAAGAACATTTAAATAACAATCGGATTAATGTAACAACTTAATATTTAAATTAGGGGGTGTCCAATATTCCTTATTTGAAGAGAAATTTCCCGAGAATTGCAAGAGGAGAAGCCCGAGCTTGAACCCTAACTTTTGCATTTCAAAAAATGGACATGTTAATCCAATCAAATATGAACAACTAATTTTGCAAATATAGAGTTTTTTTGAACAAAACAGCAAGAAGATACTGGATCAAATTATCTGTGTAAGTACCAAACAAAAAGGTACAATATGCATCTTGACAAAATCATTCTTTAATGCCATGATCATGTATTTCTCTTTTCTGACAGGTGCAATAAAGGAACCACTGGTTGCAGGTATGTTCTTTGTAAGTTTTGGTATAATTTTTCCTCCCTTGCGTACTTTTAATTGCCTTCTATAATGTGTAAGTCGATATCTTCCAGGTGGAGTCTTAGGTATTGTTCTTTTTGGAACTATTGTCATGGAACTCTATGAGTTTTATAGCTCAAACAAAATCCTCAAACCCTAGGTGGTTTCTCCTCTCTCGCTTAAGGGAAGATGATTTGGAGATTTTGAGAGGTAAAATAATGTGTTAAGACCTTAATTTCGTCCATATATGATTAGGAACAGTTATAGGATGTGAAAAGACTCTAACGTCCTTAAAATAGAATGAAATGGAGCACTTTTTGACGCTTGGATTTTGCTAGGAGGCACATAGCCAAAGCCAACATCAAGGTTGGCAGCGCACAGTGAAAGCCAACCTCAGGGTTGGCAGCACACAACCTAAAGCCAACCCATTCCAGTGGCGTTTGGCGATTCCATTGCGGCACGGGCCTAACGCAGACCCTGGACAGTGTCTTACTAAAACACTCATAATTTTAGTTTTTTAATTTAACTTATGCATGGATTTGATTAGATGGAGAAGGGATAAAGAGGTATGACAATAGGGATGATTTCACTTCCCCGGCGAAAAAGCAAAGACGACATTAAAAGTTGTGGTTGTTGTTTTAAGGGCCAAAGGGGAATAGAAAGAAGAAAAGAAAGAAAGGAATAAAAGAGCAAAAACAAGTAAAATGATGTAGAAGAAAAATCTTAGAGAAGCTACGAAGAAGATAACTTTTAAAATTATCTTTCTTTTCTTTTCTTTTTTAAAAATTAAAAATAAAAAACAAATTATTTTAGTTATTGCATTTCCAACTGTCCATCAAAGATAAAGAGATGTAAGCCTTTCTTAGGAAAAAATATTGTTTGAGACTTAACCACACACTTTAAGAAAGTGGACACTTTTTTTGAGACATCAATATTTTGTATTTAATAGGTACACATTTTGAATATTTTAGCTGTTTAATGGATACTAGTCCTAGTTGAGGTGTCTAAGTGAATTTTTAGAATAATTTTAAGAGATCGTCGATGACATAAGCCTAATATCAATTCAAACCCCCAATTCAGGCATCACAATAATAATAATCTCTCAAGTCAATAATAATATTCATACATAAGCCCCCACATGGCCAATACAAAAATAATAAACAATCACATAATATTATATATCGAAACTAACCCAAATCAAGCTTATTCCGTATTATAAGTCTCATCTATTCCAATGATGACGTTATTAGAACTAGTTAACAATATTCTCTGATAAGCGATACTAAACCCCAATAATCTTTTCAACTAATACTACAAGTCCATTTATACTCTAAGTACTTTCTGAACCTCAATCATTCGGTCAAAATAACAATAATAATATAATTATCCCCTAAAATATCACTAAGCCCCGATCATCATAGCAAGAACCACTAAACACGATTCAAGCTCTAATATAGGTATTAACTATCAGTTATTACAGTCAACAAGCCAACCATCTACAAGAATACAACCTTTTCTAAGCATATCCCCAAGTAGCAAGAATAAGGTAATTAATTATATAACTACAATCCATCAAAAGAATCTGGTATTCATGGAGATTCTCACCATTTCACCTAATCAGGACCCCGAAACCTTAAGTGATTCACAATACACAAGTAAGCAAGCTTACAATAAATAAACACTTCAGAAAAAAGTCAAGGTATATCTCAACTCACCTTTAAAGAAGATCTACAATGCAAAACACAACCTAAAGCATCAACCAAAATCTCTACTCCCTCAAATCATATCCAAACAAGACCAATCTATTCAAATACAACACCTATAAGTCAAAAGGAGTCCATTGATACCCATATCGATATATGTGTCAGAATATTGAAATAGTATTTCTACCAGAGTGGTAGTATGTTATAAGGTGTCATGACCTATTAGTAGTAAGATGGTCCAGAAGATAGTGATATGGAGTCACAAATATAGAAGTCAGAGTGAGGATGATTTTTCATAAAGAAGCTAATCTTAGTTGTATAACTTTTGATTAAGAGATGAATTGCCATTTTATAGTGATAGACTAACATTGTAGCAAGAGTTATAGATTTTATGGTAGTCTTGAGGGAAGTGATTGGCTATGATTGTTAGTTATTCAAAATAGGGAAGGAGTAGAGTGGATAATTATGGTGGTTAAAGAAATCATTTATAGATGGTGAACGGAAAAAGGGTAGGCTAGACAATAAGTTATAAGTATAGACTAACTTCGGGAAAAACTTAGTGGTATTTATGAAGATTGAAGATAGTGGAAATATATGTATGGGTAAGTAAAATAGTATGTAAGAAAGTAGAATATGTTAATAGATAATAATGGGTTATATTATTAGATTAAGATCGATTATCCTTATTATGTGCTCTTACCCCTTTGATTGTCTTCTCTCTAGTAGTTGTAAACTAGTACTACATGTGAGAAGGCGTGTGGTAGATTATAATATTTGATAGTAATGTCGTGGAGAGAATGAACTTGTGGGTCGTAGTTCGGTGAAATAAAAGATTTTGGTTGATTTTCCATTTGATGGACTAGTATAATATGTGGCATGTTTTATCGGTGGTACATGATTGATGCTAGACTATAGGCTTGAACTTTAGATGTGGGGTATGACGGTAATCATAGTAGCTTAAGATTGATAATGCATGTTTTGTGGGTTTGATGTAATGTGTGAAATAGACTAAGTTGGCAACTCGTGGAAAAGAAAGTAGATAATTGTGGTTGAGTCATTAAGTGGATAAAGACGAAGGTATATAAGATTAAGTTGAATCCCAGGTAGCATGTTGTTAGATAAGGTTTTATGTGTATGAGTATCATGTACATCTAGCCTGTGGTCACAAGTCTCATGGTCTGGAGAAGTCTGGGGAGCTATGGTATGGTATTCTTTATAGCTGAATTGAGGAAAATATAGATAGGCATTGTGCGCCTTTGATAGTTATATGAACTTTATTAAGTTGAAAGGATATGGGATTAGAGGTTTAATACTAGTATATTAAGTAGTGGAGACTAGATCATTATGTGATAAGGAGGGTGGATATGTATTATCATGAGAGTGTGAGCTTAAATTATTCTAAAAATTCACTTAGTCACCTCAACTAGGACTAGTATCCATTGAACATCTAAAATATTCAAAATATGTACCTATTAAATACAAAATATTGATGTGTCAAAAAAAGTGTCCTTAACATTCTTGAAGTGTGTGGTTAAGTCTCAAATAATATTTTTTTTCCTAAGAAAGGCTTACATCTCTTTATCTTTGATGGACAGTTGGAAATGCAATAACTAAAACAATTTGTTCTTTATTTTTAATTTTAAAAAATAAAAATAAAAATGGACCCCCCCCCCCTATTCAGTTATCTTCTTCGTAGCTTCTCTGAGATTTTTCTCCTACAACATTTTTTCTTGTTTTTGCTCTTTTATTCTTTTCTTTCTTTTCTTCTTTCTATTCCCCTTTAGCCCTTAAAACAACAACTGCAACTTTCAATGTCATCTTAACTTGTCGCCGGGGAAGTGAAATCATCCCTATTATCATACCTCTTTCTCCCTTCTCCATCTTCTACCAAATCAAATCCAAGCATAAGTTACAATAAAAAACTAAAATTATGAGTGTTTTTAGAAGACACTATCCAGGGTCTGCGTTAGGCCCGCACCGCAAAAGAATTGCCAAATGCCACTGGAATGGGTTGGCTTTGGGCTGTGTGCCATCAACCCTGGGGTTGGCTTTCACTGTGCCCTGCCAACCCTGATTAGATTCTTCTAGTAGCTTTATGCCCTTGTTTATCCTAATTTTCTAATTTAAAGTACTAATATCTTATTGAGTTATATATAGTTGGATCTGAGGCCATGGTTATTGTCACGACCCGAACCGAGGCCCTAGCCGTGACAAGTATCCCGAACCAAGAGGGCACGAGATTCCTTGTCTAACTGGCAATCATATACAAAATTCATATACTATATGAAAAATGCAAAAATACATAACAATACGGAATCATGGTCACAATCTTACTTCAACTGAACAATATGAAATTTAATTTATAAACCATAAAAAATACATGACACCAGTCTGCAAAATCTCTAGCAATTCTGAAACAACATATGTCTAAAACTGGGACAAGGCCCCCAGTCAGACCGTGATTCAAAATAAAATAACAATGACTTATAACTAGGCCTTCTGAAATAAGGGAGGCTCACCAACTGCAACTTCTGACAAAAAAACTCTACTACTTAGCGAAACCCCGGGACCGTGCCTCAGATCATGAAATATATGGGGGTCAATACAGATGTACTGGTACGCAGAACAATACAAAATCAAAGTATGCATTTTTATAAAAACATAGGTGAGACCATTTCATAAATCATATATCATCTTGAAACAGTTTAAAACACATAGGCATAATCTGAAACCTTCAAAACACAATCTGCAATTCATGACTCTACTCTTTGTCTTACTTCTGAGCTAGATGATACACCCTACAACTCTTCTATTCTACAGGCTATATGAAATCCGCCCTTGACTCAGCGGCCAAGCCCCCAACCCAAGTTTGCCGCAAGGGTTGGAGTCTCTGCTTCTCTACTACGCCATTGGGCCATCACCAGCGTACAATTTCCTTTTCGGGTATTATAAACCCGTGTCGGCAAATCACAATTTTGGGCAATGAGTCATTTGGCTCGTGCCTTCTTCGGGTAACCATCTAACTCTCTTAAGCCCAATTTTAGATTCTTTAAACCATATCTTCTTTGAAAAGTTCTTTCTTTCTTAATATCATTAGGGCACATAAAAAATAGGGTGTCGTCATACCCACACTTGCAAGTCATATCATACATCTCTACTGCCCTTATCTTACTTCGAAGATGTTTATTAACCTCCCAAAGTAATTCAATTGTCAAATGAAAGTTCACCATTCAAAACATTCAATATCAATAATTTTCTCTGCAACGCTTTTATCTACGGTGGTCATCTCTTCTTTCAACTTAAAACCATTCTTATGGAAAAACATGATTGTTCACAACACAAGTTGAACACCTTATCATTATCTCAAAAATATAAAACAATTTGTACATAGTAATTCATCAACAGTCTCAAGCTCTTTACAGTTTATAAGATCAATTTACAACTTGCGAAATTCGTGGAATTTATAGTAAAGGAAAAAATAGAACGTCCCATGCTCTCATTAATTTATCAATGCTGATATCACAAGAAAATAATTCAAGTTTAAAGTATTACATCACAATCTCCATAATTTCTTTATAACAATATGAAATCCTTAACGCATAATCATCAACAATCTTGAACCCAAATTCATTTGTAGATATATATATGAATATATATATATATATATATATATATATATACTTAAAAACTAATTTAAAAATAGTAAAATAAATGCCCATGAGGTTTAGGATAGTCCCACGTACCTTAATCAATGAAGAATTCACGAAGAATTGATCCCTTGAGACTGAATGCTTAATCCTAGGTTGTTTTTCTCCTATTGTGTTCTTGAAAGATGAATTAGGGATTTTAAGAGAGTTAAAGTGTTATTAATAAGATTAATTTCATTTAAGAATGACTTGGGACTGTTTTGGAATGTAAAAAGACTTGATTTCACTTAAAATGAATTAAAATGAAGTTTTTATGCCCTTGGGCCATATGGCATGCGACGCATTGCCTATGGCCTAAGCTAGGTAGTGCCACGCATTGTCCATCGCCCAAAATAAGTTGGGCGTCGCATTTTCCATCGCCCAAAATGGACTGGGCGATGCATTGCCCACGGCATAATAATTTCAGTAGCCTTAGGCAATTGCTAGGCGACGCACTCCATTATGCAAAGTCATAAGTTTTTGCTCGGGCATCGAATTGAGGCTAAATTGGTATCGTTGGAAAGATACTTCGAAGACCTTTCATTTGATATATAGTAGGACCTCTAACTTGTCATATTCTAGGAGTAATAGTCGATGAAAGTTTTCCCACATTGAAACGGTCACTAAAACTTAAATTGATAGAAATGTTTTCAGCTCGTCTTAGAGTTAGGAGGTATTTGTGACCTCAATTCATATCCAAAGGTATTCCCATACTATAGAATTGGTGATAACACATATATTAACAAATAATCATTTGGTTTGAGTCTATACGCGTAGGAACGATGGTCTAAATTCTAGCCCAAAAGTGCGGGGTGTTACATTGTCTCCCCCTTGGGATCATATGTCCCCGAATGATGGGTAAGGACTTGTTGAAGCTCTACAACTATGGAATAAGAAACATAACCTCGAACTGAACATTTTACCTCAACAAAATATTCAAAGGTATCACATGATCTTCATGATAACCCCTAGGGAAACGGGTAAGAACGAAACATGAGCTAACGAAACTTGACATCAACATAATCTTGGCATGTATTTTATGGCACATGATCAAAACATTGTAAGACATGAATTTTCTTTAGAGTTCTCGACCTGATTAAGATTGTACAATACATGAGATAAGATTCTTGTAGGACATAAGAATATTAGCATTCTTCATCTTACAAGATACAATGAAAAGACTTAAACTTAGAGACACTACTTGTCTACGCTCAAAGCAATAAATTACATGTTGTATGGTTACCAACTTATAATTCTCCCCATACCCATCTAACCACACGAGTTTGATTCCCACTATAATAGACTTCTATGTTGAAGCCTCACTCAGAGGAAAAGATGCTAACTTAAACTACGGGACCCTGTACTCTACATCATATCCAGAAATCATCTCATCTCATCACTATAATCCAACAACCTCAAGTCTTAATTCAAGGAATACTAACCACATGGCACATTGGTTTGTGTTTTCATCAATCACAACATTCAAGCCTATCATTACTTTTCTTACTTCATGGATCTCCTCACTAAGACAAGCAAATTCTATCACTCTCACCAAGATTTTCTCCACATATCTCCTTCCCAACTATTTCACTTAACGGAAGTTAATCTCCTTCTTTCCCATTCTCCTATAACCTTATCCCAAGAAACCACATCAAAAATTTTCACCTTCTAGAATATCTATTTACCTACCTAAAACATCACTACGCTTCCACAACTACCTTCATTCTAACATACAGAGGGTCATTGAGGGACACGAGCATAAATATCATGAATGAAATTAACACTTATCAGACCATAACTTATACTTATCGCACTATTTAAAGAGGGACATAAGGTGAAGATACGATAGTATGGAAACGAAGTGCTTCATACATCAAGTATCTGGATAATAAGTAGAGAGTCGTCTGGCATAAAATCAATATAGCACGATTTCTGAGGGCAGACCATAGCGAGAAACATGAGTGCTT
Source organism: Capsicum pubescens (assembly GCA_030864215.1). Classification (NCBI taxonomy): domain Eukaryota; kingdom Viridiplantae; phylum Streptophyta; class Magnoliopsida; order Solanales; family Solanaceae; genus Capsicum; species Capsicum pubescens. The sequence goes on along the minus strand of CM061538.1, from coordinate 74,291,964 downwards.
ACAGCACGAGTCATATAACATAAGTTTTGAATTTTTAAAGTCAATGACTGAGACAAAAACTTCTACTTGAAGCTATCACTTCTCATTTTCAGAGCTGAAATAGTCATGAGTTAGCATAAACTCTATCACTTTGGCTAATCTCGACATAAAACGAATCATTATCATATGAAAACATAGTTCCTTAGAACCAACCATGATTTGGGATATGAATTTATGGATCATGAACATCATATCTTAGAGCTTGAATACATGAAAGGCTAGATTTACTGAGACATTATTCATTCTAGTTTAGAGGTCGGATCATAACGTAAGTTACATAGAGTGCTCAAACCTTAGACACAGGAGGGACTTGAATACATGAGACATTGGTAGAATGACCTCTTAAATTGAAATAGGAGGAACATGCATCATAACTGCTCCCCGCAACTTGCCACACTGAGAAAAATTTAGGAACTACCTTAATACATCATCTCCCCCTTAAATCAAAGTTACAATCCTAAACTTACGGTCATACCTTCACATCAAAATCCATAGCCACAACTCTCAACACAAAAAAGTATCTCACCATACACATAAACACTAAACTCTATCTGATAAATTTTACTCTGAAGGCCTCATTTTTTGAAAGTGCTACTCTTAGCTCTCGCTAGCCTCTATAGTCATCACTCTGTAACTCACACTCTCAGGAGTATATGCCTCCACACTCCCTATCACAAAATGATACCAGTATACACATGAACGCAAACTCCTCTCCATAATTTTTTATACAAGGCCACTAAATTCATTCTCTAAGACATCCCTTTCAGGTACACTAATCCTAACATCCTCCAACCCCCAAAGTCATCTATTTATGGCTAACGTTATCATGGGCATAGATATCCACGTTTTTATACATACAACACTTCATCTTCAACTCCTTAGAATACTTAGCATTACCCCTCTAATCACATAACTTGCAACTTACCAAAATTTGTAAAATATACCAAAGGTGCATATTGGCTACCTATATTTCCTCAATTCAAATCTATACAACACTATATAACAACTCCCTAGACTTCTCCACACTAAGGAAACTTGCGGACATAGACTGGGCGTATCTGATACTCATACACATGAAACCTTATCTAACAACATGCTACCTGTGGATAACTTATGATTATACTTACGTCCTTAACCTCTTAATGACTCAACAACAATTCATCATTCTAAACACTAATCTTCACGACTACACACACACATACACATATATATATATATATATATATCATAATTTTCCACTCCTTATTCCGCAAGTTGCCAACCTAGGCTATTTCAAACATTACATCAAGCCAACTAAATTTTTTTTCTTTTTTTCCACAAAACATGCACTATCAATCTTGAACTACTATTCTTACCACTACACTCCATATTTAAAGTTCAAGCCTATTGTATAACAACACCAATCATATGAAGCATTCCATAGAATATACTAATAAATCAAAGAAACATTAACCTAAGTTTCTTATTTCATTTAACTATGGCCCATAATTTCATCTTCTCCACGACATTAGTACTACACCTCCAAATCTACTACATGCCTTCTCACATATACTACTAATTTACAACTACTAGAGAAAAGACAAATAAAGAGGGTAAATTCATAATAGGGATAGTCGTTCTTAATCTTATAACATAACCCATTGTGATCATATCAACATATTCCACTTTCTCATGTCGTGGTTACTTACCCATGCATACATCACAACTACCTTCAAAATTTCATATACAACAATGAGTCTACACTTACAACTTATTGGCTAATCTAACCCTTTCTATTCACAACTTATAATTAATTTCTACAACCACCATGACTATCCGTCCTAAGATCCTTCCTTATTTTATATAATTAATAACAATCATATTCGATCATTATAAAATGGAAAATCATTCCTCAATCAATGATTATACAACTAAATCTATTTATTTACACAAAAGTCACCCTCACTCTGACTTCTAACCTTGTGACTTCATATCACTAACTTCTTGGCCCAATCTCACTGCCAATAGGTCAGGACACTTTAACATATACTACTACTCGGGTAGAAATACAGTCCTAACATTATGCGACACATCGTTACCCTTATGCATGACATCTGCAACAAGACTTTAAAATGGGACTGGATACACTTAATACCTCATGTTGAAAAGCACTATTTCATCAGGATCAAAGTTTACACTAGAATCAATACACCTTGAAGCACTAATGGACTCCTCTCAAGTCCTTCTGCAATTTCATAATCTCTATGATTCAATTAGAAGGTACCACCTCATCTAGCCTCGAAGATTCTGCACTTGAATCAACTCAATAAGGAGACATAGTTAACAAAACAAGAGTAAAGAAGGAATCTGGACAACTTCTAAATAAAATACACAATGGCACGATTTAGAGCATGAAGAAAAGTGAAACATTCCTAAATGCCCTGTAGTCTCCTACTTATAAGTGTGGTGCGCTATATACCCATAAATAGGACTCTACCCGACGCGATTTCACAAATGCCTTGGGACCATAAATCGTGCTCTGATAGCAAGTTTGTCACGACCCGAACTGAGGTCCTAGACGTGACAAGCATCCCGAATCAAGAGGGCCCGAGATCCCTTCTCTAACTAGCAATTATATACATAATTCATATACTATATGACGAATGTGGAAATACATAACAATACAGAAACATGGTCAAAATCTTACTTCAACTGAACAATATGAAATTTGATTTATAAACCTTTGAAAATATATGACACCAGTCTGCGAAATCTCTAACAATTTTAAAACAACATATGTATGAAACTGGGACAAGGCCCCCAGTCGGACCGTGATTCAAAATAAAATAACAATGACTTATAACAAGGCCTTCCGAAATAAGGGAGGCTCACCAACTGAAACTTCTGATCAAACAACTCTATTGCCTAGCGAAACCCCAAGACTGTGCCTCAGATCATGAAATATAGAGGATCAATACAGATGTACTGGTACGCAGAACAATCCTAAAACAAAGTATGCATTTTTATAAAACATAGGTGAGAGAATTTCATAAATTATAAATCATTTTGAAACAGTTGAAAACATATGGGCATAATCTGAAACCTTCAAAATACAATCTGCAATTCATGACTCTACTCTTTGTCTTACTTCTGAGCTAGATGGTACACCCTACAACTCTGCTTTTCCACGGGTTATATGGAATCCTTCCTTGACTCGGGGGTCAATCCCCCAACCCAAGTTTTCCACAAGGGTTGGAGTTTCTGCTACTCTACTATGTCATTGGGCAGTTGCCATCATACATTTTCCCTTTCGAGTATTATAAACTCATGTCGGTAAATTACGGTTTCGGGCAATGAGTCATTTGACTCGTGCCTTCTTTGGGTAACTATCTAACTCTCTTAAGCCCAATTTTAGATTCTTTAAACCATATCTTCTTTGAAAATTTCTTTCTTTCTTAATATCATTCAGGCACATCAAAAATAGGGTAGTGTCATACCCACACTTGCAAGTCATGTCACACATCTCTACTGCCCTTATCTTACTTCAAAGATGTTTATTGACTACCCAAAAAAATTCAATTGTCAAATAAAAGTTCACCATTCAGAACATTCAAAATCAATAATTTTCTCTGCAATGCTTTTATCTACGGTGGTCATCTCTTCTTTCAACTTAAAACCATTCTTATGAAAAAACATGATTGTTCACAACACAAGTTGAACACCTTCTCATTATCTCGAAAAGATAAAATAATTTGTACATAGCAATTCATCAACAGTCTCAAGATCTTCATAGTTTATATGATCAATTCACAACTTGCGAAATTCATGGAATTTGTAGTAAAAGAGAAAATAGAAAGTCCCAAGCTCTCATTAATTTATCAATGTTAATATCACAAAATCACAAGAAAATAATTCAAGTTTAAAGCAGTACATCATAATCTCCACATTTTCTTTATAACAATATGAAATCCTTAATGCATAATCATCAACAATCTTAAACCCAAATTCGTTTGTATATATATATATATATATATATATATATATATATATATATTTACTCTAAAGCTAATTCAAAAATAATAAAATCCATACCCATGAGGTTTAGGATAGACCCACGTACCTTAATAGATGAAGAATTCGCGAAGAATTGATCCCTTGAGATTGAATGCTTAACCCTAAGTTATTTTTCTCCTATTGTGTTCTTGAAAGATGAATTAGGGATTTTAAGAGAGTTTAAACATTACTAATAAGCTTAATTTTGTTAAGGATGATTAGGGACGGTTTTGGAATGTAAAAAGACTTGGTTGCCCTTAAAATGACTTAAAAGCAAAGTTTTTATGCCTTTGGGCCATATGGCATGCGACACATTGCCTATGATCTAAGCTAGGTAGTGCCACGCATTGTCCATCACCCAAAATAGGTTGGGCGTCGCATTTTCCGTCGCCCCAAATGGGCTGGGTGACGTATTGCCCATGGCACAACAATTCCAGTAGTCTTAGGCGATTGCTAGGTGACGCACTCCACTTTGCAAAGTCATAACTTTGTGCTCGGGTATCGGATTGAGGCAAAATTAGTATCGTTGCAAATCTACTTCGAAGTTCTTTCATTTGATATATAGAAGGCCCTCTAACTCATCATATTCTAGGAGTAATAGTCGATGGAAGTTGACCCTAGTTGAAACGTTCATTAAAACTTAATCGATAGAAATGTTTTCAACTAATCTTAGAGTTAGGAGGTATTTGTAACCTCAATTCATATCCAAAGGTATTCCCACACTATAGAATTGATCATAACATATATATTAATAAAGAATTATTTTTTTTCGGATCTATATGCGTAGGAACGACGGTCTAAATTCTAACCCTAAAGTGTGGGGTGTTACAGTTATGATACCAGTATGATGTCAGTTTAGTTATCTACGCTTTGGTTGAGTTATGATTTAGCTTAAAGATTCTTAGACGCTCGCGGTGGTACTATTTGGATACTAGTGAGTATATGCATACAGTTAGGCGCATTTACACTAAGTAGTGACACTATTCCAACTGAAAACTTGACTTTATTACTATTTTCTAAAAAGGGATTTTCTTTCACTTTTCAACTTTAAAACTGATTGTTTAAACGAAAGTTGTGCCACCTTTATTAATGATTTATGATCTTTTAAACTGAACATATTACTTTGAAAACTTAAACCGAAGCTGTTTTTGGATAATTTTTTATCCACTCTTTTACCACTATTATTTACTTTGTTCAAAAGAGATTTTGATCATTTCTACATGTCACGCTGATTTAGTCCCAAACTCGATCTCAGACAATGAATTTATAATTTATACTCTTTTAATCTCGATTTGAGTCCGAGCACTTATTATACTTATACATCTCTCTGATGCTGGATGAAGTAGATTGATTATGATGATTACTAGAAGTTCTGATTCGAGACCACACAATGTATATGGATATCCCGAGTACCCTATGATTCTTTTCATCCCATGAGTCATAATACCGGAGAAAGATGGTCATCACATGTTCTGCATTTGCGAGCTACTAAGCTGGAGGAGGTATCTACACTTGGTACATTCTGGTGCTCGATTGGTTGATGGTACTGCATTATTCTTGCATTAATTACGTTATTATGCATTGGCTTCAACTAGTATAATTGTTTGGCTCTTGTATTTATCGATCTTATACAGGGTTGTATTGGTACTGATTATGATTGTTGTTTGCTGAGTGTGTGCTTGTGCTTTTCGGGCTTAAGGAGGTTTGAATAAGTTATTGTTTGTTTTGGCTAGCTGGTTACATATTTATCGGATATTATTGTATAGTTCATGGCAGGGCGGTTACGGATTGGTAGTAGGTACGCTTTTGAGTTTTCTTATTCTTTATTTTGGTAAGAATTGATTAACATTAGATTATCTCTTTTCTGTGCACATTTCAGATAGAGACCCTGCTTATGCTAGTATTAGACCTCCTATTGCTTATGATTTCGGTAAGGTTGGATTAGCTCCCTTAGAGTAGTGTCTTCATATTTGATTTTATTCATATAGCGTAGTTATATATATTTTTATTTGGCTACTATTGGTATATCATTCCCTTCCTTCTACTACACTCGTATACTATATATCTCTATCTTCATTATACTATTGTATATGGACTAGTTACTTATGAAATCATGTTTCGTCCTTGATTACTTACTGGTAGTACCTGGTAGTTTACCTTTACTTTTTCATCAATACTTTTATGTTCCGTTTCCTAAATAGTTGCTTGTAGTTATATTTCTGCTTTACATGTTGTTTACAATTGCATTATCTTTGGAGCTCAGTCGGTGGATGCCTATTGAGTACATCATATTTGGTACTCATACTACACTCCGTAACCTACAGATCATAGTGCAAGTTTTTTTCATTGATGTGTGCATAGTGCGGAGCAGCGATGGATCGGAGATTCGGAGTGAGCTCCTGATATCCTAAGTTGTCCTTGACCTCTTTCTTACTGTTAGACTTATCTCTATTTTTGTATATCGGAGACGACTTTCTATATATTTTACTAGGCATTATACTTATGCTCTTGTTGTATTAGAAGCTCTTGTATTTAACTTACCAGATTAATTTACTTCCGTCTTATCTCTTCTTCTCTTTTATTTAGTTTTATTTTTGTTTTTTTATTAGTCCATTACTAATTGTTTTGGACTATGGATTGGCTTACCTGCTGGTAGATTATGGTAGATGTTATCATGACCTAAGAAAATTGGACCGTGACAGTATAAAAAGTATAATTTTCTGCCAAATAGGATTCAGATGAACCCTCCACTCTACCTAGTTCTCCCCGTGACAATAAGTCAACTTTCCATGCACCTAGTGAATCAAATTACTATTATTATATTAACTTTCAAATTCATAAATTTAAATTCTAAATCTGTATTACAAGTACTATGTATGAAAGTATTGGAGTATATATTTAGTAGGCGTTTGACCATAAAAATAAAAAAAGTTTGAAAGTTAAAGTTGTGTTTGACCATATCTTTTTGAAAAGATGTTTTTAAATATAAAATTGAAGTTGAAGTTGGAAAAAGGTAAAAAGAGTTTGAGACTATTTTGACTTTTTCATTTGAAGTTTTTTTATCGCCTAGCGGCATTTTTTAGAATAAAATAAAAAAATAAAAAAATGAATATTTCTCATGTCAAATGGGGTCTTAGTTTATGAAAATTTCAAGCTATAATATACATTTAATTATTGCCAATGATGAAAGATTAAAGTGGTAATTAACCAATAAAGTCCGAATTGCCGGTAAGCCAAATAAGTTGCAACGCCACCGACTTCTCTTTGGTGCATTCCCACATTAATTTATATATACTAGTATCTCTGCACGTGCGTTGCACATATATTTTATCTCATTTTTACAATATATATGTACCATATATACTTGAGTAAATTTTTGGCATAATACATAACCATACTCTTTAACTTAGCCTCAACAATCTATAACCTCTAACTTTGAGCGTACATAAGTAGACACTTCAACTTGTATAAAGTTTGACAAGTATACACATGCATTCTTCGTGATATCTACATGAAAATTTCAATGATTTGTCACATAGGATGTGTATGCCTACTTGTTCAACTTTATACAAATTTAAATACATATTTGTGCACACTTAAAATCGAAAGGCATGAATGTCAGGTAAAACTAAATTAAAATGGACATTTATGCATTAAATCAACTTTTTTTATGCATACATAATGATAGAGATATTTCATATAGTTATAAATTATTACAACTTTAAATATACCAACTCCAGCATTTTTTCCTAACCTTGAGACCTTTGATGGATACAGTCAAAGAACAACTCTATTATGTTTTTCTGACCATTAGTCAATTAAATCATGGTAGGCTTCTCTTTTAAATTTGATTGCTCCGGTCAATAGATGATTTACAAAACAATATCTTTTTAATCAGTTTTATCATCTTTGTATCTATCATCCATATATGGCATTAATTGCCTTTCGAATATAATTACCCTTTCAAATTTAATTTGCTCTTTTCTAAAATATATATGTCTAGAAATAAAATAATATTAATAAGATGTTAAGACATCAAAGCTTATATGGAAATATTTGGACAAAATTATTGATAAAAATTAATCTGCTTGCTTTGGAACTCTCTTTTAACTAAAAGTAATTACCAAAATATCTTACTTATAAATATAATAAATTGAAAAAACCCTATCGCTTCATGGATGGTTAAGTCAATTTTCACAACAAATTAAAAAGTCTCAAATCCAACGTTCCATATTTTACAACCATTCTGTCGATTCAAATTGATATCATAATGTAATTCCTTCTCTTTTGTAACCATTAATGCAATTATGAATTATCTTACATAGTTTCTTTACAAGTTCGATCTATTTAAAGATTAGAATAAAATATTTATAGTCAACAAAATCTAATCGTCACTTGACCCATGGCGTTATGAATATACAGTACAACAAAGTAACAATTTTGTTACAACATCACACAAATCAAATGGTGAGAGTTCTTTTGTGACATTCGGTGAATATAACTGATGAAGTATAATAAAGCAAGTTTTAAAGAATAGTTGTACAACATCGAGTTACAAAAACTTGAACACTCCATCGAGGTGCTTCTTCTATGTTAGCTTCTTCGATCCTGAAAGTTGGCTATAATATTTTACTCATTACTTGACATTGTCTCCTTATTGGCCGTAAGAAATTGAAATAATGCCAACTAAATTATGTAAAAAATTTAGTGTCCATTACTTCTCAACACATATTGAGAGAAAAATATAAAGAAGTGGTTAGGATAAAAAGCTCAATATGTATATATTTAGGTTACTCCAAGATGCGAAAAAGTAAAATCAATAATGCAAACCACCTTGATTGAAGAAGTCTTGCAATCCATTGTGCTATATTGCAACCGATAGTAGTTGTAATAGCTGAAAAAATTAGTTCTGTCTGCATGAGGAATTTGTAGGGATAATCAATCTAATTTTCTACAAGTTACTGTATTCTACTCATCATATTCATATCTCATCAATCTTTAGGAGAAATTATTTTCTAGTCGTTTACAAACATTTTAGTTTTATGCTTTATTACACGAGATTTTAATTTTTACACATAAGATATCTAGAAAAGTCAATTTTTCTATTCAAATTTTGAATGAGAAAGAGATCACATTACCTCTAAACTTTCTTGGCCACTGTTTGCGAAACAAACAACGTCTCACGAATAGATTTGAAGATTGATTTATCTCTTGGTCATGCCATTTTATATTAAATACACCAAATCCAAACCAGGATAGTATAGACTCACTGAGCATTTATGAGTCAAACGAGAGATTATAATTAAGAGCGCTTAAAAATATCATGAAAGTTATTGCCAATCAAAAAATCTGTATGTCATATCACTTTTTCAATCACAAAGAGAAGATATCTTACTCTTTTGATTATGGACTGGTGCATCATAAAAGTGTGAAGCGGCACAGTGTGATGCAACAAAGAGAGGACAGACGCCGCATGTTCCCCTAAATAGAAAGGTTGACAACTCTTTGTAGGGTTAAGTATTTTATTTAGATAATAAGGAGGGTAATTTAATAATTTAACTTTTAATTAATTTGTAAAGGTTTAACAATAAAATACTTTTTGCAGCAATTATTGCAAAATTAATTTGTCCAAGCATATGATTGGCCGGGTCAGAATTAGTTTAAATACATGAAAATAAAACATATCAATTTTGTAAGACACACACACACACACACATATATATATATATATATATATATATTAGTTTAGATGTACGCGTCTTGCGCGTGTACTTTACTTTAATGAGTTCAAACATTATATCAAATATGATATTTGTTTAAATAATAAAGATGAATATAATAATTAAATTTAATATCTTTTGAGTATGTAAGGATGGAGAATTTATTTATTAAACTCATTCTTTACCAAAAATATTTTTAAAAGTCGATCGACATTCATCTACCATCTGTAAATTACAACAAAATAATACAATGATAGAGACATCAAAATAACACAATTAAATCTAATCTTTACACACAAAAATTTTCTCAAAGTCGTCCGACTCTCATCTACCACCTGTAAACACTAACAAAATAATACGATAATAGAGATATCAAAATAATACAACTAAACCTAACCTTTACATAAAAAAATTCCTCAAAGTTGACCAACATTTATCTATCACCTGTAAATTGCAACAAAATAATATGATAAAAGTGATATCAAAACAATACAATTAAACTTAAATTTTATACACAAAAATTTCTCAAAGCCGATCGAGATTCATCTACGAACTGTAAACTACCACAAAATAACAAACTAATAGAGATATTACGATAATACAATTAAACCTAATCTTTATCTAAAAAAAAAATTCAAAGCCGACCCACATTCATCTAGCATTATTAAAATAAAACAATAAGATAATAAAGATATCAAAATAATACAATTAAACTGTAACACCCCGGAAATTTGCTCGTTAAAGATTCATGCGTAAGCCTGTCGAGCTCTATTTTCTATGCGTGATTAATAATTTTTCTGTATAGTATTTCTAAGATTTCGACCTTCCATTGTGTAGAGAAACGAATAATCTTTCCAAATATATGTGGAGCACCCAAAACGGACACTCGAGCGATGAGTTACGGACATTCCGATCTAGCGATGAATAGTAAACGTGCAGGAAATTAAAATTACTGCAGCCAGGCGAATTTCAGGGTCAACTTCAAACAATCATAACTCCTTGTACATAATGATCTGGGTGATATACTATATATCAACGGAAATCTCTACGAGTCCTCTTTCTAATAAAATTGGTTTCTTCCAATTTTACTATCGGAGCAAAATGTTATGGTTAATCTCGTTCAGTCTATCAAAAGTGAATTTTTGGGTCAACTTCAAATGACCATAACTCCTTGTACATAATGATCTGGGTGAGCTACTATATATCAACGGATATATCTAAGAGTCCTCTTTCTAATGAAATTAGTTTCATCTAATTTGGCTGTCGGAGTAAAACGTTATGGTCGATCTACTTCAGCCTATCAAAACAGTCCACCAAAGGACAGATTTGACATTATTTATTTTTTTAAGGGCAATTTGGTCATTTCACACCCCCTCTTGGACGAAAATTTTTCCATTTAATCCATAATTGAACCTTCAAAATTCATTTTCTCCATGAAACTTTTGGGATAATGAAACCCTAGCCAAATTTCACCTTCAAATATCTTTCAATTTCACCGTAGAAATCCAAAATTAATCCGATAAACGAACTCCTCATTTCAAGACCTTCGAGGAGCACCCATTATTTGTCCGAACAGGATTCCGTAATCAAGAAGTCAATTTCAAGGTATGTGGGGTTTTGAACAAGAGCAATCTTCCATTCTTGTGCCCAAAGCTTTAATTTTATTATGGTTTTACATGATTTTGCAAGTGAGATTATGTCTAAATAATTCGATTATGAGATTATGATGATTGAATGAATAAACTTTAATTTATATGATTATCTCAATATTTTCATGATATGATTTAATAATTATCATTGCGAATTACATAATTTTACCACGAGGTGGTATTTTGAATGATTTTGGGACGTATGTCGAGATGGTATTTTGGAATAATATTTTGAGATATGTGTCAAGCTTTATGCTTCCCAATGACGATTTGAATTATTGAATATATATTTGAGACATGAGATGTCTTGATATCTATAATTGTAAATTTCATATTTTTATTTTGAACGATTTCGAGATATATGTTGAAATGGTATTTTGGAATGATTTTGAGATTTATGATAAGCTTAAAGCTTCTTTATGACGAAATTGATCATTGAACATATTGAGATATAACATTTGAGATGTTACCATGAGTCTTGATATTTTCTCAAAAATATTGATGTTGTCATGACTTGATAAATTGTTACATTTTGACATTTAAAAAGGTTGAGTTCTATTATTGAAATTTCATGATATTCGAAAATGGGTATACACTCAAATTACTTTATGAAGGATTTATAAGACTTTGAATTTTTTTCCAATATGGATATACATGATTACTTCATTACTCTACTTCTTAAATTGAGAATTTATGCTATGAATTGCATACTACTACAATGAATTGATATTTCTAAAGGCTTTCGAGATAAAAGTCGTGATTTGAGTTGTACTACGGGATATGTATTCTTATTATGAATTGAAGGTCTCAAATGCTTTTCAAAAGTTGTTATCATGATTTAATTGTCGAATTGAAAGAATAATCATTTGAGTATATTGACCTTGAACTCGCATAGTCGAGATGATTTTTACTATAAGAAAGATTGATTTTGATATAGATGTTGAGATGAATTTTGGTATTTTTTCGGATGATTTTGATGAGTTGAATTGTTGAAAATATTACGTATTGAGTCTTTATATCCTTGTCCAAATGTCGAGTCGGTTATGGTTCAATGCATTGATACCTTGTTGATGTTGAAAAAGATTGAAATATTTTAAGTCGAAGTTGGGGCTAGGAATCCACAAATTGTTGATGAATTAATAATTTGAGAAAGATACATGATTTTCGTCATCATTGTTGACCCTTGAGATGTTTTGAAGTGGAATTCCTAATGCGTTCTGAGCTTGTCGGGGAGTAGTACTTAGCACCGAGAGGGAAATTTGGTATTTCCCCAAACCTATGTGCCACCGTAGGGTTGTTTGATGATGATATTATTGTACAGAGAGCTCGATCGTGATTATTACAGTTTTAAGGTCGTACTCTCTGGAAAAGAGTATGACGCTCCCGCCAACGGGGGTTTCAAATGTTGGTATTCCACGTAGCTCACGTGGGGTTGTCGGTTATAGGAAACTCCCCTGTCCATAAAAGTCATGTTTCTTGAATTACCGAGTCACTCCGAGATTTGAGTCAAAGAGTTGAGATGTTATGATGAATTATGATTACCTATGATGAATTTTGACGATATGATAATTTATGATGATTTATGATGATTTATCATAATTTATGATTTTTGATGATTTACATGAATTATGAGATTTTACCATTTGAACTATTTATTATGAAAGTATGAAGAGTATGATTTGGTATAACTCAAGCCAAGTGAGTCATCATTGCCTGTATGCATGTTTTCATGAAATTGATGATGTTATTTAAAGTGTTGCATGCACCCCCACATACTCAGTACATTCTTTTTGTGCTGACCCCCATTTACTATTATATTCAGTTGCAGTTTCCGGTCAGCAGGTAAAGAGTCCTCACAGTTCAGGGACTTGGGTCGGTTATTTCAGTTGGATCATTGTATCTTCTTTCGTCGGTCGTATTGAGTATGGTAGTTAAGAATCATGACCCAACTATGTACAGACAATACTAGTGGAGGCTTCATAGACAGTAGTAGTGGTTGATGTATTCAGTCTCCTTATTGTATATGTATATGTGTTAGTAGAATTGTCATCTTGTAATTCCAATATTGTACTGAACAGATTCTATATTAAGACATTTTCAGCTTCATTCTCTCAGAATTATGTTTTAATCAGTTGCTTTTGAGTTATACCGATGAAAAGGGTTAGCTTGGGGTCACTTGTGACCCTAAGCACCGTGTGGCGTCTCGGAACTTGATTTTCGGGATGTTACATAAACCTAACCTTTACACAAGAAATTCTTCAAAGTCAACCGACATTCATCTACGACCTGTAAACTATAAAAAAATATATAATAGTGATCACAAAGTTTCTATTTTGGTTTAACTAATTCTCGTCTGAGCAAAACTTTTGACCCTAAAGAATGATTTTGAATGAAAACAAAAAAGATATATATATACACGCATGTTGAATTCTATTATGCTGACAAAAACAGTGAAGAATTTGAGGGTTAGAAAATCATGCATCCACCAATCTAGCCATGTCATCGAATCAAGTTAGATAAGCATCAATCATATTCTCCCAATAGGCAAATCGGTTTGTTCTCTAGTTTAACGTACATCTCAATATTTATAGAAGTATTTCTTTAATAGAGTCCTATTTTAGGAGTATTTTTCTAATTGAACAGTAGAAAGAAAAATATTAATTAATTCTCTTACCATATATTTTAGGAGTCTCATATATTTTAGAAAGTCTAGTTAAATAAAACATAATTAAATAATAAATTAAAAAAATAGTGAAAAGACAGTTTTGTCTAAAGAGGAGTCTTTTAATGAAGGGTAAACAATTCAAATCACTTATATATATATATATATATATACATATATATAAGTGATTTGAACTGTTTACCCTTCATTAAAAGAACGGCAATGAACGTGTCAAATAATTTAACGGCAAAAGCACACATTCGTTCGGTTTGTAATAGAGATGAAATTTATTTATTTTTTAAATATGGCTATTAGAATTTTAAAAAAGGTATTTTGGTAATTTCACTTTAACATTTAGGAGTTCATACTTTTAAAGTAATATATACACACATATATATTAAAATTCTATGTACGTTAGAGGTTTGACACATAAGTTTACACGTAATGATTTACACAAGCAAGAATTCTAGAGAGAGAACGACTCTCCTCTCTCTAAAAATCCCCATATGATTCATTCGGTGTCCCCTTTCACTAACCCCTCCCCTTCGTCTCCGCCCCCAGATCCACCAAACTCAAGCGTCAACCAGATGGACGAGGACCCCCCTTGAAAAATTTCATACAAAGAAGTTGTGACAGACAAACCCCAAGAAGATTTGACTTTCTACGAAGAGGATCTCACTAGTGAAGCTGAGAAAGGACCACATGGGGATACAAAGCCTTCTATCTCTCTTTCAAAGGAAGAAAAGCTCCGAATTTACTCCCCATGGAAGTTCTCAATAATCATTAAGGGTGTAGGAAAGAAATTCAATCACAATTATCTCAAAACTAAGCTAACAGAGCTCTGGAAACTCGAAGAAAAACTAGTACTCATTTACCTTGGTGAAGAATTTCTTACAGTGAAATTAGGGCTCGAGGAAAGCCAAAAGAAGATCCTTCATGAAGTTCCATGGTTCGTTGCGGGTTCCTATATTTCTACAAGGAAATGGGAGCCAAATTTTGTTCCTAGCCTATCGAAAATTCCGTCCATAGCGATCTGGCTAAGACTCTCGTTCCTCCCAACAAAATTCTATGATAGATTGATACTCAAAAAGATTGGGAAACAAATTGGGTGTCTATTGAAGATTTATACTTGTACTTATGCAACCCTCAGAGGTAGGTATGCAAAGATCTGGGTACAAATCCATATGGACACCACAGTCTGCACTTCTATTCGTATTGGTAGCCATTCCCAACCAATTTGCTACGAAGAGGAAGGGATTTTGTGTGCGAGATGTGGTCGATTGGGATATGTGGTGAGACACTGCGATTTCAAAGACAAGGAAAACCCTCAAGAGACGCCAGCTAAACCAGTAAAACAGGCCTCGAACGAGGCAACTCAAGGTAATGAATGGAGAACTGTTTCTTTCCGAAAGAAGAATGCACAACAAAAGGTAAAACCACAAAAATCTCATGCCAGATCTGGCACAGTTAACCAACCATCCCCAATTATATCAGTGAAAGCATATAATACAGCTACACATAAGTTTCTTAAGCCTCATCCCCCAACCCCAGTAGCGCCGACGACATCTCAAGAAGGCAAAACCACTTATAAAGGGAAACGAAAAGAGAATGACAATCTCTCTCGTTTGGGCCTTCGATCTCAGGGTCACCGGGAAACTGGATCCAGTAGCAAACCTACTGACTTGGGCCTTAGTAAACAGGCCCAAAGAGATGCCTATTGATAACGCTCAATCTACAGCTCTTGTAGGAGTGTAAAGCGGTCGTTAGCAAATAAAGAACCCAACAGGGTTGGGTGTCGATCCCACAGGGAATAGCTTGGACAACAAGTAAGCAAAATTACTAAACTTTTGGTGCAAGTCTCGTAAAAAGGGGGGATTGTAATGTGTCACCAAAACAATTAAATAAAAGCTGAAAATAGCAAAATAAAAGAGAAATATTGTTACGTAAGTTGTAAACAATGAGAATTGAGGCGTTGGGGTTATGTCCACCTTCTGAGGTATATGTCTCTATTGTCTATGAGTGTGTAGAATTCTGACATGCAACTGCTTATAGAGAATTGTATTCGATGGTAAATCCAGGCGTCTTTCGACCTATTCGAGGATTATTTCACTTTAACTCTTTTGAGCTTAAAGCGTGTCTAACGGTACGAATTCTCCAAGAGGTTAGTCCAGTTACGACACTAGATTTTTAGTAGGGAATTTTAGGGGGTGACCCTACTACCTTGACATTATCTGTTTTCTAGACAAATAACCTTTCTTTTGAACAAGTCAAATGTTATACTGGCGTATTCTTGTGTTTGCAACCACAAAGAATGTAGACTAAGATGAAGAGAATAATGATATAAGCAGTATACGTGTCGCGAACTCACAACCTCACAGCAATAGATAGTATCTCATACGGCTTCCATAACCCCAACAGAGAAGTTTAGTTACCCATGAATGCGAAGGAGATCACGATTGACATTGTTGTTATACCACAAGATTGAGTAATTTCGTGTAGCTTAGGTGGTAGGCGTGAGGCGTGAATTCCTAGGCAAAGTAAAGATTCTCTTGTTGTGGAATTTAAGAATAGAAAAGTAGAAGAAGAAAAATAGAATTAATGGAAAGATTAGAAGAGTTGTAGAATTGTTTGTAGTGGAAGATGAGAGGGATGGAAGAAAGTATTGTGGTCTCTCCTCTTCCCCTTTTTTCTCCTCTTCCGAATTCCTCCCAAAATCTCTAGCATGATAGGGTATTTATAATACCCATATCCTAATCCTACTAGATAAATAAAATATCTAACCAAATCCTACTAGGCTAATGTAATACTTAACCCAATTGTACTAGGTTAATGTAACATTATCATAATCCAAATAAACTAATGAAATAAATAACCCAATTGTACTAGGTTAATGTATCATTGTCCAAATCCAACTAAGTTACTGCAAATCCCCAAAGTCTTCAGAAATATTGTTTTAGCCCGGGACAGATTTTCCATGCAGCAGTTTTGGTCATTAGGCGTGTAAACTCCCTTCCCTTCCTTCGTGAGCTTTCTTTTGCGTCAAGTAAGCCATAAAATGCTGAATTCTTCATCATTTATACCTGAAACTTTACTAATCATGTTCGTTAGCTCATTTACAGGAAAAAGGGCTAAAAGTGCATGAAATATATACTTTGTTCTCAAAACTAGGCTAAAATATGGGCAAAATATATTGATATAGGCGTGTAAATTCGCCTATCATCAACACCCCACACTTAAAGCTTTGTTCGTCCTCGATCAAAATATCATGTCCCTCTAAACATCAACTTAGGGTTTCACAGCAACAACACAAAATATTCGTCAAGACAAGCACAACAATTATCAACAAAGAGTAGCTTTTCGATTATAGGTAGAAACAATTTAACCTCTAGCATAGACTCGTGATGGTGATCAACTCGCATGCAAACGTTAAGGTACAAGGAATCATATATAACTACCCAAAACTCATCAACCATGTGTGTCTCACACTATAGTACCCATAATCACTCACAAGTATAGCATATTTTTCAAACATGGGTATCAAAATGTCCTTGCTCTCACTCTCACAAAGAATTCATATGTAGCAACTGATGACCATAGGCTTGCCCTTAATGTAATACTCTACTAAATGTCAGAATGCTAAGCTTAGGATCAAGTAGGTATTTTGATGGTTGTAATGTAGGCTAAGGGACGGGTAGGACTATTTTGGCCAGGAATAGTGACTAAGTTCCTAAGCGCTTTAATACATCACTTTGTATCATTGAGACTTTTTTTTTCTTTCAACCTTTCTTTCTTTTATTCTACCACCCTTGTTCTCCTCTTTTGTTTTTCAATTTTAAGCACAACTCGCTTTTCAGCTTTCTTTTCCTTTTTCTTTTCACAACATACCTCTTATGATAGCACTTTCTTTTTCATAACACATTCAAGCACCATTACAATTTATAGCATCATACTCACCCAATTTCCTCTTATGTTGTCACATGACTTTTTCACTTTAAAGCACTTAGGAGTTTGGATCAAATTACGGTCTTGAAAAAAATGGATTAGGCTTACATACAAGGTTGTCAAAGAAAATAGGCTAAAGGCTCAAAAGGGTTTAACTAGGATGATGTCCATGGGTAGGTAAAACTGAAGGTAAACAAATATAGGTTGCCAAAGAAATGCCTAAATCTTATCCTAAACTTACACTCCTTATTTTCGCTTTGCATACATACCTGGCAAGTTCTAGCATCAGCCACACACATAGAATATACGATTATTTCACACACACAAGGCACATGGTCGACTTGCTTGGAAGTAATATAGACTCTCGACCCAACAAGTGAAGGAATTGAACCACACAATATCACATAATGAGTCACAACTAGAGACTAAACGTCTCAATAGTCACAATTGTAGCACATACTCTTGTTATAATCTCATGCTGCCTATCAAAATAATTTCATGCGAAGCTAGAAAAAACAGCAAAAACAAAAAAAAAACTAAAACACGAAAAAAACAACAAAAAAACAACAAAATAAACAAACATAGATGCGATAAAGAAGTATAGAATACGATACCTCCACCCCACACTTAAACGGGACACTGCCCTTAGTGGAAAATAAATACGAGGAACCTGGTTAGTCGGACTCTTCCTCAATGTCGGGGGTCATACCCCCTTCGTCGGAATCATCATAAGAGTCGTCGTCAGAGTTCTCCTCCTCGTCAGAGTCTGGAAAGCGTCGATCGTCATCAGTCGGCACATCATCATCTAGAGGTTCCTCAAAGTATGTACCTACTCCACACATCTCTCGTGCATGAATATTCATTGGATAGTCATGGTCCAGCTGTTGGAGCTCTGCAACAGTGGGAACACGACCTCCGCTCATCATTGTAAACCTCATCATGCCGTACATATGGAGGGAGAAACTCTCATCCCGAGCATGTCTCTCTGCCATAGTAAGGTTGATGCCATGTGTTGATTCAGCATCTTTGACCTTTGTGAGGTCAACCTTCTTCGGATTGTGTGGGAGTTTATGATCAGTTGGTTCCTCTTCGATATCCTCCTTCCGTAAGATTGCTGTCAATAGATTTCCAAACGTGAAGTGGGACCTTTTGTGGAGTCTGGCCTTCCTCATGGTAGAGAGAATGATTGCCCCAAAGTTGATAGGGACATTCGTCATCAAAGCATAGTCCAAACACACTCTATCTCTTGATATCTTAGTGTACTGAGTCCCAGGAATAAGGCATGAGTTGACAATACGCATCCAGATTCTTGCTTCCCTATTCAGTGAAGCATAGGGGAAGGTGTTGTGTCGCCCTGTGTCTTTATGTCTGCCCCACCTTGCCATCGATCTACTTCTACAAAGTGTGTGTCTAATTTCTCTATAAGGAGGCCTGCTGTACAGCTCTTTGAATGGTGCTGGGTCGACCGAAGGTAAGCCAAGAAAAGAGTTGATCCAGTCCGCGTTGAGCTGTAACACTTGGCCCCGAATTTTGACTTCATTGCCTGTTGTTTTCGGCGACCAGCTGGCGTAAAACTCTCTTGTCAAATCAATATTACATTCTCCCATATCGCGGAAGATGAAATCCAGCTTCAACGCCATGATTTTTGCCAACATACGCGGCTCCTTCTTCGCTAAAGTGTCCTTGTTGATCAGGTCGACGTGAACATATCTTCTTTCTTTGTTGTTCCTGTACCATTCTTTGGCTTCCTCCTCAAGAACCCATTTTATTCCAAACATTCTGCGGGGTAGTTGTGTTGAGGATGATTCTCCTTGGTCCTTTCTACCTCTCTTCTTGCCCTTTTGGGAAGTGGTAGCCTTCTCCTTGCCTTGCCTCGCTTTTAGTGCCATTGTACCTGAGACTAGAAATAGTGTTAATGGCAGCACAATCTCAATTGATACAATCTATAAACAAGCAGTAGGTGTACCACCCCACA
Source organism: Capsicum pubescens (assembly GCA_030864215.1). Lineage (NCBI taxonomy): Eukaryota > Viridiplantae > Streptophyta > Magnoliopsida > Solanales > Solanaceae > Capsicum > Capsicum pubescens. Next base: position 74,271,945 of record CM061538.1, on the reverse strand, counting down.
CTTAGTTTTGTTGACACAAATCAGTGAAGTGAAAGTGGTCGATTACTCAGATTTCGTCGACATACGTTTAAGGATTATATTCCGACAAGAAAATCAGTAATGTATTACTACTTGCAGTCATTGCACTACTTTCATGTTAGATATAACAACACTACTACATAGGGGTTGTAACATGGTATGGATGTTTTCAATAATCGCAACCTCCTAAGTCGGTAGGCAACTATAAGGCTTATCCCAATGAACGGGATAGTCTAGCATGTAATTATCCAAGTAACAAGATCATAACATGATAGTCAATGTTCATCACCATAGCAATTCCACAAATCGTATAACAATGCTATTAAAACCAAGTTTAAGTCGGAAACAAGTCAAGATTTTCCTACGTATATGTTTACTCACATGATTTTGTATCAACGATCAAAACACATGAACATCACCAATCAATCTTATATGATGTAGCAATTTATAATAGACCTAGCAATGTAGTACTTACGAGAAATAAATGAAGAATAAGAGAGTACTTACTTGCTTGAAGCTTTTGGAGATGGTTTTGTGAATTGGATGAGCAAAAAGAAAAATTTTGGGATGGTTTGGAGAGGGAATGCGGCGCCTTTAGGTTAATTTCTAGTGTGGTTATGTTTCAAGACTAAGTCCCCTTTATATAGGAAGAGAATGGGTCGGGTTTTGACCCATTTACAATCGGTTTTGGAGATAAAAATGCTACATATGCGGCGCATAATGCTTGGCATAGTCATGGTATATTCGGCGCATAGTCTATGGAATTTAGGGACATATGCGCCGCATAGTCTATGGCATATGATATCCTGAGACCTAATGCCATAGCATAGGCGGCGCATAGTCAAAAGCACACTTAGGACTGGGCGGCGCATAGTGTATAGCACACTAGATTCCGAGACCTTAGGCTATAGGATAGGTTGTGCATCGTTCGTGGCCTAGTTTTACCTAGGCATAGCCTTCCTCGATGCCTAGTTTGGCATGAGAAATGCTCAATCCATAGCCTTATGCATCACTATTCCTAACTTACCAACTTTACCATACAATGCGTCCAAATCATCAATTGAAATCAATCTCCTCGTTGAATACCTCTTGCACCTATTTTTTCTTAAAACCAAATGAAAACGATTAGTACGATGGGTTGCCTCCCACCAAGCGCCTTAGTTTTGGTCGTGGCACGACTCTTATTTTTGGATTTTCATTATCAAAAGCAAAACAAGTAAAAAAAAAGAATGATAAAATGATAAAACGATGGGTTGCCTCCCATCTAGCGCTTTTTTATTGTCGTGGCTCGACATAGTTACCTCGAGTACTTAGACTTCATCGAGATAAGTGATGGCCATAGAATTCATCGAGTCAAGAGGACCGATATAAGGCTTAACACGTTGGCCATTCACCTTGAAGACAACACCATGGTTGTCTTCCAATTCGACTACTCCAGACGAGTAGACTTGGATAACTTTGTATGGAACAGACCACTTAGACTTTAACTTACCTGGGAAGAGCTTCAATCTGGAGTTGAAGAGAAGTACCATATCACCCCTTTGGAAGTTTCGTCGAACAATCCACTGATCATGATACTTTTTTATCCGCTCCTTGTATAGGTCTGACCTTTCATATGCATGGAGACGGAATTCATCTAGTTCGTTCAGCTGCTCCAACCTCAGATTCTTCACATCATCCCAATTCAAATTTAATTGCTTCAATGCCCACAATTCCTTGTGTTCGATCTCGATGGGTAGATGACAAGCCTTCCCATAGACTAGTTGATAAGGAGACATGCCAATGGGTGTCTTGAATGCAATCCTATACGCCCATAGTGCCTCATCTAGCTTTCGAGACCAATCCTTCCTATTCGCATTAAACGTCTTTGCAAGGATTTGCTTGATCTCGCGATTGGAAACTTCTACTTGTCCACTAGTTTGGGGATGATAAGGCGTAGCTACCTTATGTTGCTTGACACCATACTTGGCCAAAGCTGATTTGAATAGCTTGTTGCAGAAGTGAGATCCTCCATCACTTATGATAGTACGTGGTACTCCAAAGCGAGAGAAGATATTCTTCTTTAAGAACGCTACAACACGCTTTCCTTCGTTGTCGGCCAATGCTACAGCTTCTACCCATTTTGAAACATAATCCACAGCAACCAAGATGTACTTCATTCCAAACGAATTCACGAATGGACCCATGAAATCAATACCCCACATATCAAAGAGTTCTACCTCAAGAATTTTGGTCATGGGCATTTCATGGTGTTTTGAAATCACACCTTGACGCTGGCATTGGTCACACCTTCTAACATAGTCGTAGGCATCTCTGAATATTGAAGGCCAATAATAACCACTTTGCAATACTTTTCTGGCCGTCCGATTGCCTGCGTGATGTCCTCCAACTTGCGAAGTGTGGCATGCTTCCAAGATAGTAGGCACCTCTTCATAGGATATACATCGTCGAATGATACCATCCGCACATCGTCGAAACAAATAAGGCTCATCCCAATAGTAGTGTTGTACGCCATGCATAAACTTCTTCCTTTGGTGGTAAGATAAATTGGCAGGTATCACATTACTCACCACGAAATTTGCAAAGTCGGCATACCATGGTAATTTCTCCATTGTTGTCGCTAATATCTTTTCGTCCGGGAATGCATCATCAATCTGAATTTTAGGTTGCGCCACATGCTCATTCTCAAGTCGAGATAGGTGATCAGCCACTTGGTTCTCGCAACCTCGTCTATCTTTGACTTCGAAATCAAACTCTTGCAGCAGTAATACCCATCTAATCAACCTTGGTTTTGCATCCTTCTTTGTCATTAGATACCTAAGAGCTGCATGGTCTGTATGAACGATCACCTTAGTACCCAATAGATAGGCACGAAACTTCTCAAATGCATACACAACCGCTAGGAGCTCTTGTTCAGTAACAGTGTAGTTCCTTTGGGCTTCATTTAGGACCTTACTCGCATAGTAGATAGGATGAAATAATTTCTCCTTTCTCTGACCAAGAACAACACCAACGGCTACACCACTAGCATCACACATGACTTCAAACGGGAGAGTGCAATCTGGTGCTACCATAATAGGGGCTTCAATGAGTTTTCCTTTAAGGCATTCGAATGCCTTTAAGCAATCGTCATTGAAGTCAAACTTTGCATCTTTCTCCAATAGTTTGCACAATGGACTCGCAATTTTGGAGAAGTCTTTGATGAACCTACGATAGAAACCAGCATGGCTAAGAAAACTACGAACTCCCTTCACCAAAATTGGAGGCGGTAGCTTCTCAATAACCTCAATTTTTGCTCGGTCAATCTTTATTCCTCTTTCAGAGATCTTGTGCCCAAGAACGATTCCTTCTTTTACCATGAAGTGGCACTTCTCCCAATTCAGCACAAGGTTGAACTCTACACATCTTTGTAATGCCATGCTCAAGTTTTCCAGGCATGCTTCAAAAGACTCACCAACAACTGAAAAGTCGTCCATAAATACCTCCAAAGTGTCTTCAACCATATCAGAGAAAATAGACATCATACAACGTTGAAAGGTGGCTGGTGCGTTACATAACCCGAATGGCATACGTTTGAAGGCAAACGTACCATATGGGCATGTAAATGTTGTCTTCTCTTGGTCTTCGGGTGCAATACAAATCTGATTATAGCCTGAATAACCATCCAAGAAGCAAAACCATCCTTTCCCCGCTAATCGATCTAGCATTTGGTCCATAAATGGCATTGGGAAGTGATCCTTGAGTGTCCAAGAATTCAGCTTGCGGTAGTCCATGCATACTCTCCATCCAGTGACGGGCTTGAGTGGAATAAGTTCATTCTTTGCATTCGCGACCACCGTCATACCTCCTTTCTTGGGAACACATTGTATAGGGCTTACCCATGTACTATTAGAAATAGGATACACAACTTCTGCGTCTAACCACTTGATGATCTCTTTCTTCACCACTTCTTGCATAGGTGGGTTTAGACGCCTTTGATGCTCAATGGTGGGTGTGCAATTTTCTTGAAGCTGAATTTTATGTGTACAAATCCCAGGTGGAATACCAATAATATCCGCAATGGTCCATCCAATAGCTCTAATATACTTGCGTAGAATAGCAATAAGAGCTGCAACTTGTCGCTCACCCAAATCGGCTGCCATAATGACTGGAAGAGTGTTTCCGCTTCCTAAGAATGTGTACTTCAAATGACTTGGAAGCTCCTTCAATTCTAACGTGGGTGGCTCTTCAATAGATGGCTTAGCTGGTGGTGTAGGCCGATTCTTGAGATCAAGATCCATCTTCTTGAGAGTATAGCGATATGTTCCTAATCCCGATAGAGCACAAATGGCTTCTTCAGAATTTTCAGCATCTTCACTCTCTTCATTCATGAGCACAACCTCCAAGGGATCATCAATAATTTGCTCTTCTTCAAGTAGTTCTTTCTCATCATCAAAGAAAACATCAGCCACCGAAAATACACTAAGATCTTTGGGTTGCTTCATTGTTTTGCAAACATCAAAACGAACCACTTCATCATTTATTCGGAATGAAAGTTCATTAGCTCTCAAATCAATGAGCACACTTCCTGTAGCAAGGAAAGGGCGCCCCAAGATTATGGGAACCTCAGAATCTGCTTCACAATCAAAGATGACAAAGTCTGCTGGAAAGATAAATGAAGAAACTTTTACCAAGACATCGCATAGAATACCAACAGGTCGTTTTACCGACCTATCTGCCATGACGAGCCGCATATTGGTTGGAGTAGAATCTCCTAACCCCAACTTCTTGTAGATCGATAATGGCATTAAATTGATGCTGGCTCCTAAGTCACATAATGCTTTGGCAAATTTCAAAGATCCGACGGTGTAAGGAATAGTGAAAGCTCCGGGGTCGGCCTTCTTCTAAACTATCGATCGGGTAGCAATTGCACTACAATGATGCACATCGTCTTTCAGCTCATAACTTGTTGCCCTCTTCTTTGTCAAAAGATCCTTCATAAACTTCGCATACCCAGGAATTTGTTCAAGTGCCTCCACCAATGGAACATTAATGGTCAGCTGCTTTAACATAGTCATGAATTTGCTGAACTTAGTGTCATCCGCCACCTTCTTCAGTCTTTGAGGAAAAGGTGGTGGTGGGTATGGAAGTGTTCTCTCCACGGTTTTCCTCTCCTCTTGCTTCCGTTTTTCTATTTTTTCAGGTTGCACGTCACTGGGCGTGATGTCCTTGACGTCAGGACTGGTTGTTGCAGCATCTTCTCCTTTTGCGTTATCATCCATGTCCGCAACTTCGTCAACCACTTGCTTGCCTTTTGCTGAAGGTTCCAGCACCTTACCACTTCTGGTAGTGATGGCCATGCATGACCCATCATTCCTTGGGTTTTGCACAATATCGCTAGGTAAAGTGCCAGCCTTTCTTTGATTGAGTGCTGCTGAAAGTTGGCTCAATTGCTGCTCTATTTGCTTGATTGAAGTGGAATGAGAATCAACTAGTTGTTTCATGGAGGACAAATCATTAATTACCTCAGTAACTCCCGCGCTCGTTGCTTCCACTCCTTTCAATAATGTAGCCATCATGTCTTCCATACTTCCAGAATTAGATGTGGTGGTATCACGTCTACCAGGGGGAACGTACAAACCACTCTTTTCATTGTTTTTCTTCCAACTACCTTGGTCTTTGATTCCATATTTATCATAATAGTTCCGACCTTGGTTTCCTTGGGTATTCCCACGGAAACCCCCCTGATTGTTCAAGTAGTTGGCCTCCTCTTCCGAATCAGATTCGTCTCTTCCTTTGAGCGCCATAGCTTTCACTTTTTCGGTCTTCCCTGATAATAAATGCTTTGTCAGAAGATCCACGTGCGTTTTCATGTGCGCTAAATCTTGATCACATTCTTCTTGTCTTCTTCTTTGGTCTGCAGTCATGCCTATAGATAAAGTGGGTCTTGCTACCTCAGAATCCCTGGTATGCCAAGCTCTACTTTGTTTCGTCATGCGATCTAGCATATTTCTTGCTTGACCAAAGGTGAGATCCATAAAGGATCCTCCAGCTGCGTTATCCACCACTGGCTTAGTTATTGAATTCAAGGCTCTATACAATATCTCCATGAGGTGAACATTAGTCATGTGATGGTTTGGGCATCTCGCTAGCTTTGTCTTGAACCTCTCCCATGTTTCATGAAGAGCTTCAGTGGGAAGCTGACGAAAGTTGTTGATTTCATCTCTCAATTGTGCCCTTTTAGAAGGCGGAAAGAATCTTTCTAGGAAAGCGTCTCTCAATTGCCTCCAATTTGTAATTGAATCAGGAGTCAGCCCATTCAACCATAGTGTTGCCTCCCCAGACAGAGACAATGGAAATAGACGTAATCGAATTGCATTCTGACCAACACCAGGATTGTCAAAAGACTTGCATATAGAAATAAAGTTGATGAGATGCATATTCGGATCATCGCCTGCTAGTCACCAAACAATCCCTTGAGTTGCAATAACTGAATCATGGTGCTTGTGATGTTGAACTTGGCTCCGGGCGCTAATGGTGGTGGAATTATAGCTCCAGTGGCTCCGGCACCATCAAGATCATCATCATCATCGTCGAAAGCTGGCTACATAGCTTGGCGTTCAGGTCTATACCGAGCTTGTCTACCTCTTCTGTTGGCAGGTGTTGTGATTTCAGCATCATGCCTTGGGTTTAGTAACTCTTCATCACCTAAATCCTCATCGTCAGGATTTGTTGCTCGTGCAGGGTTATCAATGTTCTGCTGTTGAACCTGGGTTGCGGCAAGGGCAGCCAATCTTGCTTGTTCCTGTTGAGCAGCCAGCCTTGCGATTTCAGCTTGTGCTTCCATTCTACCAATGCGTTGTGGTTCAGTATTGATTGGTAATAACGGTTGACCAGAACTTCGAGTATAGGGCATGCAATAAAATAAAAACCTGCAGTAGACAAAAACAAAAACTAAATGTAAAAGTACGAGAATCTTTGACCAAAGGGTCTAGTAATTATCACGAACTTGATTGACACTTGTATTCCCCGGCAGCGGCGCCAATTTTTGATAACGCTCAATCTACAGCTCTCGTAGGAGTGTAAAGCGGTCGTTAGCAAATATAGAACCCAACAGGGTTGGGTGTCGATCCCACAGGGAATAGCTTGGCCAACAAGTAAGCAAAATTACTAAACTTTTGGTGCAAGTCTCGTAAAAAGAGGGGATTGTAATGTGTCACCAAAACAATTAAATAAAAGCTGAAAATAGCAAAATAAAAGAGAAATATTGTTACGTAAGTTGTAAACAATGAGAATTGAGGCGTTGGGGTTATGTCCACCTTCTGAGGTATACGTCTCTATTGGCTATGAGTGTGTAGAATTCTGACATGCAACTGCTTATAGAGAATTGTATTCGATGGTAAATCCAGGCGTCTTTCAACCTATTCGAGGAATATTTCACTTTAACTCTTTCGAGCTTAAAGCGTATCTAACGGTACGAATTCTCCAAGAGGTTAATCCAGTTACGGCACTAGCTTTTTAGTAGCGAATTTTAGGGGGTGACCCTACTACCTTGACATTATCTCTTTTCCAGACAAATAACCTTTCTTTCGAACAAGTTAAATGTTATACTGGCGTATTCTTGTGTTTGCAACCACAAAGAATGTAGACTAAGATGAAGAGAATAATGATATAAGCAGTATACGTGTCGCGAACTCACAACCTCACAGCAATAGATAGTATCTCATACGGCTTCCATGACCCCAACAGAGAAGTTTAGTTACCCATGAATGCGAAGGAGATCACGATTGACATTGTTGTTATACCACAAGATTGAGTAATTTCGTGTAGCTTAGGTGGTAGGCGTGAGGCGTGAATTCCTAGGCAATGTAACGATTCTCTTGTTGTGGAATTTAAGAATAGAAGAGTAGAAGAAGAAAAATAGAATTAATGGAAAGATTAGAAGAGTTGTAGAATTGTTTGTAGTAGAAGATGAGAGGGATGGAAGAAAGTATTGTGGTCTCTCCTCTTCCCCTTTTTTCTCCTCTTCCGAATTCCTCCCAAAATCTCTAGCATGATAGGGTATTTATAATACCCATATACTAATCCTACTAGATAAATAAAATATCTAACCAAATCCTACTAGGCTAATGTAATACTTAACCCAATTGTACTAGGTTAATGTAACATTATCATAATCAAAATAAACTAATGAAATACATAACCCAATTGTACTAGGTTAATGTATCATTGTCCAAATCCAACTAAGTTACTGCAAATCCCCAAAGTCTTCAGAAATATTATTTTAGCCCGGGACAGATTTTCCATGCAGCAGTTTTGGTCCTTAGGCGTGTAAACTCCCTTCCCTTCCTTCGTGAGCTTTCTTTTGCGTCAAGTAAGCCATAAAATGCTGAATTCTGCATCATTTATACCTGAAACTTTACTAATCATGTTCGTTAGCTCATTTACAGGAAAAAGGGCTAAAAGTGCATGAAATATATACTTTGTTCTCAAAACTAGGCTAAAATATGGGCAAAATATATTGATATAGGCGTGTAAATTCGCCTATCATCACCTATCCTGATAGACGAATTCTAAATACCCATAATAAAAATAGGCCTTTGCCTACTTCTCATAAGAATCTCTCAAAGGCCCAAAACCAAAAAGAAGAAAACCCATGAAGAACAAAGGCCTAAGGGGCAAGATATTATGTCAACCCCTGTCTTTTCAAATGGTCAGTTGCAGAGCAATCTTCCCACTGCTAACATGACCACTTATGGTCAAATCACCCAGAGAGCCCAAGCGCCAACTAGGCAATGTCAGTCTACTGGTACTGCTAAAAATGGGATTTTATCAACTCCCTTATTTAGCAAAGAGAAAACCACTTCTCTTTCTTCATTGTTTCTCTCTCAAACTCTTACTTCTGAAGACCCTTAAAAAAATAGACAAAAGCAAACTAACTCTCTTCATGGAGCCACCCCCACTGAATCATGACACTCAATTATGGTTGGAGATGGGCCTTCAAAACTTATCACCAACCATGAAAGGTGAAATAGGAGGGAAGCCAGTGGAGGTAATGGTGACTCGCCTACCTTATCTAGCACTTCTAGTGAAAGAGGGACTCAACCAAAGTCTAGCAAACTACAGGAACAATCTATGGATGTCGACTCTAATGTCCATAGGAGGCCTAAACCAAACCGAACCTCTAACAACGGAGACCTTAGCGGGAGTCATGAACCAGGTGGCACAGAGCCTCATCTTTTTCCCACCTTCGAGCCAACATCTTTTTTTGAATGGTCCAAAGTTACTTCAACTGGAGGATACATCTTCTCTAGTGGGAGTGACCCCACCAACGCCTCTACCTTCAGAGACTTGGGAAATAGAAAAAAATTAGGATATATTAAGAGAAAGTAACAAAGAAATGGAAGCTATTCTAGCAACGATGATAGTCCCAATCACAGAGGCAATCACCTTAGACAGAACAATAGTGTTAAGGTTCGGAGAGTTAGTCAGCGAGATTTGGGTAATTCTTCTATCCCGGAATCTCACCAAGTTTACAATGGAAATCAGGCAACCCAGTGTACTGACAGGGGGGATGTTCAGGACTACCCTAAACCCATTAAAATCAATGATAAATGTGAACCTTCCCCAATCACCACTTGCCTCAACGGAAAAGGGGAAGGTAGTGGTAGCAGACCAGTAGCAACCTCAATAAAAATGATGATAAACATTATTTATTTGGAATGCTAGAGAAGCCAATAGCGCAGAGTTTAAAAGACACTGCGGTGCTATGGTCGACCTTCACAAACCAGCCATGCTAGCTCTTCTCGAGACTAGAATGGTTGACCATCATACTCTGACCCATGATCTTAGTTTTGACTGTCTTATTCAATCTGGAGCGATTGAATTATCTGAGGGAATTGTCTTGATGTGGAAAGAGGATCACTTTAACATCAATGATATCTCTATTACTCCCCAAAGCATCCATACATCAGTTAAGGTAAGATCCTCTTCTCATTCTTTGTTTCTGAGCATCATTTATGCTAGCACTAATCTTAATGATAGGTAATCCCTTTGGGACTAGCTAACTACTATTGCCAATACCCTCAATGGTACCAGTAATACTAGTTGGCTGGTGGGAAGAGACTTTAATAAAGTCCTCAGATCTACTAAAAAATATGGGGGCAACCCCATTAGCAACAGTAGATCCAATATTTTTGGGACTGCATTAATCAATACCGTCTTGTAAAGTTGGGTTTTAAAGGAATCTAGTACACCTGGACTAATAAGAGATATATGAATAGAAATAACCTTATTCTTGAAAGGCTTGACAGATGCTTTGCTAATGACAGGTGGATCCATCTTTACCCTGAATCTACTGTAAACCATCTTCCTAGGACCCACTCTAACCAATGCCCCCTTCTGGTTAGTCTCATCACCCATCATCCCACTAGGGCTAAACCATTTAGAATGGAGCCTATGTGGTGCTCTCACCCTCAATTTTCTTCTCTCATAAACCAAGCTTTTCTCTCGGGTAACAATCTTACTAACTCTATTGACTCTCTCAGATCCATTGTCCTTCTCTGGAACAAAAAAGTTTTTGGAATCATATTCTTTAAAAAGAAAAAAATCTTAGCAAGGATTGCAGGTATCCAAAAGAGTACTCACTATCCCTCTAGATCCTTCCTTCATAACCTTGAATGCGTCCTTCTTAAAGAATACAGTGACACCCTTAAGCATGAACATAATTTTTGGAAACTCAAATCCAGAATAAATTGGCTCGCGGAGGGGGATGCCAACACTAAATTCTTCCATACCGTCACCCTCAATAGGAGAAGAAAGAATAGAATCAACTCTTTAAAGTTAGATAATGGTAGCTGGCTTTCAAATTCGGAAGACATAACTCAAGCCATCCTTTCCTTCTATACAGACCTTTATTGTATAGAACATACTTTCTCCCACTTTGCTTGTCAGAAAAAACCCTCTTCCTGGGGTTCTCATCCAGATCAAGCTCATGATATGCTATAAAGTATCCTTACTATTAATGAAATCAGGAAGCCGTGTTTAATTTCAAAGCTACCAAATCTCCATCCCTGGTGGACTACATCCTCTATTGAACTCCTTTCTAGAAGGATAGATCATGAGGTTGACCTTCTCAATTGGTCCCATGTATCAATCAGCAGAAAAGGACACAAACTTTCCCATCTTTTCTTTACGGACAACCTAACTCTCTTTGCCAAAGCTAACAAAGAGAATTGTGAAATCATCAAGAAGACTCCTGACTTCTTTAGTGCTTTTTCGGGTCAAAAAATAAATAGAACAAAGTCCAAAGTTATCTTCTCTAAGAACTTCTCCATCGATACTTGCAACTACCTGGATTTCATCCTCAACATTCACCACAAAGACAATTTTGGGAAATACCATGGCTTTCCAATCTTCCATAAAGTCCCTACTAATGGGGACTTTCAGTTCATCATTGACAACATGAAAACCAAACTAGCTGGTTGGAAAACCCAATTTCTTAACCAAGCCGGCAGAACCACTCTCACTAGAGACTCTCTTAATAGTATTCCAACTCACGTTATGCAATACATCAAGCTTTCCCAGAAGATTACCCACCACATTGATAAAATCCCAAGGGACTTTATTTGGGGTACTACTGATGTGAAGAAAAAAATGCATATGATTAAATGGGATACTATTACACAACCAAAGAATTTGGATGGCTTGGGTATCAAGAAAGCTAGTACCAAAAATGATACTATGCATTGTGCTTTAACTTGGAGACTTACCAAAAACCCTCATTCGCTTTGGTCTAGACTCTTACTTAACAAGTACTACCTGAGCACTAACAATCAAAGAGTCTCCAAAACTTGGAAATGTATCACCAAAGGTAAAGTTGTCTACAAAGAAGCCTCTTTGTGGATTATCCATAAAGGAGAGCAAGCCAAGTTTTGAACTGATAAATGGCTTCCCACTCTAAACTACATTATCCAAGGGCCTCCAACCAAAAATCTTCACCAGGCCACAATCTCTAACTTCTGGCAAAATGGGACTTGGGACTTCTCTTCCCTGCCTTTTGATCTCCCCCAGACCACCATCCAAGCTATCCAGTCTACTTTCTTCCACACAACCAAAAGCCCCAGTGATTACCCTATTTGGGGACTTACTGGTAGTGGTCAATTTAAGTGCAACAGTGCTTACAAACTCATCAATGCTAATTTCCATCCTCCCACCAGCCAAAATAACTTCTCTTGGCTTTGGAACATGTATGTACCTAACAAGATGAAGCACTTCCTTTGGATATTCAACCATAACAGGCTTCCTTGCAACTTTATTCTTTCTAAAAGAGGGGTCCTCATTGCCCTAACTGCTACTGCTGCAGCAACACCCACGAATATATACCTCATATCTTCTGGAAGTACCCTAAAGTTTCTTAGCTCTGGACCAAGATTTTCAACCACCTGAGATGTAATTTCCCCAACCTGGATGACACTAATGAAGACAACATGCTGGACATTGTCAAAAACTGGGTGTGCAATAAAATTTTGACATCCACATCAATCTAGATGTCCTCTTTGTATTCTGTCTGTGGGAAACTTGGAGTTGTAGAAATGGGAATATTTTTAACAACTTCAACTCCACTCCGACTTTTGAAAGTGCGTACGTCTCTGTTGTTGAATACACTTATCTAACCAACCATCATTCAACTTAACAGCCCCCCTTGTCACTATTTTTGTAAATGGTGCCCCCTCCCCATGGCTCCTATAAACTCAACACGGATGGCTTTAGTTTGGGGAATCCAGGAAATGAGGGCATTGGTGGTGTAATCAGAAATGTCAATTGTGAATGGATCCTGGGCTACTATAAAGGCTGCCCCAATGTCACTAACAATCAAATGGAACTTCTAGCACTACTAGAGGGTCTAAAGATAGTGGCTGAAAACAACCTTCTTCCCATAAAAATAAACATTGACTCGCAGTAGGTTATATACATGCTAAAACATGGAAATATGCACTATGATCCTATTATTGATAATTGCAGGTCCATGCTGACAAGAGTGGGACGGCCACCAATGCAACACTAATTTAGGGAGCAAAATCAAGTAGCAGATTCTCTTACAAAAGAAGGAGCACGTAGAAGAATTTTTGGACCCAGCCATATTTTGGAAGTTCCTCCTATGTTTTCGTTAGAACTCATCCTAGGAACTAGCTATAACAGATCTATAAAAGCCAACAGCACGAACTATAGTGCGAAACTTATTATTTTTTAGTCGGACTGAGCGGCTAACTTGTAACTACTAATGATGCTTTTAATATAATTTCCCTTTTCACCAAAAAAAAAAAATGATTTACAGAAGCACCTTTTGGTCAATGAACATGTCAAATAATTTAACCTCAAAAGCACACATCCGTTCGGTTTGTAATGGAGATGCAATTTTTTTTTCTAAAAATATGGCTATTAGAATTTTAAAAGGAATATTTTAGTAATTTCACTTTAACATTTTGGAGTTTATGCTTTTAAAGTAGTATATAAGTATATATATACATATATATATATAGGGATATTTTAGTAATTTCACTTTAACATTTTGGATTTTATGCTTTTAAAGTAGTGTATATATATATATATATATATATATATATATTTATATATATATATATATATATATATATATATATATATATATATATATATAAAATTGCATCTCCATTACAAACCGCATAGTTGCGGAGCCAATATTGCTCAAGGGGGTTCATTCGAACCCCCTTTGACGGAAAATTATACTATTTTTATACTAATTTTACATGGTTTAAAATATTTTTTATGCATATATAGTAGATGTTGAACCCCCTTCGACTAGTTCGTATGTATATTTCTGAACCCCTCAGTGAAAATCTGAGATCCGCCAATATATATATACATATATATATATATGTATATATATATATATATATACATACATACATACAATCTAGTCAAGTCTACGTGCTCCGCACGTGTATAATATGTTAGTCAAAAGAATTACAACAACTAATGCCTTGTTAAAATAGGTAATGAAAATTAATTTACCTAAATTGAAGAATATTACATGAATTTTATACCTAAACTAATTCTATTCCTAATAACTCCTACATTTAAAAGGACTCATAAATTAAATTAGTTAACCTAATAAAATTAAATAAAAATTTGAAATAAATAGTGAAAAGATAATTTTGTCTATTAAGGAGATTTTTAATGAAGAGTAAAAAGTTCAAATCACTTTTCTAAGGGTTTTCACACTTTTAATATATATATATATATACACACACACACACACTCTGTTTTTAAAAGAGTGTGTTTTAGCCTTTTTATTTTAGATAATTAAGAAGATATTAATAATATTTTTTGAATTTTATTATTCTTTAAATAACAAGACTTTCGACCATAAACAAATATTTTTTTTTTCATAATTAAATTTCAGAAAACGTTTGAAAATTTTGAAAATTAAAAAACAAGTAAAAGTTATTTTCACCCTTTTCATTCTAATTTACTCACAAAAATTCAAAAATAACTCCATTTCATATTCATGATCAAACACAACTCCAATTTGGTTTTCATGGCCACACGCTTACTAAAATGAATTTTTATATAATCAAGAAATTATAAAGATTTTATCTTATTCAAGATATTATTAAGAATAAGTTAGCAAAAAAGTTCTTTATTTTCTAAAAATGAATAGTTTCTTAAAAAGTGTGTCCAAATACATAAAATTAGTGCAATTTACATCTTGACCTAATAGAAGTACCTGTAATTTTGTTAATGTTTAGTCGTAGATTTAGTTAAAAAATGAAGTTAGTCAAAAAATAATGAGTTGGTGCTCCCTAATATTATTTGTCCATTTACAAAATTAACATAAATTAATTAATAATTTTCTATTTCACTCCTATATAGTATCTTTTGAAAGCCTAAACAAGTTAATTCGTTTCAAAATATTTTTTTCGAAAAAGGTAATAAAAGGTAAACTAGTAAAATTAAATATCTTATGTATATTTTGTAAAAGCGTGTAAAGGAAAAAGTGGATAACTAAGATGCTGGAAAATAAGTACTAGAACTTTAGATTGTGTCTAAACATTTTTACTTGAAAAAAAATAAATGTCTTCGTGAATGAAAGTGAAATTTCGTGAATCAATTTCTGAAACTTAAAAATTTTTTGAAGATAAATTTTTCAAAAGGACCAAATTTCATGAACAAACAATATTTTAATTTTTTTAAAAATTAAATTCTACTATCGAAATCTATTTTTAAACAGAAGCCTTGTTTATATAATAGGAAAATGTTCAAATACACCCCTTAAGTTTGTGATTTATTTTAAGAGAAGTATCAATTCGATATAAGTATTCTGTTTTGATGTTTATTTCATTAATTTAAGGCATTAAACATAGATAGACACTAAAAATTTTCTTTAGCTAACAAGTAAATACTCTAATTTTAGGAGTGCACACCTCAGTTCATCCCTATTGTATCTTATAGATATCCAATGCAGATGTAATGCATAAATTTTGAAAGTGTCTAGATAATCGTTTTATAAATTAGAGTATTCAACTGATACAGTTGTCTATATGTAAATCTTCAAAAATTGAATTGTTCTGTTGGCAGTTAAGTACAAATTCAAGTGGCTATCTTTGTATATGCCTTAAATTAATCATCTTTAGTTTCAGAGTATCAAAGCTTAAGTCATCAAGTTAATGCACATAAATTCAATTGTGAAAAAATTATGCTTTATTGAAATTCATTTATTTCATAATATTTCCTTAAATCATACTTCCTCCGTTTGCTTTTCATGGTCATATTTTGAGTTGATATACCCATTAAAAAAAATAACTATTGGCAAGGCTATTTTATCATACTAGTAAAGTGTACATGCTTTGCACGTATATATAAAATAAAATAATATGATAATAAAGATATCAAAGCAACATAACTAAATCTGACTTTTACAAAATAATTTCATAAAGTCCACGTGTATATAAAATAAAATAATATGATAATAAAGATATCAAAGCAACATAATTAAATCTGACCTTTACAAAATAATTTCATAAAGTCGCCTGAACATTCATCTATCACATATATTAAGGTGAACAAAACATCAAATCCATTGGTATCCCAAGAAATAATACCAAACAAAATACTCTTACTATTTAGAATTACACAAATAAAGAAATTTTTATATTTTTGTAAACACATAAAATTAAGGAAATAAATATGATCAATATCATACGAAATAAATAACATAAATTTGTAAACGTGGCCAGATTTAAGGATTATACCAGACAAAGAACAATGAGCAGCTTAGAGAGGGACGAATTTCACGAAAAGTTATAGAAAATCTCCCGAGTTTGCTTAATCTCTCTGTTGTCTTTTGATGAACACAAAAAATAATAATCCAACCCAAAGGATAAACAAGCGAGAAAATGCTAGCTTAACTATCAAACTAACCGTCCACCTTAATTCTGGTTCTCTATTGAATTTATATCATTATCCAATACACAATAAAGGTGCTAGGAAAAGTAATAAATGAGAGACTTGAGATCGATTACCCTTATCGACAAATATAAATTTAAAACTTTAATAAAATAAACTACATGTGATAACAAAAATAGTAGAAAGATTCGAGAAGCATAACTTGGGATTTTTCACGATTGTCTTTTTTCCTTTCTATATATAAAGAACTCTAGACCTAATTTAAACTAAATTAAAAGTCCTAAATATTAGGAGATTTTACACATTAAAAATTTTAAAAAAAAGATTTATAATAATAAGATAATTAGGTTCAATTTACTTCTTACCAAGTTTTTCATTAAATTTTAAGATTAAAAATCTTGAATTTTTTCATACCTATTTAGGATTATTTTTCTGTTGTTTACGTTGGTGTTTTTAAGTTAAATTTAGGACTCCTTTTGTTTCTTTTCTAGACGCTAATTTATGATATTTTTTTTTCTCCATTTTGAGGATTTTTATATGATTTAGGACTCTTTTCTTCTTTCCTACAATAAGGCTTTTGATTTCTCTTTATAGTTAATGCTTTCCTTTTTAAAAGTATTGCTTGATTTTAAATAAAAAATGAAGACAAATAAAATAATTCTAAAATAATTTAAGAAAATATTTAATGACAATTTTGTCTATTACGAAGACTTTTAATGAAGGGTAAAAAGTTCAAATCATTTTTTAAGGTCTTTCACACTTTTAATATATTATAGATATATTATAGATATAGATATAAATTATAGATATAGATTACTACTATTAAATGATATTTATTATTGTGTCTTGAAATTAATTTGAAAAAAAAAATGCTAAGGATAAAATAAGAAAACAAAAATTGTCTTTTCTTGATATGTCGAAAATGACAAGCCAAAATAAAAATTTAATTAAAAAATAAGTAACAAGTAAAAGCGAACGGAAGGAGAAGCACTATAATCTTATTGGAGACATAATTTTTCTTAGCAAGACAGGATAGAGTAGCATTATTCTTGTCGCCTATACTTTTTGATTTTTTTCGAAGTCTTAGGCCAACAAGTAGACAAATCATGCACATTTTGTGGTAAATGCAATTTTTTGGAACGTATCTCTGAAAAATTATAGTGAAAAGGGGTAAATATACCTCTGAACAATTAAAAAGGTCCGTAATATATATTCAAACCAATTTTCCACGTTCCAAGAACATAACTGAGACAACAAAAAATAACAGTGGGAGCTTCGATCCCATGAGTCAACATGTCTTTAGAGGATATACAAAATAAATCGGAGAAGTTATAGACAAATTTAGACCCTTTTCTTTAATTAATTAATAAATTGAGTAATGACTAATATAATGATTATTGCTCCATGGACAAGATTATAATTCAATTAGACACATTATTATGTTTAGGGCCAATCCACATCTCAAGAGAACTCATATTTATTGATTTGGTATTAATACCGTGCATGAAAAAATCTCCTTGTAATAACCTTGGTTGTGATTTATAGAATTTTTTATGTTTTTATTTGTTTGAGCTTCCCCGATGTTGATTTACATTATTTAGGAGTTGTGAAAATGGTTGGCACGATCCTCAATATGTATTTCAGAATGACTTATAGGAGTTTGTAGTTTTAGAATAGCCTTAGATTGATTAGTTTAACTTTAGTCAATAATTTATGATCTGAGCTTCGAATGGTGATTCTGACAGCTTTATTAGATCCGAAATATTGATTTTGAGTTAGTAACATAGTTAGTGTGGGCCCTAGCCTTTATATTGTATTTTGACCTCTTTAACGAAAAATAGTTAATTTAGCCTAAAAGGGGTCTCGGGTTAATTCATTATAAATGATTCCTTTTTGAAAATTTGATGATTTCATTGAGTCTGAAACATCATAATTAACCTATTAGTATTATTAGATTATTTCTACAAGTCTCGAATGAATTTCGAGGATCCATTAAAAATGCTTTTGGTCTTTGATTATTTGTTGGTATTTAGTTTCTGGTGCACTAGATATTCCTTCATCGCGATCGTGTGGCCGGGTGACAATCACAAAAGGTAGTGTAGTTGTGCATCGTGATCACTTGGAGGGAAGTCGTGATGGTGTGGTTTGGTTCGGGTCACTATCGTGATCGCGAGACTCGATCTCTATTGCAATCGGGATTGTCTTCTAATGGGCAACTTCAACGTTGAACCTCACGATCACGTGATGGAGGCTGTGATCATGAGGTACTATGTGCTTGGTAGTGTAAAACCCTTTTTCATGATTTTCTTTATTTTTAGACATTGAGAACTCAAAATTAGACAGTCTCAAAGAAGTGTTTGCCAAATTACATCAGAATAATTTCTAAATCTTGTATTTATCATTTGTCATTGATTTCTTTACAAATCTATCTTCAAAATCATTGATTTTAAACATGTTTTTGGGAATTTTACTTGGTAAAGTATAAAATGAGTTTCTCTTGAATTTAAGCTCGATTTTAACTTGTTTTTGGTCGGATTTTCATCTATAGACTCCTTTTGATTTGAAAAATATAATTCTCAATTTTACCCATGTATTTTTAGAATTGATTTTTGAAGTGATTTAGATTCGGAATCAAATTATATCGATATGAACATCGATGGACTTCTTTTGACTTATAGATGTTGTATTTGAATAGATTGATCGTGTTTGGATATGACTTGAGGGAATAGAGCCTAAGGTTGATGCTTCAGATTGTGTTTTGGATTGTGGATCTTCATTAAAGACGAGTTGGGATGTACCTTGACCTTTTTTTCTGAAGTGTTTATGTGTTGTATGCTTGGTTGCTTGTATTGTGAATCGCTTAAGATTTGGGGGTCCTGCTTAGGTGAAATGGAGAGCATCTCCACGAGTACCGGAGTCTTTTGACAGATTGTAGTTATATAATTGCTCATCTTAGTCTTGCTACTTGGGGATATGCTTAGAGTAGGTTGTAGATTGGGGTGATAAATAGGCGTGTCGAGTCGGATATGGGTTGATCGAAAATGAGTCATGTGAAAATACATAAAATATAAGACCTGACCCATATTTAATATGAATAAAATGGATAAACCCAGTGGATAATATGGATATCCATATTATCCATTACTTCTTATTATGTAAAGAAAAAGTTACTTCTATATTATAAATATTTTTTTCTTTTTTTTCCTTCTATTAGAGTGTGTTTGGTATGAAAGAAAAATTGTGTTTCTCTAAAGAATATTTTCTCAAAAATAAGTGATCGTAAATTGGGCTCACGAGTCGGCTCTCGGGTTGAGGTCAAAATTTAAATCTTGGATATAGTTGAAATTGTGATTTTAATTATGGGTTGGGTCTTGGGTTGGGGTTGTGATTTCAATCTCCAGTCTCAAAATTGTGTTGAAATTTGGAGCTCGAGTTGGTGTTGGGAGTTAGGTCTTGAGACGAATTTGGGTATTCGGTCTCGAAGCTTGAGTCTGGGTCTCAACTCAGCCGTAGTCGTGTTTTGAATGGGGTAATTGTGGAATTTAAAATTTTGGTCTCGGGTTAGTGTCCAAATTTGGGTCTCGAGTCTATGTCTTAAGTTAGGTCTCAAGATACATTTAGGAGTTTGCTCTCAAATTGAGTGTCGTGGTCTAGGGTCAGACACATAGTCAAGGGTAGGATCTTCGATTGGGGTTATAGTCGGGTCTCGAATTGGGACATATGTTGCATCCTGGATCTCGGGTCGGAAGTCAGATCCAAGGTCTAATCTCGTTTTACATCTCGAAAAAAAATTTAGAAATGGAAAAAGTCAATTTTAAAAAAAAAATGTAAAAGAAATAAATTAAGAAAATAAAAATTAAAAAAATGAAAAATCTATATTTATAATAAAAATTGAAAATATTTTTCTTCATTCCAAACACACCCTTAATAAGTATACTTTAGAGATTGATACATCTTCACATACGCCATACTTTAAGGAGAGGAAAATTGGTGGATACACATGGCCTATCCATATTTTAGACAGGAAATTGCATGTCATAGACCCAAATCTGGGTGGCTTTAGATATTTGACCCTAAATAAGAATGTATTTAAAGAATAACCTTCCTTACTTTTTAATATACTAAAAGTACCATTTTGCCCCTCTACACCTCAAATATATTTTTAAACTTTCCATACTCATTTATTTCTCAAATTTAATTTAATTTTTATTTTCACTTTTTTATTTTTTTTCATTTAATTTTACTATTCTATTTTTTTATTATCTTTCACTTTTTATTTTTTTCTTTAATTTTATTTTCATGTTTTAATTCATTTGTCTCAACCTTTTTTTTTTCTTTTTTTCTCAAGAATTATCTATTTCTATTTTTTCTTTTTTTTTTAATTCATTTGTCTTTAACATTTATTTTTTGTTTTTAACAGTTCTCTTTTTTTTTCCTCATTTTTCTCAAACTTTATTTTTTATTTTTTTCTCTCATTTTTTATTTTCTTAATTTTTTTTAATTCTTCACTTTTTTCTTAATCTTTATTTTTTTCTTGCCTTCTTTTGTCTCACTCTCATTTTTTTTTCTATTTTGTTTGATCGATTTTTTCTTTTTTCAGTTCTCTTTTTTCCCTCATTTTTCTCAAACTTTATTTTTATTTTTCCTCTCGTTTTTATTTTTCTCAATTTTTTTAATTCTTCATTTTTTTCTTCATCTTTATTTTTTTCTTTCCTTTTTTTCTCAATCTTTTTTTATTTCTCTATTTTGTTTGATCGTTTTTTTCTTTTTTTCTCAACTTTTATTATATTTTGCTAATAAATAAAAAATTGGATAATCCGTAAAGGTATCTTCTTTTTTTGACATCAAAAAAAAATTAAGGGCATGAATTGTTGTTACGAAGTTCTTTGAAAATTCTTGAGATAAGTCATATCTCTAAGCCGAGAGTTATAGAATATCTCATAAATAAAGACATAATGTGGTAGTGTCAACTCTTGCCCGTGGGGCATAGTTTATTATTTGAAAGTCTTTGAGCTAAGTCTTGCCTCTAAGACAAGAGTTGTAGAACATCTCATAAATGAAGACATAATGTGGTAGTGTCAACTCTTGCCCGTGGTGCATAATTTGTAGTTTGAAAGTCCTTGAGCTAAGTCTTGCCTCTAAGGCAATAGTTGTAGAATATCTCATAAATGAAAACATCACGTGATAGAGTCAACTCTTGCCCGTGGGGCATAATTTGTAGTTTGAAAGTCCCTGAGCTAATTAAGTGTAGAACATCTTATAAATGAAAACATAACATGGTAGAGTCAACTCTTGCCCATGGGACATAATTTGTAGTTTGAAAGTCCATGAGTTAATTAAGTATTGCCTCTAAGGCAATAGTTGTAGAACATCTCATAAATGAAAACAAAACGTGGTAAAGTCAACTCTTGCCCATGAGGCATAATTTGTAGTTTGAAAGTCCTTGAGCCAAGTTTTGCCTCTAAGGCAATAGTTGTAGAACATCTCATAAATGAAAATATAACGTGGTAGAGTTAACTCTTTTTTGTGGGGCATAATTTGTAGTTTGAAAGTCCTTGAGTCAAGTCTTGCCTCTAAGGCAAGAGTTGTAGAACATCTCATAAATGAAAACATAATGTGGTAGAGTCAACTCTTACCCGTGGGGCATAATTTGTAGTTTGAAAGTCCTTGAGCTAAGTCTTGCCTCTAAGGCAATAGTTTTAAAACATCTCATAAATGAAAATATAACGTGGTAGAGTCAACTCTTGCCCGTGGGGCATAATTTATTGTTGGAAAGTCCATGAGCTAAGTTTTGCCTCTAAGGAAATAGCTGTAGAACATCTCATAAATGAAAATATAACGTGGTAGAGTCAACTCTTACCTGTGGGGCATAATTTATTGTTTGAAAGTCCCTGATCTAAGTCTTGCCTCTAAGATAATAGTTATAGGTCATCTCATAAATCAAAATATAATGTGGTAGTGTCGACTCTTGCCCATGAAACATAACTTGTTGTTTGAAAGTCCTTGAGCTAAGTTTTTCCTCTAAGGCAATAGTTGTAGAATATCTCATAAATGAAAACATAATGTGGTAGAGTCAACTCTTGCCCATAGGGTATAATTTGTTATTTGAAAGTCCCTGAGCTAATTTTTTCCTCTGAGATAAGATTTATAAAACATCTCATAAATCAAAATATAATGTGGTAGTGTCGACTCTTGCTCATGAAACCTAACTTGTTGTTTGAAAGTCATAAGTCTTGCCTCTACAATGTAGTAGTGTCAACTCTTGCCCACAAAACGTAGCTTATTGTTCAAAAGTCATAAGTCTTGCCTTTATAATGTGATAGAATCAACTCTTGTCCATGAGGTGTAACTTGAATGGAAGAAATCGGAAAAAAGAACAAAAATAATAAAAAATGCGAAAAAAGAAGAAAATGAAGAAAAATATTAAAAAAACAAAAATCAAAGAAAATGTAGAAGTTGAGAGAGAATGGAAAAACATAAAGGTGGGTAAAAATGAAAAAAATATTAAATAAAAATAAAGGTCGAGAAAATTTAAAAAGGAAAAAATCAAAGAAAAATAAAAAAAATTATTTTTAATAAAAGTAGATATTGAAAGGTGTAAAGAAAAAAAAGTAAGGATTGAGAAAAACTAAAAAGAATATAAAAAAAAAAGACAAAAGAAAAAATAAAAAATAAAAAATAAAAAAGAAAAAAAAGTTGAGTGGAAAAAAGAAAAAAAGTAAGGGTTGAGAAAATTAAAAATAAAAAATAAAAATCAAAGTAAAATTAAAAAGAGAAAAAAAAATAAAAGTTGAAAGATATAAATATTGAGTTGTTATGCATTATAAGGATCATTTATGTAATTTACACTATTGATCAGGGGCAATTTTGTCCAAAAGAATATTAGTTAATAGGTAAAGGTTATTTTAAGAAAACTTTTTTATTTGGGGCTAAAATTTGAAAGTCCCCCCAATTTAGGTCTATTTGTTAGATTCACCCTATTTTAGAATGGATAATATGGGTTGACCCATATTTGATCCACTATTAAATGGGTTGGATACCCAACTCATTTAATATGGATAAAAAGGGAACATAACCATATAATTTATCCATTTTGCCACCCCTAGTTGAAGATAGTTAGCTTATTGACTGGAATAATTGATAGTGGATACCTATATTAGAGCTTGAATCATGTTTAGTGGATCTTGCTATGATGATCGGGGCTTACTGACATTTTAGGGTATAACTATATTATTATTATTATTATTATTATTATTATTATTATTATTATTATTTTGACAGAATGATTGAGGTTCACAAAATACTTAAAGTAAAAATGGACTTGTAGTAGTTGGGAAGATTATTGGGGTTTAGAGCATATTATTAACCAACACAACTTTTTTAGTTATTTTGTCTAATAATGTAATCATTGGAATAGTTGAGACTTATTATATGGAATAAGCTTGATTTGGGTTCGTTTTGATATATAATATTATGTGATTGTTTATTATTTTTGTATTGTCTGTGTGGGAGCTTATTTATGAATATTATTATTGACTTGAGAGATTATTATTATTGTGATGCTTGAGAGAGGTTTGAATTGATATTTAACTTATGTCATCGATGATGTAATACCCTTACTTGTTTCAGTAAATAACTGCATACTTGATTAAAATTCAGGGACTGAATTTCTTAAGGTGGGGAGAATGTAATACCCCACGATACACAATATCTATTATATAATTAGTAAAAAAAATAATTTACTATAAAAAAGGGATAAAGAAATAAATTTTATCAAATACTTGACATAAATGGTAATGGGTCAGGCCATCTACCAATTAAAAAAATATAAATAACATAAATATCAACCCTTTTGGAAGTAATTACACTTTCTCCCACTTTTTTAATTACTTTACTCTCTCTCCCTATTAATATAAATAACATAGCTGACATATGCATAACATTTTGTGTATATGTTAGGATTTTTATAATATGTTTAGGGAGTTGGAATTTTTTGTAATATTGAAAACATAAGTTGGATATTTGTGTAATTTTTAGTTAAAAAAAAGGATAAATTACACAAAACTCAAACTTAAGAGACTATATCAATATCCCTTACATTTTTTAAATTTACTTTAAATTTCGATTTTCAACTTTACTCTTGATACATATCAACAAAACCCCACATCCTATTTTTACTCCACCACTAACTCATGCAAGATATATTTTTTTTTCAAAGATTTCCTTCACTAAAATTTTTCTTAATTTATAATCAATTAAAACTTCTTCGATATCCAAATCATTATTTTTCCAACAAAGGTCAACATTAATAAGCTGTTAATTTGGTTCAATTGCCTTAGTAGAGTCATCATATATATGATTCAACCATGTGGAAGACAAGAAATCAAGAAAAAATATTCACCTAACTGGAAAACAACTAATAATTAAGGTTGAAACAAAATAATGATAACTACAAAGTCATAATCGTTAGTTAAAATATCCTCCATATTCTTCAAATCGTCAATATACTAAATTAAATTATAAATTTTTTCAGTTATTTTAAAAAGGTGAGTTAATTGTTAAAATGAATTTTAAGCTAATTCGCTTGATACATATATAAAAATATTAGTTTTCTACATACATTTTCATAGTGTAACGGTGATACAGTTGTTGACTGAGCATTCTAATGTCACTATTCTAGTCGTTTTAAGCCTTGTTTTGAGTATGATTCTATGCTATATGGGTTGATAATGAGATAAATATGTATCAAAGTGTTAAATCATGTATTTACAATGGTTACAAGTGTTTTCTAACAAGTTTGGGTTCAATTGTATCACTTAGAGTTCAATCCGAGAAACTAGTGTTACTAGCTTGAGCTAGGTGCTTTTCTAGTCTATCTTATTGGATTCTATTGTGTTCTATGTGTTCCTTATGGTTTTAAATGTGTCATTATATGTGGAATAACTTGTTAGAAGTGTACAAAGTTCAATTGAGTCAAGGAAAGTGTCAAAACATTGAGTGGGAGATCATGGAAAATTGCCTAGTCTAAGCTCTTGTTTTTTATTCGTCGTGATGGATGTTGTGTTGTTTGATACTCTAATTCGTGTGGTGTTTTATTGTTGGATCCTTTGTGATATTAATATGATGATATATGAATGATATAAAGGCTGAAAAATCATTGAAAAGACACCACAAGACAAGGGATGAAAGGAGGAAGGACCAACACTTAACCAAAATTCGGAGGACAACTTCCAGTAGCACCATGCAATTTGTGTGCATCGAATGTTCTATTCCTATGGAATATAGGGTGCGTCGCATTCTCCATTCTATATAAATAGAGGGTACAACGCATGGTCTACTCCACCCCTGGGCATTTCAAGCTAAATCAATTTCTACACGGACTTGGCTTACCCTTATGCTATAAATACATGTTGTATCACGTTTTTACATATCTTTGGACAAATTTTGGAGATCAAGGGGATTATACAACTTCATAATTAGGTTTTTATTGGTTTTATTTAGTTCATTCATGTTTTTAATCATTAATTACAACCTTGTGATTACGATTATGACTATGCGTGGCTAAACGCCCCTTTTCGGGGTTAAGGCCAAAGACATGATTACTTTTGTTTTGACTTGAATTCGTTTAGTTTGCTTATCATTTTTGGTTGTGTGTTCATATTTAATTTAAATATTTTAAGGATTTGCGACCCTTAGAATATATCAATTGTCTACCTTATGATTTCGGGTGAGGGAATAGGGGATAGAATATGGAGATGAATAGAGTATGGTTTGTATTCCTTTTTGAAATAAGGAATTCAAATTAGTATATAGGACATATATGTACTTAGATACCTTACTTGATTCACACGCAGGATGATAGCTTAAATAATCTAGCTGGATCATTACATCCCCACTCAATGATGTAGTTCTAAGGTTCAACTTAGGTAAAGGAATAGAGGTTGGGAAACCATAATCACGCAATTAAACCTATGAGTCTACAAACAAGATAAGTAAGTTAATGAATGAAATTCAATAACATGGTATGATTGTCGAAAGTTCTTTGACCCCGGGTCTTCTTCCATTGATTGTCTTAAGATCTTTAATTTCCGTATTGTTTACTTTTCTACAACTTACAAATCTCAAACTTTTTTTGGTTAAGATTGCATCAATTGAATCTAAATTGTGAACTAAAATAGAATCGTGGTTAAATCAAGTCTCTGTGGGATCGATACTTCGCTTCTTGAAGGCCACTTTGCTACTTCATAAGACCACGTACACTTGCGTGTGCGCTTGGACGCTGTCAAGTTTTTGGTGTCGTTGCCGGGGACTTGTTATTGGGAAATTGTTTATTTTAGTTTTACTTTTAGATTTATTTGGTGTTTTTACGCTTGGTCTTGGTTTTGTTATTGCAGGAAACAAGTTTTTAGGTAGATAAATAGTTTTTTTTGCTTGGTCCATGCACTGAGTGACATAAGGGGGGCATTAACTTGATGCCCCTATAACTATTTAAAACATTGGGCTTGGGGGAGCCTAAATCGACACCAGTGGTTATGCAGCTCACAGACGGATCCATAACATATCTGGAAGGTGTAATATAGGATGTCCTCATAAAGGTTGGTAAATTCATTATACCTACTAAGTTTTTTGTTCTTGATTTTGAGGCAGACGAACAGGTACCAATCATCTTAGGACGTCCATTCTTAGAAACGGGAGGGGCCTTGATTGATGTTATAGAAGACACTCTCAAGATGAGGGTAGATGATGAAGAGGTGGTATTTGATGTTTACAAAGCACCCAGTGTAACGTCCCAAATTAAAGATTTGTGTATGATCAATGTTATTGAAAGGGACAAGTGTGGGGTGAGTAGTCCGCCAAAGACCTCTTCGGACTACCTGATGAAGAGGCCCAAGTTGAATTCAATGTTTCCTAATATGATGAAGATTAATGTTGACCTTAGGAGTGAAAATTCAAGAGGTCTAAAATGAATGAGAAAATATCTCTCAAAAGGAAGTAAAAAGGTGAAGGAATATGGTTGAGTTGAGTTGGGTCGTGCCGCGATACTAAATCAGACGTTTCTTGGGAGGCAACCCAAGTTAGTTAGGTATGTTTTCTTTTTAGTTTTTTTAGTTTTTATTTCGCGTAGTTTTTGTTTTTGGTTGAGTCACAGGTTAATGGGAAGTCTGAGTACCATAAACTTGAGTTAAGGAGCATGACAAAAATTGAGTGTGGGGTCCCATGGATCTTCTTTATATATAAAAATGATACTAGCTAGGCCTAGAGGCCTTAGGGAGTATTTCTATCTTTACTTTTAAGTTCACTTTTGGGACAAAGTAGATTTTTAACTGTGGGGTGGGGAAATTCGTAAATTTTGGCTCAATTTAAAATTTTTTAGGTTAGGAATAAGTGAGATATTATTGTTGGTTCTAGTTTTGATTACATGATGCAAGTGAGTTTATTTTTAAAAGAATATTGATTGAATGAATTACTATTTTTGAGACTCCTAGGCTCATATATGTGACTCTTGTACTTGTTGGCTTAATTTTGAATTCATGATATTGTTTAGTTGGGAGTCTATGATGATCCTATTGAGTTGAGCATGTTCCATGTGAGTGTGAGATTTTTGTATATTCCTTGTTGCATGTGATGTCTAGAACATTCTCGGTATGTGTGTAAAGCAAAATAAAGAGTGTGGGTTTAGGAGATGATATAAGCATTTCTTTGATAGCCTTGTTTTTACCTTCTATTTGTCCTACCCTTTGTGCATTATCCTAGTTAACCTCCATTGAGACTTTAGCCTTTTCTTTGGTAGCCTCATAAGTAGCCTAATCCCTTCTTTGATAGACCATAATTTGATCCAAAAAGCTCTGAAGTGTTTTAATGGAAAGTTAATTGAGTAAGGAGTTTGAGAAATTGAGGAAGAAAACAGTGAATTTGATGCCCCAAGGTAATGGTTATTAGTGTTAATAATTGATGTGTGGAGGATTGGTGTGATATAATTATCCTAAAAATATTGTCATGATTGTGAAAAAAGAGAAAAATTAATTCATGTGGTAGTAAGCTATACGCCCACCAAGTGTTTGTGAAAATGCTTAAAAGAGATGGGGCAAAAACAAAAGGTATAGGTGGATGAAAAAGTGTAATTTGGTTGTTGGAGATTGGTTATAAATGTATAATGTAGTGTATTAAAGCTCTTAGAGAGGTTAGTCACTATTTCCAAATAGTTTCTACCCGTCTCTTAGCCTACGTTACAACTTAAAAAAGATCTAATTGATCCTAAGTTCATCGTTCTGATATTAGTGGAGCATTACACGAAGAGCAAGCCTACGGTTCATTGTGTGTAACTTATGAATTCTTTGTGAGAGTAAGCGTAATTTGATTCGTTTGCCCATCATATGATGAATTGCTTAATTGTGAGTGATTATGGGTAACTCTCTTGTTATGAGGGGCACATGTTTGATAAATGTGGGTGACTTGTATGATGTCCTTGATTGAATGATAAACATGATTTTTTCAAGTAGGTGAGTCAATTCTTGAGGCTAGGAGGTTTTAAAGTAATTTTCATGAGCTTTTAATTATGTAAATAACATGCTTAGTGTAGTAACTTACATTCTGTGTAGTCATTGTAGTGCTAGGTTGGGTGTCTTGAATTTAGTGGAAGTGTAGAGTTTTCTTAGTTGATAATGATTATAGTTAAAAGTTGCTTGAGGACGAGCAAGGCTTTAAGTGTGGGGTGGTGATGTTGGGTGTATTTATGCATTCTAGTGTCACTATTCTGGTCGTTTTAAGCTTTGTTTTGAGGATGATTCTATGCTATATGGTTGATAATGAGATAAATATGTATCAAAGTTTTAAAGCATTTGTTTACAATGGCTACAAGTGTTTTCTAAAAAGTTTGGGTTCAATTGTATCACTTAGAGTTCAATCGGAGAAACTAGTGTTACTAGCTTGAGCTTGGTACTTGTCTAGTCTATCTTATTGGGTTCTATTGTGTTCTATGCGTTCCTTATAATTTTAAATATTTCATTATATGTGGAACAACTTGTTAGAAGTGTACAAAGTTCAACTGAGTCAAGGAAAGAGTAAAAACATTTAGTAGAAGATCATGGAAAATTTCCTAGTCTAAGCTCTTGTTTTTGATTCGTCGTGATGGATATTGTGTTGTTTGACCCTCTAATTCCTGTGGTGTTTTTTTGTAGGATACTTTTTAAGATTAATATGATGATATATGGATGATATAAAGGCCGAAAAATCATTGGAAAGACACCAATAGACAAGGGATGAAAGGAGGAAGGACCAACACTTAGGGTGCATTTTTTTTTATTAAGACGTCTGAATCTGAATGGATATCTGAATGATTGAGATGTTGTTTCTAGATCTGAAGACTAAATGATTAAGTCTGTTTGTTTTTTAACATCTGAATGTACGTAATATATTTATTCGTAATAAGTATGCAATTCAAATTAAAAAAGTAATAAAATATTATATTATATAAAAAAAAAATTGATAAAGTATTAACTTAAACATCCAAAATTATTATTTGAGTGATAATTAAAATATTTAAGATAAATATATTATGTGAAATATAATTATTGAACTATTTAAATTATTAAAAAAAATATATCGATTAAAAATTATTATGATAAGATATAATTATAAAAAAATTAAATTTAACATAAAGTAATCTATCAATTAAACCGATCCAACAAACTAAAATAATTAGTCAAATATAATTTTGACTTAGATACATAAATATTAAATGAATAACTAATTAATAATCATCTAATTTTAACATTCCACTATTGAAAAAATCAAATAACTAAATTACTGAACTCTTAAATGGTTCAACTTCAATGCATTAACTTGAATGCAAGTTCTTCACGTATATTGTGCATTATCTTAGAATCTTCAACTGTCCAGCTAGGTCCGCTTGTTTCCTCAAATGTTTCTTCTTGTTGTCCTTCTTCATCAAATATTACTTGAGATATATCAAATTGATTAAACAATTCATCATTGATGCATTTCTTTCTAATAAAATTATTAACTGCAAAACATGCAATAACAACATCTCTTTGGATATTGATAGGATATGGAGCCATCTTGTCCAATATAGGAAATCTTGCTTTCAGTACTCCATACGAACGTTCGATAACATTTCTAAGTTGTGCATGAACATGATTAAACTTTTCCTCCTTAGTTATGGCATGCCTACGGTGATAATCTCCGTGCCAATATCTAACATTACGATACGGTGCCAGAAATTCTCGAGTATTTGAATATGCCACATCACATAGATAATATTTATCTGACATTAAAACAAAAAAATTAATTTATCATATTGAAAGGCTAAATAATTATTTTAATCATTTAAACTTTATTACTTACTAGATGGAGGAAATGGAAAGCCATTATTTGGATTAGATATAACTTCTGTTAGAACTCGTGCATCATGTGCTACCCCTTCCGATCCAGCATAAACATAAGTGAAGACCATATTAAAGTCACATATTGCCAGAACATTCTGATAGCATTTACCTTTTCCTCTTCCTCTGTAAATAATTTGTTGATTAGCAGGAATAACAGCGTGTACTAATGTCCCATCTAGTGCACCTATTGCTCCCCGTCAATTATACATTTGTGTCAACATAATAATTCTTTTTTCTAAAATTCTATAATAATAATTTAAAGTAGTACCCTAAAAATTCTTCGCAACCTCTTATTATGAGAACCAGCAATATTCATATTCGAATCAAATGTTGTAGATATAACCATCTCTTTTATAAATTTCATCATTGCCTCAAGAACTTCATGAAAATACTTGTGCACCGTTTGCGAAGAATGCTGAAATCTTCTCTTAATAACGACGTAGCGCTCATTATGTCTTATAATAGTTAAAAACATTGTTATCTTTTCTTCAACAGATATATGTTTGCTATCAGTGAGCCATCCATTTTGTTTAAAATGTTGACATAGCCGAACATATGCATCACGTGACATGCGTATCAATTCTATACATTATCGATTAGAACCAGACAATAATTCTAATGTATATTTTTGACCAGATAAAGATGATGTTAAATCTTTATTTCTTCGATCATATGTGAGTCTATAATATTTTCTTTGCCAATATAAGCTCATCAACAATAATATTTGATCATCAATATCCATATTGAATTTGTTCTACAAATAAAAAAATAATGCACAATAATAAGTACAACTATCTACATATTTTGCAAGATCAGGAATTACATATAACAATACCAAAGTGATTATAAAAATTTTATACTCCTCAAACATAGCAAAACATAAAAACAATGTAGTTCACCAACAAACATGTTTCATAAGAATCACATATAGCATTACAAAGTTTCAAAAATTATTATAAAAATTAACTAAAAAACATAAAAACTAGATTTCTAGAAATCTCTGCGTCTAATAAATATACTAGTAATTCACAAAATTAAAGAGTATCCATTTTTTCCCCATGACTTTAACCTAATTCTCTAATTTATCAGTCTTTGTTAGTTTCATCCATACTTTTCGATAGCTATTACCTTTACAGAGTATACTAACGGTTGCAGAGTACAATGGATCTCCCCATCCAAGTTCATCTAACTTTTCCATACATTCCTCAACTTTAGGAGAACTATTTTTATTAATTAATAATTCTAATGTGGTACTTATTTTCTCATCAATTTTCAATCGGGATGATGTTTTTTTCTTTTCTTTCCCAATTTTTTTTTTCAATTGAAATTAAAGATTGAGATGGAAAATCTTTAAAAGCTTCTTCATTTTTGTCATCAATTAGATCTTGTAAATCACCAAGATCTATATTAGTAGATGCAAAAGGAGCACCAGGTCGCAGAGTTGTACAACTTGAACTCCAACCATGAACGCCTGTTGCAGTAGAACACTCAAAGAGTGTTGTACAAAGTTCTGGAAAGGCTAGTGGTGATCTCTTGGATATCTTTTCTTTTGGATGAACCTATATTCAAATATAAGAAGTCATACTTTTTATGTACACCTTAAATTGCTCTCTTTATAGTAAAATAAAAGGAGAAAAAATACTATATAATGAACTAACCTTTATATATTCTTCCCACTCACTATTAGACATGTGAATGGTATTGGTTGTTGATCATAAATATCGCCCGTCTTTTTAGTTAGTGGAAACCAAGCTTGATATTTTTCTTCTATATAATCGTATTGGTTCTTCATCTTCTTTTGTGTAGCTACAAAGTTATGCGTAGTCACCAAGACTTCTTTAATTCTATCCCATGATTCAACTTTCAAACTACTTCCACATCTCCCGTTCAATGATACTTCTTGAATACAAGATTCTAAAAATGTTTTTAGAACATCCATTCTCCAAATCAATCTGTCACTAGTTTGTTCCATAACTGAAATATAAAATTCTAATTTATTATCAAATATAAAATTAATAAAATAAAAAATTCATTCCATAACTGAAATTTCAAATTACAATTTTTTAACATTACAAATAAAACCCCAAAAAGCTTAAAAAGAAAGCAAAATAGTAAGTAATCAAGAATTTATTAAGAGACAAAAATAAAACACACCCAAAAAAATAAAAAAATATTTATTAAAAGAAAAAAATCTAGTTTAAACTCAGCTTTGAACATGAACCTATATGAACACAAAGTTCATAAAATATTACTGTACTTGGTTTACTACTGTAAATAAATTTAACTAGTTATTGAATATATGCTCCTGCTTTGACAAGAAATAATCAGAGTACAAGATACAATAAAAATCAACAAATTCAATTATACCATATAGATACGCCAAGAAATGTCTAATGTTTCAAAACGCTGATATTGGTCATAGGCCTACATAGAATGTTGAAATTAAAAAGTCAGTCATATTATGAGAGATGTATTCTTTTTTCTTTTCTTAATAAATATAAATAAATAAGACTAGCAGCTTAACAATAATGTGATTCCATATGATTCTATTTATCACTCTTTAACAATAATAATGTGAAACACAGATCCCTACCAATATAAATAGATTACATAAAAGTTTATATACTATTTGAAAAGATGCATAAGTCAGTATTGCTCATACAGAATCTATGGAAACTTCCCATAACAAGAAGAGCACATGGACCCTTCTACAAAATTTGCAGGCAGCGAACTGCATTTTTCATGTTCACACCTCTCTACAACCTAGAAATTCTGTTTCTTGACACACTAATTTCCAAAGACTATAAGCTATATATATCTTCAAAGCATGATAAGGTTACTAGGTACTTTCAGAAATAATGCAATACATATCTTCCCAGAACTAGTAAGCTAGAAAACTGAAGTATTTATAAAAAGTTTTGGTGAATCATACCTGAAAGAGAAGGAAAGCAACATGAAGAGGAAGAGAGAGAAGGAGAAACATGAGGTGAGGGAGAGAGAGAAACGTGAAGAGGGAGGGTGACGAGAGAGGGTGAAAACAGTGTGTATATAGAGAGGAAAATAACAGTGAGAGAGTTTTGAGGGAATACATTTTAAAAAGAGTCTTAATAGTATTCAGACTCTTTTTCATATCTGATTGATTCAGAGGATATTAGATATATTAAGAGGCAGTTTTATAAAAATGTAATTAATGGACTGAAGTCTGAACCATTCAGATTCAGACCTCCATTAAGTGCAAACAAATGAGGCCTTAACCAAAATTCGGAGGACAACTTCCAGTAGCACTGTGCAATTTACGTGTGTCGCATGCTCGATTCCTATGGAATAGAGGGTGCGTCGCATGCTCCATTATATAGGAATATAGGTTGCGATACATAGTATACTCCACCCCTGGGCGTTTCAAGCTAAATCAACTTCTACACAAACTCGGCTTACCCTTATGCTATAAATACATGTTGTATCACGTTTTTACATATCTTTGGACATATTTTGGAGATCAAGGGTCTGCTACAACTTCATAATTAGTTTTTTATTGATTTTATTTAGTTCATTCATGTTTTTAATCATTAATTACAATCTTGTGATTACGATTATGACTATGCGTGGCTAAATGCCCTTTTCCGGAATTAAAGCCAAAGACATGATTACTTTTGTTTTGAATTAAATTCGTTTAGTTTGCTTGTCATTGTTAGTTGTATCTTCATCTTTAATTTTACTATTTTAAGGATTCACGACCCTTAGAATACATCAATTGTCTACCTTTTGATCTCGGGAGAAGGAATAGGGAATAGAACATGGAGATGAACAAAGTATGGTTTGTATTCCTTCATGAAATAAGGAATTCAAATTAGTATCTAGGACAGGGATGTACTTAGATACCTTACTTGATTCACAAATAGGAAGATACCTTAAATAACCTAGCTGGATCATTACATTCCTGCTCAATAATATAGTTGTAAGGTTCAACTGAGGTAAAGGATTAGAGGTTGGGAAACCATAAACACACAATTAACCCTATGAATCTACAACTAAGATATGCAAGTTAACGAATGAAATTCAATAACATGGTAGATTGTCGAAAGTGCTTTGACCCTGGGTCTTCTTACATTGATTGTCTTAAGATCTTTAATTTCCGCATTGTTTACTTTTCTATAGTTTACAAATCCCAAACTTTTTTTTTGGGTACGATTGCATCAATTGAATCTAAATTGTGAACTAAAATGGAGTCGTTAAATCAAGTCTTTGTGGAATCGAAACTTGGTTTCTTAAAGGCCATTTTACTACTTGATAACACCACGTACACTTGCATGTGCGCTTGGCCGCTGTCAAGTTTTTGGCGCCGTTGTTGGGGACTTGTTATTTGGCAATTATTTATTTTAGTTTTACTTTTAGATTTATTTGTTATTTTTACGCTTGGTCTTGGTTTTGTTATTGCGGGAAATAGGTTTTTAGGTGGATAGTTGGCAAGGGATCGGGAGTTGGTAGAACCAAGCCCTGAACCCGAGAAAGACTTCACCAACGTAGGAGAGAAGCAATCCTTCTCCCCTGAATTCCTCAAATCCAACAAGACCTAGAGAATACTGCTACAATGGCTGAAGAACAGGCAACCCGAAGGATAGTTAGGGGAGTGGCAGTCCCACTTCCGATGAACTTAACTTCCCCCAATTCAAAGACTGATAGTTGGGGGGAATTTTGAATTAAAACACAATATGGTGCGGCTTCTTATTAGAAGTGGACAGTTTGCAGGGATTTCACGCGAGGATCCACAAGTCCACTTGCAGACCTTCATTGAGCTTACTCATACATTCACTCCGAGTGGGGTGAGTATAGATTATGTGAGGCTGGAACTATTCCCCCATTCACTTTTGGGGGAAGCTGAAAGGTGGTTGAATACGGAGCCGGCCAATTCAATTACATCATGGGATGACTTAGGCAGAAAGTTCCTCATCAGATTATTTTCATCAGGCAAGACTGCGAGACTTCGCAGTGAGATAGTGATCTTCAAACAGAAGCCTGATGAAAACCTCTATCATGCTTGGGAATGCTTCAAGGCTCTTCTTCGGGATTGTCCACACCACCAACAGTCCAATGAGGTACTTGCACATACTTTTGTAGAAGATCTTGATTATAATACGAAGATTTTGCTAGATTCAGCCGCAGGTGGTCAAGCGTTGGAGTTGAGTTATATTGAGTTGTACACATTACTGAACCGCATAGAATAAGAAAATCCAGAGTGGCATTCAGATCCTAGAAGTACCATGAAAAGCATTATGGGTGTGTTGGAAGTGGACCAATTCACAGCCTTATCAACACAAGTTTCTGCCATACAAAATTTGATCAACACTCAGTTCAGCAGCATGAAGTTGGGAGCATCACAACCTGTAGCCACAATTAATGTCATCCAACAAGCTGCAGGGTGGTGTGAGGTCTGCAAAAATAATGGCCATTTAGCAGCTATGTGTGCTTCAAATTTGGTAATGCTCAAAGGCCAAATTATGGTAATGCCTACAATATGAAGTGGAAAAATCTGCCACCAAATCATCCATGGAACTCTCCACAGCCACAGGCCCAACCAAATCAGTCAACTAGAAACATGAAAGAGATGTTAAAGCAGATTCTAGCAAATAAAACACAGTTGACTACAGACATGAAAAATCATCAAGCGGCTACAAGAAGTTTAGAGTTTCAAGTGGTCCAATTATCACAGGCAATGAATACTAGACCACAAGGTGATTTACTAGCAGATATAGAAAATCCAAAGCAAGTTATGGCAATAACCTTGAGAAGTGGTAAGATCTTCAAGGAGAACCTCCCAAGGCAACAAAATAGGTAGATGATGATGTGGTGATCCAACTGTTAAATGATAGGGTTGCTAAAAATTCAAGGAAGTCTGTGTACTTGAAAGAAAAAATTGTTGAACCAGAAGCGAAGAAGACACTGCCACTACCCTTCTCTCAGAGGCAAATTAAAGCGAAGGAGGACGCAATGTTCAAGAAGTTCTTTGATACAATCAGAGAGCTTCACATTAACTTACCTTTATTAGATGTTTTGCAGAGTATGCCTAAGTACACAAAGTACTTGAGGGATATGGTTGTAAAAAAGGTGAAATTACAGGATGTGGGAGCAATAATACTTACTGAAGAGTGTAGCGCTGTGATGACAAAGAAAATCCCTAAGAAATTAAAATATAAGGGGAAGTTTGCTATCCCTATTCAAATTGGGAGTAAAGTGGTCCATGCACTGAGTGACTTAGGGGAGAGCATTAACTTGATGCCCCTATTACTGTTTAAAACATTAGGCTTGGGGGAGCTAAATCAACACCAGTGGTTATACAGCTCGCAGACGGATCCATAACATATTTGAAAGGTGTAATAGAGGATGTCCTCATAAAGATTGGTAAATTCATTATACCCGCTGACTTTTTTGTTCTTGATTTTGAGGTAGAAGAACAGGTGATAACGCGTTGATGATAGGCGTATTTACACGCCTAAAGCACTGATGATAGGCGAATTTACACGCCTATAGTTCTATATTTTACCCATATTTTAGCCATGTTTTGAGGACAAATTATATAATTCATGCACTTTTAGTCTTTTTTCCTGTAAGTGAGCTAACGAACATGATTAGCAAGTTTTCAGGTATAAATGATGCAGAATTAAGCATTTTATGGGTAACTTGACGCCAAAGAAAGCTTCACGAAAGGAGGAAACCAAATCTTGGATGCCAAGGACCAAAAGTGGCGCATGGAAAATCTGTCCCGGGCAAAAACAGCAATTCTGAAGACTTTGGGGACTAGCAGTAACTTATTAGGATTAGGATAATGATACCTTAACCTAGTAGGATGGGTTAAGTAATTCATTAGCTTAGTAGGAATAGGATATGGGTATTATAAATACCCTATTTTGCTAGAGATTTTAATACTTTGAATTACAATTCTAATTCTACTTTTCAATTCTTATTCTACTTCCGCAAGACCTTTTCTATTAATTCTACTTTTTATTCTTCTTCTATTCATCTATTCAATTCTTAATTTCCGCAACAAGAGAAATGTTACTTTGCAAAGAAGTCACGCCTAACGCCTACCACACCTTGCTACACGAAATATTTATTGTGGTTTAATAACAATGTCTATGGTGATTTCCTTCGCACTCATGGGTAACTAAACTTTTCTGTTGGGGTTATGGAAGCCATATGAGATACTATCTATTGCTATGAGTTTGTGAATTCGTGACACGTATATTGCTTATATCATTATTCTCTTCATCTCAATCTAAATTCATTGTGGTTGCAAACGCATAGAATACGCCAGTATAGCATTAACATGTTTGAAAGAAAGGTTATATGTCTGGAAAAGAGATAATGTCAAGGTAATAGGGTCCCATCCCCTATTAAAAAGTTAGTGCCGTAACTGGATTAACCTCTTGGAGAATTTGTACCGTTAGATACGCTTTAAGCTCGAAAGAGTTAAAGTGAAATAGTCCTTGTTCAGGTCGAAAGACACTTGGATTTACCATCGAATACAATTCTCTATAAGCACATGCAAGTCTGAACTCCGCATAACTCATAGCCAATAGAGACGTACAACTCATAAGGTGGACATAACCCCAACTTCTCAATTCTCATCGTTTACATCTTACTAAACATTCTTTCTTTTTACATTGCTATTTCTGTTTTTTCTCTACTATTTGGTTACATTACTTGCACAACAATACTCCCCCTTTTTCGAGACTTTCACTAAAAGTCTAATAATCTTCGCTTACTTGCTGACCAAGCTATTCCCTGTGGGATCGATACCCAACCCAGTTGGGTTCTATATTTGACAAACGACCGCTTTACACTCTTACGAGAGCTGTAGATTGAGCGCTATCAAGCACCATAATTTACCCATATTTTAGCTAAGTTTTAAGGACAAAATATATAATTCCTGCATTTTTAGTCCATTTTCCTGTAAGTGAGCTAACCAACGTGATTAGCATGTTTTCAGGTATTAATGATGAAGATTACAGCACTTTGTGGACCTTTGGGAAGCAAAGTAAAACTTCGCATAAAAGGGAAGACAGCTTTTGGAAGCTTATGGACTGAATGTGACGCATGGAAAACTTGTCCCGGGCAAAATCAGTATTTTTAAATACTTAGGGATGCAACAGTAATTTAGTAGACAAAGACCTTATAAAAACCCTATTGTTGAATTTTTCAGAATGTTATGTTTTTATTCATAATTCACGTTACAGAATCTGTAAGTTTGAAGAGAGGGAAAAACGGCAAACACGTGAGCAACGAGGGGAGCAAAATCGTCAATCCCTTTTGACGCCAATCTCATCCCCACCGTGAGATTATTCGAGCTTTGGTATGATGATGATGTTTATTGTGATCTTCGTTGTAATCATGAGTAGCTAAACTTCTCTGTTAGGGTTATGGAAGCCTTTTGATATACTATCTATTACTATGAGTTTGTGAATTCTTGATACGTATGCTACTTATATCATTACTCTCTTCATCTTAATTACATTCTTGTGGTTGCAAACATATAAAATACGCCATTATAGCATTAACTTGTTCGAGAGAAAAGTTACATGTTTGGAAAAGAGAGTGTGACAAGGAAATAGGGCTACCAACCCCTATTTACACGTTAGTGCCGTAACTGGATTAACTTCTTGGAGAGTTTGTACCGTTAGTTACACGCTTTAAGCTCGACAGAGTTAAAGTGAAATAATCCTTGATGGTTGAGAAACACTAGGATTTACCATTAGAATACGAATCTCTATAAGTGCATGCATGTCTGAATTCCGCATTACTCATAGTTAATAGATACGTGGAACTCATAAGGTGGACATAACCCTAACTCATAATTCTCATTGATTAAATCTTACTAAACAAAGCATTCCGTTTTTTTTTACTTTGATATTAGAAATTCACGCCTAAACCATCCCCCCTTTCTGTAGAATTTTCGACCAACAGTCTGCTAATAATTGCAACACTTAGTGACCAAGTATTCCCTGTGGGATTCGACACCCAACCCAGTTGGGTTCTATATTTGACAGCAACCGCTTACACTCTATAGAACCCAACTGGGTTGGGTGTCGAATCCCACAGGGAATACTTGGTCACTAAGTGTTGCAATTGTTAGCAGACTGTTGGTCGAAAATTCTACAGAAAGGGGGGATGGTTTAGCCGTGAATTTCTAATATCAAAGTAAAAAAAATGGAATGCTTTGTTTAGTAAGATTTAATCAATGAGAATTATGAGTTAGGGTTATGTCCACCTTATGAGTTCCACGTATCTATTAACTATGAGTAATGTGGAATTCAGACATGCATGCACTTATAGAGATTCGTATTCTAATGGTAAATCCTAGTGTTTCTCAACCATCAAGGATTATTTCACTTTAACTCTGTCGAGCTTAAAGAGTGTAACTAACGGTACAAACTCTCCAAGAAGTTAATCCAGTTACGGCACTAACGTGTAAATAGGGGTTGGTAGCCCTATTTCCTTGTCACACTCTCTTTTCCAAACATGTAACTTTTCTCTCAAACAAGTTAATGCTATAATGGTGTATTCTATATGTTTGCAACCACAAGAATGTAATTAAGATGAAGAGAGTAATGATATAAGTAGCATACGTATCAAGAATTCACAAACTCATAGTAATAGATAGTATATCAAAAGGCTTCCATAACCCTAACAGAGAAGTTTAGCTACTCATGATTACAACGAAGATCACAATAGACATCATCATCATACCAAAGCTCGAATAATCTCACGGTGGGGATGAGATTGGCGTCAAAAGGGATTGACGATTTTGCTCCCCTCGTTGCTCACGTGTTTGTCGTTTTTCCCTCTCTTCAAACATACAGATTCTGTAACGTGAATTATGAATAAAAATATAACATGCTGAAAAATTCAGCAATAGGGTTTTTATAAGGTCTTTGTCTACTAAATTACTGCTGCATCCCTAAGTATTTAAAAATACTGATTTTGCCCGGGACAAGTTTTCCATGCGTCACATTCAGTCCATAAGCTTCCAAAAGCTGTCTTCCCTTTTATGCGAAGTTTTCCTTTGCTGCCCAAAGGTCCACAAAGTGCTGAAATCTTCATCATTAATACCTGAAAACATGCTAATCACGTTGGTTAGCTCACTTACAGGAAAATGGACTAAAAATGCAGGAATTATATATTTTGTCCTTAAAACTTAGCTAAAATATGGGTAAATTATGGTGCTTTAGGCGTGTAAATACGCCTATCATCAACACCCCACACTTAAAGTTTTGTTCGTCCTCTAAAAAAATATTACGTCCATGCAATCATCTACTTAGAATGTCACAGCAACAACATAAAATATTCAACAAGACAGGCACGACAATTATTAACAAAGAGTAGTTTTCTTGTTCACTACTAGAAACAATTCAACCTCCAACATAGACTTGTGATGATGGTTAATTCGTATCCACTAGTTATGTCACAAAGAATCATATAAAACTACCCAACAATCATCAACCATGTGTGTCTCATACAAGATATCACCCATAATCACTCATGGGTACAAGTTTTGCATTTTTCGAAACATGGGTACAAGATTCTCCTCGCTCTCACTCTCACAAAGAACTCATATGTTGCAACTGATGACCATAGGCTTGCCCTTTGTGTAATGCTCCACTAATATCAGAATGCTAAGCTTAGGATCAAGTAGGTCTTTACAGGTTGTAATGTAGGTTAAGGGACAGGTAGGACTATTTTAGCCAAAAATAGTGACTATGTTCCCTAAGCACTTTAATACACTACATTATAGCATTAACACTCTCTTTTAATCAACCCTTCTACCTTTCTTTTCATCTAACACCCCTTTTCACCTATTTTGTTATTCAATTATAAACACAAAGATGAGAGTATACAACTTATTTGTTTTTTTTTATTATTATTTTTCTATTTCTATTTTTTTTTCTCTTTTTTTTTTATAAAACACCTCTATGATAGCCACTCCTTTTCACATTAATTTCAAGTACCAATACACTCTGAGGCATCACTCTCACCCAATTTCCTCTTATTTTGTCACATGACTCTACAATTTAAAGCGCTTAGGAATTTGGATCAAATTATGGTCTAAAAAAATGGTTTAGGCTACATAT
Organism: Capsicum pubescens; assembly: GCA_030864215.1. Classification (NCBI taxonomy): domain Eukaryota; kingdom Viridiplantae; phylum Streptophyta; class Magnoliopsida; order Solanales; family Solanaceae; genus Capsicum; species Capsicum pubescens. The sequence continues at coordinate 74,229,974 of CM061538.1, read as the reverse complement.
GAGGCTGTCAAAGAAAATAGTTAAAGGCTCAAAGGGGGTTAACTAGGATAATGTCCACGGGTAGGTAAAAAGAAGGTAAACAATCACAGGCTGCCAAAGAAATGCCTAAATCATCTCCTAAACTCACACTCTTTATTTCGCTTTACACACACACTAGGCAAGTTCTAGTATCAGTCACAACACAGAATATACTATAACCTCACACACACAAGGCACATGGTCAACTTTATTGGGAGCAGTATAGACTCTTGACCCAACAGATGAATGAATTAAACCACACACTTATCACACAGTGAGTCACACTTAGAGCCTAAACGTCCCAATAGTAATGATTTTGGCACAGACTCTTGTCAAAATACCATGCCGCCAATCAGAACAATTTCATGCAAAATCTAAAAAATCTAAAATACCAGAATAAATGTAGGCAAAGCAGTACAAGAAGCATACAAATCCAGCACCCCACACTTAGACGGGACACACTGCCCTCAGTGGAAAATAAATAAGGAAAACCTGATTAGTCGGACTCCTCTTCTATGTCTGGGGTCATACCCCCTGCGTCGGAATCATCATCAGAGTCGTCATCCTCAGAGTTTCCTCAAAATGTACCCCACTTGATCCCAAGAGTGCGTCGAGGTATTTGTAGAGGGAAGGACTCAGCTTGCTCCTTTCTTGACCTTTTTTGTCCCTTCTGTGAGGTGGTCGCTTTTTCTTTTCCTTGTCGTCCTTTTGGGGCCATTCTACCTGAGATTAAAATAGAGTCATGTTAGCTTCATCTCGGAAGATTCAATCGAAAAACAAACAGTAGCGGTGCCACCCCACACTTAATTTGTTGGCACAGACTAATTAAGTGAGTGATGTCGATTACTCAGACTTCATCGACATAAATTTAGGCTATATGTTCCAACAACATGTTCAGCATAGTCATACGTTCATGTCATCTTAACTATCCTTTTCAATTCTATTTCATGTAATCTTATCTATACTTTCATGTTTGGATGAATGCACTTTTTGAACCAAACTACCACATAAGGATCGTACCACAAATAGAAACAAGTTATTGCATAGGAATAATCACACCATCTTATGTTTGTGGTCAATCATAATCGGTATCTCGATGAACGAGTCATTCAAACATTCAATCTTTCAACTTACAAGATTATGTATTAACTTCACAAATTCGACTTCATAAAACTATGATAGTGTATAAAAATCAAATACAAGTCGGAACAAAGTCAAGAACACCCACACATATTCTTTCACTCAACTAGATGTATCATAACAAACCAACCACATTCTAATCACCAACACCACTTCAAAATCTAATAAATCATTATAAACGTACCATTCCAACAACTACGAAATATAAAAGAATAACTTACTTGGTGATGGATTCGGAAGATAAGCTTGCAAGATAAGATGAGCAAAAAGAAATATTTTGAAAGAATGGGGAAGCTTGGGAGGCGCCTATATGGAGAAAACAATTTGATTTTGTCTTAAGGTTGAAGTTTTATTTATAGAGCAAGGCTTGGGTCGGGTTTGACCCATTTAAAATCGGATTAGGAGACCAAAAAGTAATCATAGGCGGCGCCTAATGCTTTGCCTATGCTTAGCATAGACGGCGCCTTTTGCAAAGCCTAGTTGAGCATAGGCGGCGCCTATGCTATGGCATTGTTAGGCATAGGCGGCGCCTATGCTATGGCATTGTTGGGCATAGGCAGTGCCTATGCTATGGCATTGTAGATTCAGAGAGCTTAGGCCATAGCATAGGCCTTGCCTTGTTCGTTGCCTAGATTTACATAGGCTTTGCCTTGTTCATTGCCTAGATTTGCATAGGCAATGCCTAACCAATAGCCTTTGTTTCTTCATTCCAAACTTACCACCTTCAACATGACACAATTCCAAATTAAAATTTGGGCTAGATCTCCTCCTTTATACGTCTTACACCTACATTTACTCAAAAACAACAAAAACAATTAGAACGATGGGTTGCCTCCCACCAAGCGCCTTAGTTTTGGTCGTGGCTCGACTCTTCTTTTTGGATTTTTATTAACAAAAACAAACTCTTAGTAAAACAAAACAATTAAAAACGATGGGTTGCCTCCCATGTAGCGCTTGATTTATTATCGCGGCACAATATAGTTACCTCAATTACTTAGACTTCGTCGAGATAGATGGTGCATTATTTTCTGAATGGATTCAGACGACGCTGATGCTTAGTTGTAGGCATGCAATCTTCTTCGAGATGACTCTTGTGCATACATATCCCAAGAGGGATACCAATTATATCATCAATAGTCCAACCCATAGCTCTCTTATACCTCTTCAGAGCAGAGATGAGAGCATCTACGTGTTGTTCACCTAAATCAGCCACAACACTCACCGGAAGTGTATTTCCACTTCCCAAGAATGCATACCTTAGGTGACTGGGGAGTTCTTTCGATTTTAGCACTGGTGGCTCTTCAATGGAAGTCTTCATTGTTGGTGAAGGTCGATTCCTAAGATCAAGGTACAGCTTCTTAGTAGCATGAGAATAGGACTTTATTCTTGTTAGAGCACAAATAGTTTCTTCATATTCTTCAACATCCTCATGCTCAAAATTTAACAGCACAGCAGACAATGGCTCAACAGTAAGCTGCTTCTCTACAGATAATCCTTTCTCATCCTCATAATAAACATCATCTACAGAGAACACATCCATATCTCTAGGATGCTTCATCGATTTGCATATATCAAAACGGACTACTTCGTTATTCAGCCGAAATAAAAGCTCATTAGCTCTTAAATCAATCAGCACACTTCCAGTTGCGAGGAAAGGACACCCCAAGATTATGGGAACTTCAGAATCCACCTCGCAATCCAAAATAACAAAGTCTGCAGGAAAGATGAAGGTGGAAACCTTCACCAACACATCATATAAGATACCAACAAGCTGTTTTACCGACCTATCTGCCATCACGAGCCGCATATTGGTTGGTGTAGGATTGACCAACCCCAACTTTCTGTAAACGGATAACGGCATCAAATTGATGCTATCCCCTAGATCACACAACACCTTAGAAAAATCCAACGATCCAATCGTGCAAGGAATAGTGAAAGCACCAGGATCTGCCTTCTTCTGTACTAAAGACCTCGTGGCAATTACACTGCAATGATGAACATTATCTTCCAGCTCATAGCTTACTACCCACTTCTTTGTCAAAAGGTCCTTCATGAATTTAGCATACCCAGGCATCTGTTCCAGCGCCTCCACCAACGGAACATTAATAGTCAGCTGCTTCAACATGGTCATGAATTTACTGAACCTGGTGTCATCAGCTTTCTTCTTCAGTCTCTTCGGAAAAGGTGGTGGTGGAAGGGGAATCGTTTTCTCCACCACTTCCTCTTTATCTTGCTTCCGATTATCAACCTTTACACGAGTGTCATTAGCCTTCTTCTTCAGTCTCTGAGGAAAAGGTGGTGGTGGAAGAGGAATTATTTTCTCCACCACTTCCTTTTTATCTTGCTTCCGATTATCACTCTTTTTAGGCTGGTGACGTCTAGGGGTAACATCAGGAACACTATCTTTAGCTTCTACGGCATCTTCACATTCTGCATCAATAACATTATCTGCTATATCATCAACCACCTGCTTGCCTTTGGATGGATTTTCCAACGCTTTACCACTTCTAGTAGTAATAGTCATGCATGATCCATCATTCCTTGGGTTTTGCATAGTGTCGATAGGTAAGGTGCCAGCCTTTCTTTGATTGAATGCTGCTGATAGTTGACTCAATTATTTCTCCAGCTGTTTTATCGCGGTAGAATGCGAATCAACCAATTGATTTATTGATGACAAATCATTCTTTACCTGAGTAACGCCTATATTGGTTTCCTTCACCCCTTTCAACAGCTTAGACATCATATCATCCATGGACATCTTTCCAGAGCCAGACGCCACAGCCTCACGGTTTCCTGGAGAAACATACAAACCACTCCTGTCAGTCTTATTCTTCCAACCACCTTGATCGCGGTCCTTGTATCCAGATTTATCATAATAGTTCCGACCTTGGTTTCCTTGGGCATTGCCTTGGAAACCCCCCTGATTATTCAAGTAGTTTGCTTCTTCCTCAGAGTCTGATTCATCTCTTCCCTGTGATACAGTGGCCTTAACCTTTTCGGTCTTCCCTAATAGTAAGTTCTTGGTAAGAAGATCCATCTGCATTTTCATGTGAGCCATATCTTGGTCACGCTCCTCTTGTTTACATCTCTGCTCTGCAGTCATGCCAATGGCTATAGTAGAGCTTGCTACCTCAGAATCCCTGCTATGCCAAGCTCTACTATGCTTTGTCATACGGTCCAACATATCACTTGCCTCAATGAAAGTAAGGTCCATGAATGACCCTCCTGCAACATTATCAGCCACTGGCTTAGTCACCGAATTCAAAGACCTGTATAATATCTCCATCAAGTGGACATTGGTCATATGATGATTTGGGCACCGCATAAGCTTCTTCTTGAACCTCTCCCATGTTTCGTGGAGAGCTTCAGTTGGAAGCTGTTGAAAATTGCTGATCTCATCCCGTAGTTGGGCTCTCTTGGATGGCGGAAAGAATATTTCTAGGAAAGCATCTTTCAGTTGCCTCCAATTAGTAATAGAATCAGGAGTTAGCCCGTTCAGCCATAGAGTTGCCTCCCCAAACAGAGATAATGGAAATAAGCGCAGCCGAATTGCATTCTGCCCAACTCCTGGATTGTCAAAAGACTTACATGTTGAAATAAAATTGACCAGATGCATATTCGGATCATCGCCTGCAAGTCCACCAAATAAACCTTTGAGCTGCAATAGCTGAATCATGGTTCTAGTGATATTAAACTTGGCTCCAGGTGCCAAGGGCGGAGGAATAATAGCCCCTGTGGCACCAGCTCCATCAAGATCGTCATCATCATCATCAAAAGGAGCCTGCACAGCTCGGCGGTCAGGTCTCATTTTAGCTTGATGATCTCTCCTGTTCACAGGCACTGCCACCTCATCTGCACACCGTGGATCAAGTAACTCATCATCACCCAGGTCCTCATCATCAGGATTTGTTGCCCGACCTGGGTTATCAATATTCTATTGATGCACTTGAGCAGCTGCCAACGTAGCTAATCTAGCCTGCTCCTGTTGAGCAGCCCTTCTTTCAATGTCACGTTGTGTATCTATTCTGCCAATAAGTTATGGTTCAGGATTTATGGGTAATAATGGCTGACCAGATCTTCGTGTATTTATCATGAACTCTACCAAACCTGAACAAAATAAAAACAACAAACAAAAAGTAAAATTCAAGAATTTAAGACCAAAGGGTCTACTAACTATCACAAACTTAGTTGACAACCGTAGTCCCCGGCAACGGCGCCAGAATTTGATAACGCCCAAACTACAGCTCTCGTAAGAGTGTAAGCAGTCGCTGTCAAATATAGAACCCAACTGGGTTGGGTGTCGAATCCCACAGGGAATACTTGGTCACTAAGTGTTGCAATTGTTAGCAGACTGTTGGTCGAAAATTCTACAGAAAGGGGGGATGGTTTAGGCGTGAATTTCTAATATCAAAGTAAAAAAAAACAGAATGCTTTGTTTAGTAAGATTTAATCAATGAGAATTATGAGTTAGGGTTATGTCCACCTTATGAGTTCCACGTATCTATTAACTATGAGTAATGCGGAATTCAGACATGCATGCACTTATAGAGATTCGTATTCTAATGGTAAATCCTAGTGTTTCTCAACCATCAAGGATTATTTCACTTTAACTCTCTCGAGCTTAAAGCGTGTAACTAACGGTACAAACTCTCCAAGAAGTTAATCCAGTTACGGCACTAACGTGTAAATAGGGGTTGGTAGCCCTATTTCCTTGTCACACACTCTTTTTCAAACATGTAACTTTTCTCTCGAACAAGTTAATGCTATAATGGCGTATTCTATATGTTTGCAACCACAAGAATGTAATTAAGATGAAGAGAGTAATGATATAAGTAGCATACGTATCAAGAATTCACAAATTCATAGTAATAGATAGTATATCAAAAGGCTTCCATAACCCTAACAGAGAAGTTTAGCTACTCATGATTACAACGAAGATCACAATAGACATCATCATCATACCAAAGCTCGAATAATCTCACGGTGGGGATGAGATTGGCGTCAAAAGGGATTGACGATTTTGCTCCCCTCGTTGCTCACGTGTTTGCCGTTTTTCCCTCTCTTCAAACTTACAGATTCTGTAACGTGAATTATGAATAAAAACATAACATGCTGAAAAATTCAGCAATAGGGTTTTTATAAGGTCTTTGTCTACTAAATTACTGCTGCATCCCTAAGTATTTAAAAATACTGATTTTGCCCGGGATAAGTTTTTCATGCGTCACATTCAGTCCATAAGCTTCCAAAAACTGTCTTCCCTTTTATGCGAAGTTTTCCTTTGCGGCCCAAAGGTCCACAAAGTGCTGAAATCTTCATCATTAATACCTGAAAACATGCTAATCACGTTGGTTAGCTCACTTACAGGAAAATGGACTAAAAATGCAGGAATTATATATTTTGTCCTTAAAACTTAGCTAAAATATGGGTAAATTATGGTGCTTTAGGCGTGTAAATACGCCTATCATCAACACCCCGCACTTAAAGATTTGTTCGTCCTCAAAAAAAATATTACGTCCATGCAATCATCTACTTAGAATGTCACAGCAACAACATAAAATATTCAACAAGACAGGCACGACAATTATTAACAAAGAGTAGTTTTCTTGTTCACTACTAGAAACAATTCAACCTCCAACATAGACTTGTGATGATGGTTAATTCGTATCCACAAGTTAAGTCACAAAGAATCATATAAAACTACCCAACAATCATCAACCATGTGTGTCTCACACAAGATATTACCCATAATCGAATAATAAGATCACATTGAGTTGGGTATTTTAGGCTAGTTATGAGTTAATCTTAAGCAAAAGGAATTAATACGATATTGATATGATGAGATTATAGATTCGATCGTAGAAAGTCAAGTCAATTGTTCAAGGTGACAAGTTTGGTATTACGACAAGCGTATTGTGAGTAGTAACCTTTTTCATGATTTGTGTTTATTAACTTGCATATTTTATACTTGATTTTGATGAGATAATGAGTTACGAAATACTTTGAAATTGTATGTGGGGCAAGTCTTTTACTTGATATGATACTGAAATTGGGTATTTGAGATGTTCAACAACAACAACAACAAAAAACCCAGTGTATTCCCACATAGTGAGGTCTAGGGAGGGTAAGATGTACACAGTCCATACCACTACTTCCGGAGAAGTAGTAAGGTTGTTTCTGATAGACCCCCTGCTCAAGATAAGATAAGTCATATTTGAGATGTTCATCAGATATATTTACCGTTACTTGAGATATGATCACTGATGTTATGAAAGTTCTTTACTTACATCAGAATAAGTATTTTTGACATGTGTTTTATTCAAGTTTAAGTGTAATGATATTTGATATGAACTTTAAAGCTATGTTCTATTCTGAAAGATATTTTCATATGAATGTCTACTGTTTACATAGAAAGTATAAATGGGAGTAGACCTTGATTTGAATTTTGTAGCTAACGGCGGGATCATTAGACCTGGTGCACCTTGTATTACTGATGACTGTTACAACCCTCACTAGTGAGAAAGCAGAACTAGCATACTGTTACTGATCTCCCTCGAGTAGGGATCTACTGATATGATATTTGACTCCTTCATGAGGGGTCCACTGTTATTGGCTATTCTTGATGTAGAATGCCACATTGATTACATAATTCATTCTTGAAAACCTCCCAAATATGTAATATTTTATATGATACATTGCTTATTGAGTTTATTACTAAACTATTAGTTTACTTTGCTTTAATGAAGCAGATGATACTGTTTATTGTTACTGTTTTCTGAAAGAGCACTTATTGCATGATGTTTTATGACTTGTCCCCTTTAAAATTATTGTGTTTAAGTGTTACTACTCACTGAACAAGTGTCTCACTCCTCGCTATTTCTTTTTCAGAGAACGTAGGTAATGTGAGGATTTTTTAGCTAGAGGATTCGAGTGGCATATTTCTGGTGAGCCCCAAACTTTTTTGTTGATTTGTTATGTTCTTTTCCTTGAAACTCTTAGAGTCGCTCCATAGTCATTTCTTTAGAGTTTGAGTATTATGTCGCTATTTTGATTTCGTGAAGTTATTGAATTTTTTTCATAGTTTGGAGATGGATTTTGTATTGATATTTTGTGGTAAATGGGTGTTGATGATTTTGGTGGATTGTGTTGGTGTTATTGATATGGTTGGTTGTGATGTGGGGTTGTTGTACTGTGGATTCGGGACAGGAAATTTTCTTGATAGGTCCAAAAAAAGGGAAACTCTGTCAGATTTTTTGTAGAATTTTGACGAGGCTTTCTTTGGGAGTTCTAACCTTCTTAGCACCGGTCATGATCCTATTTTTGGTCGTAACAGATGACCTCTTAAAGTTCTAAAAATTCACTTAGACACCTCAACTAGGACTAGTACCCATTTAACACCTAAAATATTCAAAATGTGTATCTATTAAATACACAATGTTGATATGTCAAAAAAGGTGTCCTTCACTTTCTTGAAGTGTGTGGTTAAGTCTCAAATAATATTTTTTTTCTAAGAAGGCTTAAATCTCTTTATCTTTGATTGACACTTGGCACTGCAATACTTAAAATAATTTGATTTCACTTCCTCGACGAACAAGCCAAGACAACATTAAAAGTTGTGGTTGTTGTTTTAAGGGATAAAGGGGAAGAGGAAGAAGAAAAGAAAGAAAGAAATAAAATAGCAAAAACAAGAAAAATGATATAGAAGAAAAAAACTCTGAGAAACTACCAAGAAGATAACTGAATAGGGGGGGGAGGGATTTAGGGTTTGTGTTTTATTTTTTAATTTTTTTAACTTATATTATTTTTTAATAATTATTTTGAGCCCTTAATGTCACATGTCATCTTTTAGTTAGATATTTTTTTTATCACCGTGAGTGCATCACATACATTTTTCTTTTTTTGGGGGGGCAAGAAAAAATATCATTTCACTCCTAAACTTGTCCACTCAACTTACTTAACACCTTTAACCTAACACACATTTATTTACCACCCCCTCCCTCTTAATATCTTTAAAGTAAATTAATATCACCCCTAATGCTAACATTGCATTTTAAAAAAGCACACACACACACACACACACACACACACATATATATATATATAAACAAATCACTCTTTCTTCTTCAATGTCCCCCACCTCTCACCTCTCACTTGTCACCCGTCACCCGTCACCCGTCACCCGTCACCGCCTCTCAAAATAATTTTATTCTCATATTTATTCTATATGAGTGTCTAAAGAAACTTGTTGAGTAATTTGGTCATCAAGATTATTCCTTTTGTAAAAATTTGAATGAACTTTTTATTCATTGATCAAGTTCTTTAAAATAGAAGATAAAAAATGGATACATCAGGTCTTAGGTATCCCACACAATAAAATGGTCATCAGGCGCACTGCTGAGGTAAATCCATACCTGGTAAATGAACGTGGTCAAGTTATAGTGAAGAAAATGCACTTGTTTTTGGTTCTAATTTTTTCTTGAATTTTTTTTTCTTGAAATCAATGTCTCACTACCTCTCAAAAGAAATTCAAAATCTATTATTGATAAGAAATTTATAATCGATTTAATTTTTCAAAAGAGTATGCGGGTTATGCATTTGACTGGATTTAATCGCCGTGTTGTTGTGTTAGTAGTGGTGTTTACAGGGTTAGAAAGCGTTGTTTATAGGGTGGGGGTGATTGCTGAGGTGGGGGTGAATGGTTTGTTTGACGGAGAAGAAGAAAGAAAGAACTGAGCGGGGAAGGCAGTGTTTGTAGGGATGGAGGGTGGATGAATTTGTTTGACGAAGTGGAGAAAGAAATAACCGATCAGAAGAGGTGGAATTTGTAGGGGTAGGTGTGGGGTCATATGGGTTTGACCGAGGAGGAGAAGAAAGAAAGAAAGAGGTGGGGTGGAGGGAGGGAAGGGGGGAGGGGGTGGAGGGGAAGGGGGAGGGGGAGTGAAGGAGTGTGGTCTGAAGAAGAAACAAAGTGGTTGAGAAGTATTTTTTTAATTTAATATATATACATACACACACAAACACACACACACATATATATATATATTGGAGGGGGGGTTACTTTTTAAATTAAAAAATAGTAAGTTTTTACGTGGCAATGACCTGACAATGACAGGGCATGCGCTTAGTGAACTCTCCATTGTGAGATTGGAATTATGATTTTTAAGGTTGTAGTTAATTCACTTGAAAGTTTTTATGGGGATAAATAATTATCCATAAATTTAAAATGTTAAAGTAAGTTTGACAGATAAGTTTAAGGGTGTTTTGATGACTTTTTTTTGCTGATTGTCAAAAAGTGTCTAATAGAAATATATTTTTTTGAATAGTTAAGATGTTCAATAGGTACTAGTCCTAGTTGAGGAATATAAGTTAATTCTTTATACAACTTTAAGGGATCATCGATAACTTAAGCTTTGCTATTATAGGCCTTATTGAGCATTAAATTGCATAATCATTATAGTGATATCAAGTGAAGGTTGGAAATAATATTAATGATGTCTTACATCACTCTTTTATACTAGTGGTACCCTATGATAGCTTATATCATGAATCATTGTCATATTGAGTTGATTATGAACCTATTATATCTGTATCGAATTAATTATTATCTTCATACTCATTAGTTATGAGCATTACATCCTTATTTCATTCATACATATTCATGAGATTGGTACCACTGAAAAATATAGATTTTGAGAGAAAATAATTTATAAAACCCTTGTCTGAGGTTATTTGACTGCAAGGATGATTGAGATAGTTTATAAAATCCTTGGCTGAGGTCATTTGCCAGCAAGGCTGGTTTCTATTTTAAAAATTCATTACAGAGGTCATTTTTCAGCACGGTTTATTGTGATATGTTGAAAACCCTTGGACGAGGTCATTAGCCACCAAGGTTCTTGACTGAGGTCATTTGTCAATAAGGTACATTGATATTGTAAAAGTATATGGGTTGCAAACTCTCTATGGGTATTATCTCTTGGAAGGTTTTTACAAAATATCCTATCATCATCACTACATTGCATTGCATCACCTGAATTGCATTGTATTTCTATGATATATTTTGCTATTATGTTTGAGTATTTATTTTTGTATTGAATTACTGAGATTGAACCTTATTTGTGATATTATGTATTCTATATTCATTTCACTACATTACACCAAATTATACTACCTCTTTGTTAGCTTTGGAAGTTGAGATATTATGAGATGTGGGGTGTGGTTGTGGCTTGGTTAGTGAGACTTGTATTACCGCACCTATTGATAACATGTTATACACCTAATTGTATACTCTCACTATTGTATCCAAGAATATTAGTTTAACTTGATTGATTGAGCCAGAGATATTGTGTTAGTGAGTCTCCTCAAGAATGACTTTTTTTACTAGTTGATCATAAAGTTACTAGTGTTAGTTCACCTTGACTGAATTGCCTACCCTATTTATTGATATGATTATGATTGTTGAGTTGGAATACCCTGTTAGGATGAAGTGGTGTATTCGTTAGTTGTATATTAATGGAGAAACATGGATAGTTGGGTGGTGGTTCTCGCCATCGCTTTAGATTAGGATCAGTTATCGACGATGCTTTCTTAGTACACGTGTTTTGTACTCACTTTTAATTTATTTTCTTTTCTTTTCATTTTCTTTTGCATCCCGTGTAAGTATTGGTTCGAGTAGCAGAGAGTTAATTGTGTTCCCTCATCGTTGACATTACGACGATTGAGATAGTGGCTGGCACTTCACAGAGCCTACCCGGATTCTCTCTTTATTTATCTTATGCTTCATGAACATTTAAGATAATTTTGATTATCGATATCATTCTACATTAGGGGCTTTTACTAGTGACAACCAGACCTGAAATGTATTTAAACTATATTTTCATCTTTAGGTATTATGAGATTATTCTATTCTTCTTCTTCTCCTTCCACTTCTGATTTTCTTTAATTATTGAGTTTGAATTGGGATAGATTTACCTATATCGGAGGGTGTGAGAGGCGTCATAACATACTCTATTTTGGGTCATGACACTCCTCGAGAGAGATTACACCGTTCTTGCTAACAAATTTTGAAAATGAACATTCGTAAAAGTAATTAATGAAGAACCACTGAAGAAACAATTGACATAGTTTATATGATGACTTAAATTTAAATTAGTAAATGGATTAATTGTTAAGAATTCGTACCCTACTGATTATCTTATTTTCGCCTAACTGTTGCCTATTGATGGAACGGGTTGCCTGACGTGTTCCACGGAAGTAGTAAAACAGAAAGTAAAGAACACAGTGGATTTTTATGTGGAAAGCACCTGGCTCAAAAGGTGTAAAAAAAGACGACCTGCACCTCTACAGGATTTAACCCCAACTTCAGTAAATAACTCTGAGCCTCAACAACGACTGATTACAAAACTCTTGTAACCAACAAATAGGAATTATAAACTCTAATCCATATAACTCAACAACTAGGAATTATAAACTCTAATTCCTAACTACACACACACCTCTTAAGGTATGCATTCCCAAAGTCTCTGAGTTTTCCCAACTCGAAGACTAGCTCCTAGTTCAGTTTATAACATACTGAAACTAATATTACATCAATAGTTCAAACACAATGAACAACTCTAAAAATCAACGCTAAAACTCTTAGCTGGATTCTGTACTGAGGACCAGGTTCTTCAATGTGTTTCTTCAGTGATTGAGTAACACTTCGTAAAGTCAATCTGTCGATTGTGCTTTTCTTCTTTTTAAGTGCGTAAATTATTCTGACTGCTGCATCATCTATTTAAGGACAGCTCTCCAAAGAGTCATTCTTTATTTCAAACTCCTCTTCTAATCAAAACTCTCATTGCATAGAGTTTTACTTCAGGTGAGACTCCTTCTTCAATTTCAACTCTTATCTCCTTAGTGTTGTAGTCAAATTCCAATTCATTAAATCAACACATATTAATTTATCAGAATATTTCTCCTCCCACACATAGGACTCTTCAAGATATACTCAAAAGTGAAACTCTTTCTTTACGTAGGACTCCTTTTTAAACTCAACTTGTTTTCACTTATCATCAAGTGTTTGAATCAAATTCAACTTGTTCTATTCTCCATGTGATCAGTAAGTTGAAGTTTTCAGTTGCATTGAATTAACTCATATCAACTTGTTTCATTCATATTGTCATTCATCAAAACTTCCAGGTTCCAATAAATTCTCTATTTTTGTTGATGACAAACCTCCTGTCTTTGTGCATCCAAATATCTTCACCTGTAGGCACTAAAGTATAAAACACTAGAATGAAACAAGTTAGTCAATGGGTTATAAACATTACACAACCCTCTTATCGTCCCCCTTTTGGCATCATTGAAAAACCATTTCAATGCAATAATATACTAGCCAAAGTGATTTGTTATGCTATTCATGGCCACTGGGGCTATCACCAAAATAATCAGAAAAACACTTTAGCCAACCTAGTAATGTATTAAAGAGAGCAAAAATATGAGTCAATTTAGAAAAGATAACCATTCCATTTAACTGACAGAGCATGTTCCACATTAAACCTAAGCTAGTACTGAACAAAGAAAAACAATTGAGCATTAAAAAAATACGATATAAAAGTGGGACATGGCTAAGAATACAAATAGTGAGGAGTTGATGAGGAAGGTGGAACATGTGATATCAACTATGTCAATTGATCAATGACTTCAATATTTTTATCCCTCTATTAATCAAGGTCAAGCTTCAAAGTCATGATCCTAGCTTTAAAGACCTCTTATTCCACTTCATGACGGTCTTATGCAGCTTTTAGTTTAGAATTTTTTTTTCTCAAATGAGTCTTAGCCCTCCTTATTGAAACAGGTAGAGCAACATAATTCATCTGTTCAAGAACATCTATTATTTTAATAAGTCAAATCTGATTTAGGACTAAGAAGCCCAAAAAAAATTACTAATTAGGAACTAAAAGGGAAAGCATGTCCCTTTTCATCCTTCAGAAACATATGTTGCATTTGATTGATGATCAAGATTGACAAATCCATGGTACACAACTGATATTTTGGTTGAGAAAGAAGAAGGAATTTCTGGTATAGGATTAATACACTTGTGCACACCCATTTGGAGAGAATCAAAGAAAGTTTGGTCAACAATTCATTAGCTTTATTAGACAATGAGAGGATGAAGTGTGTGGAATTGAATAGGTGTGCTCAACTGTTTTAACTTAGACAGCCTATGCTTATGTCAGTGTAGAACATACCTGATAAGAAGAACTTTGTGGTCATAATTGCTTGCTTGTACCTATTTTTCTGCACAATCTAATACAAAATTAAGTTAGAAAAGTCAAAAATCTGGAATTGGGACACACAACTAAATGTGCAAGATTGAATAGAATAACTTTTTAGCTAATAAGATTAACAAGAAAAATAATTATTCTAGTCAATCATTAAGGGGAGTTCATGCAATTTTAATCATCCCCAAGTCTAACCTATTCCTTTCAAAATGCTCTCTACTTAGTGCCTTTGGTGCTTCTCCAGTCAATTAAGTAACCCACATAGTCAATATTTTTGTAGCCTCCAAGAGTGAAATTGCTTTCCTTTGGATATCATAGTCTCAAGCCATTGATTTCCATGAGATATCTCAAGATTCTTTTGACAACACCAATTTTTATGAACTACTAACAAAATTACCAGCAATTTGTGTTGGTTTTATTGATGCATCCATTTCTTTATTTGTTGTTCCCCCTGTCAATATGCCCTCAGTCTATACAACAGTTGAACCAGTTGGTACAACATGTTCCTGTGAATGCTCATCAGTTTCACAGTCATCCTCTTTTCTCATCTTTTTAAAAAAATCTCCCTTGCTTCCCCCTTACACGAGCACTACAAATCTGGCCATCTTTCAAATGATCCATTCCCTCTTTAAATGTGGTGAGTGAAAGAAACTTTATTTTCTTCTAGTCTTATGCCTTGAGCAAGCTTTATTTATGCACAAATTTTCTTGCCTCATTTCACTCTTACCCGCAAAACAAATTAGGGGTTAACTTTAGGCACCCAGACAAGCTTGGGTCCTTTCTTATGAGTAAATGGATGAATTAGATTTCTTCTAGCCCATGCAGGTAATAGGTTACGTGACCCATTTCTCTGACCAATTTTAGTTATCCTTTTCTTGGTCTGAGATAGTTTATTTTCCAGATTTAGGCTGCTGGATCTGCTAATGGAAGCAACTGGACATTCAGTGGTTGGATGTCCAAGGTTTCCACAGATATAGCACAAGTCTTGATAAACATCAAGACTTTTGTGAAAACCCAACCCAACTTTTTCACTGTGATATCTTTCACTCAACTTATGAATAATTCTTAAGGAATTTGTCCACCTATTTGCTCTTTCAAGGTCAAGTTTTAGTTTAGAGACTTCTTGACTCAGTTTATTCACCATTTTTGTTGCATTATTGCACTCTTCTTTGTACTTGACCAATTCAAGTTTAACTTTTTCTTGTTCTTTACTCTTGGTGTTTTTTTCTTTTTCAGAGAGTGTCAATTTTAGAACTTCATACTTAAGATCATTATTTGAAGAATCAAGTTGCTCAACCTGTTTATTGAGAGAGCAGTTTTCCTATTCAATAGTGTTCTTGCAAGTTTCTAAATCAATAAAATCAAATTTGATTCTTGCAAAACTGTTGAATAGCTCATCCCTATCAGAAATTGATTCTTGGAAGTCATCAATTAGTGCACTCATCAAGGAAATAAATTTTGTTTTAGAAAACAAATGCAACTTTTCTTTAAGTTCAAGTATACTTACCTCAGAAGTATCATCTTTTTCCTCCAAGTCTGAATCTCCAAGAGCCATGAGTGTTGCTTCATCAACTTCATCATCATCTAAGTCAAATCCCCAAGCTTCTACCATTTTAGTTCCATCAATTTCCTTTTCATAAGTTCTTAAATTCCCCACTAATTCGTCTAGGGTCATGCCTGCAAGATCCTTATTTACTTCCCTGATTGCAGTCACCTTAACATTCCACTTTGATTTTGGTAATACCCTCAGTACCTTCTCGACTTGTTCTTCTTTAGATATAACTTTTCCTAAGAAGGTCAGCTCATTTGTTAAGGCAGTAAGCCTTGTCATCATCTCATGCAAGGTTTCATTCTCCTTCATCTTAAATGCCTCATACTCAGTGAAGTGAAGAGAAATTCTGAATTTTCTTACTTGAGATGTTCCTTCATGAGCATTTACTAGAGCATCCCAATTTTTCTTAGAAGTGGTGTATATTGATGCCCTGTTGTATACAGCAGGTCCTAATCCACAGACCAAAATGTTTTTGGCCTTAGCATTTTTCTTTAATGCCAATAAGTCATCAGGAGTGAATTCACTTCTTACTTTCTTGACCTTTTTCCCATCTTCTAACTTCATTGGAATAGTAGGACCATCAGTGATCCTATCCCATAACTCGTAGTCTTCCCCTTGAATGAATGTTTCCATCCTAGATTTCCACCAAATGAAGTAAGAACCATCAAATAATGGAGGTCTAATAGTGGATTGACCTTAACTGTGACTAGTATGTGGTGCGAAATTCATCATATTGATCTTTGTCTTAGGTGCTAGCCCTTTTTAAGACAACCTCGCTCTGATACCACTTGTTAAGAATTTGTGCCCTACTGATTATCTTATTTTCGCCTAACTGTTGCCTATTGATGGAACGGGTTGCCTGACGTATTCCACGGAAGCAGTAAAACAAAAAGTAAAGAACACAGTAGATTTTTACGTGGAAAACACCCAGCTCAAAAGGTGTAAAAAAACACGACCTGCACCTCTACAGGATTTAACCCCAACTTCAGTAAATAACTCTGAGCCTCAACAACGACTGATTACAAAACTCTTGTAACCAACAAATAGGAATTATAAACTCTAATCCCTATAACTCAACAACTAGGAATTATAAACTCTAATTCCTAACTACACACACACCTCCCAAGGTATGCGTTCCCAAAGTCTCTGAGTTTTCCCAACTCGAAGACTAGCTCCTAGTTCAGTTTATAACACACTGAAACTAATATTACATCAATAGTTCAAACACAATGAACAACTCTAAAAATCAATGCTAAAACTCTTAGCTGGATTCTGTACTGAGGACCAGGTTCTTCAACGTGTTTCTTCAGTGATTGAGTAGTACATCGTAAAGTCAATCTGTCGATTGTGCTTTTCTTCTTTTTAAGTGCGTAAATTATTCTGACTGCTGCATCTTCTATTTAAGCACAGTTCTCCAAAGAGTCATTCTTTATTTCAATCTCCTCCTCTAATCAAAACTCTTATTGCATAGAGTTTTACTTCAAGTGAGACTCCTTCTTCAATTCCAACTCTTATCTCCTTGGTGTTGTAGTTAAATTCCAATTCATTAAATCAGGACATATTAATTTATCAGAATCTTTCTCCTCTCACACATAGGACTCTTCAAGCTATATATACTCAGAAGTGAAACTCCTTCTTTACGTAGGACTCCTTTTTCAACTCAACTTGCTTTCCCTTATCATCAAGTGTTTGAATCAAATTCAACTTGTTTTATTCCCCATGGGATCAGTAAGTTGAAGTTTTCAGTTGCATTGAATTAACTCATATCAACTTGTTTCATTCATATTGTAATTCATCAAAACTTCAAGGTTCCAACATTAATACACTTCAACATTCAAAGAAAAGATTGTAATACATTTTCTTCCTTGCCTTTTTGGTTTTCTATACATTTTTGTTACTTGAGTCTTCTTTCTTCAGGCAATTTATATTTGAATCTTTTTTCCTCAGAAAATTCCAATTATATTCGTCATCAACAGGTGAAAGTCTTTTAGTACACTGTGGAATGAAAGGAAACTTTATGAGATAATCAAAATAAGTTCAACAATTTGTTTTATTTTGTCAAATATCTAAGATCAAAACTAAAGAAGAAGCAAGTTGTTATTCAACATACTTAAATCATAACGTAATAAAAATATAATGGATATAAGGTATATATGTATACCTTGTAGAGGTTACTGACGGAACAAAATTTTGTACGTCTCGGCATTTTATGCATGGTTCTATCATTTTTGTGTCTGCCTTCAGTTGTGACTTTGTTGAGCTCGGGATCACCTGTCAATCATGCATAACCAAATGAGGGGATTGATACACAAAACAAATTTTAAGTGTTGTTTTATGTCTCTTTCTGTTGTGATGATGACTAAATAATATATTCATGGACGAGGTCCATTATATGCCACTGACTGAGGACAATTGTTACACTAGTGCACTCTACTTAGTTTTATTTTGTAGCATCATTACTGTGTACAAAGTGGGACACTTGGCCCAATCAAATTCTCACTCAAACTGTCTCACAACATATCAACTTGGTGAATCAGTTTTTGCAAATTCGTCTTCTCAAATAGTAGCAAAAGCTCTCCTGCTCAAGATCTAGAAAACTGCTTGTTCTTTAACTAGTGTTATTTTGAGTCTTGTTCTAAAATTAAGTTTACTCTAGTGATTGTGAGTAAAATCTCGCTTTAATTATGTTGAGTGTTTTACTTAAGTTTAGTTACCTAAGGATGATTGACTAGAGTTAGTCAATTGAGTGAAATTGTGACAAAGGTGTCCCTTGGATTTGTAATAGAGTTATTACAAGATTTAGGATTTAGAATTAAATCCTTTTGAGTTTTGTGGTGCCTATAATCAAAAGTTGTTTGACTATAGTGGAGCTTGGAAAATTCTATGAGGACACGTCGTGATTTTCCTTCCTTGAACAAGGAGATTTCCACGTAAAAATATCATGTGTTAATTTATTTTGGGTATTTATTTTTTGAACCCTTATAATTCGACAATAAGTTCAAAAATTAGACTCAAGTCTATTGGCTGCATGCACCTAATTAGGATAAAACTCTGCCTCGTTCTTTAATACTTTGAATCAATTAATTTAAAATTTTAGGATTCATCTCCATTTCCACATCAAAATAATTTAGCACAATTAATATAAGTCAACTGCGAAATGTAAAATTTCTTACATACCATTGATATCATCTTGTTGTTGTTGTTTTTCAAGTGGTTCCTCCTCGAAATGTCTCTGTTGCTCCTTTCCTTTTTTTATTTCATTATGTTCTTCAGATCTCTCTTTCTGTATCACCTTCTTGCAGTTTTCCTCTTTATTTTTTTTGAATAACTATAAATGAAAAATTTATTGTGTATTAAAAATATGATGATCAATGAATCATGTAATTTAAACCCTTCATATTAGTAAAATGTAAAATCTTACCTTAAAATTAAAAGGTTCACAGTCACTTACCTCTGAACTGGAACTATTCATTGCACTCTCTAGTACTTCTTGTTGCACATGATAGTCTCTAACTTTTCCCTCTTTGTTCGGAAGTTTAGGATTGCACAATCCGTTCTCCTTTATTTGTCTAGTTTGCATTTTGCACCCACCTTTAAAAAATATTGATTAAATATTTATTTTATTCAATTGATTTATTAATGATACTTCGAAAGTATAAATTCGACCACTAGTACTCCAATTATTTTTTTAAAAATAATTACTTAATGAAAAGAGTAAATATAAAAAATTAATTAATATATAAGACAATGATAAAATATTGAATTAATTACGTACCGTCTTGATCCTTTCCAGATTCACCTGCATTGTGTTCTTCAGATTTTCGTTTCTTATTGACATCCGCTTTCTCTTTCTTTTGTAATTCATACATATTAATTGTATACTGTGAATACAAAGAGGCTTATCTATCAATAAATTTATTGAATTAATAGTTCATGCCCAAAGAAAGTTAAATATTCTCTCCATGCTAATGAATTCAAAGTCGGAAAACAAATGAAATTATTTTTGGCCAAGATATACCAATACAAAGTTGTGGAGTAAACAACTCGATAAGACATAAAACAATCAAAATCTATGACCGAACAAAGAAAAATTCAATTGTACCATAAATTGAAGGAAAGCAAAATAGTGAGATCAAACATTGCTAAGCCAAAAAGAACCACATATCTATTCGAGATAAACCATAAATTCAGAACAAAGAGGAAAGGGAAAAGAAATCAAAAAAGAATTGCAGACATAAGCTAGCATCTCCTCATAAAGTTGAAACACTAGATCGAACCATGAAAACAAGTAAGAAAAGGAAAATATTAATTAATTGAGAAAATAAGAATTGAATAAAATAAAACTCACCATTACATAATCAAAGTCCTTTTTAGTAAGAGACTTAGTGAGAAAATTGAATTGAATAAAATGATAAAGGAAGTTGGCATTCTCTTCGTCGCGTTTGTATTATTCCTCTTGCATATAAAAATACTAAC
This sequence comes from Capsicum pubescens, assembly GCA_030864215.1. Classification (NCBI taxonomy): domain Eukaryota; kingdom Viridiplantae; phylum Streptophyta; class Magnoliopsida; order Solanales; family Solanaceae; genus Capsicum; species Capsicum pubescens. Next base: position 74,209,529 of record CM061538.1, on the reverse strand, counting down.
GTACATAATATTATAATTGAAGTTAAAATATATGTAATATTATATTCGCTTAAAAACCAAAATGTGTATTCTTCTAATTTTAGTATATGCGCTTCAATTAATTAGCATCATTACATACAGAAATATAGATTATTGAATACCAATTAGTGCTAAAAATAAATGCAATATTTTTTAAATGATAAAAATGAGAGGTATCAAATTGATAAGATAAATAAAATTTATATATTTTGATATTATTGTTTTCAGGCCAGCTTTCTCATACCTCAACAATTTTATGAAATAGTTGGCACCTCTCACCACCAGTAGCAGCAGATAACTGAAAACTCCATTCACCAAAACTTAAAAGAATTTTTTGTATCTATTGAGATTTCAAGATTTCCTACCTTATTCACATAACCAAAATTTTAGAATAAGGACAATTAAAATTTAAATTCAAACTTAAAGGACTATTTTGTTCCTTTTTCCATCATCTTATAAGTCACTATTAGCAATATTAGTTTGTAGGAAAAATGTACAAACATAAACGACTTTATTGGGAAAAAAATGTTGTTTGAGAGGTAAAGACTCCAGATTGAATGATTTTTGATCGAATTTCGTCACTACGAGATAGGTTATGGCTTAGCTTTCTTCAAATTGAGTTGGGTAGTTAATATCTTATAGAAAAGTATGCTATGGGTATGAGAATGAATTTTGAAAATAGTGTAAATACTGTCGTGTGCCCATGTGTGTTGAGACGATAATGGCTATGTATGGCCCGTGTGGGGGGCCTAATATGATATTTTTGGCTTTGTGTATACTTCTGGTGGTTGTTTTTTCTGGTAGTATTGTTTAAGTTAGGTTTTACGTGATATCAGTGATGTATTACTTGCATATTTTACTCTAATGGTGCATGACTTATATTGGATCATGGATGATTGACATATTGAGTGGATTTTTAGCTCACGTGCGTGTATATAGTTGTATTTGAGATTCTCATTCTTATTTGGTTGTGATCATTACATCCTTATATCATACATACATTTATGAGACATTGCTACCATTGTGGAAATAATAATTTTTCTGACAGAAATGTGTCACCTTCAAAAACCCTTTACAGTAGTCCACGATCCGTAGAGGAGATATGGATATTGAGTCTGAATTGTTATTTGTGAACTTCTCATGGGTTCTACAGAGGTTATGTGATAACCTCAGACATGTCACATCATCATCATCATTATCATTCTCATTGCATTCCATACATTATGCATCTTTTATGTTATACTTTCGTGTTTGACTTGATGGCTATCTATTCTGTATTTTTTTTCTACTCGTATCTGCTGTATGTGATATATTTAAAACTGTTAGTGGAAATGGTGTGGGCTACCATTTGGGACATCTTTTGCTTGCAGGTGATGTGCCCAAAGAGTGTATTCATATACTTTATTTTCAACTTTGCTCAGTTGACCAATGATACATATTAAGTACAAGTGGACCGCACTCATCCCTACTGAGGTATGAATCAGAGGAAAATAGAGTAACTTATTTTAATGCATATAACTGATGAAAAATAGAGAGATGTACCTGGCTGGGAAATTAATGTTCTATTGGGAAAAATAAACATATGAAAACTGATAACTTAAAAGGATTTTAGTTTCATGAAATAAAGTATAAAATAAAAAGACAAAGTTATCCTTGAGATACCTCATAAAGCAATGGGCCTGAGATGTTATACTGAACAAAGAAAAAATCAATTGTACCACAAATTGAAGAAAAACAAAAAAGTGAGATCAAACATTGATAAGCCAAGATGAACCAAAAATTTATTAGCGATAGGCCATAAATTCAGAACCAAGAGAAAAGGAAAAAGAAACCAAAAAAAATGCAGACATAAGCTAGCATCTCATCATAAAGTTGTGACACTAGAAAGAATCATAAAAACAAGTGCAAAAAATAAAAATACTGATTAAATGAGAAAATGAGATTTGAATAGAATCAAACTTACCATTACATAATCGGAGTCCTTCATAGTAAGAGGCTTAATGAGCAAAAATGAATTGAATAAAATGATGAAGAAAGTTGGTATCCTCTTCGTCACGTTTGTATTCCTCTTCTTGCCGCTGAGTTATCACTTAATAATTGGATTGAACGAAAAAGAAAAATAGTGTTTTCCTTATTGATTTAGATGCCTCGCCTGGGTCGCCAGAAGTATCTGAAAATTTTTATTGAAATGATAACGTAAATGAGAGTATCTCACATCTTATAATCTACTCTTGGATGTTGAATTGTTCTCTTAAAAATCACGTTTTTTCAATTTCGACAATTCAAATTTGCTACTTATCGAGAAGTAATTTTAAATTTCAACAATATAGACAGTCAGAGTTTTAAATCAACTAATTTAGTGTACGTGCGTTGCACGTGTGCTTCACGTCAATATAAAAAGCTACATATAAATACTGAAGTACATAATATTACAATTGAAGTTAAAATATATGTAGTATTATATTCGTTTAAATACAAAAATGTGTATTCTTCTAATTTTAGTATATGCACATCAATTAATTAGCATCAAATACATACCAAAGAAATTGATTATTGAATAACAATTGGTGATAAAAATAAATACAATATTTATTTAAATGAAAAAAATTGAGAGGTATCAAATTGACACGACAAATAAAACTTATATATTTTTTGATATCATGATGTTCGGGTCAGCTTTCGCATACCTCAATAATTTCATGAGATATTTGTCACCTCCTACCCAAAGTGACAGATAATAAAAAACTTAAAAGAAATTTTTGTCTCTATTGAGACTTTAAGATTTCTTATCACATTCACATAACTAAAATTTTAGAATAAGGACTATTTAAATTTAAATTAAAACTTAAGGGACTATTTTGTTCATTTTTCACTCATCTTTTAAGTCACTATTAGTAATTATTAGTTTGTAAGAAAAACTAGTATAAGTACCCGCGCGAAGCGCGGAATACTTCTTTTTAAAGAATATCATTAAGTACTAACTTATTTTTTTGAACTAATAATTTTTTTAAAAAAATTAATTAGATCATATTATCATATTTTAAATTGATTATAGAATACTAAAAATAATTATTAATAGTGAAATTATTAATCATAGTCACAATTATTTTAGATGTTATATGTAAAGGATGAAATTACTATTCTTATATAACTATATGTTGTTGTTGATTTTCAAATAATTAATATAAATATTAAATTATTATTATTTTATAGTTGGACTTTTACGTTTATATTTTTAACTAATTAAGATACATGATTAGATTTTTTCTTTCATTTCTAATTTTAATTTTTTGGTCTATCGATTTAAAATTAACAGCTAACTGCCCTAAAAGTAATTGATTTCTCTAATTTCAATCTTTTTAGTCCAAATTTAAAAATTTACCACTCTCAATTAAAAAACTATGAACATACAATTTATAATATTGTTCATTATAAAAAAAAATATAAAACTTTATTTCTATCATTACCTTCCCCTACCCCTCCCTCACCCGCACCCCCACCTCCCACCCCCACCCCCCCACACACCAAAATTTACCTCCACCATCTCACTTTAATCATGCACTCTATTCCTACTCCGTAAAACTTCTACTCAAACTATACCAATAAATTTATAATAAAGTATAAAATATTATTTAAAATTCTTTCAAAAATATAATTATAAATATGAAATTTGATTACTCTTCTTTTGACTCTTCAAACTCTTCAAATTATTTGATCATAGTTTTAAGTTAAAATATTATACAGTTTATTAAATGATGTGGAAGCAAATTTTTCTTATTAAATTTGTTCGTCCTATAATTTATTTTTAGACAACTTTTCATTGTTTATTCTATAATTTATCTTTAGGTAAGTAATTGTGATAAAGAAAAATTAGTGTTAATGATAAATAGTATTAAAATAATTAAAAGGCTAAATAAGCATGACAACATACCTTGATAGTTATTTATTTATAAAAATTTGATGAGCAATATTACCTATAACCTTTTTATTCACTTTCGCTAATTGCACAAAATATGAAAATGAAACATAATTCACAATATAAAAATTTTGCTGATTAATTCAAATAAAATAAAGATTTATTTTAATATTAAAGTTTTGAAGAATGAAAGAGAATATTTTAAAAGTAACTCATTACATAAAATAAAGAAGTGAAACTTTTTAAGATTATAGGATCTTATCATTTCTATTGAATTTGTATAGCTTCTAGTTTAATTTAAAACATAAAAGGATGTTGTTACTATTATTATGTTATGGCAACATCCATCTTACATCATAATAGTCTAAACTAATTCACAAAATATAATATAAAAGCATGTATATGCACACACATACAAAAAAGAAGAAGCTAAATCGATCAAACCAAAGATCAAAAATTTTATTATCGAAATTAGTATTTGACGAATGAAGAAATTGAGATCCAAGCAAATAACCTAGACAATCACAAAAAAATAAAAATTGTGAGCAAATAAATGCAATTATTCTTATGAAAAAATGAATAAAAATAAAAGAAATTAGAATATATTTTTACAATGATATCAAAGAAGAATAAGAGGAACGAAAAATTGCTATAAATTTTTATATATACAAAGACATCAAAATTAAAAGTAATTTTAAAAAATAAAGAGCAGACTGACCTTCGGTGTATGCAACAAAATAGTAGAATAAGTAGCAGTACGTAGGATAATACTTTATCTTTCATTAATATGTAAATAAATTATATTACAGTACGTATGTACTGCTACTTATTCTACTATTTTTTTCTTGGTAAACTTCGACTGATTGTTATTACTTATTATACTATATATCCTACGTACTATTACTATTACTGATTATGATTATTTTAATAATACTTTTATCTTTCATTAATATATAAATAAATAATATTTAAATATATTTTATAGCATTTATTTTTTAAAAGACATAAGTTTGGGATAGTAAAAGTTTGAGATTTTTTTATTATTAATAATAAAACTATTTGGGTTATAATCATATTTTATTTATTATTATTTTTATTTCTTATCTTTTGTTTTATTTTCTTTTATCCACTATAGGTACTCCTCCTCCTATTATTATTATTATTATTATTATTATTATTATTATTATTATTATTATTATTAATATTATTATTATTATTATTATTATTATTATTATTATCAATATTAGTACCACTGTTACATAGTGACACTATTATTATTATTATTATTATGTAAACAACTTTTATATACATATAATATTTAAATTTTATAAGTTATAGGTTTGAAAAAGTAAAAGTGTATTAGAACTCTTCAATTATGGATTTTTATTTATTAAGATAATATTTAAAAGAAAAAAGATAATGTATTTCAAATTCAAATATTCAATCTTTAAATTTAATTTTTTTATTACAATGTTTATAATCTTGTCCTAAAAACTATCACGTGGCTTTCTATTATGTTGCCACTTGGCTTCTTCTGGTGTTTCGTCTTCTTCTTTATAATATATATAGATTCACAAACTTAAATGACTTTCTTGGAAAAAAATAACTTTAGTGGTACATTTTTCTAAACTAGTTCTCTACACGTGTATTGCAGTGTGTCCCATATAAATTCATGTAATGAAAAAAATTACAAGCATAATTTAAAGAATAGTTAAGTTATTATCTGCAATCTCTTTCATCGATTAAAGTTCAACAAAAATGTATGAGTTACAGAGGAATGCTTATAAACTCTTTGTCGTGTAAAATACTAAGTAGACAAGAAGCTATAATTTGAACTATAAAAGGAACAAATCGCATAAATTTCTGAGAGAATACAACTCTATCTTCATATACGACTCTGAGTACTACAATAGATAGCTTTGATCCAAAAATAATTAAAAAAAGTGTAAAGGTGCAACATAAACTATAAACATGTGATTAAGCTCAAAATGAGATTAATTAGGAATCAGACTTTGATTAAGTCACTCTGTGCAGAGTTTCTTTCACATGTATGATGTATTAATAATATTGTCCCAAGAAAGTATATCCTTAAGCAAAATATTTTGAGAAAATATACATAGATTAACTTTTTTCTAAACTTGAGTTTTATTTCAGCCTAATCTTTTGAAGAAACTATATTATATTAAAAGAAATGAATATGTTTTTAGTATATGATATAAAAAGTACTAAAATGATGTCTATATTTGTAGCAAAAACTAATTGTAACAAATATACCTACGGTAGATATTGATGAGTGAAATGAACTCTTTTGGGTGAAGAAATACGATAGAAGAAAGAAATCAAGAGAGTGGTGTTTGAATTGAATGGAGATAGTGCTAGTGGACCTGATGGTTGCACAGGTAAATTTTATCAGTCTTGTTGGAATATTGTGCGGGCAAACATAATTGAAGTGGTTAAGAGTTTTTTGGAAGGATCTACCTTGCCTAAGTCAATTGCTCATACTAATTTGGTGTTAGTGCCCAAAAAAGAAAATATTCTTACATTTATTGACTTAAGATCAATTAGTTTGAGTAATTTCTTAAATAAAATTATCTCTAGAGTAATGCATGAGAGATTGGGGGGTATTTTGCCTATAATCATATCACAAAATCAATTAGGTTTTGTGAAAGGCAGAAATATTACTGAGAAAGTATTGCTAGCTCAAGAAATTATTAGTGATATAAGAAAAGGGGGAAGGCCGAACAATGTGGTTATTAAATTGGATATGGCAAAGGTTTATGATAGAGTTGATTAGAGATTCCTAATCAAGGTACTAGAAGCTATGGGTTTTAATTCATTAATGGTGGATAAGATTTGGAGATTGGTAGCCAATAATTGGTATTCAGTGCTTATTAATGGCTAGACACATGATTTTTTCCATTCAACAAGAGGGGTGAAGCAAGAAGATCCTTTATCTCTGGCATTATTCATTTTAGCTACTGAGGTACTTTCAAATTATTTTTTAACAAGGCTTTTAAAGGTTTTGAAATGCCTAAATGGAGTGATAGTATCAATCACCTAGCTTATACTGATGATACTATCATTTTTGTTCTGCTGATAAAAGGTCTTTGGAATTGATTATAAATACTTTAAATGAGTATGAACTTCAATCTGGCCAGAAGATAAACAAAGAAAAAAAAAATTTATTTGTTTATCACAAAATTGCTGGTATAATTGTGCAAATGGAAAAGGATATTACTGATTTTAGTAAAGAAAAATTTTCAATGATATACCTTGGATGTCCAATTGGACATACCAGGAAAAGGAAAATTCACTTTGCAGAGTTACTTAAAAAAGTTCAGAATAAGCTCTAGGCTTGGAAAGACAAACTTTTATTTTTTAGAGGTAAACATGTATTAATTAATAATGTTCTTCAGAGCATTCCCATCTATTTATCATCTACAATTTTTCCTCCTAAATATGTTATTCATAATCTATATAGAATCTTTGCAAGATTTTAGTGAAACTATAAAGAGGAAGGAAGGAATAGACATTGGGTGGCATAGTCTGAAGTCTGTTTTCCTAAAAATGAAGGTGTTTTGGGCTTTAGATCTTTATTTGATGATTCTAAAGCTCTTTTTCCGAAGTTATGGTAGAATTTAGGACAAAGAAATCTCTTTCGGCCAATTTTATTTGGATTAAATACCATAAGAGACAAAGGCCTCAAATAGTAGAGTGGAGAGGAGGGTCTCAGACTTAAAAATATATGATAGAAGCAAGGAATTTTTTTATCAAGAAATTTGGTGGGAACCTAGAAAAGGGACTGCTAGTATTTGTTTTGACAATTGGACTCAACTAGGGGATTTGCAGTATTTTCTTCCTTTTACAGATAGAGATCATGAGGGATTAGAAGAGGTTAACCAATTATGAATAAATTCAAGATGGAGTGAATCTCTATTACAACAACTGATGCCTAATGAGATTTGTTCTTACATTGTAAACAACATAAATGTAATTTCTGCTTCAGAAGACTGGGACAAGGCATGGTGGACTCTTTCAAGTGCAGGTGACTTCACAATTGCTAGTTCTTGAAATATGGCTAGGCAGGAAAGAAGAAAATAGGACTTTTTTTTCCTAACATTTGGGTTAAGGGGCTTCCATATAAAATAGCTTCTTTTTTTTTAATGTGGAGGGTGTACAAGAAGAGAATTCCAATAGGGGAGGTTTTAATGCAAATGAAGGTGGTGGAGAATGCTATTTGTTGCTATTGTGGTGATGCACAAGTATAAAGTTTTCAACACCTTTTTTTGTGAATGTCTAGACACAAAAAAGGTATGGAATACCCTGACAGCTGGAATAACTGGTCCATTTATTTAGTTAAAAAGTATGTTTTTTAAATGATGGCTAGCAGAATGTACTCCAAAATAGAAGATTATTTTTAAAGTTATTCCAGCTAAGGTGATATGGCATGTGTGGAAAAGAAGGAATGTAATCTATCATGGAGGAAAAATGTCTATTCAGAGTATGGCTGAGCTTAATAGGAACATTCATAATTTTGCTGCTCTGACTTTTCCTTGGTTGAAAAATACTCCTAAAAGTTGGCCTTTGCTAGTTCAATTTTTTGAGGAATATAGTTGAAAAATATTCCTAAAAAATGGCCTTTGCTAGTTCAATTTTTTGAGGAATATACTCCTGTACAGGTCACTAAGGTTGTCAGATGGACTAAACCTAATAGGGGAAACTTTAAATGTAATTCAGATGGTTTCTACAAAGGAAATCCCGGACTTATGTCCCATTCTTTCTACATCAGGAATGAGGAAGGTGATTTTATACATGTTGAAACTAAGTTAGTTGTAGAAGGATCTATTTTACAAGCAGAAACAAAATTCATGTGAAATGGCTTAGAGTACTATTGTATACTTAATTCTCTCATTCCAATTACAATGGAAACCTATTCTCCCATCCTCAAAAAAGTTCTGGATCAGTCATGGAAAATTTCTTTAGAATATTTCTTTGGACATTGGGAGAATTAATGAATTAAGGAATCAATATCCAGGGATGGTGGAGATAGTTTATATTCTGAGAGAAGGAAATGGCCCATCGAATTTTTTTGCTAACTAGGTTTTTTTGGATGCAGGTACAGATTCGATAAGCTATTCTAATTTACAAGATGTACCAAATGCAGGAAAAATAGTAATCGACATGGAGAAAAATGAAATCCCATATTTACGGATAAGAAAGCATCAAAACAGGTTCTTTCATTTGTAATAATAGAAATTGAGGTAAGAGTAACAAAACAAAAGGTGGATACCTGATAGAGTAACTGGAATTGAGAGATTGAGTCCCTGAACAGTGGTATTAGCACCTTGAGGTGCTCATTCTATTAAGCGACAAGATTAATTAATTTTAGTTAAACAAAATGCAAACAAGAGAGAAATGATGAGTTGAATATACCGAGGTTTTAGATCTACAAAATTGATGGTGTTTGAAACTAAAGGAGACTTCACTGAGTCAGATACATGGTACTTGTGAGAATTTTTGGAGTGTCCATGGTGCTATTTACTCGAGCTTCAGATGGATAGATTTTGAATCTATCTTGTTGGATGTTTGAGATTTTGGATTTCTTTTTTTGCTTGGATTACGACTTTAACAAGCCTTATCGGAACTCAATGAGCTATGTTACAGCAGCTGAGGATGGTGATAGAAATCGGCGACCAGCCATGGGAACAACGAAGAGGATGGAGAGTTAAATGAGTGTCCTATGGCTTTCCTAATTTTTCCACTAGAAGTTTCCTAAGTAGATTTATGTCGGATCTTTGTTATTGGACTTAGGCAATTGGATTTTATCCAATTGTGCATTTTTTTTTTTTAAATGGCTTTCTGATCTACTTTTTAATTTAAAAAAATATTGAATAATGGGACAAACACAATTCTTGTGCACTTTTATAGAGTGCTTTAAAGAATATGAAAACATTGTCTAAAAATGATATTAGGAGGGAGATAAAAAAAATACGAACAGTCAATAATAATTAAAAAAATTTATATTGATATAAATTAGGAATATAAAAATATTAGTTCATAAAAGTTACCATGGAAGATGAAAGAAAGGAATATAACGACTGAAATGAATTCAACATCTATTAGAAGTGCCCCATTAGTGAGGGGAGCATTTAAGAGATGAAATAAATAAATTCTAGTTATGGTAAAAAAAACATTTTCAGGAAGCACTAAAGTATAGTTATTGAATTTTGAAGGGATGAAGCATTTTATTATATTTCCAGTTTAAAGACAATATTAGTTAATGGAAGATATGTTTTGACTTTCAAAGAATACATGCATTAGACTGATATCCTAGATGTAATAGTCCTCATTTGCATCTAGATTTATGGTGGTGTTAACTTAAAATGAGGTTCAACCCATTGATTTAGAGGTGAAGAGGATCAGTAATTCTAGGAAAAGATTACTAAGAAATGAAGGGACTTAACTGAGGTAGGAAGATTTCTCACTCAACACAAGCAGATGAACTAAGATTTAAAGCTGCAAATGAAAATGCATTTTATCGATTGAGGTGAGGATCTACCTGAAGCATGGTGAACCATCTAGATTCAACTGGAATCGAAGATAGACATAGAAATGATGGATCTCTAAGCTACTCGTAGAAAAATTTCAGAAACATCGCCGTCTCTCCACTTTCCCCTTTTAGATTTTTCTTTATCTTTTTCATTTCCTTTTGTTTACTTTCCTCTTATTTATTTGGGTCAGGTGACTATTGGGCCTGGCCATTTGTAAAGACTCTTCCATAATGGAAAAAAGACACGGACTGACTCTTTTAAAAATAAATGGTCAAAGCTTTGCATATTAGAGAATTCATAACCTATCGGCCTTTTTATTTCCATTTTCTAGCCTTTCGGGTGTAATTTATCTAATATGCAACCTTTCTTTATCTTTATCATTTTCCTTCCCAAAAGGGTTTCTCCTCCAATATTTTTTTCATCTTCTTTAAATTTTCTTCTTCTTTTCTCTTTGATATGAGCTCGATTTTCATTATATATGAGCAGATGATGCAAAAGATCAACAAATCAAATCATTTTAACGAAGTTTTCCTTGGGTAGGAACAATTCAAGTTAGATATTATTTTGTGTGCTGGTTTCATGCTAGTTATAGTTAGTTTACTAGAAATGATGGAACATTTTAATGGTGAAATATGATAGTTGAAGGGTTGTAAGGAGCCAACTGATATTTCCTCAACAAGTCCTTAGTACATGATCTTCTTTGAGCAGACTGGTGTTCGTACTTGTTTTGTCCTGGAAAGAACCCTATGGATAATATCTTTTTGACTAATTTTTAATCCCAACTAAAGAGTTGTGTTATATTATATATACAAATATTTTCAATTGTTGAATCATTGACCCTACATATTCGATTAGTCAGACTATATAATTTTTATATAGAATATGTATTTGTATATAATGTGTATAGAAACTATATAATTATAGTAGTGTATAGAAATTGTATCATTATTATATAAAATATGTATCAATATAAGATATACATATAAAAATTAGATAGGATGTGTGTAGAAACTGTTTATTTATTGTATAAAATATATGTAAAAACTGTATATAAATTATATAGTTGTTGTATATAAATATGTATTTGAACAATAATCATAGCTAAAGGTTGTAAAGAATGTGTATAAAACTATATAGTTATTGTATAGAATGTGTATAAAAATTGTATAATTATTATTTAGAATATTTTTTTGTATATGTGGTGTATAGAACCTGTATAAGTGTTGTATATAATATGTATTTGAATAATTATTGCAACTAAAGGTCATATAGAATGTGTACAGAAAATATATAATTGTTGTATCGAAATGTATTGTATGGGATGTGTATAGAAATAATATCATTGTTATATAGAATATGTATGAGAATAATTATTTTAACTAAAGTTTGTATAAGATGAATATAGAAACTGTACAATTATTTTATTATATGTATATAAGTTGTATCATTATTTGTATAAAATATGTAGATATTGTTATGAAATATAAAACAAAGAAGAAGCAGAATAGAGATAGAAGAGAGAGTGATTATTACTTTTCTTGAGAAGTTTCTTGATGGTTGAATTACAATGAAAGAAAAACCATTTATTTATAAGGAAAAATTAATCTTAGGGTTTCTAACTTTTCCATAAATAGACATTCACTATATATGGTAATATATTTATAACACCCCCCGCCCTTAAATATCTAATTGATAGATAATGTACCTTGTTAAAACCTTACTAGAAAAAACCTAGTGGAAAAAAATCTAATGAAGGGAAAAAAGTATACATCTCTAATAATACACATATAGGTTTCCTCATTAAAAATCTTATAAGGAAAACCCAGTGAGATAAAACCTATTAAGAAAAAAAGAGTACAACGTGTATTAACTCTCCCTAATGAGAACATTCTTGAACCTTTGCATCCCGCTCTTGTGCACCATCTTCTTGAAAGTTATAGTTGGAGGAGACTTAGTGAATAAATCATTCACATTGTCACTTGAACGAATATGTTGTACATTAATATCACTATTATTTTGTAGCTCGTGTGTATAGAAAAGCTTTGGCAAAATGTTCTTCGTTCTATCTCCTTGAGTCCTTCCTTAACTTTTGTTGTGCATGCTGCATTATCCTCATAAGAAAATCATGGGTACTTTATCATATTTCAAACTATATTTTTTATGAATGAGATGTACCGTGGACCTTAACCACACACACTCTCTGCTTGCTTCATGAATATCTATTATCTCAGCATGGTTCGATGATGTGACTATGATAGACTGTGTTGTATGTCTCCAAGATATGGCAGTACCCCCACATATGAACACATAGATTATTTGAGACTGAGCTTTATACGGGTCAGATAAGTACCCAGTATCAGCATAACCAACAAGATCGGGACTGCAATATTTAGAATAAAATAAGCTCATATATTTGATCTCATTCTGATGTCTCACAGTAAGAGTAGAACTATACCTTGCTAACAAATTGATTGAAAGTCTATATCTTGTAGTATTTACAAGATACATTAGTACACCAATTGCACTATGATATATAACCAATCCAATTCGGTATATTTCTCATTCCAGCAAATAATTTATTTCTTTTGAAAACTCTCTAAGAATTTCAATAATTTTCAAGTTATAAGCTTATATAATATAAAGATTGATTATAAATAAGTTTCCCAGAAACTTTTATATGCTTCAAACATTTTGAATCGTTAAAAGTTTTTATATAAATTTTGTCAAGTGACAATATTCAGCATGTCACGCATGACATCTTCAAGTGTCTGGACTGCAAATCAAATAATTTTTATGTTTATAAAGATGCATCCTTTCATGTCACTTGGTAAATGTTTCTACGCCAACATGCTTAAATAAACGTAGAATTCAGATCCTCGTAATCTTTTACAATATTGTGTCAATATTGTATCTAATATATTATTGATGATATATTATTTTGTGTGACATAACATTTTGAGATATCATCACTTCATTATTTTTAAGTACCTGAACCTTTCATAAAGTTTCATGAAGTGTTATGTCGTAGGCTCTTCAAGAGAACATTGCCTTTTTTTATGATTATTTGCTCTTTATCATTTTCAAAGATTATTTTATTTGGAACCAATTGGTCTACCACACTTCACGCATGCATAGACTTTGTCCTTTATGGACACAAAATAGCAGCACTTGCATCTTAAACATGAGATATGTTCGGCATTTGACTTGAATTATCTTTTGAATGAAGATTTGATGATAATTCCTAACATATTTAATAGTTGCTTATAATCTCTCCCTTATGTTAGAAAACTAACATACTTCCTCCATCTTTTTTGAGAATTCCATCTTTGTGTGTTGTGGTAAATTCATTAATCATATACCGCACATCAAAATTATGAGATGGAATAGTTAGTTCCTGACCTTGAACCAATTGAGAGGAAAGGAATAATTATAATTTATTGGTCTAATGCATACAAGTGATATTGTATGCAACATATCATATTTCAGACCAACGCATGAAGCTTTGTTTTCATTAACAATAGTTTAGCTATTTATCGAAGGCATTCAATGCCAAACCATCATCATCAAGATAAGTTGTCTTGATTACACAATCTGAAAGTTAGGCTCTTAACTCAATTTTATTGAGAAAGAAACTTTATGGATGTCAAATTGCAAGTTGACAAGAAACGTATAAGTGATCATCTCATATCGATGCATCTTAATAAATCAAATCCCAATATTATTTGGTTCAACCAACTTGTCATGAGAACAAGCAACATTAAAAGTTCATGAAGAATTTTCTAGTTCTTCAATATACAATACTCACTATGCACATATTTGGGATGTCGTAATCGTTTTTGTCAATTTATGAACTTTTATTCCAGCAAACTCCAAGTTTACCATGACATATGCCTTTTACTTTAGGAAATTTCATATTTACTATTACATGAATAAATTTCAGATTTGCCTCTTCAGAAGTAGATTTTAAAATAACTCTTCTCAGTTATTCTGCATTTTTCGCAGGTGAGTTGTGATACCACCACAATCAAGTGCGCGTTTGTATTGACAAGTTTTACTAAATATTATCACATTCACCTTACGAAATAGATCTGTACTTTATAACAATCGAAATTCTCATTCCCCGGAATATAATTGTGCCTTAAGCACATCAAATTATGATAGTTTGTAACCTCTTTCATGATATTGCTACTTCAAGAGAAAATCGAGTACATATAATGTAGAGAATTTTTTTCTAACATATCTTATAGTCATAATAAGTGTGTGAAAATATTATCACTTGTGATGATTATTTTCATATTTTTCCTTCATGCTTATATTCATACATTCAATCACTTCTCTTCTTTTAGACATATTATGCACTCCTGCCACATTCACTTCAGAGAATGAAGCATATTTAATGGGACATGTCTCATAAATTTTTACAAACACTCATTATTTTGCTTTAGCCATCATAATATCATCAATATAGTGTATTGAGATTCAAACTCAATATCTTATTCATATAATAAGGTGTCTTAGGCTATATTTCAATGGGACTTGAACCCAACATCTTATCATCATGCTGCATTGGAACTTTTAACCAATGACTTACCCTCTTAATGAGATGAGATTTAAATTCATCATCATATATTTTAACAATATTGTTCTTCATGAACAAATTTAAAACAGAAGTGGTTTCAAATCAATTATCTTGTTCTCAAATTCAATAATAATTATATCATTAGTAGAAAAGGATAAATAACACAAGAATTTACTAACCTTGAAATTACCATTAGATTTATAATCTCACCTTGTTTGGAAGAGTCTTGTGCTGATAACGTGTTATGAAATATAAAGTAAAGAAGAAGAAGAAGAGAGAGAGAAGAGAGAGTGCTTATTTTTTCCTTGAGAAGTTTCTTGATGATTGAATTACAATGAAGGAAAATCCATTTATTTATAGGGGAAAACTAACCTTGGGGTTTGCTACTTTTCCACAAATAGACATTCACTATATATGATAATATATTTATAACAGTTATGAATTTGATATCAAATATGTATTGGCACATTTTTTTTTAAATATATTTGAAAAAAATACTTTTTATTGAATAATTATACAATTTCTATAGCTATTGATTGTTTTTTATTTTGGTAGAATTACGAAAAAAAATATATCAGTTATTCTTTTAAATAAAGGAGAGAAAAAAAGTAAAGCAATGACCAAAAAATGAAATTTAAAAAAAGAAAAGAAAAAAGAAGCATGGACCAATAAGAAATTAACAAAGCAAAGAAAAAAAGAACATGCGTCAATGCACATGTCAGCGATTGACATCAGCCATATGGCTGCAACTTGGAAATGACATTCCTTAGGCTATTTTAGTAAAATTTGTTTTGGTCATCGGGCCATTATTGTCTTTCCCCCCTTTTTATTTTATTTATGGACCCAAGACCAACCTTTTATTAAAAAGAAAAAAAAAAGAAAATCTACTTCGAAGTTGGGAGCTTCCCACTTTTAATATATATATATATATATATATATAATATTTAAAAGAATATAAAAAAATTTAAGCATTCATGTTTTTGATCTATTATCTAGATAAATAGGTAAATAAAGATTTGATCTATGAATTTGAGTGAAACATATTTTCAAGATCAATTTATGGATTTTATTATCCTCTAGCGAAATAGATTTGATGAGATTAAGACTCAATATGATATATAATCAAGTCAAGTGCTTAGCAGTCTATAGGCATATATAACATCTAACAAAAACATACCAAGTGATGGATCATTTACTTTTTCAAGTTATTTGAAATTAAACATTCTAAATAATCCATAATCATTAATAAAAACTATTGTGACTAACAGCCTAGTAGCCTCAACTTTCCATGATTCTGGCGGGTGGCCAGCCACCACCATTGGCTGAACAAATAGATATTTTTTATTTCCCACCATTACCCTCAGCCAACATATCCCAACTACTAAATCCAAAGGCCTCAAATGTCCCAGACATCTCTCCTACCGCTACCTCCTATGTAGCAATCATCAACCCTAATGGTTCTCTAAACAAACTTAATAAGACAACCATTGTTGTAGACCTCATACCAATAAAGAAAGTAGATTTAATAGATAACATTCCAGTAGAAAAATGGACGGAACAAGAAGCTGACAAAATGTACATCATTGAGAACTTGCAATATGCTATTGTTGGTAAAAAAAATTTATGTCTAGCCTGAATTATCAGAATTAAGGAATTTAATTCCTATGCAATGTGGGATTAAAGGTGAATGTAAGATTGGTTTTCTGAGAAATAGACATATCTTAATGAGATTTTATCTAGAAGAAGATTTTGTTGATATTATGTCTAAGAATGTCTATTACATCACTACAAATGATGGTTCTTCATATCAGATGTGTCCCCTCATTTATGATGCAAAGTTCAAACCAAATGAAGAAACTTCAAAAGCAACTACGTGGATTTTATTTCTAGATCTTCTCCCTACCTTTTTTGTCAAAAAAGCCCTGTTTTCATTTGCACTAGCTATGGGAAACACACTCCATCTTGATTCAGCAACTATGATAAAAAATCGCCCAAGTTGTGCAAGGGTGAAGGTCTAATTGAATTTGTTAGTAGAGAAACGACAATTTGTCCAAATTATTGAAGATGAAATTAGTAAAGAAAAAAGAATTTTTAAAGTAAAGATTCTATATGATTCTTTACTAGCATATTGTAAGAGATGTAAACTCCAGGTTCATAGTGAGGTCGATTGTAGAGTATTACATCCAAAGTTGAGGAAAGAGGTAGAATCACTTAAAGAAACAGATGCATTAGAGCAACAAAAGAGAAGAGCATGTGGAAAAAAATCTATGGTTAGCAGATGGAATCCTACTAACAGATTTTTTACAAACAAAAGTGGAGAAAGAATAAGTGATAAGGCTGTAGAAAAGGAGGAAATAATTAGTACTAGAATTCCTTTAAAAGCATTGAAAGAGCATGCACAAGAGACAGATAAGAAATCAAATAATCATAAGAATGCAAATACTAATAATAATGACTGCATAAAAGAGTCAACAAGGAATTGGGTAGAGAGAGCCTCATCTCCAAAAAAGGCTAATATCAGTAGCAACTCAGGGAAAGAAGGTGATAAAATTACACCTGTTAGCAATAATAAGAAGATGTCATAATAAAAACCATGCCAGATGGAGTTTTAAAGTGGAGGAAGATGATAAATTAGAGAATGAAATTGTAGTAAAGAATGTTGATGTTTGTATAGAAATTGTACTCTCTTCTCAGCCAATTCTCTTGGAAATTATAAATGATTCAAATCCTATTTATGAGGCACATAAGGAGAAGATTGAATCAGATGTGTTATAGAAGGAATGTAAATAGATTGAAAACTAAGGGCATAAGGAAAATGACAGGCTATTTCTTTTAGAGGCAACATTCCATCAAAAGAGCCCAACACAAACACTTCATGAGATTGTTACCCACTAGGTGAATGATGTACAGAGTACTAAAATAATTGACAATACAAATATTTTGACAGACATAACAAAGAAGGTGTTGGAAAATGGACAAGATAGTAATGTTGCTTGGGAACAAGTAGGTAGAAAAGGTGATCTATCACCCAAAACAATAAAAGATCGGCAAAAAGAGCAGAAAGCAAATTGAATCAAAAGATCAATCACCAAAAATGGTGGTGTCAAAAAGGGAGACCACAAATAAGCTTAATAGATGATTATGAAGGCTATTTTTTGGAATATAAGATCTATTAACACTCAACAAGCTTTCAACAATCTGCAGATGTTTAATATACCCCATAAATATTTCTTAATAGCTCTTACAGAGCCTTTTCAAAATAGGAGACATATTCAGGAGTATATAAGAAGATTGAACATGGGTCTAATAGGTATAAATATTAATAACAAGATAAGGTTTTTCCTCAGGGAAAGAATCAAAATGGAAATAGTAAGTGATGAAGAGAAGTAGGTCACTATAAAAGCTACTTTTTTGGGCAGTCCAAAAAAATATTGATTACTATTATATATGCTATGTGTACATAAGTAGAAATATTTGAGCTATGGAGTGATAGTTACAGGATTACTAATAATAATCTATAATGGTTGATAGGAGGGGTTTCTAATACTATATGAAATGAAGAAGAAAAGATTGATGGATTATTAGTAACTTTACATGAAATGGAGGATTTTGCATTTTATGTGAACTCCTGTGATCTAGAAGAAATTCCATTTAAAGGAAGTCTCTTTACTTGGTGGAATGGTAGAGTAGGAGTTGATTGTATTTTGAGAGGTTAGATAGTCTTTCGGTCAACTCTCAAATGCTAAATTGATTTCCTACTTTGCAAGTAAAACACTTGGCAAGAACAAAATCTGATCATGCCCCTTTATTCTTGACAATGAATCAAGAAGCTCTAACAATCATAACACCTTTCAAGTTCTTAGCTTTTTGGACGGTGAATGAAACTTTCAAGTAGGTTATGGTTCCAAATTGGAACACAATTGAGAGAGGGAACAACTTTTGGCTGTTCAAAAACAAGCTAAAGAATGTCAAAAAGAAGTCTTAAGAATTTGGAGTAAACAAAGATTTGGTGAAATTTTTCAATAATTGGAAATCGGGGAAGAAATCATGAAGCTAAAGAAGCAATTATTCAAGGAGGATCTATCCTTAGTCAATAGGATGATTTTATAAAAAGCCCAAAAAGAAGTTAAGAAATATCTCCATTTTAAAGAGAAATTTTGGAGACAAAAAGCAGGAATCACATGGTTCGATAAAGGAGATAAAAGTACAAGATTTTTCCACAGTCTTGTGTAGGGGAGAAGGACAAGACTGCAGATAAACAAAATCAAGAGTGCTGAAGGAACTGGATTGATGATGCTAAAGAGGTTGCAGATGAAGTAATCAATTTCTATAAAAATTAGTTTAGTCAAGAAGAGGAAAGCTCTAATTTTGAATTATTAAACCATCTTCCATAAATGGTAACAACTGTAGAAAATAATTCTTTGATAGAAATCCCAACCTTGGAGGAAGTTCATAAGGATATTTTTAGTTTGAATGGTAGCAGTGCATGTGGGCCAGATGTATTTTTAGGGTTATTTTTTCAATACTGTTGGGAGATAGTGAAAGATGATGTACTTGAAATGGTGAAAGATTCATTTAAAAGTAATACTCTTCCTAAAAGTATTACTCATACCAATCTAGTACTTATCCATAAGAAGGAAGTGGTTGAAGGATTCACTGACTTGAGACCAATTAGTCTCAGTAATTTCATTAATAAGGTAATCTCTAGAGTGCTTTATGAGATATTATAGGGGGTGTTACCTAAATTGATCTCCAAAAATCAATCAGATTTTATGAAGGGAAGAAGCATTATTGAGAATGTTTTATCAACCTAGGAGATAGTATTTAATATTAGACTAAGAGGTTAGCCTAAAAATATGGTGATAAAATTGGACATGTCAAAGGCTTATGATAGGATTTTATGGCTATTTCTTACTAGAGTAATGAGGAAAATGGGTTTTTCATAGTTGATTATTAATGTTATTTGGAGATTGATGGTCAATAATTGATATTCCATTATTATAAATGGAAAATCTAATGGTTTAGTTCATTCTACTAGAGGCATCAAACATGGTGATCAGTATTCTTTAGAGAATGTGATTGATATTCTTGAAGAGTATCAAGAGGTATCTGAACAACTTATAAATGGTCAGAAAAGTAGCTCTTAAATGTACAAAAAGGTGGCTAATGAGTTGCAAAATGAGGTAAAATTGATCACAAGTTTTCAACATGGAGTTTTTCCTTTTTCATAATTGTGTTTCCCTATCACACATGCTAGGAAAATAAAAACATACTACAATGAGTTGATCAAGACGGTGAAAGGGAGACTTCAAATTTAAAAAGGTAAGTTGTTATCATATGGTAGCAAGGATGTATTAATTAGCAATGTTCTTCAGAGTATACCATTATATTTGTTGTCTGCAGTGGTTCCTCCAAAGATGATTTTGTATGAGTTGCATAAAATCTTTAACAGGTTCTTATAGAGTAGTAAAGATGAGAGTAAAATAAAACACTGGGTTACTTGGGACAAAATTTGCTAGCCAAAGGAGGAAGGGAGTTTAGGCTTTAGATCACTTTTTGACATTTCTAAAGCCATGTATTATAAGTTATGGTGGAATTTCAGAACAACAAGATCATTATGGAATGATTTTATGCAGAATACACACTGCAAAAAGGTTATTCCCGCACTAGTCCAATGCAAAGGGGGATAAAAAATTTGGAAGAAAAATATCTAAAAGTCAGAGATTACATGAAACAAGAAATATGGTGGGATCCTACTATTGATTCATTAAGCATTTGGCTTAATAACTGGACAAAACTGGGGCTTTGTACCATGTAGTAGAACCTGACTTTGATATAAACGAAGAATCAGAAAATGTTAATTATTTGATGCATTGAGACAAGTGGAATTCTCAAAAGTTGATGGACTTATTGCCTTATGATATAGTCCAGCATGTACAAGAGATATTTTTATCAGTAAGGAGGCTTCACCATGGGATATTACATGATGGATGCCAACTTCTCTAGGTAAATTTATTGTGGCAAGTGTTTTTCAGTTGTGTAGGCAGAGAAAAGATTCTTTTGAGGCTATGAAATATTAATGGACTAAGGGAGTGCCTTTTAAAATCCATTTCTTTTGAGATTGTGGTTTTTTTAAGATTTCTATAAATGAAGTGTTAAAAAGGTGTGGTATCAATCTAGTGTCAAGATGCAAATGTTGTTCATTTCCTCACTTAGAAACTATACAACATGTTTTTGTCACAAGTGAAGTTGTATAAAGAATTTGGAGGTATTTTGTTATTTGCTCAAGAGTGGATGGACCTTTTGTGCAATGTCATCAAACAATCAAAAAATGATGGAATGTAAATTGCACAAACAGTTAAAACCAATCATTTGTGTTGTTCCAGGAATGATTTATTGGTGTATATGGAAGGGCAAAATAACGTGAATCAAGGAGGGGTGGTGAATTACAGGAGAGTTATATATGATATCTTAAGAAATCTATAACTTTTGACCATTGTTTTGTACCCTTGCATACAAGGAATACCACAAGAATGGCCATTATTGGTGGATTTATTTCAAAACTATATACCTGCAGTGAGATTATGCAGGTATGTTGGAAGCTTCCTAACAGAAATTGGTTCAAATTTAATTTAGATGGGGCTTCCAAGGGCAACCTTGGTCCAAACTCAATAACTTTATATGTTAGGAACCATGATGGTGACCTACAGGTTGCTTTGTGTAAGTAAATAGCATAATCCACTAGCTTATTTGCAGAAACTTTGGCTATGAAAGAGGGGCGTGATTAGTATTTTGACCATCAAAATTTATCACTCATCCTAGAAATTGATTCCTTAGCACTCATGAAGATAGTGAGGGAAGAATGGGAATGCCCATGAAACATTGTGATGTTAATTAGGAAAATAAGAAACTATATGAAAGAAGGACAGTTGTAGATTATTCACACTTTCAGAGAAGGAAATGCCTTGGCAAATTTTTTAACTAACAAGTATTTTAGTTCTGCAGGTACACGAGTCTATAAATCATTTGCAGATTTATAACAAGAGGCAAAAGGCATAGCAATTTTAGAAAAGCAAAAAATCCCACAATTAGGAACTAAGAGAATGAAGAGAAAAGCTTCAGAGTAACAACACACACTAAATAAAGCATCAAAAGAGACTTCTAAGCATTTAAAGTGAGATTAGAGAGTTAGTGACAAGTACATGCAGTAGATACAAAAAACATAGCAAAACATAAAAAGGTATGGAGGAAAATAGGTATACATAAATAACTCACCTAGAATTTGATTGGGTGGTATTAACCCCGAATGGAGTTCATTCCCATGAAGATAATAAGAAAGATTATGAGTGTATTACCTCGGAATGGTTTGTTCAATTAACAGACCTGAGTTTTAAACATCCAAAAACTAATAACCACAACTTGGAGATAGATCTAATGAATACGCAACACCTGGTGAGAGTTTATGTTAGAGCCTCACAGCTCCAAATCGCCATTGAAATCTGATATAGAAACCTTAGGAATTGTAAAGACGAAGAGAGAGAAAACTTATTCTAGTGAAAATATCTGATTGTTTCTAAAATAGTCCTGGCTATTTATATTTACACACAATAATTGAGAAAATAAAAGGAATACGAAAAATGAAATATAATCAAGTGGGCTTTTCGGATATGAATTGTTCTGGGCCTCGTGGATCATCATCTGGGCCAATATTAACACCCCCCTCAAGCTGAAGGGTGTGTGCACTCCCAGATTACAAAGAAGATGATGATGTAGTGGGCCACGTAAAGATTTATTCATGGTGTCAGTTAACTGATCAACGAAAGAAACATGATGAAGAGAAATGAGACGACCAAGAAGGCAGTCATGGACATAATGGCAATCGATCTCAATGTGCTTCGTTTGTTCATGAATAAATGGATCCTTAGCAATATATAATGCAGCTTGGCTATCACAAAAAAAATGAAACAAGAGCAGAAATAGTTAATCCCATTTCAGAAAATAAACGAGTCAACCAGACAACCTCAGCAATGACCTTTCTTAAGGCACGGTACTCATCTTCAGCAGAAAAAAGTGCAATGGTAGGTTGTTTCTTGCTTTTCCAAAAAACAGAAAAGTTACCAAACACCATAAAATAACCAATGACTGACCTTCTGGAAAGAGAAAAGGCAACCCAGTCAGAATCATCATAAGAAGATAGTGAGAAAGAGGGAATAACAAGTAAAAATATTTCCTAATCTGGAGCATTTAACAGATACTGGAGAACATGAATCCTAGATTTTATATGAGCTATACATCGAGGTTGTTAAAATTGACTCAGGTGTTGTACAACAAAAGAGATATCAGGTCTGGTATGTTAGAGAAAGTTGAGCTTACCAAAAATATGCCTGAAGATAGAAGGATCAGGCAGTGGATCACCCATATTAGGAACCAGTTTCAAAGATGGTTCCAATGGAGAAGCAACATGAGTGAAATGGGAATAATGAAACTCATCCAGTAAATCGGAATTGAACTTATGCTGATGCATAAGGTATCTAGAAGCATGAGATATAATTTCCAGCCACAAAAAATAATGAACCAAACCCAAGTCTTTAATCTTGAATTGTTGATCAAGGAAAGACTTAAGGTTGCTCATCTCAGAAATATTTAAACCAACCAGCAGAATATCATCCACATAAACTACTAATATAACTAATGAATCACAAGAACATTTAGTAAAGAGGGAATAGTCATTTTTTCTAGCAATGTAGCCTCGAGATAACAAGCTTTAGATAATTTAGAAAACCATTTCCTGGATTTCTGTTTGAGCCATATAAGGACTTCTTGAGTTTGCAAACTAAAGGAGTTGCACAAGAAGAAGAGGCAGTAATTGCAAGGCCAAGTGGAATTTTCATGTAGACATCCTTATGAAGGTCTCCATAAAGAAAAGCATTGTTGACATCCAACTGGAAAACAGTCCAGTGATGTTTTGCAGCAAGAGATAAGAGACATTTAACAGTGGTTAGTTTGACCATAGGAGAGAAAGTCTCATGATAGTCAATGCCTTCCTTCTAGGTATTACCCCTAATGAAAAGCCTTGCCTTATACCGTTCAATAGTACGATCAGACCTTTGTTTGATTTTGTACACCCATTTACAAGGAATGGCCTTCTTATTAGAAGGGAAGGGAATAATATCCCATGTATGGTTGTCCTCAAGATCCCTAAATTCTTGTAGCATGGCCTTTTGCCAGGCAGGACTAGAAGCAGCTTACTAGTAAAACAAAGGCTCATACAACTATAGATCAACACTGAAAACCTTGGAATTGACCAGGAAGGGAGTAGAAGAAGGAAGGATAGAAGAACAAATGTAATCTATAGATGAGAAGGAGGATGGAAAGATCTGGAACTTATTCTAAGAGGAGCAAGAAGATTGGGAATGATGGCGGAATGGGGAACATCAGAAGAAGAATCAAAAAAATCAGGAGGTAAAGGGAAAAGAGAAGAAGAAGTAAAAGAAGTGGGGTAAGGGAAGATGTGTTCATGAAACTTGACATCTCTAGAGTAAAAAATTGAGAAATTAGAAAGATTAAGTAATTTGTAACCTTTCTTTCCAAAAGGATAACCTAAAAAGATGCTAGGGATGGATCTAGGCTTGAGTTTATCTCTAATAGGTGTAAGAGTGGTTGCATAAGCAAGACAGCCAAAACTCCTTAAATAATTATAAGTTGGAGGGAACCCATGAAACTTTTCAAAAAGAGAGATGGTATTCAAAGGGACAGGGGGAAATTGATTAATCAAGTAAGTGGAAATCAAGACACACTCATCCTAATATTTAAGGGGAGTTTAGATGAAAAAAGTAAAGCCCTGGAAACTTCTAGGAGATGTTTATGTGTAACACCCAGAGATCTCATCCCGAGATGTCACACGGTGCTTATGATCTCGAAGGACCACAAGCTAACCCTTTACTGATATCTGTACCTATACACTACACAATGTCTAAAATGAATGCGAAAATTAGCCATAAGGTTTAACACATCCATGAATACTCATAATATAGAAAACTGAATACTAATACATCCATCTGAAAAGCCTCTAAACTATCTAAACTGTGGAGTTGATGGGACATGTCCCCAACTAACTCCATCAACTGAAAATAAACAAAGTCTTAAGCAATAATAGTACACTGAAATTCATCCTCGAAGGAAGAGGACTCACTGTTACTGCTGCTGACTGGGACTGAACTGCTAAGGAAAAATTGGATTATATTCCTCTGAACCTATGGTGTCAAATAAAACACCATAGCGCAAATGCGTCAGTACAAAAGTGTACCGAGTATGTAGACGGGGTAGGCTAATACAAGGGCTCATGCATGCACAATATCTAAACTGAATAATCATGAAGATGCCGCATGAGAACACATACATAAATGCATAGAACAGAACACAATCATCGCAACTCTAGATACTGAAACTCGCATGCCACTTTACTGCAGACTGAACTTACTACTGACACTGAGATACTGAATCATTGACTCATCTGATACTGATAACTGAGGATCTGGATGTGCTTACATCAAGGAATGAACTCTGAGCTTACTGCTTTTGATTAATAGAATTAGAGATCAACTTTGCTAACAGATTATTCTGGAAGCGATTATCAATGATAAGAAGTATGATTATATCTGAATCTGACGATAAGAATATTAAATAGGAATCTGATATTGTGATCAAGCCTGTCTCGCAGCATATCTCTTAATATGATATCAATCAACTGTAAATGTGACCAAGACTATCTGCCGGGATGGTCCATGAATCAACAGAACTATCTGAGTTCCTCATAAAGATAGATGACTGTATCTGACAGTCCTGATTTTTGAAGACTGATTCTGAATTTGAGACTGAATCTGAAACTAAAACTGTGGGAAGTAGTCACTTAACCGACATGCCCCGACCTACCACAGGTGGGGTCCAACTTGTGCCCCAGTTGGAAGGATGTCATTACCGCACTACTGGTAAAGACAACTCTATGTGACCCTCATCTAGCAGGTCCTCAAATGAGAACGGTAGAGCCCTCATCTAGCAGGTTAAGCCACCTCATCTACCCTCATCTAGTAGGTATGATGTCTCTCATCCACCCTCAACTAATAGGTGTGATGTCTTAACCTACGCTGGCTATGTAGTTCTGGAGCACAAGGATTGTTTCTAAGAATCACACCCTCTACTAGTAGGTGAGATCCCATCATTGAGCTCGGTCGATGCTAGTTTTTACTCCCAACTGAAAGACTCAGAACTAAATTCTCAACTGAACACTGGCTGAACTGAATCTGACACTAATCATATTACTCAAAAGGTCTGACTGAGTTATGTTGAGATCACTTGTTTCTGTATCTGATGGAAAAGATATTGAATCATGGTATCTGACTGACGATACAGAGCTTGAATGGATTACTCGAATCGCTTTTGAGATTAGGATTGAATCACTTGAATACTATTAGAACTGAGATGATTACAGGTCTGAGGCTAGGTTACTAGCGATACAGAGATTTCAGAGATAACTGAGATTATCAAACTTTATTAAGCTTCGCACTTGTCTGAGGAAACAGAGTTCTATAGTTAACTGAGTTCTGAGAATCATGGCTCGATTGGAATTATCGAGAAACTGACACAGGCTCTAGACAACAACTCTATTTTCGAGTATAAATACCCCAAGGACTCGATAACATAAAAGTAAGACATAATCATTTTTCATCACAAATCATTCATGCATCATCACGGTCATTCATTCATCACTACCATCATTCATTCATCATTACAAGCATTTATTCATCATTACAATCATTCATGTATTATCACAATCGTTAAAAAATCACTTCAAGTAGTTGGGCATCACAACATACTTTTCCTCTCAAGATCCTTAGGATATCGCATTAAGCATTTAGGAAACATAGACCATTATTTATCATCATATACTAGCCTAGGAAAGACATGTTATTAGATTATACCCCATTCAACGAGATCTTATATCAAGTATTTCATACCTATATCGGTCTTGTCATGTATTTGGATATCACTTGATTTGGGGGGAACTTCATACTAACACATCACTATTTACTTGCTAACCACTTGACATGTATTAAAAGCTTAGCATATATCAAAGATCACAAAATCGGGGAATTTATAACCATCATATCTCGACTTGTTCCTTTGTTCCCTAGGGTCTTTCAACAACCACTAGACACGATCGATTTTACACCTACTTGGGGATTTCATGCTATCTTGGCACATTTCACTCACTAAGGCATTTTATCAAACACTAGGCATGCATGGACTAGCTCACAATTTGGAGTTTCCTATTCAACATACTATAACGGCCCTTATACTTCACCTAAGCTCTTTATCAAACCTATGGGGAACGTTCTTCACTTATTCAACCATTTCTACACCCAAAAGTCATGAACACATCACATGGAAAAACAACTTCAAGAGGGTCTATCACAAACATCACATGAATTTCACATACTAAGGTCAAAGCTCATAAATTTTGTAGGAAAACATAAATCAAAACTCAACAACACATTAAAAATCCATTTCAACTCATACAAATCACTAACAACTCATAAACATAAAAATCTTTTAGTTTCAAAAAGGGTTCTTGAGCTTCTTGGATGAAAGGGATCCAAGAATCAACATCTACATACCTTAACCTTTGAAATTGGATGAACTTTAGTGCTTGAAACTTTATCCACACTTGAAATAAATAAATTCTTGAAGCCCACACTATGAGGACCTTGATTCTTGAAGAAACCTTGAAGATTTATGGATGATTTTTGGAAGATTAGGGTTCTTGATTGAAACCTTAGTTATACTCTCTTGAGAGAAAAAGAAAATGATTGAATTAAGGTTTGAATGAGGGTTCCTCATATTTATAGAGGCTAAAAAAGGGTGGAAAATGACCAAAATAACCTTGCAAAAACTCCCTTGAATTGCTGGAAAAATATACTTGACGTCATCCGTGACAGGCTGTCAGGTTCGTGATAGGCCGTCACGAATGGTCATCACAAAAGGGGTCCAAATTCTTGATTTTATGCCCAGATCAGACGACGTCATCAGAAATGTTGTCAGAATGTGACGACGTCGTCAAAAAGGGCGTCAGAAACGTGATAGCCCGTCAGAAACGTCGTCACCGTTTTCCAGCTTGACATGCTGGAGTAAAATGGGCATGACTCTTTGCTCCGATATCGGATTTAGGCGAAATTGGTATTGTTGGAAATCTAATTCAAAGATCTTTCATTTGATATATAGAAAACCACCCAGTTCTTAATATACAACGAGTTATGGTCGATTAAAATTGACCCAAATTTTGACGGTCACTAAAACTTGAACGATAGGAAAGTTTTCAACTCATTCATGAGTTAGGGGACCTCTATGATCTTAATTCATGCTCAAATAGATTCCCACACGATTTCAAAGTATTTCATACTTGGGAGGATAGTTCTTAAACATTTTGACTCGGATTTTTGCTTTACCAAATAAGCTCTAAGGCTCAGATTGGAAGAGGATTTTGCGGGGCATTACATTATGTTTTCTTTCCACCACTCTATTTTGTTTAGGAGTATGTGGCATGGTGGTCTGGTGAAGAATTCCATGTAGAGAAAAGAATTTTTGTAGATCAGTATTATGTCCTAATTCAAAAGCATTGTCAGATCTAAACACTTAAACTGTGTAATGATACTGAACTTGTACTATGAAAAAAATCATTGATCACGGGGAAACACTAGATTTTAAGGATAAGAGGGGTCCATGTGAGCCTGGTAAAGTCATCTACTAAAGTTAGGAAGTACCTGAACCTATTGAATGTCTGAGTGTGATATGGTCCCCAGACATCAATGTGAACAAGCTAACAAGGGGTAGAAGAGTGAGAAGAACTAGGAGAGAAAGTCAATATATGTTGTCTAGCCTTAGAACATATATCACACCAGTTAAGAAATCAATGGATTTCATTTTGTGATAAGGAATATAACCAAGTCTTGGGTGCCAAAATAGATCAACTTTATTAAAATTTAAGGAGGTAACATAAGATGAATGAGTATGATGCATGGATGAATTATATGTAATAGAATTTATAAAACTACAGGGATCGGATTTAAATGTGGAATCAGTGGGAGTAAAATAATACAACCTATGTGCATCTTTACCGATTTCCAACTACTTCTTCAGAGAAGGGCCCTGTAAAATGCAGTTGATTTGGTGAAAATTGTAGTACAATCAAGTTGAGAGAGGAGTTTGTGGACAGAAATGAGATTGAAATAGATGGATGGAACTAAGAGTACATTATGCAAGATCATGCCTGGTCTGAGTCTTAAGGAACCGGTTAACACAACCTTTACCTTGTACCCATTAGGAAGACTAATTAAGAGAGGTAAATCTAAAGGAGTTATGTCATGGAGCAAGCTTTTGTGGGGAGTCATGTGATTTGTTGCTCCAGAGTCAATGATCCAAGGGTTTGGACCTAGATTACACACGACACTAGCATGAAAAGCAGTGGACAGAACAGCAGGGTGATTGAACACTCCTACAAAATGTGCAAATTTCTCAGAATGATGGTCATGATTACCATGATTTTGAGTGGAAGAGTTTCTATCAGATGTGTTATGGAGATATTGAAGGTGTTTATAATGTTGGAATTGGTCCTTGGTTAGTCTATAATCTCCATCATCAATCTTGACATAGGAGACTAAAAGCTCAGCAGGTGAACTTTCAGATTGGGCAAAAGAGACAGACTTCCTTCCCTTTGTGAATTTGAAATCAGCAGGATACCCATGGAGTTTGTAGCATTTGTCAATTAGATGTCCAGACTTCTTGAAATATTTGTAGAAAATAGTTGACGAGGGACCAAAATTAGAAATGAAGGGCTTTCTGCCATTAGGTTGGTTTCTTCTACCATCATTTGGCAGGAATGAGGAAGGATTTCTCTTGGGTTCAAAGTGAAACCTTTGGCTTTAGCCTCTTCCATAAAAAAGTGTTCTGAGACACTGAATTAAAAGCAATTGGATCATTTGAGAAACTAGGAATTGGAATTGATGATTCCTTTTGCTTCTCAACATGTTCCAACATAGCATAAGAGCTACTAAGGAAAGGTAATGTGGGCATCATCATCAAATTGCTCTTACAAAGAGAATACTCACCATTTAACCCACTAAGAAATTGGAACAATTTTTGTTGCTCCATGAACTTTCCTAATGCCCCACAAGTACATACAGGACCAACATATGCGGTACTCGGTTCATCCTAAAGGGTACGCAACCTAGAAAAATAGGATAATATATTTAAAGACCCTTGGACGGTAGAGTTAATTTCTTTCTGAATTTGGATATATTTTTTCCTATTAGACTGACCAAATCTTTCGTTCATATCAGACCATATATCTTTGGCAGAGTCAAAACACATAACACAGGTTGCTAATTTAGTAGGCAAAGAATTAGTAATCTATCCCAAAACCATGTTGTTACATCTCTCATAAAATGAAAAATAAGGTGAGTTGGGTGCTAGTTTAGAGACAACCCTTGTAACTAATCCCAACTTGTTCTTAGTAGACAAAGCAGTCATCATATTTTATCTCCAAATCACAAAACCAGTACCATCAAACTGTGGAGAGACTAAGTGAGTACCAGGATTATCAGAAGGATACAAATATAAGGGATGAGTTGGAGAAACTGAAAACTCATCAAAACCCAAACTGCTACTCACGATGTTCGTAGTCATATCTATGTGAAATCGAGTAATTTCAAGCAAAATACAGAATCTATGAGCACACAATATGAGAAAAATTACAGAATCGATGAGTACACAATAAAAGAAGATCCCAAAATTAAGCCTAAATTGACTGTCTCACAAAGAGAACAATTATCGGAGTAAAAAGAAATTGATTATCACCCTTCTTCGCAACCTGAAGAAGTAAGGTCTCTTCTAAATCAAACTTCGATGAGAAAACCCCAAGATGGCCATGAAAATCGAGAAGCTTCCTGTGAAGTCGAGTTGACGAAAACCTTCGAGAGTACTATTGAAAGGTAGAGGAAGATGAGAGGATCATGAATCACCGCTCTAATACCATGTTAGATCCTCACACCTCTGAATCACCATTGAAATCTCATATAGAAACCCTAGGAGTTGTAAAGACGAAGAGAGAGAAAACTTATTCCATTGAAAATATCTGATTGTTTCTAGAATAGTCCCGGATATTTATATTTACACACATAAATTGAAAAAATAAAAGGAAAACAAAAAATAAAATATAATCAAGTGGGCCTTCCGGATCTGGACTGTTCTAGGCCTCATGAATCATCATCTGGGTTAATATTAACAGTTTAAGGTGACTTGAGATGTATTTGATTAAAAACAACTTATTTAAAGTTTAAAGTGTTTGAAGCTCAAATAGAACAAGATAAAGGAATAACAAGAAAACTCAAAAATAATGGAAGATTACCTGGCAAGATGTGATAGCGACGACACCAGATACGAAGTGAAGACCACGAATTGAAGATGTGAAGAAGTAGAACAGTAGCTGCATTTTCACTTTTTCTTTTATCCATTTGACTTTTGGCTTACCACTAAGCTTTATAGAATTATTTTTAGGATAAATTACACAAATCTCATACTTAAAAGACTATATTACCTAATATTTCTCACTTTTTTAAAATTTACATAAAATTTTATTTTTCAACTTTACTCTTGATACATATCAAGAAAACCCTACATTCTATTTTTACTCCACCATTAACTCATTCA
Organism: Capsicum pubescens; assembly: GCA_030864215.1. Lineage (NCBI taxonomy): Eukaryota > Viridiplantae > Streptophyta > Magnoliopsida > Solanales > Solanaceae > Capsicum > Capsicum pubescens. Next base: position 74,177,704 of record CM061538.1, on the reverse strand, counting down.
AGATTTTCTTTCTTAAAATATCTCCCTAATTATCAACAATTAAATCATCTTCCTTCTTGATTTTTTTCTCTTCCATTAATGCTTAAATCATCTTTAATTTTTCTCCTCCATTAATGCATGCAACTTTTTTTTTCCTCTCCTAAAATCTCTCCCATTTAAAAAAAAAAAAATCTATTGACACATATATAAATTTATTTAGTTATTCATACATATTTATTTTTTTAATGGTGACTCATATGAATGATAAATATGATATCATTATATAGGTATTATGGTGATTCATACGATAGATACATTTTGTATGATTTTAACGGGTGATACATATGATATTAATGGGTGATATATATTGTATTATGGTGATTCATATGGTAGATACAATTATTTATTTCAATTATTGGGTGATTCGTATGATATTAATGAGTGATATATATGGTATTATGGTGATTCATATGGTATATACAATTATTTATTTTAATTATTGGGTGATTCATATATATGGTATTATGGTGATTCATATGGTAGATACAATTATTTATTTCAATTATTGGGTGATTCATATGATATTAATGGGTGATATATATGATATTATGGATGATTCATACGTTATTAATGAAAGGTAATGTGGTAGTCAATGTAGGAAACAAAAGTAATAATAATTCTTTTTTAGAAAAGGACTAAAAGTAGAATTGAAACATAACTAAAAATGAAATCTAAAAAAAGCAAACTAAAATTAAAGACAAAAAAAGAGAAAAAAGACCCCAAAAAAATATATCTTTCATAATTAAAAATAAAAAAAGAGAAACATAATTAAAACACCTAAATTAAATCTAGAAAAAAAGAGAAAAAATAGATATCTTTCCTAAAATAAAAGAATACAATGAATAAAAGAGAATCTATTATTTTCTTAAATAAATATCTTGTTAGTTTCAAATGTATCACTTTTTTATACGTATCACCATATAGCATATGTATCACATTTCAAAAAATTGGGATAAAATGTAATTAATAAAATAGTTGGAATTTTATTTAATATCACTTAAAGATTCAGGGATTTATATAAGTTACCCTTATTTTTACATTAATTGGGTTTGAGTCTTTCCGGATCCGACTCTCTTTTGTACAAACTTTATTCAGAAAATTGCATGTCATAGATCCAAATATGAGTGACTTTAGATATTTGACCCCAATAAGAAATGTCTTTAAAGAATAACTTTCCTTACCATTTAAGTATAATACAAGTACCATTTTGACCCTCTACACCTCAAATATATTTTTTAAACTTTTCATACTTATTTGTCTCTCAAATTTTATTTTTTATTATTTTCATTTTTTATTTTTTCCTTTAATTTTATAATTCTATTTTTTATTATTATTTTTTTCTTTAATTTTATTTTCATGTTTTAATTCATTTGTGTCAACCTTTTTTTTTTTCTTTTTTCTCAAGCATTATCGATTTCTTTTTTTTTTACTTCATTTGTCTTTAACCTTTATTTTATTTTTTTTGATTTTATCAGTTCTCTTTTTTTCCTTCATTTTTCTCAAACTTTATTTTTATTTTTTCCTCTCATTTTTTATTTTCTCAATTTTTTTAATTCTTCGCTTTTTTCTTAATCTTTATTTTTTCTTGCCTTTTTTTTCTCACTTTATTTTTTTTATTTTTATTTTTTCTCTCATTTTTATTTTTCTCAATTTTTTTAATTCTTCTCTTTTTTCTTGATCTCTGTTTTTTTTCTTTCCTTTTTTAGTCAATCTTTTTTTATTTCTCTATTTTGTTTGATCGATTTTTTTTCTCAACTTCTAGTATATTTTACTATTGAATAATACGCAAAGATATCTTCTTCTTTTGACATCAAAGTAAATTTAAGGGCATGGATTGTTGTTACGAAGTTCTTTAAAAATTCTTGAGATAAGTCGTGTCTCTAAGGCGAGAGTTGTAGAATATCTCATAAATAAAGGCATAATGTGGTAGTGTCAACTCTTGCCTGTGGGGCATAATTTATTATTTGAAAGTCCTTAAGCTAAGTCTTGCCTCTAAGGTAAGAGTTGTAGAACATCCCATAAATGAAGACATAATGTGGTAGTGTCAACTCTTGCCCGTGGGGCATAATTTGTAGTTTGAAAGTCTTTGAGCTAAGTCTTGCCTCTAAGGCAAGAGTTGTAGAACATCTCATAAATGAAGACATAACGTGGTAATGTCAACTCTTTTCCTTGGGGCATAATTTGTAGTTTGAAAATCCTTGAGCTAAGTCTTGCCTCTAAGGCAAAAGTTGTAGAACATCTCATAAATGAAAACATAACGTGGTAGAGTCAACTCTTGCCCGTGGGACATAATTTGTAGTTTGAAAGTTCTTGAGCTAATTAAGTCTTGCCTCTAAGGCAATAGTTGTAGAACATCTCATAAATGAAAACATAACGTGGTAGAGTTAACTCTTGCCCGTGGGGCATAATTTGTAGTTTGAAAGTCCTTGAGTCAAGTCTTGCCTCTAAGGCAAGAATTGTAGAACATCTCATATATGAAAACATAAAGTGGTAGAGTCAACTCTTGCCCGTGGAGTATATTTTATTGTTTGCAAGTCCTTAAGCTAAGCCTTGCCTCTAAGGAAATAGTTGTAGAACATCTCATAAATAAAAATATAACGTGGTAGAGTCAACTCTTGCCCGTGAGACATAATTTGTTGTTTAAAAGTCCTTGATCTAAGTCTTGCCTCTAAGGCAATAGTTGTAGAACATTTCATAAATGAAAACATAACGTGGTAGAGTAAGATCTTGCCCGTAGGGCATAATTTGTTGTTTGAAAGTCCTTGAGCTAAGTCTTGTCTCTAAGACAATAGTTGTAGAACATCTCATAAATCAAAATACAATGTGGTAGTGTCGACTCTTGCCCATGAAACATAACTTGTTGTGTGAAAGTCCTTGAGCTAAGTCTTGCCTCTAAGGCAATAGTTGTACAACATCTCATAAATGAAAACATAACGCGGTAGAGTCAACTCTTGTCTGTGGGTATAATTTGTTGTTTGAAAGTCCCTGAGCTAAGTCTTTCCTCTAAGGTAAGAGTTATAAAACATCTCATAAATCAAAATACAATGTGCTAGTGTCGACTCTTGCCCATGAAACATAACTTGTTGTTTGAAAGTTATAAGTCTTGCCTCTACAATTTAGCAGTGTCAACTCTTGCCCATTAAACGTAGCTTATTGTTCGAAAGTCGTAAGTCTTGTCTTTATAATGTGATAGTGTCAACTCTTGCTCATGGGTTGTAACTTGAATGGAAGAAATCGAAGAAAAAAACAAAAATAAAAAAAATTGCTGAAAAAGAAGAAAATGAAAAAAAAATATTAAAAAAACAAAAATCAAAATAAATGTGAAGTTCAGAAAGAATAGAAAAAAAATAAAGGTTGATAAAAAAAGAAAGATTAGATAAAAATAAAGGTCGAGAAAAATTTAAAAAGAAAAAATGAAAAAAAATGAAAAAAAGTTTTTTTTTATTTTTATAAAAGTAGACGTTGAAAGGTTTAAAGAAAAAAAAGTAAGGGTTGAGAAAAATTAAAAAGAATAAAAAAAAGGAAAGAAAAAATAAAAAATAAAATATATTAAAGAAAAAAGAAAAGAAAGAAGTTGAGAGAAAAAAAGGAAAAAAGTAAGGGCAGAGAAAATTAAAAATAAAAAAGAGAAAATAAAAAATAAAAATCAAAGTAAAATTAAAAAGAGAAAAAAATTAAAAGTTGAAAGATATAAATATAGAATGGTTATCCATTATGAGGATCATTTATGTAATTTTATCCATAAAAAAATATTAGTTAATAGGTAAAGGTTGTTTTAAGGAAGTTTTTTTATTTGGTGCTAACATTTGAAATTCATCTTAATTTGGGTCTATTTTTAAGATTCACCCAACTTTATTCCTCTTTTTGTTTTTTAATAAATGTCCCAGATGGTTTATCTTTGATTTTTAAAAGACAAATCACTGATAAATCCTCAAAGAGCTATTTAAAAAGGCAACAATAAACCCAAAATTAGAAAAATAAACAAAAAGATGATGCAATATGTTTTGCTAGCATTTAGCTGGAATTTTAGCAGTATTAATATAAAATAAGATAAGAGTTTCCGTTGTGGCATCTTGGAGCAATGAGAGTTGCCATCATTCGGCAGCATGTTACATATGTACAACAACATCATTTCTTTAACGGTGATTATACGATTCTAGTGTTTTCCATTTTGCTTGTCCCTTTTCATTAATCAAGAAGAGAATTTTTTTTCTTCAAATTAAAATATAAACATCATTTAATAGGGGCACTATCGTATACTAGTTATGTTATTAATTATTTTTCTTTATCAATGTATCATCTCAATTTGGGACCGGTAATTTGAGACGAAGGGAGTAATATTAAAACTGAAAATCAAATGACAATTAATAGACACAAATTATATTGGCTTGCAATAATTATTGGGAAATGAAGTAATTACTTCTACTTTCTAGCAAGTTAAACGACATGATTGGTAAATTTAAAAACTTAATACTCTTTCCGTCCCAAATTTTCTAATTTAATTTTTTCTTTTACTTATCCTTTTTCATTAATAAAAAAGAGATAATTTTTTTCATGTTTTACCCTTTGCATTAATTACTTTTTCTTCAAATTAAAATGTGAACATTATTTAATAGAGATATTATGATAAACTAGTCATGTTATTAATTATTTTTCTTAATTAATGTATTATCTCAATTTAAGATGGATAATTTAGGACGGAGGGTACTACATTTAACATAGAAAATCAAAAGGCAACTACCGAAAGATACTATAATGAAATAAGTAAATGATACAATTGTATATATTCACTGCACCCTTTCAATTCCTTACGTTTTCAATATTATTAGTATTAATATGATATGATTACTATTTAATATTTAATTGATTAAATATTTTATAATATGGATTTAATGTAGTATAGAGATGAAATGGTAATTCAACTTTGTCCCTAAATTCTTTCCACTTCTAATATAACATGATTGAGTGACAATATGATAAATTGACTCTACATTTTTACTTGTCAAATCAAATACTACTAACATCTTATATATACACTAATAAGTTTTAGGTGTTGTCTACAAAATATTCCTTCGTTGGAAGTGCAATTGTTAAATTTCAATATTATAACTCTACCAAATCCTTAATGGTGATCGTATGATTTAGTTTCAGTCTTCAATACAATCCAAACGGATGTCATAATACTGCACATTCATTGATCACAACTCACTTCTTGCTTGTCTTTCAAGGTCTTGAAGAAACTAAAGTTTTACTTCATTACTTCTATGTTATAATAATAGATTACTGCATGAAACCTATACTTTCTCCCTTTTTTTTTATTTGTCACAATATAAATTTTAATCAATATTTTAAGATATACTTTTTCATCGTATTGATATGTGAAAATTGCAACGTATGATATTTTTCATGTAATTTTTGAATATTTAATTTTTCATCTTAAAATATTAAATTATTCAAATCTAATGTAACTTTAAAAATTTATCGAATTGACTCTAGTGGCTCGTCACATTATTTCTATCTCCCTTTTTGTGCATTTTTCTTATTTATGGTATTGACTATTTTTTTTTGAATTGATATTTTACTTCTAATATCAATAATACAATATTTAAAATATAAAAGAAACTTTGAATTCTCCAGCAAAACTTAAATATTGATTCATTAAATGCCTTGTTTCTCCGCTTAAATATCACCAAACCATTTTATGCATTTTTCTTATTTATTGTATTGACTATTTTTTTTTTGAATTGATATTTTACTTATAATATACTCCTCAGTTTCATTTTATCCATCTCAAATTTCCTAATTTGATGTCCAATTTTATCTGTCCTATTTTACTTATCAAGATAGGATAATTTTTTTTCCATTATACCCTTAGTGTAATTGATTACTCCTTATTATTAGCATTCTTGAAACATATTGCAAAGAGAAGTATCATTAAAAATACACCATTAAAAATATAAATGGTGTTTTGGTTTAGTCATCCATCAATATTAGAACTAACAACAAGACACAATTAAGAGGAGCAAAATGATAAAATTACATTACCAATCATTGTTTTCTTAATAGATGTGTCATCCCAATTTGAAACGAATAAAATAGGACGGAGAAAGTAAATAATACAATATTTAAAATATAAAAGAAACTTTGAATTCTCCAGTAATGAGTACGTTCTAGTTTTTTGTCAAAATCTAGGTGAACAACAAAACTTAAATATTGATCCATTAAATGCCTATATTTTTTTTTGATTCTTCAAGATATTTCCACAGTCGGCAGTCGTGAGACTAATCCTCCATTCCTTTGTCAGCGCACTAAGCGGTAAAGAACTGGTCATAGAGTTTGCTCCATTAACCAGAGGCAGGGATCAAACTCCCGACCTCTTGCTTAAAGAACATGGCATTGAACCACCATGACAACTCTAGTGGTTATTAAATGCCTTGTTTCTCCGCTTCATTTTCCATTTCACACATTTGAGGTAACTTTAGAATATCATTAAGTGGATGACATTGATTTCTACAAGTCTTTACTCCATCAATTTTTTACAATCGATCCAACAGTTTACTTTCTACTTTCTTCATTCACTTTTACTTTGTCATTAATTTCTTAATTAAATTTTTATTTTTATTTATCACTTTTGATATATTAAGAAAAGATAATTCTTTTTTTTCTATTTTACCCTTAGCATTAATTATTTTTTCTTCAAATTAATTTCAAGACACAATGTAAACATCATTTAATAAAAATAATATAATAAAATAACCGAATGGAGGAAGTATATACTAATTGCATTTTATGACATTTACTCCATTCATTTTCTACTCTTCAAAGATTATTAGGCTGCTACACGTTAGTGGTACATAAATATGCAGCATTGCTGTAACTTATTTGGTCATTATTTGACATAATTTTATTGTAACTCTTTTAACTATTTGACCATTCATTTACTATCTTTACTACATTTTATTCTATTTATTCATTGAATGGAAGATTTACTCATTACTACATTTTATTCTATCTATTCATTGAATGGAAGATTTACTCATGTATAAATAGAGGTGGTCTTACATTATTTTCTAAATGCAAGAAAATATCGAGTTCACAAAAATTAGTAAAAAAGAGAGTTTATTAGTTGAGTTAGGGAGATCATCTGTTTTGTGGAGATTTGAACTCAACTCTTATCTAGAGTTTGTTTAGTTGTACTTTGTGAGAATGTTGTTGTATGCAGGAGAGGACAATTCAAAAAAATTACTGCTGGTTGTAAGGACTTGATTCTGTGAAATTCTTTCTTTTATGTGTTTTGACCATTTTAATCCTCCTCATGATTGTTATATACTATTTTCAGGGTTTGAGGATGGTTGACATGATTCTCGATGCAATCTAAAATGAGTTGTGCGAGTTTGTAGTTTTTAAAGGTCAAAAAGGTCTTATAGTTGACTTTGGTCAATCTTTGTTGTTCCGTGTATTGGATGGCAAAAATAGACTACATCAGAAAATTTGAAATGTTGATTTTGGGTTGGTAACGTGATTGGTTTGATTTATGGCTTTTAAATCTCATTTTGACCCTTGGTTCTGAAATTTGTGAAATTTGGTCTCGAGGTTCAATTTGTGAAAACTTATTTTCAAAAATTAGATGTAGTCATTGAGTCTAGAACATCAAATTTAGTATAGTAGCATATTTCATTTGCCTTCATAGGATTCTGAACGAATTTTGAGGTATGGATCGGCAACTTTGCAATTTAGCAAAGTTATTGATCCAACTGATATATGGTGCAGCCATTTTAGCGATCCATATGTCGCTTAAGTGGATGCCCAGCTAACAGTTGACCGCTTTAGTAGCAAGGGGCCACTTTAGAGGTCTCCCATTGTTGGGATGGACCGCTTAAGCGGTCAACCCACCACTTAAATGATGACCGCTTTAGCGGTCGTAGTTGGACAACTTTAAAACCCCATAATCTCAAATTTTCTTCTATTTTTTAGACGTTGAGATTCGAGTTGAGGGGGTTTTGATGATTTATTTCATTCTCGATCTTAGGTAAGCTCTAAATCACTAATTAAATTATTTTACTTTGATTATTGTTATTTAAAACTCGCTAAATTATGATTTCAAAATTGAGAATTGGGGATTTTGGCCCGAATGTCCTAAAAAAAGAATTTCTTCGATTTAAACCTCGTTTTTAACCTGTTCTCACTTGGATTTTCTCCTATGGATTCCTTTAATCATGGGTAAGATATTTATAAAAAAAAAACTCAATTTTACCCTTTCTTTTTGAAGACTCATTTTGGGGGTTCATTTTGACCCCGACATGAAAATAGGCAATATATGTATCGTTGGTTTCCTTTTAATTAGTAGATTCTATATTTGTATTTTGGTTCATTTTGAGGTTGTTCGAGAGGGAAAAACTTCGTGTTGAAGGGCTTTAGGCTTGAATTTTATCATCACGAGATAGATTATGGCTTAACTTTCTTCAGACTGGGATGGATAGTTAATATCTATATAAAAGCATGCTATGGATGTGAGTAATAATTACAGAAATTGTATTACAATGATATTGTTATTTTTTATAGACTGAGATGATATTTACTGTGTGTTTCCGGTGTGAGGTCTTTACCTAATATTATTGGCCTTGTGATGCATTTAGTTACTATTTTCATGATAGAAATACCCAAATTGGGGTTGACATGATATTAGTGATACTCTGCTTGTATTTTTACTCTAATGGTACATTGCTTATACGAAGTTATGGATGCTTGACATATCGAGTGGATTTTGAGCTCACATGTACATATATTGAATGGATTTGAGATCTTCATACTGGTTTGGTTGTGAGCATTACATCCTCAATCATACATATATTCATGAGATATTGGTACTATTGTGGAAACATTGATTTTGACAGAAATAAGATATTTTTACAAAATCCTTTGTTGTAGCCCACGAGTTGGAGAGGAGATATGGATATTGAGATTGGGATTGAGTGTTGAGAACGTATATAGGTTGTGAATCCCCCATGGGTTCTACCTGGAAGTATTGAGGATCGGTAGGTGTATACAGAGGTTATACGATAACCTTAGGCACATCACATCATCATTACCATCATCATTGCATTTCATACATTAGTATCTTCAGTGTTGTGCTTTTCTGCTTAATTTTATACATATCTATTCTATTTTTCTTACATTCCTATCTTTTTTATTATGTGGTATATTTAGAATTGTTAGTAAAGACAGTCTGAGCTACCATTTGAGACATTTTCTGATTGCAGGTAACGTGCTTATAGTATGTATTTGTATATCTTATTTTCTACTTTGCTCAGTCGACTTATGATACCTACTGAGTACAAGTGGACCGTACTCATCCCTACTATTTCCTTTTGGTGTAGATCTAGTTAAGAGTGCGCTGTATGACAACTGATATCATATGGTTGATCATTGACACTTCGAGGTATTAGTCGCTCTATGCCTTTAGATTCAACCTTACACCTCTTTCGATCCAGATGATGTCTTTATTTTGTATTCAGAGACAGGCTTGTAGTTTACAGATTTCAGTTGTAATTTCTTATTAGAGTTGTATTTAGATTATTCTTACACTGTGACACCAGGTTTTGGGATTATTTTTGGTATCTTTATTATCCAAACTTCCGTTGTTATTATATATGTATGGTATAACTTTTCTCAAGAAGTCTTGCCTCGGGAATTATGTTGTGAGTTCTTATTACATATTAGTTTGGGTGATTAGCTTACTTATCAAGGCTTAGCCGCAATGAGTAACATCATGACCTTAGTTTTTGGGTCATGACAAATTGGAATCAAAGCAGCCAAGTTCGTCAGTTTCATCAATGTATAAACAGGGTGTCTAGTAGAGTTTAGCAAATCGATATGTAGATGTTTGTATCTATCTTCGAGAGGCTATATGATATCTTTAGAAAATTTCCTTATTTTGTTTAACGTGTGATTTTTTCATATACTATATTCTCAACTGGGTTTCACTCTTTTCTATACAAATGGTGAAGACTAGATCCTATGAGTCTAGAGATGTTGAGCTAGCATCCGAGAAGAAATCCTAGCAAGGGGATAAGTCATATATCATGGATGGGCTCGAGGTAGAAGACGGGCATGTGGATCTTCCCCTTCTATAGGTAATAATACTATGTAGATTTTCCATGAACCTGAGGTTGAGTATGTTAGAGATATAGCGCCTACTCAGGTTCTACAGAGTACTACTGCCCAGTCTTGGAGGGTTTATTGATTCGTTTACTGACCCATTTGGAGGGTGTTTTTTTTAGTGCACCTGGTATTCCCACAACTTAGAGTGATGTACCTTCATCTATTCTAGAGACTGCTTCTGGCATTTCTTTCATTTTGTGTATGGTTTCTTCATCGATATCATCATCTACTTATGGTATTCTGCAAGCTCCGAGTGTTATTCCTTCTTCTGCGCCAGTATTTGAGTATGGTATTTTGAGTCGAGGAGTTCAACCTTCATTTATGTTTCCCCTTTAGGAGGGATCACAACATATTAGATTTACTATTTTTCCTTTTGTTTTTGGTCTTGTTATTTTGTATAAAGATCAGAAGAGGTTTGAGAGATTTACTCACTTGCGACCACCCAAGTTTAGTGGTGTTGTGGGTGAGAATGCCTACGAGTTCTTAACTAATTGCCGGGAGAAGTTTTATAGCCTTGTATCGCACGAGTTACAAGGAGTTACTTACACTACCTATCAGTTAAAAGATATAGCTAGAGATTGGTAGAGGTCACTCATTAGTTGCAAACATTTTGGTTCACCACAGATGAATTAGGATCAGTCTACTGAGGCCTTTTTAGATAGGTTTGACCCCTACAGTTTGAGGGATTAGATGAGATATGATTTTGATAACTTGGAGCAGGGATCTATGACTGTCATAGAGTATGAGGCGTATTTTTATGACTTGTCTAGATATTCTATTGCTAGTATGGCCACCAAATCTGAGAAGATCTGGAAGTTTGTGAAGGGATTGGATACTACATTTCAGTTGTCTACTAACTAGATGATAGTGTCAAGGGCATCATTTCAGAATTTTATGAATCATTCAAAAATGATTGAGGCTATTTTTTTATCTACTCAAGAAGGCGCCAAGAGGGTGTGTAGTCAGGGGAGTTCACTAGTCGCATCCCTCGAGGAAAAGATTTTAGAGATTCTTGTGGCTACTATGGTACACTAGTGCAAGTAGCTTTACAGGGGTTAGTTAGCAGGTTTTCTAGTTTAGCAGCTTCGAGTAGTTGGTCGCCATACTAGGGTGGTCATTCTAGCTTAATTGTACCTATTTAAATTGAGTCGGGCTACATAGGTTGCTATTTATGTGATGTGTGACCAAGGATTTCCCCATAGGTTTTTAGGCATACTCTTATATCGAGAGTCAGAGGTGACCCTCAGGGTGGTAGAGGTGCACGAGGTAAAGGTGGTAGTACCCATAGCGGTGGTTGTGAGGCTACTCAGTTCGGCAGCAGATTCGGACAATGTTATACTATATCCGCCAGAGCTGAGGTAGAGAATTTTGACCCTATTATAACAGGTATCATCCCTATTTATTCCAAATCTATATCTGTGTTATTTGATCTGGGTCGACTTTCTCCTATGTGTATGTATATTTTGCTTCGGGATTTAATTTCTGTAGTGAGCCTCTTTTCATGCCTATCCATGTACCTACCCATGTAAAAAACTCTTTAATGGTGGATTGGGTGCACTGATCTTGTATTGTGACCTTCGCGAGCTATGTGACTTGGGTAGAAGATTATCCTAGATATGGGAGATTTTGATATTATCTTGGGTATAAATTGGTTAGATCTTTATCAAGTTATTCTATATTGTTATGCTAAGACTATGACTTTAGCTTTCTTTGATGTGCCAAGGATAGCTTGGAAGGGTACACTTCATTCAGGTCCAAAGAGGGTTATACCTTTCTACTGGCTTATAGCTTGGTAGAGAGAAGTTGTTTGTCTTATTTGGCCTATATTCATGATATTAGTGTTGCTTCACCACCTTATTTGTATTTTGTTTGTGTTGTTGGTGAGTTCATGGATATCTTTTCTATGAATTTGTCTGATATGCCTCTGGATTGTGATATTGACTTGCCTATTAATATTGAGCCAGACACCAAGCCCATTTTAATTTCTCCTTATAGAATAGACCCAGAGTTGAAGGAGTTGAATGATCAGTTGCAGAAATTATCAAATAAGGGATTTATTCGGCCTAGTGTATCCCCTTGGTGTGCACCTGTCTTGTTTATGAAAAAAATATGGGTCTCTGTGCATATGTATTAATTATTGGTAGTTGAACAAGGTGATGGTTAAGAATAAGTATCCTCTTCCTCGTATTGATGATTTGTTTGATCATCTTAAGAGTGCTTCAGTGTTATTTAAGATTGATTTAAGGTCCGGGTATGACCAATTGAGGATTAGAGTTTCTCACATTCTGAAGACAACTTTTTGGACTCGATACGATCATTACAGTTAATAAATGCTATTCACATTCTTGGTTTACTCAAAGAGTGAGGCAAACCATGAGTAGCATTTATGGATTGTACGTTCGAGTTTGAGAGATGAGAAATTATATGCTAAGTGCGAGTGTGAGTTTTGGATGGAGTTTGTCTCTTTCTTGGGTCATGTTATGACCAAATATGGTATCATGGTCATTCCACGATAGTGGCAGTTCGTGTTTGGGCTAGGCCTACTTCTCCTATTGAGATTTAGAGTTTTGTCGGGTTAGCAAGCAATTATCGGTGCTTTCTTGAGGGTTTTTCATCTATTGTAACTCTTTTGACCAAGTTGACTCAGAAAAAGATTTCTTGTCAGTGGTCCAATGCTTGTGAGGTCATTTTCAAAAGCTTAAAGATTTATTGAGATCAACTCCTATCTTGACTTGCGTAAGGAGGGTGTGGTTTTTACCATCTTTTGTGATACTTCTGGTATTGGGTAGGTGACGTGTTAATGCAGAAGGTTAAGGTGATTGTGTGTGCTTCTCTCCAGTTAAATCCACATGATAAGAACTACCCTACCCACGATTTGGAGTTGTACGCGATTGTATTTTCTTTGAAGTTATAAAGACACTATTTAGATGGAGCTCTTTGTGAGATTTTCTCGGATCACCGTAGCCTTCAGTATTTCTTCAACCAGTGAGATCTTAATAAGAGGTAGTGTCATTTTCTTGAGTTTCTTAAGGATTATGATCTTATTATTATCTATCATTCGAGCAAGGCTAATGTGATTGTGGATGGCTTGTGCTGGAAGTCAACTAGTATGGCTAGTTTGGCGCTTCTTTTGACCCAGGAGAGGCCTTTGACCTTAGAGGTTCAATCTTTGGCTAACCATATGGTTAGGCTTTATATTTAACACTTGGCTGTGTTTTGGTATTTGTGAAGGCTAGATCTATTTTGATAGAGAAGATTCGGGCTCATTAGTTTGATGATGTTGGTTTGAGAGTGATTTGGGATAAGGTGTTGAGTGACAAGGCTAAGGAAGCCTCACTTGACTCCGATGGTATTTTGAGAAGTAGAGGTTGAGTTTATGTGCTGAGAGTAGGTGATTGGGTGAGGTTGATCTTAAAGGATACCTATTGTTCTAAGTATTCTATTCATCCGAGAGTGACCAAGATGTATCGTGATTTGATACAACACTACTAGTGGGGTGGTATAAGAAAGGATGTAGAGGACTTTGTAGCTTATTGCCTATATTACCAGCAGGTTAAGGCCAAGTATTTGAGGCCTGGTGGTTTGCATCAGAGATTACCTATTCTCGAGTAAAAGTGGGAACAGATCACAACAGACTTCATACTGGGTTGCCTCGTATATTTTGTGGTTCTGACAGTGTTTAAGCCATCATGGATCGATCAACCAAATATGTTCCTTTCACCTTTATTTAGGTTTTATTCTATCTCGAAAGGTTGTCCCATATCTAAGTTCGTGAGATAGTTCATCTCTATGGTGTACCAGTGTCTATTATCTCATATAGAGTAGTTTTCACTTCTCACGTCAGGAAGGTATATGAGGAGGATTTGGGCACTCGGGTTGATCTTAGCATAAATTTTCACTCACAGACCGATGGTCAATCAACTGACAATTTAGGTTTTGGAGGATGTGCTCCACGCTTGTGTTATGGACGTTGGACCTTAGTGGGGGTAACATTTAGCCTTACCAAAGTTTGCGTACTATAATAACTACCATTCTAGTATTGAGATTGCTCATTTCGAGTCATTATATGGTGGGCATTGTTGCTCTTTGGTTGGTTGGGTTGAGGTTTTTGATATTAGACCTCGAGGTATGTACTTGCTTCACGATTCTTTGGATAGAGTTTAGGTCATTCAGGATAAACTTCAAGTGGCTCAAAGTAGGCAAAAATGCTATGAAGGTCATAGAGTTCATAGCTTGAGATTTAGTGTTGCTGATTTAGTCTTCCTTTGTGTATCACCCATAAAAGACATGATGAGGTTTGGGAAGATGAGAAAGCTTAGCCCCAGGTATATTGGGTTATTTAAGATTCCTTGAACTATTGGGGATGTTGCTTATGAGTTAGCATTACCCCTAGATTTTCAGTCGTTCATCCAGTTTTTCATGTATCTATACTGCGACATTATATTCCAAATGCTCATGTTATTCGTTAGGACAAAACGTAGTTAGATGAGAGGTTGTCCTTTATTGCGGAGTCAGTCTCCATTTTAGCGTAGGATGTTAGGTGATTGCATTCTAGAGATATTTCAGTGGTTAAGGTCCAGTGGAGACACCATTCTATAGATGAGGTTAATTGGGAGGTCGAGTCTAGAATATGTAGCAGTTATCCCCCAACTTTTCGCTGATTAGGGTATTTTCCTTGCCTTTAGTTCAAGGACGAACTAGATTCTTAATGGTAGCTATTGTAAAGATATGATTCTGTGAAGTTCTCCTTTTTATGTGTTTGGACCACTTTACCCTTTCCCGTGGTTGCTATGTGTTTGTTTTAGTGGTGTGGCAATGGTTGACACTGCGATCCAAAATGATTTATGTGAGTTTGTAGTTTTTAGAGGTTGGAAAGGTCTTATAATTAACTTCGGTCAACCTTTGTTGTTCGTGTGTCGGATGGAAAAAGAATTGCGCCAACAGACCAAAAATGTAGATTTTGGGTTAGTAGCATGGCTGGTTCGATTTTATGGCTGGTTCGATTATTATCATTTAAATCCCAATAAATTTTTATTTCAAAATTAGGAATTAGGAATTTTGGCCCAGAAGGCCTTAAAAAGGGTTTTCTTTGATTTACTCGTCGTTTTTAACCCGTTTTCACTTCGGATTTCTCCTATAGATTTCTTTAATCATGGATAAGGTGTTTATAAATACAAATTTTTATTTTACCCTTTCTTTTTGAAAATCTATTTCAGAGATCCATTTTGACTCCGACTTAATAATAGGAAATATGGGAATCATTGGTTTCCTTTTGATGCGTAGATTCTATGATTGTATGTTTTAGTTGATACTGAAGCTATTCGTGCCATGACCTGAACCAGGGCCTGGATGTGACGAGTATCTCAAGTCCATCATAGACCGGAGACCATCCCTTAGACCTAACCAAATAACCACAAACTGCCCAACAATAGCTGAATCTCGTATATATAAAAAGATAGCATAAAGTAAGCTCAAAGAAATTTAAGATATGTCTGTAATCGTTAGCTGGTAATCGACCAAATACAACCAACCAACATCACCACCTAAGTCTACACTAATCTACAAAGCCTTTTAAGCAAAACCAAAATTAATAAAGTGTTGGGACATGCCCCCGACGATAGCCAAAAACGAATCAAAACAAAGTCTTTAACAGAAGGCAGATATAACATAAAATGAAGCCTTCCTATGTATGGGAACTCACCACTTCAGTATGACTGATGAACTATCCCATGATCAACTGATCACTATACATAAAAAGTAGAAGTATGCCCAAATCCTATATCGCTTGGGGATACAGGTATGTGAACGGTTAGCGGGTTGAGCGCTAGCATGTAACTCAAGGATAAGAGAACAAAATAATGTCATGATCAATAATTCAAAACCAGTCCAAATCTAGTGTGCATAACCATATGCAATTTCATACATACATATATATATATATACCACATGTCGGGGTAGGGAACAAGGCTTATCAGGAATTTTAAAACCTTAACCTGGGTTGTGTAGCTTAACCGTCATAACATAGTACCCAAGGGCTATATGGGCCCCATCTCTCACCCCCTGGTTGGGCCTCAATGCGTGTAGCCACACAAACCGGAGGATAATATTATATATATATATATATGCGGGGGACTTAAACCTCCCAATCATATACTAAGGTGACTTAAGAACCCGATTATGTAATATGATATGGGGGACTCGAACCTCCCAATCATATAATAATAGTGAGGGGACTCGAACCTTCCTGGTCATTTAGACCCCTTCGTTGGCAAATGCGATTTCCAGTATCGGTCACTCGGACCTCCACTTTCACTACTCAACTACACAACCCTTTTTAAGCCTAATTAAAACATTTGACACACATTCCCAATTAAGTAAACCAATAATGCATTAACACATTCCGTTGGTATCGTCATACCAATATCACTTACAAGTTCATTATCATGTCGTGTCAATTACTTAGCCACCTGAGACTGTAATTCATCGACCGAAAGGACCTCAAAATAGTAAGTCATTTGGGACACAAACCCATTTAATCAATTTGATACTCAAAACCCGTTTAATTGATTTGGGACTCAAACCCATTTATGTTTCAATAAGCCTTTTATGCCATACAACTAGTTTCACAGATTGTTTAATATGCATACTTTTCACATTCAAAACCAATTTCGCAATATTAGGTTGAGGTCATTACCACTTCAAACGTCATAAGTTGGGGAAATCACAATCCCCTAGTATATTCAACCTACCCACGCACCCCACAAGTTCAAAACCATTAATAAAGTATAAACAATACATAATAATCCATGGGAAAATAATTTAAAAACCAACCTTGTCAAAACCCTCAACCCATGTCAAAACCCAAATTCAATTTTGCATCAATAATTATTTAAATATCATGCTTAAAGGAAAACAAGTTTGAGGGTATAGTCACATGCCTGAAATACCCAAGATTATGGAGGGAGTTTTCCCTTGGAAGCTCTAGTTGACCCACTTCTTAGAAACCGTAAGTATTGTTGCTTGAGAGAATTTTTAAGAGAAGAGAGTGTTTTATTTGATGAGATATGGATGAACATAAAGTCTCAATAGGGTTTATAGGTCGTGGGTTATGTTTAGGGAAAGAGGAAAATATCCAAAATACCCTTAGTAAGAAAACTGAAAAACACCATTCAGTCGCTACGGGTGACCTTACGACTCGTAGGGTCACCCTACAACTCATTTAGTCCAGTCGTAGTCTAGAAGGTACCCTTGGGTACCCACAATGGTCAGGATATGAGTCGTACCATACGACTCATTCCCAAACATTACGACTTGTAACATGTTATTCGTAGTCACATCAAGAACTTAGGATCCAACGCTGGTTTCCCTACGACTTGGAACCTTATGACTCATAATGAGTTTTGATAACTCATGACCTCAAGTCATCACCAAGGAAGTAACACAGGAAAAAATCACTGGACACTTTATGACTAGGGTCGTATGACTCGTCAACACACCCTATGACTTGTAGGGTGAGTCGTAGTCAGGACACTGAGGATAAAATTTTAGAAAATTTCAAGAACCAAAAGCCTGACGTGTTACAGTCTCCCCCATCTGGATCATTCATCCTTAAATGATGGTTCAAGGCATTCATAAGCATGATTTAGCACAACTAACATCCACACTTCCCTTTAAAAAGGTCAGAAAACAAAAATGTTAAGGGATACACATATAGATGTCTCAACCACGATTATCCAATGCAGCGAACAAGAATAGATACTTGGACTTTATGTTCTATTCAGCTCCCACAAGAAATTTTCTCACGCCTAATAAAGCATACAATAACCCGTACTTATAACCACATTTTCTCCTCTATGCTTTTTTTCTATGAACTAAAAATCCCACCATTTGATCACCTAATTCCCCCACGAACACATAACTACGAGGGTCAGAGTATAACCGCTTACCCCTCTCATGTTAAAGCCTAACTCGTAGTTAAAGGTGCTAGTGTAAGCTATGGGACCCAATACTTTACAGCACTCCAATAGTAACACTCGATCTTATCACAACAATCAAGTAACCTCAACATAACACAATGGTTTGTGTATCTATCAATCACAATATTTAAGCCTTTCTTTCTACCCCCGCTTTACGAATCTCCCATCCAAAAACTAAAAACTTCAATCACTACTACGATGGATCTCACCACATCTCTCTTTCTTAACTATTTCACATAACAAAGGTTCATCTTACACTTCCATCTTTATCTATAACTTTAGCCAGAGTAGTCACCCCAAAATTTTACTATAAAGAACATATACTCCCTCATCCAAAACATTACTACACTTACAAAGCCACTACCATCCTGACATAAGAAGGGTCACTGAGGAACTAGAGTACAAGCATCAAGAATAAGAGGGTTAATTCTCAATTACGACTTCTATTTGTCATAGTACTCAAGGTGAGACCCGCAAAATGAGACACGGTACAACAGGCAAGAAGTACTTCATAGCAACCACCTAGGTTATAAATGGAGGGTCGTTCCGACATAAACATACCATAGCACGAGTCCTTAAGACTAGGCATCAGGATAAATATGAATGCATATATCATAGTTAATATAACATAAAGACGAGATTTATATTCAGGGAACAAGGAGAGGATTGCCGCTTGAAACCATTATTTGTTGGAACTAGGCATAACGTGAGGCATGAATGTATGGATCCTGAGCATCATAACACAGAGCTTAAATACTTGGAAACTTAAATTTCTGACAACCATTATTTCCTTTGGTTCAGGGACTGGAGAATGGACATACATGATATATAGAATGCGGGCCTTAGGCATAAGCACTATTAGAATGCGTACGACACTAGTAGAGTTCCCTCTTAACCGAAATAGGAGGGAATCACTAGAATAGGAGAAAATTTACCCAGACTTTCCCCTAAAGCCCACCACTAGGAGAAAATTTAAGATCAGTCCTCATTCTCCATCTTACTAAACCTATAAGCACAACACTCCGTCTAAGAGGTATCACCATGGACATGTACTTGGGACACTTGGAACTCCTATACTTAAAACCTCATCTACCTAGATGCTACCTGGGGTTCAGAATATTCTTACAAACTCCATGCCCTTATCCATCTAATGACTTATCCCTTAGTCCATCAATTCAACCCAGATCTTCGGCCTCTATATCATAATTTTCCCACTCCAGTATTCCCTAAGTCGTCAACTTTATCTCTTCCGCATACCCCATCAAGCCTACTAATTTACTCCCACAATTCTCGCATTACTATTCTCAAGCTAACATACTTCATTCACTAAAATCAACATCTAAGATTCAAGCGTGGTGTCTAACAATCATATATTAGTCCACCCCACAAGGAGGTCACCTTAAATTCCTTATTCATATGCCGATAATCTATACATATCCAGAGGAAACCATCATCCTTATGCACAAAAAAATGGAAGCACCCCACAGAGAAATGCTAGGGAAGACAAACCCTTATCAAGAAGATCTTTCAACTGCTCCTTAAGTTCTTTCAACTCAATCAGAGCCATTCCGTAAAAAGGGATAGAGATAGGACAAGTGTTCGAAAGGAGATCAATCCCAAAGATTGATTTTTCCTATTAGGAGGTACACCGAAAAGATCATGGGGGATCACTTCAAAAAATTCAAAGACCATAGGGACAGACTGCAAAGAAAGACCTTTAGATCTAGAATCCTTAACATGCACTAGATGGTAGAGGCACCCTTTTGGAAATTAATTTTTATTCTCTAAGATACGAAATAAACTTTGCCTTAGGTACTAGGAAACTACCTTTTCCATTAAACCACCAGCTTATATAGGAATTGGAAACTGACCCTTCAAGTCTGGCAATCAAGAGAAGCATAGCACGAATGCAACCAATCCATCCCCAAGATTATACCAAAATCAACCATATCCACTTTATCAAATATAACAAAATCTCTCTACTATAGATAGATACCACACAATACCTATAGACCCTTTTGGACACAATAGAGCCATCCACTAGGGTAGATATAGAAAAAAGAGGCTGGAAATACACTCAAGACCGAAACCAAAATGAATAGCCATATAAAGGATAAAATAATAGTAGACCCTAGATCAAGAAAGCAATACACATCATAGGGAAAGAGTCATAACATACCAGCAATGACATTTGGTGATGCCTCAAACTTCTGGCAGGTAGCAAGAGTATAAAGACAATTTTGGCAAGTGTCGGTATCAGAAGTAGCACCCCTTAGTACAAAAACCAAAGTTCTAGCAAACAAAATATTATTAGGTCCAGTAGAAATACTGACCAAAGGATAATACCGCTGCATATAATTGGGTTGATCACACATGAAGCATCGATTCTTCCCCTCACGAGAAAACCCATAATCCCACTGACCATAAAACTGGCAAGGTAGATAGGAAGGGACTAATTAGGCTCAACTAGACTAATATTAGGCACCCTATGCCATAGGACTAACACCCTTTTAAAAATGACGATCACCAGAAGGCTTTGGGTAAGGGGTTTTAGCCGATAAAAATAAACTAGAATTTCCTTTGCTCCTTTCCTTAGTCCATTGTATCCCATGTATACCGCTATTATGATGACCCCCACCCTACTATAAATATCTGAGCTTTTCATTCTATCTCTCCCCCATCTTAGCCTGATTCCTTTTTCCACCAACAAGACCAAACTGGCGTGAGAGAAAGACTATTATCTGGGTCAACAAATGAATAGAATGGTGGAACTCAACATTAGAAAAGTATCTTTGAGGTGACTGAGCATGAATGTCACCATCCGAAGAAGGATTAGTGGAGACCGGAGAAACTGCATGGGGGAAATCCAAAGCAGTAACCCTAGATTAGGTTTGTACCCATAAGTAGGACAAGTTTCATCCATATTGTCCCCAAGTGGGATAGATGAGGTTTTACGAGCATTAGATCTTCGAGGAGGCATGAAATGAAATACGATTAACCAGAGGTTAGAGAGTTTTCAATACCTTAGACTCTATAGCTCGGAAGTAGAACAACAAAAAAGGGAAAGATCCTAAATGCCTCATAGCCTCTACCTTATAAGTGTGGTACGTTATACAGCCATAAAAAGACTCTACTTAACACGGCTTTATGAACACCCAATGACACCAAACCTAGGCTCTTATACCATCATTTTTATGACTCGAACCAGGGACTGGTCATGATGGGTATCTCAGGTCCACCGTGGACCAGAGACCACCCCTTAGAACTAACCAAATCACCACATACTTGTCAAAAATGGTTGAATCCCCATCATATAACAAGATAGCATAAAGTAATCTCAAAGAAATTTAACATATATTGATAACTGATAGTCGGTAGTCGACCAAATACAACCAACCAATATCATAGTCCAAGTCCACAGTAATCTACAAAGCCTTCTAAACAAAACAAAATTAATAATGTTGTGGGACATGCCCCCCGACGATAGACAAAAACAAATCAAAATAAAGTCTTATGACATAAGAGAGTTATAACATGAAATGAAGCATTCCAAATTATGAAAGCTCACCACTTCAGTCTGACTGATGACCTATCCTACGATCAACTGAACACTGTACATGAGACATAGAAGTATGCCCAAATCCAGCATCATGTAGAGATACAACATACGCAGACGGTTAGCTGGTTGAATGCTAGCATGTCAAGGATAAAGGAACAAAATAATGCCATGATAAAAAAAATTCAAAACCAGTCCAAATCCAGTGTGCATAACCATATGAAATTTCATATATATTGTAATACCCCAAATATTTTTAGCTCAGTGCAACCCTTAGTACGTACTTGTAACACTTAGAAGCCGGAAAATAGCTTGTTTCAGGTAAGTTTTAGGATTTTAAAATGGGGATTGGACCGCATTCGAATTGGCAAAATAGTAGCTCACTGCAATTAGGCCACGTCGCAATGAGCATGTCATCACGTCGTGATGAAGGCTATTTCGGTATTTTTCAAATTCTAGAAGGTAACCGTGGTTGCATCGCATCGCGGTGAACCCCAAAACAACAATTGTCATGATCCAGAGAGTCACCGCGATTCCACTACGCTGCAGTGGGTATTGCGATAACCCACTCACTGCGTCATGGTGAGGCCTTAATCGGCATTCCAGTTGTGGGATTTTAAATTTCAAGGGCAATCTTGTCTTTCATCAAGCCCTCAAACCGTGTAAACAGAGGATTAATCTTGAAATTGAGCAAAATATGCTCATTGTTCATAAAATTTCTCTCTATTAAAACCCTAGCTCTTAAATACAAGATCAAATCTCAAGAAATCTTGCCATCAATCCTCTCAAATTCATTGACCAGGATATGTTAAATGTTCATCCATGGATTCCTTTCACCCATGGAGTCCAAGTATCCGGTTTAAATTAAAAAAATTATGATCTTTTCAAGTTATCTAGATTTTAAATTATGATTAAACCATGAATTTCCATGAATCTTATTTTGTACTATGTTTTAGAAAAAATTATGTCTATTACTACACTCCATATATTTGAATATTATTGTCCACTGATTTAATCCATGATTTGTGATAATGGTGTTAAAATTGTACTTTACAATAAGGTTTAATCTAATTCTTATGCTTAATGTACGCCATGCATATCAAGTGTTTGATAAAATGCCTACAAGGAGTAATATTGAACAATGCTTCTATGTTAAGTCCTTCAAGCTTAAATATTATATTTTACTCTTATTGCTTTGAGTCCTGGGGGTATTGAATACCCGAAACCATAGTTGTTTACTTGGTCTCGTCTCAGTATCTTCAGAATAACTTCAGATTATATTATGAGCATAACTAAAATAGTTAGTTAAACTCAGAATAGTCAGTAACTCAGTGTCATTCAGTTAGGAGTAGCACTTAGCACCGAGCGAGTGCAGGGATGATGGCTTCCACGTCAGATAGGCAGAGTCGTTAGTAACAATCCCTATACTCCAGAACTATGTAGCCAGCGTAGGATATGAGAAGTCACCCGTCAGTTTAGGCTTGACTATCTCACAGGGGTCACCCGTCAGATTAGTCTTGACACCCTTAGTCCTTCGGGACCATACAGTATACCAATCTAGTGGATCCACATAGCCAGCGTTAGTATCCGTGACACGATATTAACTCCCTTCCAACTGGGGTTATAGGTTGGACCCCAATTAGCTCAGATTGGGGTATGTCGGTTAGATGATATCTCCCACAGTCTCAGTCCAGTAATCAGACTAGTAGTTCAGTCTCAGTGTTGTTTGACCAAGGCGTATAGATATCAGTTATTTCAGTATTTCAGTTTACAGATTTTTATTCAGTTCATGTTATATGCTTGGTCATGCATCCCCAGTATCTACAGATTTTATTACTTTCAGTATTTACAGACTATCATGCATATACAATATTTATTGATTTCATATATTTTCAGTATCTATAAATTTCATGTTCTCTATTCAGTACTCTATGTTTTACATGTATATTCAGACAGTTATTATTCTTGTTCATGAAACCATGCATGTCAACCTACCTCATTTAGCATACCAGTACATTCAAAGTACTGATCGCATACCTTTCTTTTATGCTATGATGTATTATATCATAGGTTTTGATGCTCAGTTCCCAGATCGTGTGCTTAGACTTCTCAGACTCTCAGCAGTAGCAGTGGTGAGTCCTTATATTTCGAGGATGAATTATTTTATTTCATACTTTTAGTCTAGTAGTTAGTTGGAGTTAGTTGGGGCCTGTCCCATCAACTCACAATTATTCAATTTAGAGGTTTTCAGTCACTACAGTCAGTTATTCAGTATTCATACTTCTGTTGACATATCAGTTAGTTATTCAGTTCATCTCAGATTTCAGTATTTATTCAGATTCAGATAGTTATTTCTTTAGATTCATAATTCAGTATTTACTTCAGTTATTAAAACCTTATGGTGTATCAGTTATTCTTCTACATTTATGGTTATGTTATTCAGTGCTCACAGTAGGTACCAGCTCATGGGTTAGCTTGTGATCTCTCAGGACTGTAAGCACCGGTGATGCCCAGGGTGTACTCTCGGGGCATTACATATATATATATATATATGTATATATATACATACATACATATATATACCATATTCTGGGGTAGAGAATAAGGCTTATCATGATCTTTAAAACCTTAAATTGAGTTATGTAGCTTATCAGTCATAACATAGTACCACGAGCTATATGGGCCCCAGCTCTTACCCCATGGTCGGGCCTTAGTACATGTAGCCGCACGAACTGGAGAATAATTTTATATATATGTATGGGGGACTCAAACCTCCTAATTATATACTAAGGTGCTTAAGCATTTGATTATGTAATGTGGTACGGGGGACTCTAACCTCCCAACCATATAATAATAGTGAGGGGTACTTAAACCTCCCTGGTCATTTAGACCCTCGCATCGGCAAATGCGGTTTTTAGTATCGGTCACTCGAACCTCCACTTTCATGACTCAGCTACACAACTTTATTTTAAGACCAATTAAACATTTGACACACATTCCCAATTAAGTAAACCAATTATGCATTAATATATTTCATTGGTATCGTAATAACAACATCACTTGCAAGTTCATTATCATGTCGTATCAATTACTTAGCCACTTGAGACTCTAACCCATCGGCCGAAAGGACTTCAAAATAGTTAGTCATTTATGACTCAAACCCGTTTAATCAATTTGAGACTCAAACTCATTTAATTAATTTGGGACTCAAACCCATTTATGTTTCAATGCCATGCAACTAGTTTCAAAGATAGTTTAATATGCATACTTTTCACATTCAAAACCAATTTCACAATATAGGGTTGGGGTCATTACTACTTCAAAAGTCACAAGTTGGGGAAACAATAATACCCTAGTATATTCACCATACGCACGCACCCCACAAGTTCAAAACTATTAATAAACCATAAACAATGCATACTAATCCATGGGAAAATAATTTAAAAACCAACCATGTCAAAATCCACATTTAATTTCGCATCAGTAATTCTTTTAATATCATGCTTTAAGTAAATCAAGTTTGAGGGTAGAGTCACATGCCTGAAATACCCAAGATTAAGGAGAGAATTTGCCCTTGGAAGCTCTAGTTGACCCACTTCTTAGAAACCCTAAGTATTGTTGCTTGAGAGAATTTTTAAGAGAGGAGAGTGTTTTCTTTGATGAGTTATAGATAAAAATAAAGTCTCAATAAGGTTTATAGGTTGTGGGTTATGTTTAGGGAAAGAGGTGAATGTCTAAAATACCCTCAGTAAAATGACTGAAAACACCGCTTAGTCGTTACGGGTAACCTTACGACTCATAGGGTCACCCTATGACTCATTTAGTCCAGTCATAGTCTGGACATTACCCTTGGGTACCCATACTGATCTGGCTATGAGTCGTACCATATGACTCGTTCTCGTACATTACGACTGTAACATGCTAGTCGTAGTTACATCAAGAACTTAGGATCCAACACTGGTTTCCCTACGACTTGGAACCTTACGGCTTATAATGATTTTTGATGACTCGTGACCTCAATTCATCACCAAGGAAGTAACTCAGGCAACACTCACTGGACACCTTACGACTAGGATCATATGACCCGTCAAGATACCCTACGAATCATAGGGTAAGTTGTAGTTAGGAAAGTGAGGATAATATTTCAAAAAATTTCAAGGACCCAAAACCCGGGGTGTTACAATTCAAGAGAGAAAAGCTCCACGTTGAAGGTTTTTAGGCTTGGATTTTGTTGTTATAAGGTAGATTATGGATTAACTTTTTTAGACTGGGCTAGGTAGTTAAATCTTCATAAAAGCATTCTATGGATGTGGATAATAATCATGGAAACTATATTTCAATGATATTGTTATTGTTGGTGCCTTGTGATGATATTTACTGTGTGTTGTCATAGTCGGGGCTTTATCTCATATTATTGGCCTTGTGTATTCATTTAGTTGCTTTATTCATGGTATAAATACCTAAGTTAAGTTTAACGTGATATAAATGATGCCTTAATTTTATATTTACTCTAATGGTACATTGCTTATACGAAATCATGGATGATTGATATGTTGAATGGATTCTAAGCTCACATGTATACGTATTGAATGGATTTGAGATCTTCATACTGGTTTGATTTTGAGCATTACATCCCCGTGTCATACATACATTCATGAGATTTTGGTATATTATGGAAATACTGATTTTGATTGAAATGAGACACTTTTACAAAACCCTCTATCATAGCCCATGAGCCGGAGAAGGGATATAGATATTGAGAGTGGAATTGAATATTGAGAAAGTATATGGGTTGCAAACCCCCTATGTATCCTACCTAGAAGCATTGAGGCTCGATAGTTGTATACGGAGATCATGCAATAACATCAGACACATCATATCATCATTATCTTCGTCATTGAATTTCATACATTATGCATCTTCAGTGTTGTTTCTTTGTGCTTAATTCAACACATATCTATTCTGCTTCTTTTTTTCTTATTTATGTGTTATATTTAGAACTATTAGAGACAGTGTGAGCTACCATTTGAGACATTTTCTTATTGCAGGTAACTCGCTCATAATATGTATTTATGTATCTTATTTTCTAGTTTGCTTAGCCGGTCTATGATACCTACTGAGTACAAGTGGACCATACTTATTTCTACTGTGCATCTAGGTATGAGTGCGTTTCGCGGTAGCTGAGATCGTATGGTTAATCATTGACACTTTGAGGTATTGGCTGCTCTACGCCTTAAGGATTGACCTTAGACCTCCTCCTATCCAAATGATGTCTCTACAAGGATTTCAATTATAATTTCTTATTTTGAGTTGTATTTAGATTGTTCTTACACTATGACACCAGGTTTTGAGATGTTTTTTTAGTATATTTATTATTCAAACTTCCATTATTATTGTATATGTATAGTCTGACTTTGTTCTAGAAGCCTCGCCTTAACAATTGTTCTATGAGTTTTTATTATATAGCAGTTTGGGTGATTGACTTATTTGTCCGCGATGAGTGTCATCATGACCTTAGTTTTTGGATCGCAACATGGACCAGTGAAATCATTTACAGAGAGCTAGATATCTGCACCTCAACCAAGAAGAAAATATTTTTCTCTTTATTTGTAATTTTATTGTAATTTTAGCAACAGGGAGAAACAAATATCTATTAGAGATAGACCATAAATTCAGAACCAAGGGGAAAGGAAAAAGAATCAAAAATGAATTGCAGACATAAACTAGCAACTCATCATAAAGTTGTGGCACTAGATCGAACCAAGAAAACAAGTGAAAAAAATGAAAATACTGATCAAATGAGAAAATGAGATCTGAATAAAAATAAACTCACCATTACATAATCAAAGTCCTTAGTAAGAGACTAAATGAGCAAAAATGAATTGAATAAAATGATGAAGCAAGTCGGTATCCTCTTCATCGCGTTTGTATTCCTCTTACCGTTGAGATATTCACTTAATACTTGGATTGAACGAAAAAAAAATAGTATTTTTCTTACTGATTTAGATGCCTCATCTGCGTCCCCAAGATACTCCAAATTTTTTTTATTGAAATGATTACGTGAATGCGAGTATCTCACGTTTTATAGTCTACTATTGGATGCTGAGTTGTTCTCTCAAAAATTACGTTTGTTCAATTTCGACGATTCAAATTTGCTACTTATTAATAAATGCAAGGACTTTTAAATTTCAACAATATAAATAGTCAGAGCTTTAAATCAACTATTTTAGTGTATGTGCGTTGTACATGTGCTTTATGTCAATTTAAAAAATTACATATAAAATACTGTAGTACATAATATTACAATTGAAGTTAAAATATATGTAATGTTATACTCGTTTAAATACCAATATGTGTATTTTTCTAACTTTAGTATATGTACATCAATTAATTAGCGTAAAATACATACAAAAATAGATTATTGAATACCAATTAGTGCTAAAATAAATGCAATATTTTTAAACGATAAAAATAAGAGGTATCAAATTGATACGGTAAATAATATTTATATATTTTTTGATATCTTGGTGCCCGGGTGAGTTTTCGGATACCTCAATAATTTCACGCGATATTTGCCACCTCCCACCGATAATAGAAAACTCCATTCACCAAAACATAAAAGCAAACATTTTTTTCTCTATTGATATTTTAAAGTTTTCTACCTTATTCACATAACCAAAATTTAGAATAAGGACTATTTAAATTTAAAGTTCAAACTCAAGGAACTATTTTGTTCATTTTTTCCTCATCTTTTAAATCACTATTAGTAATTATTAGTTTTTTTTTTTAAATGTACAAACATAAATGACTTTATTAAAAAACAAATGTCTTTAGTGAGATATTTTTCTAAATTAGTTCTCGACACGGCATTGGACATGTGTCCATCTAAATTCATATAATAAAGAAAATTACAAGATCAATTTAAAGAATAGTTAAGCTATCCACAATGTATTTTGTCGGTTAAAGTTCAGCGAAAAATGTATAAGCGGTACAGAGAAATGTTGATAAACTCTTTGTCGTGTAAAATATTAAGTAGAAAAGAAGCTACAAAGTCTTATAGCATTTGAACTATAAAAGAAACAAATCATATATATTTTTGAAAGAATACAACTCTATCTTCATATACGACTCTGAGTACTATAATAGATAGCTTTGATCCAAAAATGATTAAAAAGAAGTCTAAAGGTACAACATAAACAATAAACATGTGATTAAGCCTCAAAATGAGATTAATTAGGAATCAGACTTTGACTAAGTGACTTTGTGCAAAGTTTCTTTCGCATGTATGATGCATTAATAACATCGCCCCAGGAAAGTATATTCTTAAGCAAAATATTTTGAGAAAACATTCATAGATTAACTTTTTTCAAACTTGAGTTTTATTTCAATCGAATATTTTGAAGAAATTATATTATACTAAAAGAAGTGAATGTGTTGTTAATATATGATACAAAAAGTACTAAAAGAAAGTCAATATTTGCAGCATAAACTAATTGGAATAGATATTCCTACTACAGGTATAGATGAGTGAAATAGACTCTTTTGGGTGAAGAAATTGGTTAGAAGGAAAACGAATAGAATAACGGGACAAACACACCTTCTTATGCACTTTTATAGAGTGTTTTAAAGAATGTGAAAAGATTGTCTAAAAATAACATTATGGGGGAGATGAAAAAAATACAGGCAATCAATAATAATTAAGAATATTTACATTGATATAAATTAGTAATGTAAAAAGGTTAGTACAGAGAAGTTACTATGGAAGAAGAAATAAAGGAATATAATGATTGAAATGAATTCAACATCTACTAGAAGGGTTGCATTTGTGTGGAAGTCATTTAAGAGTTGAAATAAATAAATATTAATTATGGTAGAAAACATTTTGAGGAAGCACCAAAGTATAGTTATTGAATTTTGAGAGGTTGAAGCATTTTATTATATTTCCAATTTAAAGATAAAATTATTTAAAAGATGATATGTTTTTACTTTACGAGTAAAATAGTAATCTAACTTTGAAGTTGGGAGTTTTTCACTTTTAGTACAATATATATATGTATATATATGTGTATATATATGTATATATATGTGTATATATATGTATATATATGTGTATATTTATGTATATATATGTGTATATATATGTGCATTAGTGTGTGCGTGTGCGCACACACACACACTCCGTAGTCGTAACGCTCAAATGATTCATATAAAATGACCTTTAGGACCCCCATATCGAGGGTAAGACATGTTTGGATGTTGTAGGAGGTGTTGGGGTGTTTTAAGACCTTGAAAATGAGTGTGTGTCGCAAGGTAGACCCTATGCTAAGGCCATGCATCGCATGAACATCGCCAATAGACACTGGAATAGTTGTGCGATAGGCATGCATCGCCCACTTGGGGCTAGGCAATTGGCATGCGTCACCCAATTGGGGCTAGGTGATAGCCATGCCTCACCCACCTTGAGCTGGGCAATTGTCATACGCCGCATGGCAAAGGCAAAGTGGCGTAAGTTCTCTGTTTTGTATTGATTTAAGGGTATTAAGGTCTTTTCATCCTCCTAAAATGTTTTTAATTATTTATGTATGAAATTAAGGTCATAAAACGTGTATTATCCCTCACAAAATCCCCAAATTCATCTTCCTTAAGCAAAAGAAGGGAAACTAACTAGGGTTTGAGAGATTTAGCCTTAAGGGTCAAAGTTTCTCAACGTTTTGTCAATTCAAAACGTATGTGGGACTATCCTAAATCTCATGAGCGTAAGTTTTACGTTTTTAACAAGCTTTAAAGTTATATATGTATGTATATGTAATGAGTTTTGAGAAATTATTTTAAAAGCATGCATCATGTACCCAATTTGATGAAAGTATATATTTATTATAGGTTTTTCGTAAGCTTGATTTATAATCATGTGCATACATGATATGTGTATTGAAAAGTGATTTAAGAATGTGACTTGTGAAATTCTCTTTTCCGTGATAAAATTTATGGTCTTTTCATGGTATGAATTGTGAATTGGGTTTGAGAACATGAATTAAAAGCCCCTTTTTTTATCATGAGATTTATGTGTGTCTAATGGGGGTTGTTTTACGAATGGAGATGATTCTTGAGTTTAAATGTCTCTACTTATTATGGATGGTTGTTTCACATGTTTTTCAAAGAGTTTTTCTATTCTAAATGCTATTGTTTCCTAATGAAGAAACTACATATAATTAATGATTGAACTAGCCACCGCATGTTTAATCCTTGAAAAGAGAGTGTGTTTCATAAGATTTCATGTGCTTTTGAAATAAGAACTCGCTTGTGATGTTTAAATTCTTTGGGTGGTCATTAATATATTTTAACTAAGAAGGACTATGGATATGATGTGGTATGAAATAAATGACTTGCAAGTCTGGATATGACGATATCCTATTGTGATATGCCCTTAATAAAATGAGAAAGAATTATTTATAAGCATGAATTACGTTTTTAAGAGGCTAAAATTGGGCTTAAAGAGAGTTAGATGGTTATCCGAAGAAGGTAAGAGTTAGATAACGAATTTCTAGAAACCTCGTTTTGCCGACACGAATTTTATTTTGCCCTGAAACAGGGGATGGTACGCTGGCGATGGTCTTATGGTGTAGTAGATATTAGAAAATCCATCCCTTGCGGCAAACTTGGGTTGGGGGCTTGGAGGACTAGCCAAGGGAGGATTTTATATAGCTCATGAGATTGTAGAAATGTAGGGTGTACCATCTAACTCAAAAGTAATACAAAGAGTTGAGTCAGTATTTTTACAAGAATGGTTGAAGCACTTCAAAATTATACCCATGAATTTTCAATTGTTTTGTGCTGACGTGTTTTTATGAAATGCTCTCCCTTATGTTTTAAAAATAATTTTTTTTTGTTGAATTATTCTACGTAGCAATACTTTCGAGTATTGACCCCCTATATTTCAGGTTCTGGGGTTCAGTCTTGTGGTCCATCACATCAATTGTTCATATGGGATAATGACAAAGTTGGTGAGCCATCCATCTTTCAGAAGGCATCTTATTCATATGTTTATCTAATTCAGTTTATAGTCTAGCCGGGGGCCTTATCCCGACCTAAACAGTTAGTATTCAGTAGAGGTTTCGTAGACGGTATTTAAAGTGTTGTATTGTCATATCTTGTTGACACATTTCATATTATAATTTTCCATTTAACACTGTTATATCTTCCACACTTTGATTTATATATGGATTATGCTTATGATGGTATGCTAAGGGGTCTCTCAGACCTGCAAGGTTCAGAATGCCCGTCGCAGTCAGGGCCTCGGTTCGGGTTGTGATAAAAAGAACAAATAATATAACATATATTTGAAAAAGGATCAAAAAGTTCAAGAATTCTTTTTGATCTACTATACAACTAAGAGCCCATTTGGATAGGATTAAAAAAAATATTTTTTAGCTTAAGTGATTAAAAACTTAAAATAAGTGTTTTTAAATTAAGCAAATAAGTGTTTGGATGAAGTGCTGAAACTGAAAAAAATCTGTTGATGTGTTTGGTAAACAAGTGTTGTCAATCACTTTTTTGTTGTCAAAATGACTTAAATATCCTTAAAGTTGTTAACACATAATAACGTGAATTATTTATGATTTTTAATTCTAATACTTCAAAAATAATTTCTATTTAAATACACTTTCAACATAAAGTGATTATGCCAAGTCAATTTATAAATATAAGTTACTTTTTTATTTTTAAATATTAAAAAATAAAAATTTTAAGATATTTTTTATATAAATATAGTATTATATTGTAATATTGCAAGCTTGTAAACAACAAAAAATCTTTAGGAATGAAACAAACTATTAAAAAGAATCAATTTTTAAAATTTAAATAACATGCAGAGATTCTATATGAACGGATAGAGAAGAACTTACCACAAGCTCGATTTGACGATAAATTTTTTGAGTGTTTTCTTATGTAATGATGGATTCTCTGAAAATAAAGGAGAAAGATAAAGAGAAACTGGAGGAAAAAGATGGAAAAAATGGCAAAAAGAAAGAAAAATCTATAAGGGATACAAAGTTTAGGATATTGTTGGAATTAAAAGAAAATATAAGGGATAAAAAGCTAAATATTTTGGTCAAACCTTAAAAAAAAAAAAAATTAAAAAGGTAAAAAGCTGGGAGTATCCAGCTTCTCAATTTTTGCTTTTTTTTTAATCCACTTTTAGATTTTTTTAAGCTCTTTTTAATTTTACCAAACACCTAAAAAAGCTATAAAAATGATTAAAATCTAGTTTGACCAGATTTTAATCTTATCCAAACACCCTCTAAATAAGTAATACCGATTTTATTTATGAAATTAAGTGAAACATATTTTCATGATAAATTTGAAGATTTTATTATCCTCTAGCGAAATAGATTTCTATGAGATCAAGACTCAATATGATATATAATTAAGTCAAGAGCTTAGCAGACTATAAGAATATATAAACATCTAAAAAAGACATACCAAGTGATGGATCATTTATCTTTTCATGTTATTTGAAATTAAACATTCTAAATAATTCATAATTACTGAAAAAATCCTCAAAGATCTATTTAACAAAGCAACAATAAAGCCAAAATTAGAAAGATGAACAAAAAGATGATGGAATATGTTTTGCTAGCACATAGCTGAAATTTCAGCAGTATTAATATAAAATAAAATAAGAGTTGTCATCATTCGACAGCATATTACATATGTACAACAAAACCATTTCTTTAACTGATAATTTAGATGGATCAAGCAAACTAAAAAAGTAATAATTACTTAATGAGAATGTACCTGACATTTGTATCCGCTTATGATCAGATGCATATGTTGAATGACTAACTATAAGTGAGTTTATATAACATTCAAAAGGTTTACTTTTAAATCTCTTTCATATTTCTGACTTAACACGAATTCCTTCAACTTCCCATTATTTGAAAAAATATGTTTCAACTTCTATGAAGTAGTACAATGTTCAGTTTTTACTTTCAGAAGGAAGAAAACAATATTTAAGGAGAATTCATTAAAATCTATATATATATATATATATATATATATATATATATATATAAAAGAGACTTATAGGCATGCTTATGTGGCATCCTTCATAGGCCAAGAAAAATATTTATCTTTTTCCTCCTATTTTTGAGTTTTTTCAATATTTTACAAGTCATTATATTTATGAAGAAAAAAAATGCACATTAAATAAGGAAAATTAATGGCTACTAATTGAGCAATTTGTTTTTGCCTATTCATATTCTATTTTTCATACTATATATAATCTTTTCATTTTTTGGGAGGGTCTTTTGACATGTTTTTTTCTCTTCTCCTTTATTTTCTTCTTTCTTTTTTGTTTAGTTTTGTTTTAGATCTTTGATTTTAATGTATATTAGCATCATCTTATAAAAAGGATGGTGAAGATGAAGTTGTTTGATGTAAAGAGATAACAATAGCATTTCACAATATTGTCATATGTATACTAATGTGTGACTTAAATCTCATTCTTAGTATATTTAGTATTGTCTTGGTATATTTTGTTTTTGATTGACTTTGATTCTGTTAATATTTAAATTATAATGCAAACTTTGAATATTGATTACACCCTCTTTTTGCAGGTTACTTATTACTGTCAAAATAATGATTTTTTTTTAAGTTGAAACTGCCTATCCAATGGAAGGTTTAGTAATGCAAAATACAATTTATTTGGTTAGACATAAAATTTTTCATTTGTTTGCAAGTTGAAATTTGTTGTTGGAGGACCTGCTCCTTAATCAGTCTCTGTGTTTGAGCTCTTAGTGTAGAAAAACTTTAGTAGGAGCAATATCTTCAAATGAATCCTATCCGATGTGAATCCGCATTAATCGGATTCGAATGGAGGTTCCAAGTACTAGATGAAAAACTTAAAAAAAAAAAAAATTAGCGCGGGAGTTTTTTGGATCAAATGGATTCGTAATTGTCCCATACTGAGATGGTACATACTCTTCGATTTTTAGAGAACTCAAATAAAATAGAAATAGAAATATCAATTTATCAAATTATTGCTCTCCGTACCTTTTACTTGATGCTAGGCATCTCAACAGTTTCTCTTTATAAAGAAAGATCTTATCCATCTTTGTTCAAATATATATGTTACAGGGTTAGACTTTCGTCTTCTTTAATTATTGTTACAATTCATTAGCTTGCTATGATGGATATATATTTCTTAAATTATTTTATAGCATTCTTCTTTATGTCATTTTTTGAAACGCTTAAATTTTTTTAAAAAACAAATATATAAGAGGTGAAGTTCACTTCTTTATGGCATCCAATTATATCTATTTTTTTTTTATTTTTTTTTTTTGATATTGTTGTCTCCATTTCACTATATAATGATAATATAATAATCTATTTTAAAGTATTTTTATTTTTCTTAAATAATTTATTTAATAAGTCATTTTCATAACTTACACCACTTCACATTCTCATAACTTTTATTCTAATAATATCCATTAATTTTGTACTTTTTACTCACATATTACCATCTTTATAACTCATGCTTTTAATAATTTTCACTAAAGAAAATTAAGAGTTGTAAATGAACAATTAAGGATCATCATCTATACAATATTTCAATTCTACATAAAAAGTTTTGTGTAGTTATTTTAATCCTGTAACGTATAATATTGTACACTTCAGAAACATATGGAGAAGGAAGTTATGAAATGTTGAAAAAGGTTTTGAATTTTGTTGATAACCCGGTACGGTGCAGAGGAATTATGGGTATTTACACAAGGATCTACTTAATTTTTTTATGCTTTTTGATTTAAAAAAATTACATTATTTCAAATTAAAATCTCAACTTCATTGAATGTGAAATAGAAATGAAATAAAATTGTTATTAGAGAATATATTTTAACTTATTGATAAAGAATATATTATTCATCATTTAATAAATGTTAAATTATTAAATTTTCTTTTCTTTTATGAAAAGAAAACATTCTTCATAATATAATTATAACGAGTTGTAATATTACAAATAGATAATAAATCTAAAATGAATATAAAATTAATCGAAAAAAATAATTAATTCTTTAGCACCACGTGAAACACGGTTAGTTTCCCTGGTTCTTTAATAAAATAGGTTTTCTGGTCATAGGAAAGTTATATGGACAATGCATTCTTGTAAAATAATATTAAAACTAAAAATCAAATGACAATTAATAGACACAAACTGTATTGGCTTGCAATACTTACTGGAAAATGAAGTGATTGCTACTACTTGCCCGCAAGTGAAACGACATGATCAATAAATTAAAAATTTAATAATACAATGTAATAAGTAAATGATACAGTTGTATATATTCACTGCACCCTTTCAATTCCTTTCCTTTTCAATATATGTAGCATTAGTATATATTGCTAAATGATCATAATTTTTTTGTCATAAAACGGTCATAAATGTACAAGACCATATTAATCTTTTTCTTAAATAAAAAAGAAGTAAATTTTTAATATTAAATGTAACTAAAATTTATGTGGGATAAATATTTATCACTATCATTAAATATAAAGAAGAATTATTAAATTAACTTTAGCATGTGGGACCCACCTAACTTCATCCATTGCATTTTCATCCTTCTCCCTCAATCTTTAATTTAGTCTTTTTTTTTTAAAATCAAAATTTAAAACTAGTTTTATTACTACATTGATCATAATTATTTAAAATATTTTTTAGAAAAGTTCATCAATGATTATTATATATTAATCATAATCCTTTAAAATATTTTTTAAAAAAATTCATCTATGATTAATTAATTTTGAACTTATCACAATAATAAATTTATTATTATATAAAAGTCATTCAATTCTAAAGTTTATTACATTTTTTTAAAACATTAGCTAGGGTTGATAAATATGAACGATATAATTTTTATAATGTGTCAGTGTTTATTATATTTAAAGTATTTTTAATTTTGATTGCTAATATTGAAATATTTTTAAATTAGACTTAAAAAATTAAAAATTTATTTAAATATAATTTAAATATATTTAAATATAATAATTAATAAAATTATTTAATTAGAGTACATTTTTTGGCCATAATTGTTTGTCCCAAAAATGGCCATAAATGTATAAAGACTATACTAACATTTTTCTTTAAAAAAAAAAAAATATTTACTATCTTCTAAATTCAAGAAGTTAAATGTAACTAAAATTTATGTTGAATAAATTATGACTATCATTATATTTGTAAGAAGAATATTTATTTAACTATAAAATGGGAGACCCACCTTAATTTCACCTTCTATCCAATCATGCCCTCCCTTTTCTCCTTCTCCCTCAATTTTTCTTTAGTCCTTTTTTATTGAAATTTAAAACTAATTTTATTATATATTGATCATAATTCTTTAAAAGATTTTTGGACAAAAGTCATCGGTGATTAACTAAATTTTGAATTTATCACAAAAATTTATTTATTTATTATATAAAAATCATTTCATTCTAAAGTTTATCATAAAAGTTTTTTTCTTAAAACATTAACTAGGTTCAACAAATATGAAAAATATGATTTTATAATGTGTCAGTGTTTATCATGTCTAAAATATTTTAAATTTTGATTATCATTATTGAAATATTTTCAAATTAGACTTATAAATTATTTAAATATAATTTAAATTTATTAAAATATAATAATTAATTAAAACTATTTAATTATAGGATATATTGATAGTGAATATAAGTAATATTCACAAGTTATCAAATTACCGTAATATAGAGGTACAAAATATAACAATAATGCGTCTTGATATCTTTAGTTGTTGTTAACCAGGGTCCACAAATGTAAATTTTGTGATTTTCACAATTTCTATAATGTGTCAATATCTATTATGTGTATAATGATTTGAATTTTGATTGTCGTTAATAAAATATATTAAATTATATATAAAATTTATCTAAATACATAGCTTAAATTTTATTTAAATATAATATTACTTAATTAGAGATAATATTAATTACAAATATAAATTATAATTTGCAAATTATAAAATCGACGTAACATAAGGGCGTAAGACGACAACATCAATGCATGACTCTCATGAGTTGCTGCTGTTAACTAGGATCAAAATATATGAACTATACGATTTTTATAATATGCCAATGCCTACCATGTTTAAAGTGTTTTGAATTTTGACAGTCGATATTGATATATTTTAAAATTATATTTAAAAATTATCGAAATAAAATTTAAATTTATTTAAATATAATATTTAATTGAATTGCTTAGTTAAAGGACATATTCATAAAAATTATCAGTAATGATTCACAAATTATCAAATCAGCGTAACCTAAGGATCTAAGGCTACAACATTAATGCGTCTTGATATCTTGAGTTGTTGTTAACTAGGGTCAACACATGTGAACTGTATAATTTTTAGGATTCTATAATATGTCGACGTCTATTATGTCTAAAGTGTATTTGAAACTTTGATTGTTGTTATTATTCAAATTATTTAAATATATAGTTTAAATTTATTGCAAGTTGGCTCGGACACTATAAAAAAATAAGTTAAACATAATTAATAATTAGAGGTCGTATTAATAACATACATAAATGATAATTCACAAGTTATCAAATCGGCGTAACATGAGAGCCTAAGCCCCCCACAACATTAGCGAAGACTTTTTAGGATTGTTGTTGACTAAATTGAAACACATGAACTATATGAGTTTTATGATTTCTATAATGTGTTGATGTCCACCATGTCTAAAGTAAGACTCGTATTTGATAGCAATTAACCCTTATAAATGATACTAAATTGATATTTAAGATACATATATTATTTATTAAAAATATATTAATAAATAAATAAATATATATATATTTATAACTAATATTATGAAAATAATCGATTCATGTTTTTCGATAATTTTTTATGACCCACGTAATTTAATTCAAAAGAAAAGAAAATGTGAATCTATAACATTGTTCAATAATAAAATTCTATTTTAATTCAATAATTAAAATAGTAGTGTAGTTAATCAGTTATGCTAGATGAATAAATAAATAAATAAATTTTAAAATGTTAATGTTAAAGTAAACCACATGAACCATAATTTTAATATATAATGTTAAATTAAAATTTTCAGATAATACTATTTTGGTCACACTGATTTTGGATATATGAGAATATAATTAATTAATTTTATATTATTATTTTTATCCTAGACTATTCTTTTCAAGTAATAAGTACTATGCAATCATATTTATGAAAATTATGTTAATTTGTCTATTTTCATGTATTGGGATAGTTTCCAATGTATTGGAAAAGAGTAATAAAATAAGTAATGAAAGAAGTTTAAATTTAAAATGAAAGGGGTAAAAATGTCCAAAAGAAAACTAGTTTATAGTGTGAAAAAGATTTATTACTATTATGGCCAAAAGGATTTTTCCTAATATGATATGATTACTATTTTTTTTTGACAATTAAACTAACATTTACTACCAAAATTAGAGAAATTACAAAACCTGAGCTCACCAAACCTGGTAACTCATCTAACATAAACCAAAACAACACAGTTCACCACTACAACTAGAATAAACTCTACAGTTCCAAGATAGTATCAAAAAGTTTGTTGTTCATCCTCATATCTTTGTTTGTATAGAATGGATGAGTACTTCCTGTTGCTAAAAATACGCATATATTCCTATCTTTCCAGATTGTATACATCACATTCGCAAAACATGCCTTCAGAAGTGTTCCTTTCAGGTTTTTGCCTCTGCTGAACTTTAAAATCCATTGCCATTCCTGGTCTCATGGTAGCACTTGTCTCTGCCAGTGTAGCCACGCCAAAATTCCAGTCCAAATTTCCTTGGATAATTCACATTCAAAGAACAGATGAGACAAGGTTTCCACTTGAGTATCACACAATGCA
Organism: Capsicum pubescens; assembly: GCA_030864215.1. Lineage (NCBI taxonomy): Eukaryota > Viridiplantae > Streptophyta > Magnoliopsida > Solanales > Solanaceae > Capsicum > Capsicum pubescens. The sequence goes on along the minus strand of CM061538.1, from coordinate 74,138,059 downwards.
CATATGCTATTAATATCTAGTCCCCAATTCACTAACTTGTCCTTAGTTCGTAGCTTTCCATGGAGAGCTAACCATAGAATAAAGACGTGTTTGGGACAAGCAACATTGTGGTAGACGAGACCCCTCCATGGTACACTTACACCCTTCCCTCTTAGTAGTTTATACGCCACCTTGATTTGAAACTTTCCTCTTCGGATTAGTGTTGCATGGTTATCCAGAGAAGGTCATACTTTGCTCATATGATTACTATTTAATATTTAATTAATTAGATGTTTTATAGATTTTAATGTAGTATAGGGGTGAAATTGTAACGACTAGTTTCGTCGTGACTAAATTATTCGTAATAAATTCATGAAAAATCATAATTCTGAATCCTCAACATTAATTTGATTCCAAAATAGTCATCATTCTTTTTATTATGTCACCTCAAGCTTTTCGGCTAAGATTTAAATATTTTGATGTGTCTAGATAGACTCAAGCCCGATGAATTTAATTATTCATGAGTACTAATATCAATCCTTTAGTTTGAAAGTTCTTTAGGTATTAGTTAAGGTCGTACAATATCCCTAGCACAAAGTTAAGTTGAAAACTTTCTTTCCGAGAGAGTTTCAATATGGTTTCTACTAAGGCCAACTTCAAACGACCATATAATTTAAGGAGTTAGGGGTCCCAATACCCATCAAATCAAAAATCTTTGAGTCTTCTTTCCAAAGTAACCAGTTGTTCGTTAATTCGAGTTTGGAATAAGAAGTTATGACCATTTTATTGAGCACTATTCGGGATGAAACGTAAATTTCACTGTGGTGAGAATTTTGGTGGTATTTAAATCAGTTTCAGTCCTGTTTCAGGTCTAAAAATCCGAAACATCATTCTCCAATTCTAGAGAGGTGATTTCTTAAAGTTTAGGGTGAAAGTTCTTCGTTGAGGTAAGTTTTTCCATCACCTTCTTCGTCTTTTAATCCTTTAACATCTTATAATTCTTAGAAAGATCTTTAATGGTGGATTCTTTGGGAAAAACTTATGGGTATTCTTAATATCACCTAGAGCTAAATCTAGATTATAAATTAAAGATTTTTAATATGAGTTTCATAAACTAGATTATGAATTTCAATTATTAGGAACCTTGAATTTCATAAAGATAAGACCTTTAGCATGAAAACTCTATTAAAAGAGATGGGTCAAGCTTGAAAGAACTAGTTAATAGCTAGTTGACCTTGGTGAATGATATAGACTATAAGACCCCAAAATTTTTGATGATTTTATTTTGGACCCTCTCTCGTGTTTAACAATGATGTTTGGCGTGAATCATTATAAATGATTTTAACGGAATCATTAGATAAAATTTTGAAATTTTCAAAAAGTGTTCAGGGTCATTTCGAAACTCTGAACTAGTGAGGATCTGTGATAGTAGCATGCCACACCCTAGGCACGCCGCAATAAGAGTATGGCACACCCTTTGGCTTCCGCAATAGCGGCGTGGCACGCCCAATGGCACAAAATGCAATTTCTTATTTCCTTTTAGTTTGGGGTGAGGCTTTTTAGTGCTTTACCCTTATAAACGACTTTAAACATCATTTAACCCTTATTCTCCATTAGTTAACAAGAATTAACACCGTACTTTCTTTTCTCAACTCCCAAGAGAAAGTTATTAAGGTCCTTCCAAAGAATTCAACTCTCAATTCTCTAACTCAAGTTTTTCTTGGATTCATTCCATTGAAAAGGCATGTTGTACACTCCCTTATTCTATTTATCTTCAAATTGTGATATTTACCTACTATTTTTGTGTTTTTAGCAGTCGTTTAAAACCAGGGTTGAGGGTTTTGGGTTGTTATACACTTGCATTGGTTTTTCCCTTATTTTAATGATTTCTCCATGGTTTAAATGGTGGATTATCGATATTTTTCTAGTATTACCTTATGCGTTTCTTGTTTCTGTTATTATCCTTTACTATTTGTTATTACAGTATTACCTTATCGTTGCATGCTTTTTGTTATATTGTTATCTGTTCTGAGCTGGGGGTCTATAAAAATAACCTCTCTACTCCATCTGAGGTAAAGGGATGGACTGCGTATACTTTACCCTCCCTAGACCCCACTTGAGGGGAATACACTAGGTATGTTGTTGTTATTGTTATTGTTAAATGGTGGATTATAAACTGAATTTGTGTTTTATGAAAAAGGTGGAGTTTGGTAATTGAGTTATATAATATTTATGGATTTTGCATGATGATAATGACATGAACCTCAACCCACGTTATAACTTGATTTCTAAACAAGGAATTCATAGTGTCTAAACAGTTCATTAGAAAATTGCATGACATTAACTGGTTAAAAGGTAAAAAGGTTTTGGAAATGCCTTTGGGGGTATGGTTATGGATTTTTAAACAAAATTTGGAGTCTCAATGGTTAAATGGATACGATATGGCATAATTAGAATGACTTGAAAGTTTCTTGACATGACGGTACCAATTTAAAAATGCCTTAATAAATGACTTCATGGTTAATGGTATGTGAAAAATTATTTTAGTTGCGCTTAAAGGAAATTGTGTAGCTTCATTGATGATAGGCGAATTTACACGCCTATAGCACTATATTTTGCCCATATTTTAGCCTAGTTTTGAGAACAAATTATATATTTCATGCACTTTTAGTCCTTTTTCCTGTAAGTGAGCTAACGAACATGATTAGCAAAGTTTCAGGTATAAATGATGCAGAATTCAGCATTTCATGGATAACTTGACGCCAAAGAAAGCTTCAAGAAAGGAGAAAAGCCAATCTTGGACGCCAAGGACTAAAGATGGCGCATGGAAATTCTGTCCCGGGCTAAAACAACATTTCTGAAGACTTTGGGGACTAGCAGTAATTTATTAGGATTAGGATAATGATACATTAACCTAGTACAATTGGGTTAAGTATTTCATTAGCTTAGTAGGATTTGGTTAAGCATTTCATTAGCTTAGTAGGAATAGGATATGGGTATTATAAATACCCTATCTTGCTAGAGATTTTAAGACATCTTCTTACATTCAATTCTATTCTATTCTACTTCTAAGACATTCTAGTTCTAAACAATCATTCTTCCATTAATTCTATTTTCTTCTTCTATTCATCTATTTTTAAATTCCACAACAAGAGAAACGTTACTTTGCTAAGGGATTCACGCCTAACGCCTACCACACCATTACAAACGTGAAATCTTTATTGTGGTATAACAACAATGTCAATTGTGATTTCCTTTGCACTCATGGGTAACTAAACTTCTCTGTTGGGGTTATGGAAGCCGAATGAGATACTATCTATTGCTGTGAGTTTGTGAGTTCGTGACACGTATGCTGCTTATATCATTATTCTCTTCATCTTAATCTAAATTCTTTGTGGTTGCAAATACAAGAATACGCCAGTATAACATTTAACTTGTTCGAAAGAAAGGTTATCTGTCTGGAAAAGAGATAATGTCAAGGTAGTAGGGTCCCATCCCCTATTAAAAAGTTAGTGCCGTAACTGGATTAACCTCTTGGAGAATTCGTACCGTTAGACACGCTTTAAGCTCGAAAGAGTTAAAGTGAAATAATCCTCGAATAGGTCGAAAGACGCCTGGATTTACCATCGAATACAATTCTCTATAAGCACATGCATGTCTGAATTCCGCACTCATAGACAATAGAGACGTATAACTCAGAAGGTGGACATAACCCCAACTCCCCAATTCTCATTGTTTACATATTACAAAACATTCGTTCTTTTACTTTGCTATTTTCTGCTTTACTCTCTTATTTTGGTTACATTACTTTCACAATACAATTCCCCCCTTCTTACGAGACTTGCACTAAAAGTCTAGTAATCGTTGCTTACTTGTTGACCAAGCTATTCCCTGTGGGATCGATACCCAACCCAGGTTGGGTTCTATATTTGACAAACGACCGCTTTACACTCCTACGAGAGATGTAGATTGAGCGTTATCAAAAATTGGCACCGTTGCCGGGGAATACAAGTGTCAATTAAGTTCGTAATAATTACTAGAACCTTTGGTCAAAGATTCTCGTACTTTTACTTTTAGTTTTTGTTTTTGTTTACTGCAGGTTTTTATTCAGTGCATGCCCCATACCCGAAGTTCTGGTCAACCGTTATTACCTATCAATCCTGAACCACAACGTATTCGCAGAATGGAGGCACAACACGCAATTAAAAGGATGGCTACTCAACAGGAACAGGTGAGACTAGCTGCGCTAGCCGCCACTCAAGTGCATCAACAGAATATTGATAACCCTGGGCGAGCAACAAATCCTGACGATGAAGATCTAGGTGATGACGAGCTACTAAACCCTAGGCATGCCGCTGAGATCGCAACACCTGCCAACAGAAGAGATCATCAAGCTAGGTTTAGGCCTGAACGCCAAGCTATGCAGCCAGCTTTCGATGATGATGATAATGATCTTGATGGAGACGGAGCCACAGGAGCCATTATTCCTCCACCATTGGCACCCGGATCCAAGTTCAACATCACGAGCACCATGATTCAGTTATTGCAACTCAAGGGATTATTTGGTGGACTAGCAGGCGATGATCCGAATATGCATCTCATCAACTTTATTTCTACATGCAAGTCGTTTGACAATCCTGGAGTTGGTCAGAATGCAATTCGATTACGTCTATTTCCATTGTCTCTGTCTGGGGAGGCAACTCTATGGTTGAATGGGCTGACTCCTAATTCTATTACAAATTGGAGGCAATTGAGAGACGCTTTCCTAGAAAGATTCTTTCCGCCATCCAAAAGAGCACAATTGAGAGATGAAATCAGCAACTTTCGTCAGCTTCCAACTGAAGCCCTTCATGAAACATGGGAGAGGTTCAAGACGAAGCTAATGAGGTTCCCAAACCATCACATGACTAATGTTCACCTAATGGAGATACTATATAGAGCCTTGAATTCAATAACTAAACCAGTTGTGGATAATGCGGCTGGAGGATCCTTTATGGATCTCACCTTTGGTCAAGCAAGCAATATGCTAGATCGTATGAAGAAACAAAGTAGAGCTTGGCATACCAGGGATTCTGAGGTAGCAAGCCCCACTTTATCTATAGGCATGACTGCAGACCAAAGGAGAAGAGAAGAAGAACGTGATCAAGATATGGCGCACATGAAAACACAAGTGGATCTTCTTACAAAGCATTTATTATCAGGGAAGACCAAAAAAGTGAAAGCTATTGCGTCAAAAGGAAGAGACGAATCTGATTCGGAAGAGGAAGCCAACTACTTGAACAATCAGGGGGGTTTCCGAGGCAATGCCCAAGGAAACCAAGGTCGGAACTATCATGGTAAATCTGGAAACATGGACCAAGGTATTTGGAAGAACAAGAATGACAGTAGTGGTTTGTATGTTCCCCCTGGAAGACGTGACGCCACCACATCTAGTTCTGGAAGTATGGAAGACATGATGGCTAAACTACTGAAAGGAGTGGAAGCAACGAGCGCAGGAGTAACGGAGGTAATAAATGATTTGTCCTCTATGAAGCAATTAGTTGATTCTTATTCCACTTCAATCAAGCAAATAGAGCAACAATTGAGCCAACTTTCAGCAGCACTCAATCAAAGAAAGGCTGGTACTTTACCTAGCGATACTGTGCAAAACCCAAGGAATGATGGGTCATGCATGGCCATCACTACCCGAAGTGGTAAGGTGCTGGAAACTTCAGAAAAAGGCAAGAAAGTGGTTGACGAAGAAGCAAAAATTGATGATAAGGCGAAAGGGGAAGATGTCGCAGCAGCCGATCCTAACGTCCTTAACGTCACTCCTCACGACGTGCAACCTGGAAAAGTTGAAAAACGGAAGCAAGAGGAGAAGAAAGCCATGGAGAGAACAATTCCATACCCACCACCACCTTTTCCCCAAAGATTGAAGAAAGTGGCGGATGATACGTAGTTCAGCAAATTCATGACTATTTTAAAGCAGCTGACCATTAATGTTCCATTGGTGGAAGCACTTGAACAAATGACTGGGTATGCGAAATTTATGAAGGATCTTTTGACAAAGAAGCGGGCAGCAAGTTATGAGTTGAAAGATGATGTCCATCACTGCAGCGCAATCGCTACCCGATCAATAGTTCAGAAGAAGGATGACCCCGGAGCTTTCAGTATTCCTTGCACCGTTGGATCTTTGAATTTTGCCAAAGCATTATGTGATTTAGGAGCCAGCATCAATTTGATGCCATTATCTATCTATAAAAAGTTGGGGTTGAGTGATCCTACTCCAACCAATATGAGGCTCGTCATGGCGGATAGGTCGGTAAAACGACCTGTTGGTATCCTATGTGATGTCTTGGTAAAGTTTTCTTCATTCATATTTCCAGCAGACTTTGTTATTTTGGATTGTGAAGCGGACTCAGAGGTTCCCATAATCTTGGGACGCCCTTTCCTTGCAACGGGAAGTGTTCTTATTGACATAAGAGCTAATGAGCTTTTATTTCGGTTGAATGACGAAGTGGTCCGCTTTGATATATGCAAAGCAATGAAGCAGCCCAGCGATATAAATGTGTTCTCTGTAGCTGATGTTCATCATGAGGATAAGAAAACATTATCTGTAGAGAAACAACTTACTGTTGAGCCATTGTCTGCTGCGCCACTGAATGTTGAGCATGAGGACGATGAAGATTATGAAGAACTTATGGATGCTCTAACATAAATAGAGTCCTATTCCCATACTCCTAAGCAACCGGACCGTGATCTTAAGAATCAACCGTCACCAACAGGGAAGACTTCCCTTGAAGAGCCACCAATGCTAGAATCGAAAGAGCTCCCCGATTATCTAAGGTATGTGTTCTTGGAAAGTATAAATATACTTCCGGTGAGTGTGGATGATTTAAGTAAACAGCACGTAGAGGCTCTCATCTCTACTCTGAAGAGATACATGAGAGTTATGGGTTGGACTATTGATGATATAATTGGTATCCCTCCTGGGATAGGCATGCACAAGGGTCATCTCGAAGAAGATTGCATGCCTACAAGTAAGCCTCATTATCGTCTGAATCCATTCAGAAAACGATCAACCATCTATCTCGATGAAGTCTAAGTAATCGAGATAGCTATGTCGTGTCGCGACAATAAATCAAGCGCTAGATGGGAGGCAACCCATCGTTTATCGTTTTTCATTTTTTTGTCTTTCTCTCATTATAGTACGTGTTTCATTTTTGATAAATAAAAATCAAAAAATAAGAGTCGTTCCATGACCAAAACTAAGACGCTTGATGGGAGGCAACCCATCGTACTAATCATTTTCATTGGTTTTGAGCGAATGTAGGTGCAAGAGGTATAAAACAAGGAGATCGATTTCAGATGCGATTTGGACGTATGGCATGGTAAAGGTGGTAAGTTAGGAATTAAGATGCATAAGGCTATGTATTGAGCATTACTCATGAAAAAATAGGCATCGAGCAAGGCTAGGCCTAGGTAAAACTAGGCCACAAACAAGGCAAAGCCTATACTATAGCCCAAGGTCTCGGAATCTAGTGTGCTATAGCATAGGCGCCGCCCATGCTCAAGTATGCCATAGCATAGGCGCCGCCTATGCTAAAGCATTTGATCTCTGAATCTCATATGCCATGCTAAAGGCGCCGCCTATGGTCACTAAAGGCATTGAACTAGGCGTCGCCTATGCTAGCAAATGCTTTGCATTAGGCGCCGCCTATGGTCACCATAGGCAAAGCTAAAGGCGCCGCCTATGGTCACTTTTTGTCTCCAAAACCGATTTTAAATGGGTCAAAACCCGACCCATTCTTTTACTATATAAAGGATACTTAGTCTTGAAACACAAACACATTGAAAACTTGACCTAGGCGCTGCACATACTCTCCAAATCATCTCAAAACTTTTCTTTTTGCTCTCCCACTTCACAAGAACATCTCCAAAGGCTTCAATCACGTAAGTACTCTTTTGTTCTTCATCTATTTTTCGTAAGTGCTACGTTGCTATGTCTATTATGAATTGCTACATCTTGAAGAAATATTGGTGATGTTAATGTGTTTGAATTGTTGATACAAAACCAAGTGAGTGAACATGTATGTTAGGCTACTCTTAACTTATTTCCGACTTGAATATTGATTTTGATGCAGTGTTATACTACTTGCGGAATTGCTATAGTCACGAACATTGCATAATCTTGTCACTAGAATGCTTACATGTTAGAATGTCCCGTTCATCGGAATAAGACTTATAGTTGCCTACCGACATAGGAGGTTGTGATTATTGATAGAAACAACACCATGATGTAATCCCTATGTAGTAGTCTTGATATCTCACACATGCAAGTATTGCCAAGATTACAAGAAGTATGACTGCACTGATTTTATTGTTGGAATAGAGCACCTAAAACGTATGTCGATGAAGTCTGAGTAATCGACCACTTTCACTTCACTAGTCTGTACCAACAAACAAAGTGTGGGGTGGTGTCACTACTGCTTGTTTATAGATTGTATCCATCGAGATGATGCTAACATGAACATTATTTTAAGTCTCAGGTACAATGGCACCCAAAGCAAGACAAGGCAAAGATAAGGCTACCACTTCACAAAAAGGCAAAAAAAGAGGCCGAAAAGAGAAAGGAGAACCCTCCTCGCTGCAAATACCTCGACTCACTCTTGGAATTAAGTGGGATACTTATGAGGAACTTCTGAGGATGACGACTCTGATGATGATTCCGACAAAAGGGGTATGACCCCAGACATAGAGGATGAGTCCGACTAACCACGTTCTTCTTATTTATTTTCCACTGAGGACAGTGTGTCCCGTCTAAGTGTGGGGTGCTGGTATTTGCATTCTATACTTCTCTATCCACATTTGCTTTTATTTATGTTTGTTTGTTTTGTTTGTAGTTAATTGTTTTTTAGCTTAGCTTCGCATGAAATTATTCTAATAGGTAGCATGAGATTATGACAAGAGTTTGTGCTAAAATCATGACTATTGAGACATTTAGGCTCTAATTGTGACTCACTATGTGATATTGTTTGGTTTAATTCCTTCATCTGTTGGGTCAAGAGTCTATACTACTCCCAATAAAGTCGACCATGTGCCTTGTGTGTGTGAGATAATAGTATATTCTGTGCTTGTGGCTGATGCTAGAACTTGCCTGGTATGTATGTAAAGAGAAAATAAAGAGTGCAAGTCTAGGAGATGATTTAGGCATTTCTTTGGCAACCTATGATTATTTACCTTCTTTTTACCTACCCATGGACATCATCCTAGTTAAACCCTTTTGAGCCTTTAGCCTATTTTCTTTGACAAACCTCGTATGTAAGCCTAATCCATTTTTTTCAAGACCATAATTTGATCCAAATTCCTAAGTGCTTTAAAGTGAAAAAGTTATGTGACAAAATAAGAGGAAATTGGGTGAGTATGATGCTTTAGAATGCATTGGTGCTTGAATGAGTTATGAAAAAGAAAGTACTATCATAAGAGGTATGTTATCAAACGAAAAAGGGAAGGAAAACTGAAAAGTTAGTTATGTTTAAAATTGAAAAATAAAAGAGGAGAAAAAGAGTGGTAGAATAAAAGAAAGTAGAAAGGTTGTTTGAAAGAAAAGTGTTAATGATACAATGTGATGTATTAAAGCGCTTAGGAACATAGTCACTATTTCTGGCCAAAATAGTCCTACCTGTCCCTTAGCCTACATTACAACCATCAAAAGACCTAGTTGATCCTAAGCTTGGCATTCTGACATTTAGTGGAGCATTACACTAAGGGCAAGCCTATGGTCATCAGTTGCTTCATATGAATTCTTTGTGAGAGCGAGAGCAAGGATATTTTGATACCCATGTTTGAAAAATATGCTATACTTGTGAGTGATTATGGGTAATATATTGTGAGACACACATGGTTGATGAGTTTTGGGTAGTCGTGTATGATTCTTTGTGCCTTAACCTTTGAATATGAGTTGACCACCATCACGAGTCTATGCTATAGGTTAAACTGTTTCTACTAATGATCGAAAAACTACTCTTTGTTGATAATTGTTGTGCTTGTCTTGACGAATATTTTGTGTTGTTGCTGTGAAACCCTAAGATGATGTTTAGAGGGACATGATATTTTGTTCGAGGACGAACAAAGCTTCAAGTGTGGGGTGTTGATGATAGGAGAATTTACACGCCTATAGCACTATATTTTGCCCATATTTTAGCCTAGTTTTGAGAACAAATTATATATTTCATGCACTTTTAGTCCTTTTTCCTGTAAGTGAGCTAACGAACATGATTAGCAAAGTTTCAGGTATAAATGATGCAGAATTCAGCATTTCATGGATAACTTGACGCCAAAGAAAGCTTCACGAAAGGAGAAAAGCCAATCTTGGACGCCAAGGACTAAAGATGGCGCATGGAAATTCTGTCCCGGGCTAAAACAACATTTCTGAAGACTTTGGGGACTAGCAGTAATTTATTAGGATTAGGATAATGATACATTAACCTAGTACAATTGGGTTAAGTATTTCATTAGCTTATTAGGATTAGGATAATAATACATTAACCTAGTACAATTGGGTTAAGTATTTCATTAGCTTAGTAGGATTTGGTTAAGCATTTCATTAGCATAGTAGGAATAGGATATGGGTATTATAAATACCCTATCTTGCTAGAGATTTTAAGACATCTTCTTACATTCAATTCTATTCTATTCTACTTCTAAGACATTCTAGTTCTAAACAATCATTCTTCCATTAATTCTATTTTCTTCTTCTATTCATCTATTTTTAAATTCCACAACAAGAGAAACGTTACTTTGCTAAGGGATTCACGCCTAACGCCTACCACACCATTACAAACGTGAAATCTTTATTGTGGTATAACAACAATGTCAATTGTGATTTCCTTCGCACTCATGGGTAACTAAACTTCTCTGTTGGGGTTATGGAAGCCGAATGAGATACTATCTATTGCTGTGAGTTTGTGAGTTCGTGACACGTATGCTGCTTATATCATTATTCTCTTCATCTTAATCTAAATTCTTTGTGGTTGCAAACGCAATAATACGCCAGTATAACATTTAACTTGTTCGAAAGAAAGGTTATCTGTCTGGAAAAGAGATAATGTCAAGGTAGTAGGGTCCCATCCCCTATTAAAAAGATAGTGCCATAACTGGATTAACCTCTTGGAGAATTCGTACCATTAGACACGATTTAAGCTCGAAAGAGTTAAAGTGAAATAATCCTCGAATAGGTTGAAAGACGCCTGGATTTACCATCGAATACAATTCTCTATAAGCACATGCATGTCTGAATTCCGCACACTCATAGCCAATAGAGACGTATAACTCAGAAGGTGGACATAACCCCAACTCCTCAATTCTCATTGTTTACATATTACAAAACATTCGTTCTTCTACTTTGCTATTTTCTGCTTTACTCTCTTATTTTGGTTACATTACTTTCACAATACAATTCCCCCCTTCTTACGAGACTTGCACTAAAAGTCTAGTAATCGTTGCTTACTTGTTGACCAAGCTATTCCCTGTGGGATCGATACCCAACCCAGGTTGGGTTCTATATTTGACAAACGACCGCTTTACACTCCTACGAGAGCTGTAGATTGAGCGTTATCATTCATCGAGAAGGTGTAGTCCTGGGGATACCAACACTAGCAACTACATTTTCCGATGTTGGGGGTCTATGACCACTATGTTTGTTTTATACGATATATTTTTTAAAGGATATTGTCATGGTGACTTTAGCCTAATTCCCCGATTCATGCAGCTAACATGGATTGGGGCCCTTACTCCAAAGAGAGTCGAATCCATATAGCCCATAGGTGCCTAAAGGTTGGTATAAGCAACATAGTTCAGGTCTAAAATATTAAACGGTCATGTTTCATGTTCCTTTCCCCTTACCCCAGCATTCTATTACATCGTGATTGTTGTACATGTGATTTATGACTGTTTTTGGTAAAAGTTTATATTTTATCCCTTTTCTTGGGTTGCATGCCAGTACTCGTCGTACTGACCATCCCCAGATGCTACATACTTTCCTGATGTAAGTTTGGAAGCATTTTTTTGTGCCCCTGTGTTATGTGATTTAGTATTTCCCTTGGATAGTTGGTAAAGTGGCGATTCCTCCATTATTTGGAAGACGTTATTTATTTTTAGTATCCTTACTATTTCAGTACTTTTAGTTTTCTTCTAGCATAGTCGGGGCTATGTTCCGACTTGATTGGTATTATCTGGTTAAACGCTTTGTGGAAAAGTGTTGGGTTATTACTCTTTGGATTCAATTTTTGACTTAAAGTCTTCGGTTATTTAAATTTCTATTATTCTATTGGTTAGCTTCCACAGTTTATTATTATTATCATGCTCAAGAGTCAAGGCTAAGGGATCATCTCAGGCCTTGGTTGATTTGGGATGCCTGTCATAGCTAGGGCCCTAGTTCGGATTGTGACAAACTTAGTATTAGGGCTAGGTTCAAGGTCACTGGGTGTCTATAGAATCATGTCGAGTAGATTCACTCTTATAGGTGTGTAGCGCGCCATACTTATACGGAAGAGGGTACGAGGCATTTAGGAATGTTTCCCTTGTTTGTGTTCTATTTCATGCTAGAGAGTATAGTTACTATGATTCTTCTCTAACTCCTGGCTTACTCATATTTCATATCATGCCTCTATAAAGATCTGAAAATCTTAGTAACTCAGCCGACAACTCCGTTCTAACTAGGGCTAATGTAGAGGAAGTTCGCTCTACTCAAAGGATGTAGACTCGGTATAGGGATCGTACTTCTAACTTCACTGATCCACCTAGGGTTCCACCAATCCCAATTAGTCCTCCTCAGGCTTCCCAGGATAGCGTTACTCATATTCAGTCCCCTCAAAGAGATGTATTGAGTTTCGTCAGTCCATCCACATGCTTTCTCAGTTTTTGGCTTTGCAGTCTTGTTATTTTGATCATATTTGTCCAATTACTAGTGTTGCACCCCATTTTTTATCGCTAAAAGCGGGATTCGACGTGACTACTCTTGGGTTACATAAAAAGGGAAATTATGAAGAGTCTCCACCTATCGTATTAAGGTGCGTTAGGGCACCGATCTAGGCTACTACGAACCTATTTTGTTGTTTAGTCTTAGTTCACCAGAAATTTGGGTAAGGGTTCAAATTACCTCAAAAAAAAAGTGTTAAGCACCTTTCGATGTCCACAAAGGTGGTTTCCGGCCGAATTCATATCTTACTTGGGAACTCTATGATCAAATAAAGGTCTCTTATTTCATTATCAATTTAATGTTTAGCTAGGTGATAAAGTAATTAACAAATACTTAATTTAATTATTTTAGCTATTAATCATCTAAGTGATAAAATCGATAAAATTATATAAATAAGAGAAGCGAGGAGAAAGAAGTGACATAATTTACAACAAAGGGGACTGCTTCTATACTAAACTAACTATCCCAAATAAATAAGCATGTGAAGTAAATAAAAGAGTAAAAAAGAATTCGTCAAACCAAACGAAGAAAAGTTTTGGTCTCATTCGTATCAGAACCCTAACTTGTTTAATCATCATCCGACCCACCGGCCGAACTCTTAGACAAGTGACAATGTTATTATTCTTACCGTCAATATCTGTTGGGGTCATCACTTCCGAATGACTACCCACCCCACTCCACCTAGGCTGATTGTTAAGTCTAAAGGCGTTCTATGACAAGGATAAAACTACCGTCTTTAGTAATATTTATCGTCCCACCTATCGTCCAAGAGGCATTGGACTTTGCTACTTTGGTTTGATGGTCTAGAAGAAATAAAGCTATGTTGCCTAGGACTCGAAGCGCGTAACAAGTAGCACATCACGTAGCACATAATTGTCCCAAGTTAGCCTCTTGTTAATTAACATTTATTAATATGATTGACATGCAAAGACAAATAATTATTTATTTCATGTCATTGACCTATAGGCATGGTATCTAAGTATTCAACTATTGATGAAAAAAGACAACTGTGATTCGTGTGTAACAATATGTTGTCAAGTGTTTAAAAGAGGGTGTCAAAAGTGTGGTAAATGTGTCAAGAAATTGTGCTCACGAATTAAATGTTATAAACAAATGAGAATATAACAAATTAAAAAATATTAAAAATGCACTAACATGCTAAGGAACACAATGATGTACTTAATCTAGTGTTTAACATGTTGGGAATGCCTTAAATCTAACATTTTAACATGCTGAAAATTATGCTAATAGTGCAGAAATTTCATATTAACAAGTTGAAATGCTTAAACTAATATTTTAACATGCTGGACATTAATTGTTTTATGCAGTAATTTCATGTTAACATGCTGAATATTACGTCAATAGTGCAGGAATTTCATCATGCTAGAAGATACAATAATATGCCTGAAACCTAATACCGAGCATGCTAAAAATGATGTCAACAGTGCATTAATTTTATATTAACATGCTGGAAAGTACAATAACATGCTAAAAATGCCTAAATTTTATATTTTAACATGCTGAAAATTATGCTAATGCACAGTAATTTCATGTTAACTTACTGAAAAATGTTAACATGCTTAGATTTACGTTAACATGCTAGACAACATAATTAATTCTAATGTTTAACATGCTAAAAATGCCAAAATATAGTAATATGTGAAAATTTAATTGTTGACATGCTCAAAAATACCAATATGCTGAAATTCGTGTTAACATGCTAAACATACAATGACATGCTTAATTCAAATGTTTAACATGCTAAAAATGCTAAAATGTATTAATATGCATGAATTTAATTTAGCATGGTGGACATCAGTTTAATCCTAAAATCAAGATTTCTAATCGAATTAATAAGTAGATTAAATGTCTAAGAGATTCATGTATCAATAAATCCTAAATTTGTGTGCCTAACTTGACCCACATAGCACGTAACACACATAAAACCTAAGTTGTACCTATCTATACTATTCATAGAGCACGTAAGTCCCAGCCCCCCAAGCAGTCCCCAAAATTATTATTATATCAATATAATGTCTTTACAATAATGTTACAAATAAAATGATATAAAAATAAGAAAGGAAAAACAACAGCTATAAGGAATAACATATTATGTTTAACGTCCCGGCGAATCTTCAACTAATCTCGACTTGTAGAGCAACAACATGGCAAAGACGGGGGCAAACAAGACACTATGACATGATTCTATACACAAAGTGACCAAACAATGACATGATAAACACAACAAAGAGGGGGACCTATGAACATACTTTCTAACACGTTAAAGCATTCCATGAACAAATAAGTAATTAAATTACATTGTTTTAGATACTTACTGATGAGCAACAATAAAAGAAATAATGATAATAGTGAAGACACACTTGTAAGAATAATATGCGGTGATTCCAGTAAGCCTCCAAGAAAATCAAAGAACTCTTAAGAATATGCAATCTCTCGAATCAAAAAAGCTAGTAATTCTTTTTGTTTGTTTTAGAGAGTAGTGACTATAATTCAAGAACTGTCTGTTAATGAAAAGAGGGGGAGTTTATATAGTGGAGGAGGTCACAATGATAACCATGATGAAAGGAAGAAAAATATATTTTTTCATCAATCAAAGGGATTTTTCTTAAATATAAAGATTGCCATGTAAAATCCGTAAAACAAACAGAAGGGAAGAAAAATCAATCAACATGTGAATTAGCCGGCATATAAGAGAGGAGAGGGAAAAAATCAAATTATTCAAATCATTACCAATAAAATAGAGTTTACCATAATTATCAATAATAGAGTAGTCTCAGTACCATGAAAATATCAGTCAACATGGAGGAAAGGAAAAAAAATCAATCAGTCTTTGAATTTATCAATCGCAATAAATAAATGAGCATAGGCTTACCATAAATAGAAGGGGGATACGGATTGGGGCAATCACAATTTTTCCAAAATCAATTATTGAACTAAAATTGAGCAATAATCAATTCAAATTACCATATAACACCATCATAAATTCAACGACAGAAGAACACAAAAACTCATTGAGGATCGCCGAAATTCAATTTGTAATTTTGCACTAGTTCATTAACAATGTAGCACATGTTTTATAAATCAGAAATTAAGTAATGGAATTAGGGTTAATTCAAATCAGTGAAATTTGGGGATTTTCACATGTAACAAATCCAGAGGTGAACACATAATTAAACTTGAATAAAAAATTTGAAGTCACGATTTCTAGATCTAAGAGATTAATTTTTGCATGCAAGACAAACCAAAGCAAACAAGATAAGCAATTAAGGGTCCGAGAAGTCAAACCGAATTATGATCGGGTTTGCCAAAAGACCTCACCAATTATCAATTCTAGCGAGTGCGTGATCGGTGAGAAGAGAGAGAGGCTGATTCGGCTAGCTGCAATGGAGATGTGGGGATGGCTCGTCCGGCGGGTGACCTGGCTTCATCGGCCATAGATGGCTGGTCATTGTTGTAGTTGCCATTGGAGGTGACCGAAGATGGTGGCAGTACGGGTCGCTGGTAGATGATGGCATGGCAGATCTGGGAGATGGAGTACGGGGAGAAGAGATCGGAGGAGATGGAGGAGGGGGCGACGACATTGTCGCTGTGGCTGGTGGCTGGACCGATCTTGCCGATCTGCATGGTATTTTGCAAAGCGACGACTGGCGGTGCTGAAGGGGAGAGGGCGGCGACCATGGCTGGGGCAGCGATGATGGAAACAAAGGCTTGTCGTAGGAGGAGGACGACGTCATGGAACTCGAGGAGGGGTGTCACCGGCGTGGGTTCGCCAAAAAAGAGGAGGCGACGACTTTATTTTTAGAGAGAAGGGAGGGAGAGATTGGAAGGAGGAGGATAAAATGAGGAGATTAGAGTTTTTTGGTCTTTAAAAAGAAAGAAAGGACATTTTTTATCTTAGCTACTGGATCCGTTTTGATCGACGACTGAGATTAAGGGTTGAGGAATTGGTCAAAATTTTAAAACAATCTAAAATTGAGTCCTAAATTGGCTATAATTGTAATAAAATGGCTGAAATTGTAATGTCTTGGGTAAAAATTGAGGCTAAAAAACATAAACTAGGCAAAGTGATTTTAATTTCGGCCATTATTTAAATAAATAAATAATAATAATAATAATAATAATAAGTAGTAGTAGTAATTAATAATAATAATAATAACAATAATAAATAAATGCAAAACTAGACAATGTATTTGCAAAAAATGTGAGTGTGTACAATTATGCGATTTTTTTTTAATAAATATTAATAAAATTACATAAAATGTTGTATTTTGATTATAAAAATGATACTAAAAGATAATAAAATAATTTGTGCATTATTCTAAATTATGTATGTCACACGTCAATATATATTGAATAAGTATAATTAAAATTAAATAATTTTGATAAAATAGCAGCCCGAAGTGGTATCGGGAGGTCAAAATTGGGTGTCAACAACTAGTTCATCTGAGTTCACTCGGGTTGGACAATTTATGAAGCTGAATCCCCCAACCTTTATTGGTTCTAAGGTTAAGAAGGATCCTCGGGGATTTATTGTTGAGATGAAAAAGATCTTCAGAGTTATGCATGCTAGTGATTCAAACGGGGTTGAGTTTGTAGCTTATCAATTAAAGGAAGTGGTTTATCAGTGGTATGAGGTGTGAGAAAAGTTGAAGGGGGAGGATGGATGTTGATCCAGTGGTGTAGGAGGAGCTCTCGGGTGATTTTCTTGATCACTTCTTTCCTCAAAAGTTAAGAAAAGCCAAGGCTGAAGAGTTTGTGAATCTGAACTAGGGTAAGATGAGTGTTAAAAAGTATGCATTGAAGTTCAGCAACTATCACATTATACTCCTGAGCTTGTGTCTAGTATGATTTCCAAGATAAGGAAGTTTGCTTCGGGTCTGTCTCGTGACTTGGTATTAGAGTGAAAGGCTGCATTACTAAAAAGTGACATGGATATATCAAGGCTAGTGGTTTATATGTAGTAAGAGGAATATGAGAAGAGGAAGCCAGTAGAAATGAAGGAAAAAAAAAGTAAGAAGTTCAAGTATGTAGAGCAGGATACGAGTCAACTAAATGATGGACAAGAAGGTAGGCAATGAACTAAGAAAAAGAATGGGGGAAATTCTTATTTTTCGGCTAGTGTTCCTACTCCTAGGACTTTCGGCAATCGGTATTTTCAATTTTGTAATGGTTTTAGGGAACAGGGTGCCCAATCTCAGGTTATTGGAGTTCAGTCAGCCTCACCCTACCCTCCTTGCCATTTTTATGGAAAGCTTCATCATGGATATTGTGAGGAGAAGAATTTGTGCTTTAATTATGGTCAGCCTGGTCATATGCAACAAAATTTTCCTTCAGCTAGGGTGCATCTGGGGGTAGTAAGGCTCAGGTTGTTACTTCTTCATCTCCTACTATTAAAGGTACTACTTCAGGGATGAGAACTGGTCGAAACTACCTATATGCACTTTCTACTCGGCGTCAGGAATTCAAGGCATCCCTAGATGTTGTCATTGGTATGGTACAACTTTTATATCGTGATATTTATTGTTTGCTTTATCCCGGTTCCACCCTATCTTATATGATTCCTTATGTGGTTGTATACTTTGGTTTTGGTCCTGAAAATATTTCCAACCTTTTTTAATTTTTGCCTCGGTGGGTGCGTCTATTATTGCAAGAAAAGCCTATAGTAGTTGTGTGGTGTCCATCTTTCATAAGGACATATTGATATATTTAATAGAACTTGCTATGGTGGATTTTGATGTAATCTTGGGGATGGATTCACTTCATTCATGCTATGCTTCTCTGGATTGTGGTACCCGAAAGGTCACTTTTCACTTCCAAAAGAAATCGGTTATAGAATGTAAGGGGACTTCCCTAGTACCCAAAGAGAAGTTTATTTCATATCTTAGGGCTCATAAATTGATATCCAAAGGGTGTCTGTGGTATCTAGTTTGGGTCAAGGATTCTAACTCCGAAAGTCCCTTTTTGCAGTTTATTTATGTACGTAATGAATTTTATAAAGTTTTTCTCGATGATCTTTCTGGGATCCCTCCAGATAGGGAAATAGACTTTTGGATTGACCTTCTATTGTATACACATCTCATTTCTATTCCTTCTTATAGAATGGCTCTGGCGGAGCAAAAGAACTAAAGAAGCAATTAAAGGATCTCCTTGATAAGGGTTTCATCTGTCCTAGTATTTCTTCTTGGGATTCTTTGGTGCTTTTCGTACAAAAAAATGGGTATTACTGAATGTGTATAGACTATCATCAGTTTAATAAGGTCATTGTAAAAAATAAGTATCCTTTTCCTAGGATTGATGACCTCTTTGATCGGCTTCAAGGTACTAAGGGTTTCTTCAGAATAGATCTCTGTTCAGGCTATCATCAATTAAAGATTATGAAGGTTGATATTCCTAAGGCTGCTTTCCAAACTCTTTATGGACACTATAAGTTATTGGTTATGTCATTCGGGTTGACCATACTTCGGTTGGTTTCATAGACCTTATGAATCGAGCGTTTACACAGTTTCTGGACCTGTTTGTGAAAGTTTTAATTGATGACATCTTGGTGTACTCTAAAATTTAGGAGGATCATGCAAATCACCTCTGAATTGTGCTACAGACTATTAAGGATCAAAAATTATTTGCAAAATTTACTAAGTGTGAATTTTTACTAAGTGTTGTAACTTTTCTTGGTCATGGTGTATCCAACGAAGGGATTAAAGTGGATCCACAAAAGATTGAAGTGGTTAAGAAGTGTCTTATACCCACGACTCCAACCTACATTAGGAGCTTTTTGGGCTTGGCGTGTTATTATAGTAGATTCAAGGAGAGTTTCTCGCTATTATTGCTCCCCTTACAAGTTTGAATAAAAAAAGGTAAAGTCTTTTGGTCCATGCTTGTGAGGGAAGTTTTATAAAGTTGTAGGATAGGTTGACTTCTACACCTGTTTTAACCCTATCTGAGGGTACTAAGGGGTTTGTAGTATATTATGATGCATCCCATATGGGACTAGTTTGTGTCTTGATGCAGCACAGTAAGGTTGTAGCTTATGCTTCCTTGCGGATTAAGGTTCATGAGAGAAATTACCCAACTCATGATCTAGAGTTGGCGGCTGTGGTTTTTGCTTTGAAAATTTTGCATCACTATTTGTAAGGGGTGCATGTGGATATTTACTCAAACTATAAGAGCTTGCAGTATATGTTCACACAAAAGGAACTGAACCTCATGAAGAGGCGGTGGCTAGAATTTCTTAAGGACTACAACATAAGCCTGTACTACCACCCAGGTAAAGTTAATATTGTGGTTGTTGATGCTCTTAGTAGTTTGTCTATAGGGAGTTTGTCTCATATTGAGGAGGAGAAAAGAGGATTGGTGAAGGATATTCATCGATTGGCCAATTTAGGAGTTTGCCTTATAGACTTTGAATATAGGAAAGTGATCATTTAGGAAGTAGCTAAGTCATCCCTTGGGGCCGAAGTTAAGGAGAAGCAGATTTAGGATCCTATACTTATGCAAATTAAGGATGATGTAGGTCATTAGAAGGTTTTTATGACTTTCTATATTAGGGGAGATGGCATTTTAAGATATTAGGGAAAGTTGTGTGTTCCTAATGCAGATGGGTTGTGGGAGAGGATTTTGATCGAAGCCCGTGTGTCCAGATATACAGTTCATTCGGGTTCGACAAAGATGTATCATGACTTGAAGAAAATTTATTGGTGGAATAATATGAAAAGGTATGTGGCAAGTGTTGTTGCCAAGTGTATTTTTGTCAACAAGTCAAGGTTGAGCATTTGAGGCCAGGTTACACTTTTCAAGAGATAGTTATACCTACGTAGAAATAGAAAATGATTAATATGGATTTTGTTACTGGTCTTTCGCAGTCTCGAAGTCAATACAATTCTATTTGGGTCATTGTGGATAGAATGGCCAAGCCCGCTCACTTCTTGCCTGTGATGACTAATTACTCAGGAGAAAATCATGCTAAGTTATTCATTTAGGAGATAGTCAAGTTGCATGGGTCCCTGATGTGTATTACTTCTGATTGAGGT
Organism: Capsicum pubescens; assembly: GCA_030864215.1. Classification (NCBI taxonomy): domain Eukaryota; kingdom Viridiplantae; phylum Streptophyta; class Magnoliopsida; order Solanales; family Solanaceae; genus Capsicum; species Capsicum pubescens. Next base: position 74,117,071 of record CM061538.1, on the reverse strand, counting down.
ACGCAGTGTTCTTCTCATTTTTGGCATTTTTTTCAGAAAGGGTTGAGTACTCAGGTGAACCTTAGTACCGCTTTCCACCCTCAAATGGATGGATAAGTAGAGCATACTGTTCAAATAGAGGATATGATAAGGGCCTGTATAATTCACTTTAAAGGAAGTTGGGTTGCTCATTTGTCGTTTATCGAGTTTTCGTATAATAATAGCTATCATTCCAATATCAAAATGGCTCCCTTTGAGGCCCTTATATTAGAAGGTGTAGGTCTCTTATTACGTGGTTTGAGGTGGGTAGACTACGTTGTTTGGGCCCGACTTAGTACACCAATCAATGGATAAGGTGAAGTGATTCTAGAAAGTCTTAATATCACTCAAAATCACCAAAAATCCTATGTGAATGTAACGCAAAGGGAGTTAGAGTTTGAAGTCAATGATTGGGTATTCTTAAAGGTTTCTCCTATGAAAGAAGTTTGAGATTTAGGAAAAAGGAGAAGCTTAGTCCTTGTGAGCCCTGTTACATTGGTCCTTATCTAACTGTAAGAAGGATTAGAAATATTTCCTACTAATTGGATTTACTGATGAATTTGGCCTCGATTCATCTTGTTTTCCATGTGCCTATGCTCAATAAGTGTGCGCGTGATCCTTCCTTAGTGGTGCCCATCGAGAATATTGGTGTTAAAGAATCATTTTCCTATAGGGAAATCCCAATTGAAATCTTGGATAGGCAAGTTCAAAAATTGAGAACTAAGGAAATAACTTCGGTGAAGGTTCTTTGAGGAACCAAAAGATAGAAGAGGCTACATGGGCATTGGAAGAGGACATGATATCTAAATACCCGTTCTTTTTTCCAAAGTTGGACAAAAGTCTTAAGGTACGAACCTTACTTCTTCTCTTGTTGCATTTGAAAGTTGTTATTGAATCCCTCTATGTACTTCTTATTATCGTGCCAAGGGTGTCCTAATATCTCATTCGGGGATGGAAGATCCTGAGGGAGGGATAATGTAAGACCCCAAAAATTTTAATGATTTTATTTTGGAGCCTCCCTCGTGTTTAACGATGATTTTTTGGCTTGAATCATGATGAGGGATGTTAATAGGATCATTAGGGAAAGTTTTGGAATTTTTGAAAAGTGTTCGAGGTTATTTCGAAACTTTGTACTAGTAAGGATCCATAAAGCAGTGTGACATGCATTGGGCACGCCGCAATAAGAGCGTGGCATGCCATTGGGTTGTCACGATAGAGGGGTGCCATGTCCAAGGGAACAAAATGCAATTTCATATATTTTTTTTTAATTTGGGGCAAGGGTTTTTGGTCTTTCACCCTTTTAAACGACTTTAAACATCCTTTAACCCATATTCTACATTAGTTAACAAGAATTAACACTGTACATTCTCCTTCCAATCCTAAAAGAAAGCTATTAAGGTTTTTCCCAAGAATTCAACTCTCATGCTCTAAACTCAACTTTTTCTCAGATTCATTCCATTGAAAGGGCATATTGTACACTCCCTTATTCTATTTATCTTCAAATTGTGATATTTACCTACTATTTTTGTGTTTTAATGGTTGTTTAAAACTAGGGTTGAAGTTTTTGGGTTGTTATACACGTGCATTAGTTTTTCCCTTATTTTAATGGTTTCTCTATGGTTTAAATGGTAGATTGTAAACTGAATTTGTGTTTTATGATAAGGGTGGAGTTTGGTAATTGGGCTTTATGAGAAGGTACAGTCCCGGAAAGACCAACACTGAAACCATACTTGTCGATATTGGGGATCTATGACCACTATGTTTGCTTTATACAGTATATTCTTGGGAGGCTATTGTCTTGGTGACTTTAGCCTAATTCCTCAGTTCATGCGTCTAATATGTATTGGATCCCTTCCTTCAGAGAGAGCCAACCCATATATCCGGTGGGTGCCTGAAGGTCGGTATAAGCTATATAGTTCAGGACTAAAATTTTAAACGGTCATATTTCATGCTTCTTTTCCCCTACCCCAACATTCTATTACATTGTGATTGTTGTACACGTGATTTATGACTGGTTTGTAAATGTATATATTTTTTCCTTTCCTTGGGTTGCATGTCAGTACTCGCTATACTGGTCATCCCCGGATGCTACATCCTTTCATGATGTAGGTTCGGAGGCCTTTTCTTGTGACACCGTGCAGTGTAGGCAATTCAATATTCAACTCTGATAGCTGGTAAAGTAGTGAGTCCTCCATCATTCAGAAAACATTCTTTCTTTTTAGTATCTCTACTATTTTAGTACTTTTGGTTTTCTTCTGGCATAGTCGAGGTCATGTCCTGACTTGGTTGGTATTCTATGGTTAGAGGCTTTGTGGACAAGTGTGGGGTTATTACTTTATGGATTCGATTTTCGACTTACAAATCTAAAGTATCTAGGTATTTAAATTTTTCTCATTCTATTGGTTAGCTTCCGCAGTTTATTTATTATCAAGCTCATGAGGCAACGCTAATGGGTCATCTCAAGCCTTGGTTGGATTGGGGTGCCCGTCACGGCCAGGGCCCTGGTTTGGATCGTTACATAGACCTTAAATTAAGGATAGAATTAGTGGATTTGAATCTTCAAGATATCTATTTGAAGAGTAATTGTTTCCCTTGTTTAATTACTCTTATTATTGCTTAATTTTTAGATGATTTATTATTCCAAGGTATGAAGGAAAGGAAAGAGCATCCTTGTTCCAGCATGCTTCTTTCAAAAGCGTTACATCTAGGTAGGCTAGGCTTAATGAGTAGAAAATTGTGTTACTTCATATTTTCTTAGGATAGAATTGATAGGAGAAAGCATGTCTAGGCCTGCGAGCACGATGTTGAAGTGGATAAAATATATAAACTTGCTTTAGTCCCGAAAAACTATCTTCTTGATCAATTATTTGTTACTTCCATAATACTATGTGTTATGTGTTTAGAAGAAAATTATTTATGGATAAAATGCACTAGTGTGATGTCATTGAGTTGTTTTAGTGATGAATCTAGTTGAGTTATATAGATATTAAGTTGTATGTATCGTGCAATAATGTGAAGAGGAGGATTATCCTAGGGTCGATTATTGATAAGTATGGTAATATTTAAGGGATATATGACTTGATTGTATTATGTGGGAAAAGGTAGAGGATAATGATATGCTTGAATGTGCTAGTTATACGTAGTGATGTTAGAACCCAAATTACGGTATTTGAGGAGGTAGTAGTATTTTAATAACTAGTTTAACTGCACATTCCTTGCACGTGTAACATTTGATTATTTAAAATTAAATGATTTTGTCTATTGCGGATATTTTTAATGAAGCGTAAAAAGTTCAAATCACTTTTCAAAGATCCTTCACACTATAATATAATAACGTAAACATAAATATAAATTTTACCAATAGAAGTTTGAAGTGTTTGATGAATCATCACTTTTGCGTTTTCCATGCAGTACCTCTTTTCATTGCTATCAGAGCTAAGAGAGACACATCAATTTGAACCATATTTGTGGTGTAATATTTTTTTATATATATTTAAAATCTTTTCTTGTTTTCAATGTCAAATCTTTACAAAATCATTGACTACATTCTTATTACGTACTTAAAATTTTTAAAAATTTGGTAATTCTTAAATTTTTCTTATTCTGATGCTTTTATATTTATTTCTAGGTTTTTCAAATCTTCTTATAATCAAATTTAGTTGATTTAGAATTCTTAAACTAATGAAAAAAGTATTAGTTGTTATTAATTCTCTTCTAATAAAGAAAGGTTTTACCATACATATATTTAATTAATTTTTAACTCTTAAAAATCAAGAAAAAATAATGAAAAGATGATTTAGTCTAGAGCAAAGACTTTTATTGAAGGGCAAAAAGTTCAAATGACATTTTTAAGATCCTTCACACTTTTAATATATTTTAGATTATAGATTAATGAGTAATGAAGGCTCCAATAATGATGTGTATTCTTAAGTGTTGCATTGTGATTTATTTTAGGACATTCTTGATTTGGTATTGATAAACATACTTTATCTATTGGCTGCCCGTGAGAGGCTAAATTGATGATAATGATGAATTATTGAATTTTTCCTATGAGAGACTTGTTTGATAATAATAACTCCTCGAATTAACGCAATGAATAACTTTTGATCATAATGAATTATTGAAATAATGCCCTTGAGAGTCTCAAACTATTGATAAATGAAAGATCTTGATTTATAATGATAATGTGGTTGAAAAGAATGTCTTGAGTAAAGAAGTCCTATGATATACTTTCATACAATTTGAAAAGTAAAAGATGAATTTTTACTAAGAACTGAAAAGTGGAAAGATTATTAGTAGCAATTTGATCGACGTTAAATTTCGGTACTGCTACCTTATTGATTTCTCAAGTAATGTTTCCAACGTTAAATTTCGATATTGCTACCTTATTAATATCTCAAGCAATGTGACAAATGTTAAATTCTGGCATTGCTGTGAGATGTGATTGGATCGAATGCCACAAATTGATATGGTGATAACAACAACAACAATAATAATAATAATAATAATAATAATAATAATAATAATAAAATAACCAATAATGAAGTGATATAAGTTATGAATCCAATGAATAATTTTAAAAAAAAAACAATTCTGAAGTTTCAATAATTGAATTCATCCTTGTTCAAGAGTATCTATAAGGTTTGCTAATGAAACTTGAGTTATCTGTTGTGTTTTACTAAGATGTGAGTTGACTTGTATTTTCTACTTTATTGTATCCTTGAGATTGATTGTGTGACATGTACTTGGAAAAGTGAAACTTGTACTTACTTGTTATATGTTTTACGACTGCTTCATTTATACTTGTTGTAATCGTAGCTTACCTGATTGACTAGTTATTATTCTTTAATGTTATAAGAGTGAGTGTTTGGTTACTAGCCCGATAGTTTAGTGTGATTTGTCTATGATAATTGAGTTGATTCTATATATATGGTAATGGAAAAGATAATCAAATAAAGGAGTGATAGTGATGGTTTAGTATGGAATTATGGTGGATGGTGTGAATTAATGAGGCTAGACTATGCTACTGGTGAATATAATCTCATTAATAGAGTTGGAAAATTATAAATTATATAGGCGAAGTTACAATGATATTACAGTCTGAGTTGAATTATATTCCATTTAAGATGTTATGATATTTTTTTCTTTAATTCTATTTTATGATTATGTGGACTAACACTGATCGATCGATGATGCCTACCAGCATGTGTGTTTGTAGTGACCCTACTAGTCTACATTCCTTCTTGGGATGTATATTGGATGCAGGTAAGTTTGCAGTTACTCGATGGATGGTGATATACAGCACTAACTTTTGCACTATCTTCCTGGTAGATATTAGAGTTTTTTTGTTATTTACTTTATCATCAGTCTATTTTATAATAGGTAGCTCTTGTACTTGTCTGATCAAGTCTTGTGATAATGAAGGAAAATTCTAAGAAGTTATTAAAAAATTAATTTCTTGGTATTTAATTTACCTTATTATATTTAATTCAGTATTTCCTTAAAAACAGAAGTCTTCCACATTTCTAGTTGGGTAATAAGGATTCTCCTAACTACTTATGTTAGCATAGGTACCCGCATGGTCCTTTAGTTTGGGTCATGACGAAAATGTTAATCCAACTTTGCCCCAAAATTCTTTCCACTTTTCATATAATATGATTGAGTGACAATATGAGGAATTGATTCTACATCTTTGCTTGTAAAATCAAATAATATTAACATCTTATATATACATTAATAAGTTATAGGTGTTATCTACAAAATATTCCTTTTATTGAAAGTGCAATTGTTAAATTTCAACACCATAACTCTACCAAATCCGTATTGGTGAACGTATGATCTAATTTGAGTCTTCAATACAATCCAAACGGATGTCATAATACTGCACGTTCCTTGATCAGAACTCACTTCTTTCTTGTCTTCCAAGGTTTTGATGAAATAATAAAAGTGTAACTTCATAACTTCTATGTTATAATGATAGACTGGTGCATGAAAACTATACTCCCTCTGTTTCTTTTTATTTGTCATGATATGAACTATAACCAATATTTTTAAGATGTATTTTTTCATCATATTGATATGTGAAAATTGCAACTTATGATACTTTTCATGTAGTTTTTGAATATTCAATTTTTAATCTTAAAATATTAAATTATTCAAATCTAATGTAACTTTAAAAATTAGTCAAATTAACTGTAGAGGCTCGTCACATTATTCATATCTCCTTCTTTGTACATTTTTCTTATTAAATTTTATTTTTTTGAATTAATGTTTTACTTATAATATAAATATTACAATATTTAAAATATGAAAGAGATTTTAAATTCTCCAATAATGAGATAGATGCTAGTTTCTTGAGAAAATTGAAGGAAAGGTGTCTTTTAAGTCTTGAATGAAGGATTGGTGACATTGACCAACAAATAGGGTCAAACATCATTAGAATACTTGATTAAGTTAATTGTGGACTTGATTAATATTTTCTAAACTTTCTAATCTTTTCAAAAATACAAATCAACACAACCCACACCACTCTTCAATCCAAATCAACCACTCTCTCCTTTCTCTCCAGCTTCTCTCAACTCTCTCCCAACCAACAGTTCTGGAAAATTTCTCCCTTCAACCTCCGACGACAAATAGTCAGGCAAGTTTCTTTTTGACTTTCAACCATCAATCGACGTGAATACTTCTCCGGCGACAACAAATTCGAGTTTTTTGTCCTCTTATTTCCTTTTTCACAGGAAAAAATTTATGAAGAAATAGAGGAACTTGAGCCAACTACTCTTCTAGTACTGAAATGTGGACTGAATAAAACCCTAATTTTTGGCATTTCTACTTCTTGTTGTCGTACTGTTAATTCAAATTTGTTGGTGATTTTTGGTCACAGTTGATGTTCTTAGTGTGTGTGTGTGTGTATGATGTCTTGGTGTTGCTGGGTTGATTTGTTGTTTGTCTTGGTAGAAATGGTATTGCAACAATTGAAACATCTAATGTAATAGATGAAACATATGATGCAACAGATGAAAAATCTGATGCAACTATGAAAATCTGATGTAACAGGTGAACAATTTCACAGATCATTCATCTGTTGCGAAAGACGACTCTTCTGTTTGGAAGAAATCTAAACAATATTAATCCAACAGATAACTGATTAGTGATCTATTTTTATCCTTTCCAACGGTGTACTCTTCATTTTGCAACAAATTAGGACTGTTTTGATTCTTTCCAACGGTTTACTCATCTGCTGCAATAGGTCGGTTATCTGTTGCAACAGATAACATACCTGGTGCAACAGATTAGTGATACATTTTTATTCTTTCCAACGGTTTACTCATCCGTTACAACAGGTCGGTTATATGTTGCAACAGATAAAATACCTGGTGCAACGGATTAGTGATCTGTTTTTATGGTTTCCAATGGATTACTCATCTGTTGCAATGGATCAGTTATGTTTTGCATCAGATAAAATACCAGGTGCAACAGATAGTGCTATTTTTATGGTTCCCACGGATTACTCATCCGTTGCAACAGGTCGGTTATATGTTGCAGCAGATAACATACCTGGTGCAATAGATTAGTTGTCTGTTGGAACTGTTATATTACTGTTATGCATTAATCAATTATAATCTATGTTATTTTCCTGTTAATTTAAGATAACATGGCTCCCAAAAGAAAAGAAATTGAATCAAGTCCAAGTAAAGGAACAAGTGCAGAAACTCAGCTACATCCACCACTCTATGAGCTTGCTTTACAAGCGTTGTCTCAATCAGGAGCAGAAGATAATGAACACGGGGAGGACGAATTTTTCAAAAGAGATGATCCAAATGCTAATAGCCCTTCCGCCGAAGAGTTAGTCAAAACCTTCAGCATTGATTGTTATCCTGTGAGAATACAGTGCGATGGTGCCACAGATTTAACAGGTGATCTCGTGGTTAAGTCAGTCATAGAAAAATCTTTTGAAGCCTTCAGAAAAATACTTCGAGAACAAAAATTGGATTCTTATTTCAAGGAAAGATGCTTTGGGAAATATCTTGATTTGCCGGAGGACAATAATGCTCGTTTTCAAATGAAAATGGTATATGATCTTCTCAAGCACTGGTTTATGTATGAAAACAAAGATAAGATGGATGAGGTATGGATAAATTACTGTGGCATGCCTGTTTTTTTTTGTTGGGAGGAGTTTGCCAAAGTTACCAGACAAAAATGTTATCCTCCTTTTTTTTCTCAAGTTATACCTACTCTGACCCAAAAAAAGCAACCCGCACACCCAAAAAGAAAAAGGCAAGTCGAGTGATCGTGATGACCTGGTGTCCATTGTTGGTCCAAGATTTAAAAACAAATATCTGATTGAAGCATTGAAAGGTAACGTGATGCCCCGGAAAAATTTTCCGTTAAGATCCCGGACGAAAATGTATGGAATTCTATCCTTTATAGTAATTAATAATTTTTCTGTGTGGAATTTCTGGATAGTATACCCATCATCGCGTAGAGCATCGAATAATCTTTCCAATGATAGGTGTATCATCCAAAACGGACACTCGAGCGATGAGTTATGATCATTCCGATCTAACCGTGAATAGTGGTGAACAGTAAATGTGCAGGAAAAAAATACTGAGGCCAGGTGAATTTTAGGGTCAACTTCAAATGATCATAACTCCTTGTACATAATGATTCGGGTGAGATACTATATATCAACAAAAAGCTCTGAATGTTCTCTTTCCAATGAAATTAGTTTAATCCAATTTGGCTATCGGAGCAAAAAGTTATGGTCGATCTACTTCAGCCTATCAAAACAGTCCACCAAAGGACAGATTTGACATTATTTGATTTTTAAGGGTATTTTGTTCATTCCCACTCCAATCCATCCGGGTAAACCATGGATTTAAGTCCATTAAGAGCATTCAATAGCTCATTTTTCTCCAAAATTTCCTAAGGCTCAAACCCCAACCCTACTACTCCAAATTTCATCCTTCTATGTCTCTTGATTGAACCGTAGAAATTTCAAATTGATTTGGGATTCGAGTTGATCATGTTAAGGGCTTCGAGAAGCACCCTTTATTTTCATGAATAAAGTTCCGGAGTCGGAAGTTCATATTCATCTTCCATTTTTAGGTAAGTGGGGCTTTGAACAAGATTATCCTTTCGATCTTATGTCCAGTATTTTTATTGAATTACATTGACATGAGATTTTACATGTTTTACCATGAATTGGAAATATGGTTTTATATCTTATATTATTGTCCATGAGCTATGGGATTATGTCATCTGATATGTGTGTGATGTTGAGATGGAATTATGTCCAAAAAGTATTTGATTATGAGAGTATGATGATTTAATTTGTTAAGCCTTGATTTATACTATCATTCCACTATTTCCTTATTATGAATCTACAATTGATATTGGAAATTCTATATTCCTACTATGGGTTGATGTCTCAAGTACCTTTAAATGGGAGTTGGATGGCAAATTGAGAAATGTTGATATTGAAGTTGCAATGAGTCTTGGTATTTTTCGGATGTTTTTGATGAGTTAAATTGCTGAAAATATTATGTATTGAGTCTTCATATCCCTGTCCAAATGTCGAGTCGGTTATGGTTTAATGCATTGATACCTTGTAGATGTTGAGGAAGATTAAAATGTTTTGAGCTAAAATATGTTGAGTTAGGAATCCACAAATTGATATGATTTGATAAATGAGAAAGAGATTTGATTTGGTCTTTATGATAGACCCTTGTGATGTTGTGGTGGATTTCCTAACGTGTTCTGAGCTCGTCGGGGAGTAGTACTTAGCACCGAGAGGGAAATTTGGTATTTCTCCAAACCTACGTGCCACCGTAGGGTTATTTAATAATGATATTATTGGCCACAGATCCCGATTGTGATAATTGCAATTTTAAGGTCGTACTCCCTGGCAAAGAGTATGACGCTCCCGCCAACAGGGGTTTCAAACGTTGGCATTCCACGTAGCTCACGTGGGGTTGTCGGTTATAGGAAACTCCCCTGTCCATAAGAGTCATGTTTATTGAAATACCGAGTCACTCCGAGTTTTGATGTGGTAAGTCAAATTGCCTATGATGATCTATAATGATTTATGAGTTTTTTCTCCTACATTTCCTATCTAAGATGGTAGGAGTTGCATGATTCAATGTCACTCAAGCCAGGTGTGTCATTATGGTCCGTATATACGTTTTTACGAAATTTATGATATTATTTATATTTTGTATGTGCCCCCACTTACTCAGTACGTATCTTGTGTTGACCCACATATTTCTCTATGGGCTTCATTCTTACCATGATGTAGGTTCAGGTACTCAGCCGCAGCCGCGACAGTGATATCCGAGTGTCGCATCTACGTTCCTTCAGTGGTGAGTCCTCATGGTTCGAGGACCAAGTTTCTACTTTTGGTGTTGTTGTTTTATGATCCCTTTGGTCTTTTGAATCAGTTGGGGGTTTGTTCCAATGGCTCGTTGATTTTGTTGTATAGAGGCTATGTCAGACTAGTGTATTGTTAGGTTGGTTTGTGTATACACATTCCATATATGTACAGTCTAACAATATTCTGTGCCATGTGCGATGTTATATGATATGTACTTATATATATATCCTTAGTGTAGCATGTATGTTATTTTATTAGAACCCAAGGGTAGTGTTTTGGCTTAAGGGGTTAGCTTGAGGCTACGTGTAGCCTTGGGCACCGTGTGTCATCTCGGGATGATATTTTGGGGCGTTACAAACTTGGTATCAGAGCCTAAGGTTGTAAAGAGTCCTAGGGAGTCTGAAAAGCCGCGTTACATAGAGTCTTGAGCATCGGTGTGTAGTGCGCCACACCTATGATCAAGAGACTGCGGGGCGTTCTAGGAAAATTCATTTCTTTCTTTCTACAAGAGTCTATCATGCTTAAAACTGTTTCCTTCTGCTATTAATTCGTGCGTTCTTATGATATAAAATGCCTCCACATCGAGCTCGCGGAAACAACAACCAACCTCAACCCGTTGATCCGTTACATAAGATGGTATCCCATGCCAAATTTCGGGCAGTTTTTCAGATCTTAGCCCAGGAAGTTACCGCCAATACTCAGGCCAACGCTCAAACTCCGCAGGAAAATAATTTGGCAGCAGCACGAATTCGTGACTTTATGTGGATGAATCCGCTAGAGTTTCATGGGTCGAGAACAGGTGAGGACCCGCAGATGTATGTTGATGAAATGAAGAAAATTACATAGATTATGCGCGTGACCGAGAAAAAAAGTATGTAGCTGGCTTCTTATCGGTTGAAGGATGTTGCCTATGACTAGGTGAAGATGTGGAATAAGGGTACAGGGGAAGATACCGCGCCGGTGACTTGACAATTATTCCAAGATGCTTTCTTGGATAGATTCTTTCCTCTTGAGTTATGGGAAGCTAAGATAGAAGAGTTTATGAATTTGAGACAAGGTTCCATGTCAGTTAAGGAGTATTGTCTTAAGTTTAATCAGCTATCGAAGTACGCTCCTAATAAGATGGCTGACTCGAGGACTAGTATGAGCAAGTTTCTAACTGGGGTGTCGAGTTATGTGGTGAAAAAATGTAAATCTTCTATGATCAACAGGGATATTGATCTTCCTAAGTTAATGATTCACGCGCAACATATTGAGTCGGACAAGATAAAGGAAAGAGAAAGAGTAAGAGGGATTAAGAGAGTCAGATCGGAGCAACAGGGGTCTGGTCAGACTAGATTCTCTAGCGCGAGTCGCCCTCAATTTCAGAGACGTCCATTTATACCTGCGCCTTCCTTATCTAGTGCTCCCGTATATAGGGGCAGGCAGGAGCTCGGGAATAGGTCGGTACCTTCCAGGTCTCAGGACAGTGTAAGCAACCGGCCTTATCCTCCTTCATGTTATATAGGGCAGCGGGGCTGTTTTGGTTGTGGCAAGTTGGGCCACATACTTAGAGACTTCCCGTATACCAAATAGAGGAGTCGTGATGCCCGTCCCTAGAGTCAGGCTACCAGTGCCCCGCCTCCCAAAGCCCGTCCAGTTCCTCCTCAGGGTGCTTCATGTAGTACTGCTGGCGGTCAACGCCAGAATCGTTTCTATACTATACTACCTCGTCAGGAGTAGGAGGACTCTCCCGATGTTGTCACTAGTATGCTCCATGTTTTCTATTTTGATGTCTATGTGTTGATGGACTCCGGTTTGAGTTTTTCTTATGTGACACCTCTGGTTGCTGTAAATTTTGAAACGGATCCTGAACTAATTTTGAGCCTATTTTAGTTTCTACTCCGGTAAGAGAGTCTGTCATTGCTAAGAGGGTGTATAAGAAATGTCCCATTACTGTCTTTCATCGGGTTATGTATGCTGATTTGATTGAGCTAGATATGGTTGACTTTGATATCATTTTGGGTATGGATTGGCTTAACTCATGCTATGCGTCTATTGATTGTCGTTCCCGTGTGGTCAAGTTTCAGTTTCCTGATGAACCTATCCTCGAATGGTCCGGGGGTTCTATGATTCCTATGGGTCGTTTCATATCCTATCTCAAAGCTAGAAAGTTGATTTCCAAGGGTTGCATTCACCATTTGGTTCGGGTTAAAGACACTAAGTTTGAAACCCTGACCATTCAGTCAATTAATGTTGTTAATGAGTTTCTTGATATTTTTCTGGAAGATCTCCATGGAGTACCTCTTGATAGAGAGATAGAGTTCGGGATTGACCTTCTTCTCGATACTCAACCTATTTCTATTCCTCCGTATCGCATGGCTTCCGAGGAACTTAAAGAGTTGAAGGAGCAATTGGAAGATCTTTTAGACAAAAGCTTTATCAGACCTAGTGTGTCCCCGTGGGGTGCACCTGTCCTGTTTGTGCGTAAGAAAAATGGTTCTTTGCGGATGTGTATTGATTAGCGGTAGCTTAATAGGGTTACTATCAAGAATAAATATCCGCTTCCTCGAATTGATGATTTATTTGATCAATTTCAAGGTGTGAGCTACTTTTCAAAGATAGACCTCAGATCCGGTTATCACCAACTTAAGGTTAGGGAATGTGATATCCCCAACATAACCTTCCGAACCCGTTACGATTATTTTGAATTTGTAGTGATGTCTTTCGGGTTAACTAATGCTCCAGCGGCTTTCATGGATCTTATGAACCGTGTATTCCGGCCATATCTGGATTTATTTGTAATAGTGTTCCTTGATGATATTCTTATTTACTCCCGAAGTGAGGGTGATCATGCGGATCATCTCCGAATCATGTTGGAAACTCTTCGAACTCATCGTTTGTATGTTAAGTTCAGTAAGTGTGATTTCTGAATGAACTCTGTAGCCTTCTTGGGTCATGTTGTTTCTTTCGAAGGTATTAGAGTTGATCCTCAAAAGATAGAGGCTATAAAGAGTTGGCCTAGACCTATTTCTCCTTATGATATTTGAAGTTTCTTGGGTCTAGATGGTTATTATCATCGTTTTGTTGAAGGGTTTTCATCTATTGCGTCTCCTATGACCCGTTTGACCCAAAACAAAGTGAAGTTCCTGTGGTCCGAATCTTGCGAGAAGAGTTTTCAGGAGTTGAAGACTCGACTCACTTCAGCCCCTGTGTTGACTTTGCCTGACGGTGTTAATGGTTTTGTGGTGTATTGCGATGCTTCCAGAGTCGGTTTGGGTTGTGTATTGATGCAAAAGGGGAAAGGTTATAGCTTATGCTTCCAGGCAGCTAAAGCCTCACGAGAAGAATTATCCTACCCATGACCTTGAATTAGCTGTCGTGGTTTTTGCTTTGAAAATTTGGAGACATTATTTGTATGGTGTCCATGTCGACGTCTTCATGGACCATAAGAGCTTGCAGTATGTATTCACCCAAAAGGAGTTGAATCTTAGGCAGAGACGATGGTTAGAACTATTGAAAGATTATGATATGAGTGTGCTATATCATCCGGGCAAGGCCAATATAGTAGAAGATGCCCTTATTCGGAAGTCCATGGGTAGCGTAGCACATGTGGTGATTGGTAAGAAGGAGTTGGCCCGTGAGGTACATCATTTGGCTAGATTGGGGGTTAGGTTGTTTGGTGATGCTGAGGGTAGTATAGGAGTGCAAAGCGGTTCTGAATCCTCTTTAGTTTCGGAAGTGAAGGAGAAGCAAGATAGGGATCCTACCTTGGTCAGGTTAAAAGAGTCAGTTAAAGACCAAAAGGTGGAGATTTTCTCCTAAGGGGGAGATGGCATTTTGAGACTCCGAGAAAGATTATGTGTTCCTGATGTTGATAACTTAAAATAGAGGATTATGGCGGAAGCACATGGTATGCGATACTCATCCATCCCAGTGCTACCAGGATGTACCATGATTTGCGGGAAATTTATTGGTGGAGCGGTATGAAGAGGAACATAGCAGAATTTGTGGCGAAGTGTTCCACGTGTCAACAGGTTAAAATAGAGCATCAAAGACCCAGTGGAGTGATGCAAGAGTTTAGCATTCCTACTTGGAAGTGGGAAGAAGTAAATATGGACTTCATAGTTGGTTTGCCTCCTTCTCGTCTCCATTATGATTCGATTTGGGTTGTCGTAGATCGGCTGACGAAATCAGCTCATTTCTTGCCTGTGCATTCATCGTATACAGCTGAAGATTATACTAGAATATATATTCGAGAACTCATCAGACTTCATGGAATCCCTTTGGCTATTATTTCTAACAGAGGTACTTAGTTTACCTCTCAATTTTGGAAATCTTTCCAGAAGGGTCTCGGTACCCAAATTCATTCAAGTTCAGTTTTCCATCCTCAAACAGATGGTCAGGCTGAGCGTACCATTCAGACTTTAGAAGATATGTTGAGGGATTGTGTGCTTGATTTTTAAGGTAGTTGGGATGAACACTTAGCATTAATCGAGTTTGCTTACAATAACAGTTTTCATGCTACTATTGGAATGGCCCCGTTTGAAACTTTGTATGGTAGAAGGTGTAAATCACCCATTGGTTGGTTTAAAGTTGGTGAGGCTACCCCGACTGGACCGGATGCGGTGTTCGAGGACATGGATAAGGTTAAGTTAATTCGGAAAAGGTTGAAAATCGCCCAAAGTCGTCAAAAATCATACACAGATGTAAGGAGGAAAGGCCTTGAATTTGATGTTGGTGTTTTAGTGTACTTGATAGTTTCACCCATGAAAGGGGTGAAGAGATTTGGGAAGAAAGGGAAACTAAGTCCCCGTTACATTGGTCCCTATAAGATTGTGGATCACATTGGGAAGGTAGTGTATAAGGTTGAATTGCCCGCGGAGTTATCTAACGTCCATCCGGTTTTCCATGTTTCTACGCTTAAGAAGTCTATTGGTGATTCTTTTGTGATTGATCCTTCCGAAAGCTCGGGTATTCAAGATAGTCTTTCATATGAAGAGATTCCGGTTGAGGTTTTTGACTTTCAAGTTCGTAGGCTAAGAAATAAGGAAGTTTCTTTGGTTAAAGTGCTTTGGCGAAATCTATCCGTAGAGAGTGCTACTTGGGAAGCCGAAGCGGATATGAGCGCCAAATATCCCCACCTCTTTCCTACAAATCCTGAGAATGTCAAAGGTATCGTTCTCTTTTGATTTAATCTTTATTGCTATGTTTATCTTGGCTTGTGTGTTTTCTACGATATCCAAAAAAATCTAGAATGGAGTATATGCTTGGGCAAGATGATTTTTCTCTATATACTCATTTTCATAGTATTCTTGACCTACCTATCAACATTCGAGGACGATTGTTTCCAAAGAGGAGATGATGTGATGCCCCGAAAAAATTTTCCGTTAAGATCTCGGACGAAAATGTGTTGAATTCTGTTCTTTATCGTGATCAATAATTTTTTTTTTGTGTAGAATTTCTGGATAGGCAACCCGTCATCGCGTAGAGCATATAATAATCTTTCCAATGATATGTGGATCATCCAAAACGGACACTCGAGAGATG
This sequence comes from Capsicum pubescens, assembly GCA_030864215.1. Classification (NCBI taxonomy): domain Eukaryota; kingdom Viridiplantae; phylum Streptophyta; class Magnoliopsida; order Solanales; family Solanaceae; genus Capsicum; species Capsicum pubescens. The sequence goes on along the minus strand of CM061538.1, from coordinate 74,101,152 downwards.
AGTTATGATCATTCCGATCTAACCGTGAATAGTGGTGACAGTAAATGTGCAGGAAAAAAAATACTGAGGCCAGGCGAATTTTAGGGTCAACTTCAAATGATCATAACTCCTTGTACATAATGAACTGTGTGAGATACTATATATCAACAGAAAGATCTGAAAGTCCTCTTTCCAATGAAATTGGTTTCATCCAATTTGGCCATTGGAGAAAAAAGTTATGGTTGATCTACTTCAGCCTATCAAAACAGTCCACCAAAGGACAGATTTAACATTATTTGATTTTTAAGGGTATTTTGGTCATTCCCACTCCAATCCATCTGGGTAAACCATGGATTTAAGTCCATTAAGAGCATTCAATAGCTCATTTTTCTCCAAAATTTCCTAAGGCTCAAACCCCAACCCTACTACTCCAAATTTCATCCTTCTATGTCTCTTGATTGAACCGTAAAAATTTCAAATTGATTTGGGATTCGAGTTGATCATGTTAAGGGATTCGAGAAGCACCCTTTATTTTCATGAATAAAGTTCCGGAGTCAGAAGTTCATATTCATCTTCCATTTTTAGTTATGTGGGGCTTTGAACAAGATTATCCTTTCGATCTTGTGCCCGGTATTTTTGTTGAATTACATTGACATGAGATTTTACATGTTTTACCATGAATTGGAAATATGGTTTTATATCTTATATTATTGTCCATAAGCTATGGGATTAATTCATCCGATATGTGTATGATGTTGAGATGGAATTATGTCCAAAAAGTATTTGATTATGAGAGTATGATGATTTAATTTGTTAAGCCTTGATTTATACTATCATCCCACTATTTTCTTATTATGAATTTACAATTGATATTGGAAATTCTATATCCCTACTATGGGTTGATGTCTCAAGTACCTTTAAATGAGAGTTGGATGGAAAATTGAGAAATGTTGATATTGAAGTGGCAATGAGTCTTGTTATTTTTCGGATTGTTTTGATGAGTTAAATTGCTGAAAATATTATGTATTGAGTCTTCATATCCTTGTGCAAATGTCGAGTCGGTTATGGTTCAATGCATTGATACCTTGTTGATGTTGAGGAAGATTAAAATGTTTTGAGCTAAAATGTGTTGAGTTAGGAATCCACAAATTTATATGATTTGATAAATGAGAAAGAGATTTGATTTGGTCTTTATGATAGACCCTTGTGATGCTGTGGTGGATTTCCTAACCCGTTCTGAGCTCGTCGGGGAATAGTACTTAGCACCGAGAGGGAAATTTGGTATTTCCCCAAACCTATGTGCCACCGTAGGGTTGTTTAATGATGATATTGTTGGCCAGAGAGCCCGATTGTGATTATTGCAGTTTTAAGGTCGTACTCCCTGGCAAAGAGTATGACGCTCCCGCCAACGGGGGTTTAAAACGTTGGTATTCCACGTAGCTCACGTGGGGTTGTCGGTTATAGGAAACTCTCCTGTCCATAAGAGTCATGTTTATTGAAATACCGAGTCACTCCGAGTTTTGATGTGGTAAGTCAAGTTGCCTATGATGATCTATAATGATTTATGAAGTTTTTCTCCTGCATTTCCTATCTAAGATGTTATGAGTTGCATGATTCAATGTCACTCAAGCCAGGTGTGTCATTATGGTCCGTATGTACGTTTTTACGAAATTTATGATATTATTTATATTTTGCATACGCCCCCACATACTCAGTACGTATCTTGTGCTGACCCACATATTTCTCTATGGGATACATTCTTACCATGATGTAGGTTCAGGTACTCAGCCGCAGCCACGACAGTGATATCCGAGTGCCGCATCTACGTTCCTTCAGTGGTGAGTCTTCATGGTTCGAGGACCAAGTTGCTAGTTTTGGTGCTGTTGTTTTGTGATCCCTTTGGTCTGTTGAATTAGTTGGGGGTTTGTGCCAATGGCTCATTATTTTTGTTGTATAGAGGCTATGTCAGACTAGTGTATTGTTGGGTTGGTTTGTGTATTGACACTCCATATATGTACAATCTAACGATATTCCGTGCCATGTGCGATGTGATATGATGTGTACTTATATATATATATCCTTAGTGTACCATGTATATTGTTGTGTTGGAACCTAAGGGTAGTGTTTGGCGTATGGGGTTAGCTTGAGGCTACGTGTAGCCTTGGGAACCGTGTGGAATCTTGGGATGATATTTCGGGGTGTTACAGGTAAAGGACTTTCAAAGAAGCACAAGCAATCATTGTGCTTGGTTTGGTTTGTCCATAATGTTCTTTGGGTGAGAGACATTTACAACAACATAAGCCTCGGTTTAATAAATCTCTCTGAGGATCTTAAGGTGTTTAACATCTATCCTTGGGGTTATGAAAGCTTCAAAATGACTGTCGAATATTTGTTGACTCCGTTAACGCCAAAAACAGTCAACTTATATGGTTTTCCATGGGCCTTCATGGTAAATATTTTTTTTATCATGATATGATCCATCATTTTTTTATTCGATAATGCTTTTGATTTATTGGCATTATGTTATAGGCTTCGGCATTTGAAGCCATTCCTTATTTGAGACAACAAGTGAACTACCAGGAAGAAGTTTCCTGTCCAAGAATTCTAAGATGGTTGTTGGCCAAAACCGATAAAAATGCAAAATTTCTTGATCTTTTCAATCCCCTCAAGGAAGCAGTAAGTCCAATTCTAAACAAGTTTTTGTTTTAATTAATGATTAAATGATTTCATCATCATTCTTAATATATGTACCGATTTATTTTAGATTGTCCATCCTGGCTTGTTCCGACCAACCGAGAGTTGAAGATGCCATTTTTTCTTACTTTACGGTCTGTACAAACTTTATCGGACCCTAAGGTCGTTGATTGAATAAAAATGTAATTGTTTGGAGCAACAACCATCACAAGAAAAATAATTTTGGAGGGTGGGGCTAATGATGCTCCTCTTATAGTTTTTGAAACAACAAGCTATTATGATTATGATCATAATGGTTGTACAGATTTTTCTCCAGATTTTGTCGTATCTAACGAATGTTCTTCATGCAAATGTCAATACTGCAAGGCGAAACACGATGGAGCGATTAATGCTATTAATGAACTAACTGCTTTTGTAAAGAAAATGACATCTAAGAGGGGTTTCATTCTATCAAAGAGGATTTCATATCTAGACACTCCACTAGAGATCAAGGCAGCTAAGAGGAGAAAAAAAGACACTTCCAAGGCATCATCAATCATTAAAAAAAGAAAGATTACAACGTCTCTATCTTTGTCTTGCACCGATGTTCAGTATGCAAGGGCCACAGAAGAGCAGCATGAGATGAAGAAGGTGAATGTACATCATCCGTTTCAAAAAATAAACAGGCACATATCTATTTCAACAGATGATACATCTTCTAAAAATTATCAAACAGACATATACATCTGTTGCAATTGTTATCTAACCTGTTGTATCAGATTCATTATCTCTTTCAACAGATGAGTCTTATGTTGTAAAAGATGGGTCATCTGTTCGAAATTATCATACTGCTCTAATTTATTTGTTCGAATTTGTCCCAACAGATAATCCATCTGATGCAACGTAAGACTCATCTATTACAAAAGATAGAAAATCTATTGTATATCTCTACTTAGCATTGACAATTCTAGCTTTCCAGGTGGATGTCACAGCTATTGCCGAAAAGCATAATACGACAGTTGATAATCCATTAACTGCTTCCAAAGATGAAGAAAAAGTGAAGCCTGTCAGTTTGGGAGAATGGAAGAATTACCCGTTTGAAGGGTTCAACATCTCGGACGAGGCTCCAAAAAAACTAACACAGTTGATCAACGACTATTCAGAATGGATTGCCGATGGGCTGTTAAGGCATCATGCCGACAGGTACATAAATCAATTTTATGGATATTGTTTTATACAATTCTTTTTGTAAGAACCTGACATTAAAACATATAAATCATCATGTAGAAAACAAAATGATGAGCGCTACAAAGTGAACGAATCGAGTCTTGGTTTTGATATGTTCGACTTTGTTGTTGCACATCCCGGAATGAAGAATTGGTTCTATTTGATGTCACAGCACCAAACTTGCTGGAATAATGAGGTTTAAATGCCATAAATATTACTATTAATTAATACTTTATTTAATTGCATCTGCATATTGATTTTTTCGTCACATAATCCGAAATGTTTGATAATATGTGCAGCACATCGATGTCTTTTTTTACTACCTCCGAAAGAAGGCCAAGTTGCAAACATAAGAATAATATAGATACACAACAAACAATTATTTGTACAAAGTTTACATCAATAATGCCTACGATAGGTATTGTCAACAACAACCGAAAATTTCCCAAAATGAGGAATGCTTAATCAACATCATCAAAGGTTTTAACATTTTGGCTGGCTTACCTTGGTATTTGGTCGACGAAGTGTACATCCCAATCAATTATGGTGATAAATTCCATTGGGTGTTGGCTGTCGTCATTCTAAAAGAGAGGTGCATCCGAGTTTATGACTCGATGTCGCGAAGGAGATATTTTGGGCCGTATTCTGAGATACAAAAGCTGGCCAAAATATTGCCTACTTACCTTGATATGAGTGTCTTTTTGAATCAAAAAATTCGTACTGATTGGTCGATGATTGAAGCATACCGAGATAAAATGGCTAATCCATTTGATGTACAATATATTGACGAAATTGCTCAACAAACCATTGGTAGCCTGCAAGTTTAAGTGTCATGATTTAGTTTCATTTCACAACACTTGCATGAACTACAAGATATGGATTATCTGTTTTTTTATAACACAGGGATTTCGGTCTTTTTGTTGCCGCCTATGCCGAGTATTTGAGCGATGGATTACAAGTACCAAATGATGGACTTAATGCCGGATTACTCCGCAAAAGATATGCTGCTCTTTTATGGAAATATAGAGAAGCGAAAGCTCAGAAGCCGTACGCAACCGATGTTAAAGATCCACGACGACCAAAGCCGAATTTCATAGCACTGGATGAAGAACAACTTGTCCATATTGATTAGATCTTTATAGCTTGAGTCCGTCAATGTAATAACCTATCCTCCTTGGTTTAACTTGTTGATTTATTTGTAGAGTAGATTGTTTGTACCCATAATGATTTTTTTATATTTCATTTATATGTTGAGTTAATTCATGTAATTTCTGAAGGCTTCGATTTATTTTATTCTATCTATGAATATAATTAATTCTGAGTTTTGAACATGTTAATTGAAATAGAGTACTAGATTCAAATATCACAACAAATAATACATCTGCTGCAACAGATGATATATCTTATCAGACAGATTTAAACATATTTTGCAACATGAGATACAACACGTAGGTCATCTGCTGGAAATTATGTAACAGGTCTTCGTACTTATTTTATTTGCTCCAACAGATTACCGATTAGTTGCAACAGATAAGTTATATGTTGCAACAAATCATAAATCTGTTGCAACAGACAGAAGGGAAAATTTGCATAACGCAAAATATGACCAACCTATTCCAACAGATAATCAATCTGTTACAATAGGTACTATATCTGTTACGACAGATATAAAATTTGTTGCATTATAAAAATTCAACTTTGCCAGACATAAAAATTTGTTATCGTGTTCGTCTCTGTCTTTGTACATGTACTTTTTTATACACGAGATCCAACCATTTAGTTAGTACCCCATATGGTAAGACCCATTTCATCTTTTCCACAACGGTGTCGCACACACCGTTCATTTGTGTGCCGGTCAGCAAACACTCGATATATGCAAGCGAGTACGGCCCGTACGCTGCACCGTTTGTATTTTTTGGGAGATGGATGTTCTTACTTCGACCTTCAAAAACCCATGATTCCTTCGCCAAGACTTCAGCCGGCAAATGATCCATCAGCTTACTCTGCATCAACAACTTGGGTAACAAATTTAAGAGTGGCTGCATGTGGGTTAAAAACGTCTTCTCGCTAAATACAGGTAAGTTGAAGTCATAAACCTTAATATTTCCCTCATATAGTAGTATCTCAACGGTGAGAAAATGGGTGACATCCACGTTCATGACTGCAAGGATTCTCTTTGCCTTGGTCCAGCTCTTGCCGTATGGATATGGACTCTTCCCTCTAACATATTTAATCGCTTCTTCATCCCATTAGAACGTAGAAACTAATTGATCAAATCCTAGGCCACCGGAATCAGCTATCTTACAGAGTTTAACATACCTATCCTTAAAATTATTGTAGAATTTGAGGTCCATTATCCTATCGGCAGCATCATAAGCATCCGGGTACGCTAATTGCCTGCCTCTCATGAGGCAGAGAATTTCATCAACATACTGTGGTATAAGAAGATAATTTTTAAATAGGTTAGTAATTGTAAAGAATAAAAACACAGTCGAAAATATCCGATGCAGAGGGTTCTCTGAATTAGTTCACAGATTACCTAGCCAACGCAACTTATGCAACAGATGTGTATTATGTTGCAACAGAATACCAAGTTTTCCCAACAGATTACACATCTGCCGCGTAGATTCTTCTTCATATTGTCTATTGGAAGGGTAGGTTAGCAAAAGTAAACTTACCTTGTCCTCATACCACACGCACATATTTTTCATATTCGAGAAGTCTTTGGCGGTATATGAATGCATGGTGTATTCTTTTTGAACCTTCATCTTGATGAATTCTTCCAGTTCCTTCCTCTTCTCCTTGCCAAGTGTCGTGAATATGTCCACCTTCTTCGGCGGCCCTTGAACTTCAACAACTATTGGAGCGGGGGGGGGGGGGTTACAATTTTTACTGATTTCAAAACAGAGAGAATTTGTCTAATTTTTCTTATTTTCCTCCTAACCTCCACTGTTGGAGTGTATGGCTCCCTCACTTCGTTGGATGGTATGACACCCCTCCAGTATTCAACTCCTCGAAAGCTTCACCAATATCCTCTAGCTTTTCGAGGAGTTTATCCTCTCTGTCCTTGCACACTTTGCATTTGCAATAAGAACATGAGGGTAAGGAGGGGTGAGAGGAACCACTGTAAGGGTGGGAAAGACCGGTGTAGGGGTGAGAGGGAGGACCTGTGAAAGGGGTGTTTTCAAACATATATATTTTTTTTGAGCACCAACATGCTCATAATCATGACTGACAACATAAGCAGCAGCAGGATGGCCGCCACCATCACAAATAACTCTACCAGCAACACCCCCATAAGAAGCACCCGGATCTATTGCAGTTTGAGTTTGGTCATGAAGAGCTTCAACATTAGACTGACCTTGCCTAACTGCTCTTCTTATGGATGTTTCTCCATCCAATTTCTTCTTTATTAACTCCACCGTTGGGTCTTCTTTTGTATCAACAAGACCCAAAGTAAGAAAAAAAGTCATCCCCAGCTCATCAATGGTAGGCACGATCCAAGGATGCACAACCTATAAAAAAATGACAGGAGGAATTTAAATCATATAATAATACTTTTCAGTCACTTAGGTTACACGGGGATCGGGTTATGTTAACACAGCCAACTTATGCAATAGACGATCTAGCTACCGCAATAGCTGATCTGTATGTTAAAATAGATTGATAATATGTTGCATCAGAATACCCATCTGTTGCATAATTTACAGTAGATGGGTAATATGTTGAGTAGGGTTCAGAGAACAGAGCAACATATGGTTAATCTGTTGTGAAATATGGATCGTCTATTGTAACAGATTACCCATCTGTTGCACCAGTTGCAGTTGACGGGTAATCTATTGCAACTGATGGAACATCTGTTTCAATATCTTTCTTTGAGGCAAATTATTTTAGTTGAAAGAAGACGTAGTGCATCATCCGGAGGGTTAAAGAGATCAGCCTCATTAATATTTTTTTTGCTGCTCTCTACTACAGCCAACTATCTAAGGATCCTTGGATGAGAAACCTTATCCGGGTAATTCGTGAAATGCTTTCGGAGGGGAGGAATAGCTTCACATGCCCAAGCCTAAAAATTTAAACAAGAAGCAAGCAAAAAAAAAGTCACAAGTATATTCAATATAAATTAATGAATCAGTAAAAATAGTGATCAATTTTACCATGAAAGCCCAAGGAAAGCCGTATAATGTGGTCGTCTTTGGCTTTAGCTCTTTCAGTAAATATTTGACAGTCAAGTAGTAGCTGTCGTAGCCCCAGGGATAATCGTTAAATTTCCCAAAATCATCAGCAAGCGCCAATAAATCACGTTTTATGACTTTCTTGATGTCTCTTGCCAATAAAATGGAATGGACAAACCATACTAAGCATAATTTTTCCCTGTAGTGCTTTGGTATATCTTTATTCTTGAGATCCTCTATCAAATCCTTCACTTTGTAGCTAGGTCCAACAATGCCCAACAACCCATCTTTTTTTACCTTGCATTTGTTGGACCCTTTGTGGGGTGTTTTCTTGATGGCAGGTTCTTCTAGACGATCGCATCTCAAGCCTGTCACAATGGCAAACTCTTTCAATCCAAAACTAACCGACATGCCACAGTAGTTGATCCAAACTTCATCCATCTAATTTCCGACTTCCTTCGGACCTCCATCATCCCCCGCATACATGATCCTGCACTTGAGAAGGCCATATATCATGATCATTGGGAAACGGATAGGGCGGGGCCCAGACAGCTCAAGAAAGTGTGTAAAGCAGATCTTCTTAAAAAGTCCATCTATGTTTTCCTTATTCATAATACTCCTAAGTTCGTAAAAAGGTTTCCCCAACTGACATTTAAGTACAAGATCACCAAATACTGCATTAGGATTATTCATTGGCATTGCAACTCGAAACTTGTCAATACTAATCGTTTTAACAGAATCATGTTAGAATTTCAATATTAGTTCATGCCCCATTGGTGAGGAGGATTTATTACTTTCCTCGGCTTCATTTTTCCCTGACTGAGATTGTTCTGGAAGTTCCTCCGAATCTATCTGTACTCTAACCTTTTTTGTTTGGTGATCGAAAGTTGATCCACTTTCTCCACTTTCAGTTTCTTTTCTTTTGGGAGACATCTTTTAAATACAAACAAAAGAAAAACAAAAAATACATTGGATTTGATGTCTGCATAATTTTTTTTAAAAAGGTGAGACAATTTTCAATAAATTATTCTTACCACATAACTAAAAAAATATACTCCAACGGACAACCTATCAGTTGGAACAGATGGGGAACCTAAATCTTTTTGAAGACCTATTTAATATCTTCCCACAGATATTCCACCTGTTGCAACAGGTGGAGAAATTTCAATAAATTATTCTATGCCATATTACAAGAAAATACTCCAACAGATAACCCATCAGTTGGAACAAATGGGGAATCTGTTTGAAGACATATTTAATATCTCCCAACAGATCTTCCACCATTGCAACAGATGGACCACCACCACCACAACCAATGCCACCAAGACCACCACCAATTCCACCAATACCAACACCAAGACCACAGACACCACTGTCAAAAATCACAAATACCAACACCACGAACAACAGCCACCAACAATACCAAAAACACCATCCAACAATACCACGACAGTTAACAAAACACTGAGAGAAAAACTAAAGTTTTCTCGGGTGCTTCCTACTTTTTTAGCATCAAAACTCAAAATTGTTAACCCATTCTCGAAGATAATACAACTAAAAGTCTTTTTTTTTATCATTAACTAAAAAGACCTATTTTTTAGAATAAAGAACAAATGTAGAACTCTTCTTGAACTCTGTTACCTGTGAAGATAGAGAAAACAACGAATACAAGCGGGAATGAATTCGAAAAAACAACTATATGTAGTTGTAAATGGGAAGAAAATTGACCTATTTTGAAGGGTTGAGCAATATGTTGAGTAGTTGTTATTTGTATTGTTGAGAGGGATAAGACACCCCGAGAGAGAGAGAGAGAAAAGAGAGAGAACTTAATATTTGAAATGAAAAGTTTTTCGCGCAAATGGATGATTTGTATGGGTTGATTTGTAATTTTGGAAAAGAATGACAAGTTTTGAAATTGCTAATTTGGTCCGAATTAATATTAATTAATTTTAAAATTTTTAAAAGATATAGTTTTTAAAACATTGAGTTGATGAGAACTTATTTCAACTCAGAGTGATCGATCGACGACTCGGGTCGGGATGAACGCAATACCAACGCTATGCAATTGCAAAAACTCGATTGGTTTTGTAGTTGACCCTACGAGCTCATTCATTCATCCCTAGTTCCCCCTAAATCAACTTAGGTACTATCACTATCCTATCATTGAGTTGATGAGAACTCATTTAAACTTAGAGTGATCAATCGACGACTCGGGTCGGGATGAATGCAATACCAGCGCCATGCAATTTCAAAGACTCGATTAGATTTGTAGTTGACCCTGGGAGCTCATTCATTCATCCCTAGTTACACCTAAATCAACTTAGGTACTGTCACTATCCTAACATTGAGTTGATGAGAAATCATTTCAACTCAGAGTGATCGATCGACGACTCGGGTCGGTATGAATGCAATACCAATGCCATGAAATTGCAAAGACTCGATTGGATTTATAGTTGACCCTGCGAGCTCATTCATTCATCCCTAGTTCCACCTAAATCAACTTAGGTACTATCACTATCCTAACATTGAGTTGATGAGAACTCATTTCAACTCAGAGTGATCGATCGATGACTCGGGTCGGTATGAACGCAATACCAATGCCATGAAATTGCAAAAACTCGATTAGATTTGTAGTTGACCCTGCAAGCTCATTCATTCATCCCTAGTTCCACCTAAATAACCTTAGGTACTATCACTATCCTAACATTGAGTTGATGAGAACTTATTTCAACTCAGAGTGATCGATTGATGACTCAGGTCGGGATGAACGCAATACCAGTGCCATGTAATTGCAAAGACTCGATTGAATTTGTAGTTGACCCTGCGAGATTATTCATTCATCCCTTGTTCCACCTAAATCAACTTAGGTACTATCACTATCCTAACATTGAGTTGATGAGAACTCATTTCAACTCAGAGTGATCGATTGATGACTCGGGTCAGGATGAACGCAATACCAATGCCATGCAATTGCAAAGACTCGATTGGATTTGTAGTTGACCCTACGAGCTCATTCATTCATCCCTATTTCTACCTAAATCAACTTAGTTACTATCACTATCCTAACATTAAGTTGATGAGAACTCATTTCAACTCAGAGTGATCGATCAACGACTCGGGTCGGTATGAACGCAATACCAATGCCATGCAATTGCAAAGACTCGATTGGATTTGTAGTTGACCCTGCGAGATCATTCATTCATCCCTTGTTCCACCTAAATCAACTTAGGTACTATCACTATCCTAACATTGAGTTGATGAGAACGCATTTTAACTCAGAGTGATCGATCGATAACTTGAGTCGAGATGAACGCAATACTAACTCCATGCAATTACAAAGACTCAATTGAATTTGTAGTTGACCCTGTGACCTCATTCATTCATCCCTAGTTCCACCTAAATCAATTGCAATGAAATCTGTTGCAACAAACGACTAAACTATTGAAAATTTTCAAACAGGTACATATTTGTTGCAACAGATGACATATCTGATTTAATTATCAAATAGATATTTGCATCTATTATGACAGATGACTGAGCTGTTGAAAATTTTCAAACAGATATTTATATCTGTTGTAACAGATGACATATCTGATTTTATTAATTATCAAATAAACTTTTTCATTTGTTGTCACAGATGACTGAGTTGTTGGGATTTTTAATTAGATATTTATATCTATTGCAACAGATGACTGAGCTATTTGGATTTCTCAACAGATATTTATATATGTTGCAACAGATGACATATCTGTTTGAAAATCTTTTTTCTCTTTTAATTTTAAAGCAAGAAGCTTCTAGTCTGAGTAGATAATATCAAGTAGTAGTACTTACTACTAAAGGCGGTAAAAAATATTTATTGGATATCTCAAAAGTGAGTTCATTGAGCAGTCTTGTATTGTCTTATCTTTTCAATGTCAGTAGTCTTAGTCTTCCTCGTGCACCTCAAATTATTAATGAAATTAATAAATATTAATTAATAAATATTGAAAACCACCACGCCTACGTACACAATACATCTATATAAATTATCTTATCTCTTTCTTCAGCTGTAATTTATTTTATTCAACTCTCATCTTTTTCTCTCTCCTCTTTAGGGTCACAACCTTTTTTTTCTCTTTTCTCTTCTCTTCTCATAAAGATCTTTTCGGATCTAAACCCATCCATATCTTTCCTCGACTTAAATTTCTATTTTGATCCCCTTTTTTATATTAAGGTATGGTTCATTATTGCTCTTTCATTCTCGTCCTCTTCTTTGCAAGTTATTTACATCTGTTTTTTTTATTTAATTACTATTTACCCATATCATATTTCTTAAAAAAAAATTAAGGAACTTGTAAGTGTTGAATAAACAATCCAAGAATTTTTATTACAATATGAGAAAAAAGTCATCTGTTGGGAGAAGTTTAAAAGCCTTGTTTGTAGTATTATTTTTTTGTATGTATTTTGTTTGTTTCATTATTGTTGATGCAGTTATTGATGTTGTTGGTGGGGTTGACATTTTTGGAACTTGTGGTGTGGTGTTGTTGATGGTTCTGGAACAAAGGATGTTGCTTCTTTATTGTTGATAATGTTGTTGGAACAAATGTTGTTGTTTCTTTTTTATTGATGTTTATGCTGTTGTTGATGTTGCAACAGATGGAGAAACTATTGGAACAAATAAAACCACCAGAAAGGCTGGTTTGATGTATTTCATCAGACTCCACATCTGTTGCAACAGATGGATAATGTTCTTTTTGTGACATCAATTTTTTTCCTCTTCTTTGTAGATATAAAGAACTGACAGTTGATCAAATTTTGACGGACTATCGCAAAAGGCTACAGTAAAGATGAGATTGAAGAAATAAACTGCTTACAGATGGAACCACTTCATATGTGGGAGGTATGTATTACTGATAATGTTATCATGGAAACACACACAGAGTGCACTGATTTTGTGAATGATGTTTTTACTGATTAGTCATAGATCGTTCAAACAAGATGTCTGCAATTTTACAGTTAAGTTTGGTAGGTCCGAACTGATAAGGCTGAGGGACCATGAATATGGTTCTGATAGCCTGTTAAGATTTAATGTTGGTTTTTGCTCATGTTTATTTGTCAAGCATTGTGAAGGGATCTAGTTTTTGTGTCATTGTAAAGAGATTCAATAGCGATTGGACTAACTTTTAGGGTGCATTGGACCCTTAGAGGGCCTTCGAAGCTTAGCACTGCATCTATCGGGATTCACATACTACAACAAGCATCTGATCTTCTCCAAGAAATGTTGAAAGCATGCTAAGGCAAGAAAACACAATTAATTAATCCATATTGCTAAGGAAGTAATTATACTCTATTTTTCTTTCAATCTCGTTTGTGGTTCCGATCAAGTTAACGGTAGTGGACCTGATCGGAAACACATACAAGAAGGCATGGCATGAAATTTAAAATTCAGAAATTGCCACCTTCGCTTAGTTTTCTTATTTCAACTGCAGTTGTTGTTGGCATAAGTTTTCTAGACTTGCTGAACATCATTTCTACCCTCGATGCCCATGAGAACATCATTTCTACCCTCGATGCCGACCATGCAACTCCCTACAAAAGTGTCCAGCTGTATTGTTTTTCTTTCAGAGACACAACAGACGAAATTACATTATCGAATACACTTTCATATTTGCACTTGATTCAGATTTCGCATCTGTTAAGATAATTCCATCGGCCAGATTCGTTAGAAGTTACTTTATACCCTATGTCGCTTCTTCAATTAGCTCTCAGATGATATAGTCTTTCATCAACCACCCATTTTCCTCAAAAGCATTCTCCTACCGCACCTTCTAGCATATAATCATCACCTCGAGCGAGCAACCCAACCATATAAATTTTGGCCAGGGCAATAACTATATTGGTTTTCCATTCTTGTTTGATGCAATGTGAGGCTTCGAGGGCCCTCTAAGGGTCCAATGAACACTTAAAGTTAAGTCTAATCGCTATTGGTTCTCTGCAGTGACGAAAAATATTGATCTCTTCTCAAAACTTGACACGCATAAACACGAGCACCAACCGTCAGTAATTCGTAACAGGGTATCTGCACCATCTTTATTAGGTCCTCAGCCTTATCAATTTCGAACCCATCAAACTTAATGGTACAATGCAGGATCTTATTTAAATGATCAATGCCTAATTGGTTAAAAACTGCATTCACAAAAATATTGTACTTTGTGTGTGTTGTCCTGGTAACCTTATCAGTAATACATACTTAACTCCCACACATAAGATAGTGGATCCATCTGCACGCACCTTATTCTCCTAGCCTAACTATGACTTAAATTGAATAAACAGATGACTAGCTTGTTACAACAGATGACACATCTGTTTATATTGTCAAACAATTGGAGACATCTGTTACGATAGTTGATCAACCTATTGCAGAAATCAAACAGATATATACATCTGTTGCAAAAGATTGCCAGTATGTTGTAAGTTATCTAACAGAAAAAAAATATTTTGCAACAGATTACCCATCTGTTAGATTTATTTTAAAGCAATTTTCTTTTCTTTCCGAGATATAATAATTTATAAATAGGTCCCTCCTTACAAATATGAATGATCCAAATTCGTACAAGAATATTCATATCGAGTCCTTGCGTGAACTTCAAAGGCAGTTTGATAAACTCCAGGGAGATTTGACTGACTTTGGAGCAAGGCTACCAAATGAAAATGTTTGATTGATAATAATAATAATAGTACTAATAATAATTAGGTAATATTTTTTATTTTAGCGATTATTTTCCTCCTTTTGTATATCAAATCTACCCAAGGGATTCAAAAATCTATGAACATTCATTTCATTTTGTTGTCGACTTTGAATTTTTTATTCTTATTTAGTATTTAATAATAATAATTTTGTTTATTCCTTGTTCTCAACATGTCGATGGTTGGTGGTAGGGATTGAGCAGCAATTTGTGTCAACAGTTAGAGGTTAATCTACTATGACAGATCGATCATATGTTAAACTTGGCGGTTATTAATAAAAAAGAGCTATTGTTATTGAGAGGGTGAAAAGAAAAAAACATGACTTTCCATTCCGATTATTCAATATGAAAAATATTTCGTAAATAAATAATAAGAAAATAAATGATAAACACAATTTTTAACCACAATTTTAATAACTGATCGTGACTTTCACCATTTTTGTTTTTGAATTTATTTTTTAAATTATTTATTATATAATAAAATGGTTATTATTTTATTAAGGAATTTGAAAAGGTATTTTTTTTATTTATAAAATAAAAAAGTAAGCAAATTTGGATTAATGATATGATGATAGTTATTTTTTTAAAAAAAGTAGATTATATGTTGCAACAATTAAATTACCTGATGCAACATGTTCACTACGGTTGCAACAGATGATATATCTGTTGTCATAGATGATTTATCTAATGCAACCTATATCGAGTCACAACTCAATAAAAGCGGTTCTTGGAAGAACTAATTAATAATAATAATCTGAAAAGTCATGACTTATCACAATATTTCTTAATTTAATTAATTCATTACTTTTCACATTAATAAAAAGTATAATTAATAAATGGAGGTGAAAAGTTAGATTATATGTTGCAACAGATATGTTATCTGATGCAACATATTTTATATTTGTTGTAATAGATAATAGATATGTTGTCACAGATGAGTTATCTGATGCAACAGATATAGAATCTGTTGCCACAACTTAATAAAAATGATTCTTCGAAAGAACTAATTAATAATAATAATCTGAAAAGTCATGACTTATATCACAATATTTATTTTCTTAATTTAATCAAAAATATAATTAATGTATGGAGGTGAATAGTCGTGCCTTTTTACCTCTCCTTCAAATTCAATCCTCTATAAATAGGTCCTTCCTTACTCAATCGTTCATTCAAATACACTCTATTTATTTATTGTGTCTCGTCTTTCATATTACACTCTAGAAGATAAGATTATGGCTGACCCAGTGTGGGACGTTGCTTTTCTGCAAGACACCATAAATGAACTTTGAAATCATGTTCGTGATCTGTAATGGGAACTGGGAGGAGTTAGATCAAGAATGCTCCGCAAGATACGCAGGGTGAGGAGGGCCTTGCTACTTCCGGTTGAAGATTGGTTGGCTGGCAATGATGATGCTGATAATAATAATAATAATTAGACTATTATTTTTTTTAGTCTATTATATGTATTTTTATTTGTTTTTGTTTAATAAATAAATTATGTTTGATCTTTGACGTTTTAATCCATATTTAATTTACATTCTATCTATTATCTTCTCAACAAAAATGTCAACGATTCAACGTAAAAAGGAATAATTTATAATCCAGTAGCAATAGCAAGATTTATCTGTTAGGTTTGTGGCAGGGGTTGATGTGTTGTTCAAAATAGATTACTCATGTTGCAACAGATAAGAAGTTGATGCAACAGATAAATAGTCTGTTTCAACAGATGACTAGTTTGTTGCTTTGCTTGGCTCTGACGTTTTAATTCCTACTCCTTCCGTCTCAAATTACCCGTCCCAAATTGAGATGCCACATTGATTAAGAAAAATAATTAATAACATGTCTAGTTTACCATAACCCACTGATCAGTTGGTGGAATATTAGTCGTGTTTGAAATAACCATTGTTTGCTATTCAATCGAAATTTCATAAGAGAAGAAAGCTTTTAACGTCGGTCGGCGTATAGTCCCCCTATTAAATGATGTTTCCATTTTAATTTGAAGAAAAAGTTATTAATGCAAAGGGTAAAACATGAATTTTTTTAATCTTTTCTTGATTAATAAAAAAGACCAGTAAAATGAGAAATCGAATTAGGAAATTTGGGATGGGTAATTGGACGTAAGAAATAATTTTGAATCCAGTAGCAATAGCAAGTGTTGAAAACATATTGGTTATCTGTTGGGTTTGTGGCAGGGGTTGATTTGTGTTGTTTCAAACTCATTAATCATTCGTTGCAACAGATAATTAGCTGGTGTAATAGATAAACATTCTGATGTAACAGATAATTAGTATAGTGCAACAGATAAACATCCTGATACAACAGATAATAAGTCTGATGCAACAGATAATACGATGATGCAACAGATAAACAGTCTGATGCAACAGATTACTCATCATATGCACCAGATGATTGATTTTTTTTAAATTGTGGGCACTTATGCTGGATTCATAACCGGGGTTCTATCCATTGTTGGAAAAACAGAAGTGTACCCAAATGACAAATACGAATAAAAATCATAATTTTACTTACCAAAGTCACCTATGAAGTAATGCCAAAGTGGAAAGTGATGTAGTAAATAAAATTTGACCTAAGAAATTGGTCAGATCGCAGCAGTAGCGTTGTACCACCACCACCACCAACAACAACAACAACAAATGGTCGACAAGAAGAAGATGAAGATGATAATCAAGTAGAAGATGATGATAATGAAGCAGAAGATGATGAATAAAGCAGCAGAAACAGAAACAATTAACGACAAAAATCGCTAAGAGAGAGAAAACAACAATAGATGAGAAAAGAGAGAAAGACGCCTTTTTTTCCCTCCGTTTCCCGTTATTTTAGGTATACATTGGGATCAAAGTGTAAATTTAAAAACTCGTGGATTATTTTCAAACTTCCCCAACTTTCTTAATCCATAATAAAGTAATTGTCACCTCCAACTAATAATTAAGACTTGTGTCACTTACACCTCATTTTAAAACTCTTTTGTCACCTATGGCCCAAACCCCCTAATTTCTTTGACAAAACCTAGGTGAACAACAAAACTTAAATATTGATCCATGTTTTTTTTTCCCAGCAAATATTGATCCATGTTTAATGTTGAAGAGGTCCTTTCTTTTGGTTGGTAGAATAACCATCCTATGATTTTTTCTATTATCAATTATTGATTTATCTAATTGAGCATGTACACATTGAAATATTAATTGATTCTCCTAATATTATAGTGT
Organism: Capsicum pubescens; assembly: GCA_030864215.1. Lineage (NCBI taxonomy): Eukaryota > Viridiplantae > Streptophyta > Magnoliopsida > Solanales > Solanaceae > Capsicum > Capsicum pubescens. The sequence continues at coordinate 74,083,146 of CM061538.1, read as the reverse complement.
GTTTGTGCACCTTTGGATTTTATTTCTTATGAAATTATTTGCTATTACTCATTAGAATTTAGTTCACTCATTTTTTTAAGAGGTATGATTGTTAATTTAATTAAATAGACTTGCAGCACTATAACAAAGATATACTATCGACCTTATTTCTTTATATTAAACTAGTTAATTTATTTGTGCTTCACGTGGTTTTAAATTATTCAGTGAGACAACATAAACAGAAAGAAAAGGAAGCGCACGGTTCCTCACTTATCAAATTCTTTTTTCACATAATCGAAAACACCGATAATTAACGAAGGATGAAAAATAACATTTCCTTTTAAATTTAGATAGACAGAAAATAAATCTACAAACTCCCAATCACAAAACAAAAATAATGTGCATCTATCTCTCTCTCGATTAAATTTATATCATGTGTGGTACTATAAATGATCAAAGATGACCAACTGAAATTTTTTAAAATACCAACAATGTTTTTGCTATATAAAAAGAAACAAAAGTTTATTCTAATCACTTACCCTTTCTTTTACTTTTGCCAATTCTAAAATACTAACGCATCCTCACATATAAAGTTATCTGACTATTTTCTTCCTCCGATTTCTTTAGCCACTTCAACATCTGGCATATTTGAAAAAGTTTGCTTCGTGGTGGAGATTGTGAGGTCCATCTTCATAAATGCCATTGAAATATTGTATTCATGGCCGTCCATGATATATGAAAAATATTTTCTTCCCTATGACTAGTTTTTTCAAACATCTGTCAGAGAAGAAATCAACCAATAATCTCCTTAGTTGCAAATATTAACATTGCAACGTTTGCTTATGTTATCAATAACCTACAAATGCTCTTTATTTCTCTATAAAGGAGAGCATTCAACTCATTCGTAGACACATCAAACAGGGAAAAAATAATATAAAAAGAGCAGTAAGGTATTCTACAGATTGTGATAAAAATAGTGTGTAAAGGAAAAATTAGAGTAAGCGATATTTTAGTAAGGTGGGAATCAAAAGAGGGTTATTTCTTTTGAGTGTATAGTAGTCACTTCGAGTATTATACTTGTGACTATACTGTGTAAAATTCCTTACTATAATAATATCAGTTATTCCTCTTGGTTTGTGATTTTTCTCTTATTTAAAAGGATTTCCACGTAAATTCTTAGTGTCATTATTGTTTTCATTTTATTTTTCATTTTTGTGCTACAAATATTTTTGTTGTTATTTCTCTTTTACCCAATAAGACTAGTATCAGAGCCCACGATTTGCAATATCCGTAATATTTTGATAAACGATGAAAGCCAACAGAAGTAGAATAATTACTTTGAATGGCGTTAATTATGTAATTTGAAAGAAAAAAGATGGAAGATCTGTTAAGAATTTTCATCAACCATTTTTTGATACTATAAAACCTGAAAATAAAATCGATGCAGAGTGGAACCTGCTTCATAGACAGGTTTGCAGTTTTATTAGGCAGTGGTTTCACGACAATGTGTTAAACCATATTTTTGGAGTGACATATGCTCGATTCCTATGGGATCATCTTAAAAGTTTATAGGGAAACTGTTAAAAATAATCTAGGTTTCAGCAAAATAAGAGTGTTCTTAACCTAACTTTCAAATTACAATTTATAGTCTTTCTTTCTCTTTTTTCTTCTTTTCTTTTCTTTTCCATTTCCTTTAAAGACAATTCTCTCTTCTATCTCTTTCCTCTACTTCTGTTTCTTCTTCTTTTTTTCCTTTTTTTCGCATTTTATGTTTTATACTTTCAAAAAGTATGATTACGTTGAGTACAAGTCATGGATGATGACGGATACATCATAATCACTGCGCGTGTTTGTATTCACCATCATTTTTTTTATTTTTTTTACATTTTATTTTTTTTTATTTTTATTTTCTTTTTTCATTCTTTCTTTTCATTTTTTCCTCTTTTATCTATAACTTTTATTTCTCTTTCTTTCTTTTTTTCTTTTTTCTTTTTTCTTTTTTTTCTTCTTTGTTTTTCTTTTTCATCAACATCAACAATATTGCGTGTGTTCAGGATACCAAGTGGGTAGGGTCTAAGGCTAGGGATGTAAATGGATACAAGTTGTGGTACTCAGAAATTAAGAGACATAGGAATGGAGTAGGTATCTTAGTATATGAAGAGCTTAGAGGGAAAGTAGTGAAGGTTAAGAGGGTCAGCGATAGATTGATGGCAATTAAGTTGGTCATTGGGGGTTTACTCTGAACGTGTGTAGCGTTTATGTACCGCAGGTGGTCTTGGACAAGAAGGAGAAGAAGAGGTTTTATGAGGCTTTGGACAAGGTGGTGATAAGCGTGCCTAGCTTTGAGAAGATAGTTGTAGCAGGGCATTGTAATGGGCACATTAGGCTATAACCTGGAGGCTATGGCTAAGTGCATGGAGGTTTTGGTTTTGGGGAAATGAATGAAGAGGGAGATGCTCTATTAAATTTTGCGAGGGACTTTGGGATGGTGGTAGAATTCAAGCTTTTCAAAGAAGGAGGATCACTTGATTACCTTCCGAAACACGGTAGCCAAGACTCAGATTGACTTTTTTCTGCTTAGGAAGGGGGATAAAGCATTGTGTAAGGACTGTAAGGTCATTCGGAGTGAGAATCTTTTGACCCAGCACAGGCTTTTGGTGATGGACTGAGTTATAAAGAAGGACAAGAAGAGAAAAAGCGGGGAGGGTCGATCCAAAATTAAGTAGGGTGGCTTAACGCTGGTGAATGTAGTGCAGATAGGGGAGAAAGTGGTGGGAATAGGGGGCATGGATGGTATGTGAGATAGGTCTGCAATGCATCAAGGAGACTGCTAGAGAGGTGTTGGGTGTCTCGAGGGGCCGGTCTAGACAACATCGGGAGGATTGGTGGTGGAATGAAAAAGTTAAGAAACTAGTGGAGACTAAGAAGGGGACATATACTAAGTTGGTTGAGAGTAAGGATGAACAGGAAAAATGGGTAAATAGGAAGGAGTACAAGTTAGCTAGAAAGGAAGCTAAGTTAGCAGTTACGGCTGCTAAGACAGCGCTGTTTGAGATCTTGTATGCAAGGTTAGATGAGAGAGATGGAAAAAAAGGTTGTATAGGTTTTCTAAGGTTAGGGAGAAAAAATGTCATGACCTCAATCAAGTGAAGTGCATTAAAGAAGAGGACGGTAGAATGTTGGTGGAGGACGTTCACATTAAGAGAAGATGGCAGTTGGATTTTCATAGACTCTTAAATGATGAGGGGACGGAGACATTGTGTTGAGGGAGATGGAGCACTCAAAGTAGTGTCGTGATTTAAGTTATTGTAGACATTTTAAGGTGGAGGAGGTTAGAGAGGCTATTCGCAGGATGCAAAGGGGTAGGGCGACGGGGCCGGACGAGATTCTAGTGGATTTTTGAAAGTTTAAAGGGGGCTAGTTTAAGGTGGTTGGCTGAATTGTTTAACGATATTTTTAAGACTGTAAAACACCCAAGGCTTGGATATAGAGTACTATGATTACTTTATATAATTACAAGGGTGACATTCAGAGTTGCAATAACTATAGAGGTATTAAGCAGTTGAGTCACACTATAAAGATTTGGGAGAGGGTAGTCGAGTAGCGGTTGAGAAGGATAGTGTCTATTTCAGAGAATATGCTTGGATTTAAGCTAGTCGCTCGACGACAGCGGAAATTCACCTGGTGCGGAGACTGGTGGAGTAGTATAAGGAAAAAAAGAGGGACCTACATGTGGTGTTCATCGACCTGGAGAAGGCGTATGATAAAGTCCCTAGGGAGGTTTTTTAAAGATGCTTGGAGGTGAGTCGGGTCCCAGTGGAAAACATCAGATCAATTAAGGACATGTATGATGGAGCAAAGACTTAGGTGAGGACGGCGGGAGGAGGAGATTCAGAGTATTTCACTATCTTGATAGGGTTGCATCAGGGATCGACTCTTAGCTTGGTTTTTTTTGCATTAGTGATAGATGTGTTGACGTGACATATTCAAGAAGAGGTACCTTGGTGTATGATTTTTGCAGATGATGTATGTTTGATTGATGAGACGCGCGGGGGGGGGGGGGGGTAGAGGAAGGGTGGAGGTATGAATGATAAATTAAAAGTTTGGAGACAAACCATTGAGTCTAAAGAATTCAGGTTGAGTAGGACCAAGACAGAGTATATGGAATGCATGTTTAATAACTTGAGGCAGTAGAACAAGGTGGTAGTAAGGTTGGATTCTCAGGTTGTTTGTAAGACATATAGTTTTAAGTATCTCGGGTCTATAATTTAGAGGAATTGAGAGATTGACAAGGATGTATCCCACCATATTGGGGAAGGATGGATGAAATAGAGGCTCGCCTCGAGAGTGTTATGTTATAATTAGGTACCTCCCAAGCTTATAGGAAAATTCTACAGAGTAGCAGTTCATCCAGTCATGCTGTATGGAGTGGAGTGTTGGCCAATCAAGAACACCCATATTTAAAAATTGAAGGTGGAAAAATGCAGATGTTGCGTTGGATGTGTAGGCTTACTAGGGGAGATAGGGTTAGGAATGAGATTATCCGAGAGAAGGTGAGAGTGGCTTCGATGGAGGACAAGATATGGAAAGTAAGGCTGAGATGGTTCGAGTATGTAATGGGGAGGGGCACAGATTCCCTAATTCACAGGTGTGAGAGGCTAGCTTTAGATGATTTCAGGAGGGGTAGGGGTAGGTCGAAGAAATACTGAAGAGAGGTGATTAGACATAAAATGGAGCAGTTACAACTTACTGGGGACATAGCCCTAGATAGAAAGGCATAGAGGACGCGAATTAGGTTAGAAGGCTCGTACATATGGGTGAGTCATAGCCAGTAGTTAGGAGAGTTTTAGGGTAGCCGGGTTGGTAGTCTTAGGGTTGTATCCGTAGGTTGCAGGTTCTAGTAGGAGGGTATGGGGGCGGTGGGTGCCTTTAGTTCGTTAGTGTAAGGTATTACTTTGTGGGTGTCTTATTTCTATTATTCCATCTTGTTCCATGCTTTATCACGACGTTGTTTACTATTCTTTGTCTTAAGCTCGGGGTCTATCGGAAACAGTCTCTCTACTTCTCCGGAGGTAGTGGTATGGATTGCATACATTTTACCCTCCCTAGACCCCCCCCCCCCCCCGTGTGGGAATACATTAGGTTTGTTGTTGTTGTTTTTCTTTTTCATTTTTTGTATTTTTTTCTTTTTTGTATTTGCTTTCTTGTTTTTTTTTCTTTTTCGTATTTCCCTCCTTTTGGGTTTTTTTCTTCTTTTTCTTTTTCTTATTTTGTTTTTTCATCTTTTTTTTATTTTTATTTTTCATTTCTTTCTTTCTGTTTTTTTCTCTTTTCTATCTGCAACTTTTGTTTCTTTTTTTTTTGTATTTTTTATTTTTCTTTTCATTTAAGTTTATTTTATAATTTTTGTATTTCTGATAAATATGGCAATGTCAAGCACAACTCAAGGGTGATAACGACAATACCACAATTATTTATTATATTTGTATTTGTATTTTATAGTTCACATTCGTATTTGTAGTTTGTAATCCGCACTTGTACTTGTATTTTATATTTCATGCTATTATTTATACTTTTGTATTCGTTGATACAATTATATTTTTATTATAGTTCGCGCATGTATTTGTATTTATATTTATAGTTCGTATTTGTATTTGTATTTTATAGTTCACACTTGTATTTGTATTTTATAGTTCTCTCCATCATTTATATTTTATAAAATTGGCACGTGTATTTTAAAGAACTATTTTGTATTTGAATTTTATAGTTGACTGCATATTATATTTGTATTTTGGAATTTTATTTTGTTTATATTTGGATTTGGATTTATATTCTATTTTTATCGATGCACTTGTAATTTTAAATAACTATTTTGTATTTGTATTTGTAAATTGACCACTTATAATTATTATATTTGTATTTATAATTTCACTTGTTTTCTTTGTTTATATTTGAATTTATAGTTGACAACACCATTTGTATTTTTAAATAATTAAAAAAGAATTATTATTTTTTCTATCTACGAACACTTGTATTTATATTCATTGATACAAATTGTATTTTATTAATGCAAAATAAACAATGCAAATATAATTGATAAATTATAAAAATACAAATGTTAAATTATATAAATACAAATGTTACATTTGTATCAAATAATAAAAGTTTTATACAACTTGAACCATACGCATACAAATGATACTTATTTATATACAAATACAAATGATAAACTTGACATACAAATACTAGCAATACATTTGCATAGAATGACACATTTCATATTTATATATTTTAGACTCAAGTAAATACAATTAATCCATATATTTATTTGTATACAAATAATAAATTGTATTCACGACTGAACTATTCAAATACAAATAATAAATGTATTTAAAGTATATAGTATGATACAAATAAATATAAAATAGGACATCACCAACAAAAAATGAGAGAAAAGAAAAAGAAAATACAAAAAATGAAGAAAAAAAGGAGAAAAAATGAAACAAGAACGAAAACAAAAAAATAAAAATTCCGTAAAAAAAAAGAAATAAAAACACAAAACAAAATAGATGATTTTGTTTTTCTCATTTTTTCAATTTTTATTTTTTTTGTTTCTTTCTTTCTGCTTTTTTCTCTTCTATCTCTAGCTTCTAATTTTCTTTCTTTTCTTTTTTCTCGTTTCTCCTTTTGTAATTATTTTCAATATTTTTTTAATATATATTTTTTATATTTTTTTAAAATATGGCTATTCGAGCACAATACCTCATTTTGTGGGAATACACTAGGTTTGTTGTTGTTGTTGTTGTATGGCTATTTGAGCACAAGTCATGAATGATAACGTAAATACCACAGTCTTATCGTATTTGTATTCACACCATCATTTATATTTTCATATTCGTTGATATAATTATATTTGTATTTGTATTTAAAGTTTGCGTTTGTATTTGTATTATATAATTCACATTTGTATTTGTATTTTATAGTTCGCACTTGTATTTTGTATTTGTAAGTTGACCGCATATTGTATTTGTATTTATAATTTTATTTGTTTGTATTTAAATTTGTAGTTGACAACATTATTTATATTTTAAAACAATTAAAAAGGAATTATTATTTTTCTTTCTATGAACACGTGTGTATATATTTATTGATATAATTTGTATTTTATTAATGCAAATTGAATAATAAAAATATAAATGATAAGTTATACAAATACAAATATTACATTAGTATCAAATGATACATGTTTATATAACTTGAACCATACACATACAAAATGAAACTTGTTTGTATACAAATATAAATGAAAATTTTGAAATTCGAATACTAATGATATATTTGCATTGAATGACACATTGTAAATTTATATATTTTAGTCTCAAGCAAATACAATTAATCAATTTGCTTATTTGTATACAAATATAAATGATAAATTTTATATATTCACGACTAAACTATTCAACTATAAATAATAAATTTATTTAAAATATATAGTATGATACAAACAAATATAAAATATAAAATACAACAACAACAATAACAAAAAAAATGAGAGAAAGTATATAAAAATAAAAAAAGAAAAAGAAAAAATGAACCACAAAACGAAAAAGAATAGAAAAAAATATAAAAAAAAGACCGCAAAGCAAAAAGAAATTAAAAGAGATGAAAAGAATGAAAAAAAAGAGAAACATAATATAAAACAAAGAGATAAGATGAAAGGGAAAAAACTATAAAAGAAAAAAATGGAAAAAAAAAAGAAAGAGAAAATGAAAAAAATACGGAGAAAAATAGACAAAGAAAAAAAGTAAAAGGAGAAATAAAAGGTAGAGAAAGAGAAAAAATAAAGTGAGAGGCTATAAATTATATTTAATTGGAAAGATAGGGTAGGGGTGGTAATTAATTTAAACTTAGGCTAAATAGGATAATTAAAGTCTATGTTTGCTAAGCCACGTAGTTATCCCAAGTTTATATGCTTGAAAGACTGGAAATAATAAGATGTTCTTGATAAAATAAATGTTGAGGATAAAATGCCATGATGGTTCTCCGATTTTAGGGCACCTGAATAACTTTCAGGGGATCATGAACCAGTTATTCACTGTGGGCCTTAGGTTTGATAAATAAATTCAAGGATTGCTTCTACTTGGTTCCCTACCAGGCTCTTGAAAAATAGTTAGAACTTCATTGTCAAATTCTTCTCCCTCCATCTTTGTGAATTTTGTCAAGAGTAGGATTCTTAATAAAGAGATGAAATGAAAGTCTTAAGGTTTCTCTTTGTCCGATGTCTTGGTGACTGACACTAGGGGGACAAGCAGGAATCGTGGTTCTCAAAATAGAGAACTTTATAAAAGAAAATCTAAAGGCAAATTTAAAAGATATTGAGTTCTATCATTGTGGTTTAAAAGGGTGCACAAAGAATTTTTTTCAAAAGTTGAAGAAGAAAAACAGAGACAGGGAGAAAAAAGAAGAAGATGACAATGAAATTTACTTAGCCACCGTCACCACTGAAGATCTTTTTACTGTCCTTGATGCAAATTTAATAACTATTACTTGTGATGAGTCAAGCTGAGTAATGAATTCTGGTATCGCATCTTTCACGGTATCAAAAAGGGATTTTTTTCTCATCTTATACTCCATATGACTTTGAAACCTTGAGTATGGACAATGAGACTGTATCTAAGGTGATTGGTATCGGTACAATTTATTTAAAAACTAGTACTAGATCTAAACTAATTTTAAATAATGTAAAACATACACCAGATATTTATTTGCATTTGAAATTTATCGGCGTACTGGATGATGAGGGATATGTTAGCACCAATGGTGGTAGAATATGAAAAATCATTAAGGGTTCTTTAGTTATGGCTCGTGGTGACAATTGTCGTAGTCTATACTGGACTATGACTTCTGCTTGTGCTAATATGGTGTATGAAGTTGATATTGCTAGCTCTTCAACATAACGACATAAGAGGCTTAGCCACATTAGTGAGAAAGGACTTAATGTTCTAACCAGAAAGAAATTACTGTCAAATTTTTAAAGTGATAAATTGGAAAAATATGAGCACCGGTTGACTGGAAAACAATATAGAGTTTCTTTAAAGTTTATCCTCCTTCAAGAATGACAAAGTCGCTTGAATTTATGCATTCAAACTTATGTGTTCCAATGAAGACAAGGACTTTGGGTAGTGCACTTTACTTTGTTACTTTTATTGATGATTGCTCAAGAAAATTTTGGATCTATGTCTTGAAGACTAATGACCAGTGTTGAGTGTCTTTAAGCAGTTTCAGGTTTCTGTTAAAAGATAAACAGGAAAAAAGTTAAAGTGCATTCGTACAGATAATAATGGTGAATATTATGGATCGTTTGACGAATACTGCAAACAACAAGGTATCAGATACCAGAAAACTCTTTAGCTTAATAGATTGTCGGAGAGGAACTGCAAGCAACAAAGTATTAGATACCAGAAGACTCCTCCTAAGACTCCTTATCTTAATGGTTTGGCGGAGAGGATGAATAGAATCTTGATAGAAAGAGTCAAATATTTGCTTTCTGAAGAAAAGTTTCTGAACTCCTTTTGGGGTGAGGCTTTATTGACCGCTACACATATTATTAATCTATCTTCTGATATTGCTTTGGAAAGTGATATACCAAATAAATTTTGGTATGAAAAGGATGTTTTCAATGACCATTTGAGAGTATTTGGTTGAAAATCTTTTGTAGATGTGGCCAAAGAAGAGGTCAAAGTTAGATGTCAATACAAGGTAGTGCATCTTCATTGGTTATGGATTTGATGAGTTTGGTCACAGGCTATATGATCCAATTCAAAAGAATCTTATAAGAAGTCATGATATTTTTTCATGGAGAATCAAACTATTAAAGATATTAACAAAGCAAAAAGGCTAGAATCTTTCAGTTCTGATGGTGTGGTTAATCTTGATCAAGTTCCGTATACAAGTGTGCATGATGTTGTTAGGCTTGATAATCATGGAGATGCCTTGAACCATATTCCAAATCATCATGTTGATGTTGATAATGACAATGATGTTATTATTGATGATGCTCATATTCATAAAGTTGTAAATAAGTTAAATTCTCTACTTAAAAGGTCTACAAGACAACATATTCCTTCTTCTTGTTATTCTCCTAATCCTAACTGTTATGAGGAGGTCATAAAGATGAACATAGGGATTGGTGGATTGAAGCAATACAAGATGAGATGAAATCTCTGCATGAGAACCACACATGCGTTGGTGAAATTGTCTAAGGGAATGAGAGCTTTGAAGAAATAAGTTGGTGTTCAAAGTAAAATTTAAAGAACACAGCTTGAATTTCAGATACAAAGGCAGGTTGTTTGTTAAAGAATTTGATCAAAGAAAGGTTATTAACTTTAACGACATATTTTCTCCCATCTTCAAAATAACCTCTATTTGTACAATTTTTAGTTTGGCTGCTAGTCTTAATTTAGAAATTGAGCAAATAAATGTGAAAATGGTTTTTCTTCATAGTGACCTCAAAGAAGAGATACATATGAAACTACCTGAGGACTTCAAGGTAAAAGGTAAAGCCAATTATGTGTGCAAATTTAAGAAGAGTCTCTACAACTTGAATCAAGCTCCTAGATAGTGGTATAAGAAGTTTGAATCTATCATGAGGGAGCATGGATACAAGAAGACTTCTTTAGATCATTGTGTATTTGGATAATTTCAGATGATGATTTTATCATCCTCTTGCTATATGAGGATGATTTATTGATTGTGGATAAGAATGCTTCCAGGACTGGCGAGTTAAAGAAATAGTTATACAAGTCTTTTTCTATGAAAGACATAGGTCATGCTAAGAAAATTTTGGGCATGAGGATTACTCATCTCAAAGATGAAAAGAATTTTTAGTTATCACAAAAGAAGTACATTGAGCGTGTACCAAAGTGATTCAACATGAAGATTTCTAAGGTTGTTAACACACTCTTTGTTGGTGATATGAAGTTAAGAAAGAAAATGTATCCTACAATGAATGAGGAGAATAAGATCATCTCTAAAGTTTTATATTCCTCCATAATCTTAAGTTTAATGTATGCAATGGTGTGTACCAGATTTGATATTGTTGGTGTTGTCAATAGATTTCTTAAAAAATTAGGAAAGAGGCACTGGAAAGAAGTTAAATGAATATTGAGGTATCTAAGGAGGAACCTTAGGTGATTGTTTGTGTTTTGGAGGATCTGATCCAATCTTGAAGGTCTATACAGATGCTGATATGGCGGGAACCTTGATAACAGAAAATCTATTACTGAATTTTTGTTTACATTTTTAGGGAGAGTTATATCATGACAGTCAAAGTTGTAGAAGTATGTCACACTATCTACAACTGAAAATGAGTATATTGCGGCTACTGAAGCTGACAGGGAAATAATATGGCTTAAGTTGTTCCTTCAAGAACATGGATTATAGCAAATGGAGTACGTTGTCTATAGTGACAGTCAAAGTGCAACAGACTTAAGCAAAAACTCCATGTACCATACAAGAACAAAATACATTGATGAGAGATATCATTGAATTCATGAACAAGTGGAGAACAAAGTGTTCCACGTTAAGAAGATTCTCACGACTGAAAATCATACAGATATGTTGATAAAGGTGGTGACAAAAGACAAGGTCGAATTGTTCAAAGAACTTATCGGCATGAGCACTCTTTAAAAAAACTGGGATACCTCATTCAGATACATGGAACTGGAGGAAGAGATTTATGGGGTCCACCCCATAAATGCCATTGAAAAGTTAAATTCATGGCAGTCCATGATATTGGAAAAATGTTTTCCTCCCTATGGCTAGTTTTTTCAAATATTTGGCTAAGAGGAAATCGGCCAATAATCTCCCAAGTTGCAAATGTTGACATTACACCTTTTGCTTATGTCATCAATAACCTACGCAGGCTCTTTCTTTCTCTATAAAAGGAGAGCATTCAGCTCATTCATTGACATATCAAATAGAGAGAGAGAAAATAATATATATAGAGAGAAATGAGTTATTCCACAAACTGTGATAAAATAGTGTGTGAAGAAAAAATTAGAGTGAGTGATATTTCAGTAAGGTGAGAGTCAAAAGAGGGTTATTTCTTTAAAGTGTGTAGTAATTATTTTGAGTATTATACTTGTGAGTACACTGTGTAAAATTCTTTAATATAGCAATATCAGTTGTTCCTCGTGATCCATAATTTTTTCTTTATTTAAAAGGATTTCTGCATAAATACTTGGTGGCATTATTTTTTTCATTTTATTTTCATTTTTTTCTATAAATACTTTTATTGTTACTCCACATTTATCCAACAGAGATACATGTAACAAGTTATAATTATCAGATAATATGTAAACTAATATGTAATGATTAGAGAATTAGATTGTATACAAAAGAAATACTCTCTCCATCTCATATTACATGGCATATTTGTCTTTTGCACAACTCTTACAGAGAAATTATTAAGGGGTGTAAATTGACTAATATGACCCTATTAGATTTACATTAAATATTATCATTACCAATTAAAGTCAATTACTCTTTCATTAAATTATTAAGGGTAAAGTTGGAAAAAAAATATCCAATTATCTATTGATTCTTTCAATATGCCAACTATTTTGAGATAAAATTATTTAACAAACACAACAAGTAATATAAGGTGGGGAAAATGCTTACAAACAATATATTGTTAAGGTTTCGAGGGGCCTTGGGCTCTAGGTGACAAAAGAGTTTTAAAATGAAGTGTGGGTGACACATGTCTTAATAATTGAGTGGAGGTGACAATTACTTTATTAAGGATTAAGAAAGTAAGAAAACTTTGAAAATAACCCACAAGTTTTTTAATTTGCACTTTGATCCAATGTAAAACCTAATATAACTAGAAATGGAGGGAAAAAAGGCACGTTTCTCTCTCTTCTCATTTATTCGAGTTTTCTCTCTCTTCGTGATTTTTGTTGTTCATTGTTGTTGTTGCTTTATTCATCATCTTCTTCTTCTTCATTATCATCATCTTGTTCTTCATTATCATGTCTTCTTGTTCATCATCATCATCTTCTTGTTGTTGAATATTGTTGTTACCACTACTATTGCTACTTGATCAAATTTTTTTAGGTCAAATTTTATTTGTATATTACTTGGGAATTACTTATAAGTTATTTTAGTAAGTAAAATTATAATTTTTAGTTGAATTTCTCATCTGGGTGTTCTGCTACTGCTGTTTTTTCAACAGTAGATAAAACATGTAACGTGAATCCAACAGATGAGTAACCTGTTGCAATATATTGACTAATCTGTTGCAACATATTGACTAATCTGTTGCAACATATGAGTAATCTGGTGCAACATATATGACTAATCTGTTACAACAAATTACTCATCTGTTGAATTTGTATTATAGTGTTGTAACATGAATCCAAAATATGGGTCATCTATTGTAATAGATTAGTTATATGTTGCAACAGATTACTCACTTGTTGCAATAAATGACTCATATATTGGATTCATATTACAGGTTCTATCCATTGTAGCAGTAGCAAATATACCAAATAAAAAATTCAACAAAAATCATAATTATACTTACAAAATCACCTATGAAGTAATGTCCAAGTGATATACGAATAAAATTTAACCTAAAAAAATTCTAAAATTTTCAACAAGGGCACAACGAATAAGTGAAACACATGAAAAATTTCATGAAACGGGTAAAGAAGACAAAAATAGTGTATCATACATCAAATGCAAAAGGATCGAGGGGACAAACGTTTGAGTTCTCCTAAAAATATTTAAGTTCCCTAGTATTTTAATTGCTTCCTAATGGATAACCCATCTATTATAACAGATTTTCTATCTGTTTGATAATTTTCAATAGATGAATCATCTGTTGCAACATGTCAGTTATCTGTTGATTCAAATTAAGCAATTATTAGTAATAACTAAATTGATTTAGCTAAAATTAAAGACAAGTCTTTAAGACAATGGGACAAACATTTGAGTTCTCCTAAAAATGTTTGAGTTCCCTAGTATTTTAATTATTTTCCAACAGATCACCTATTTGTTGCAATAAGTTAGCCATCTGTTGCAATAAATGCTTATAACAGGTTAGTCATTTGTTGATTCAAATTAAGAAATTATTAATAATAATTAAATTGATTTAACTAAAATTGAAGACAAGACCTTAGAAAAGGAGGAAAACATTTGAGTTCTCCTAAAAAATATTTGAGCTTTAGTATTTTAAATTGTTTTTCAACACATATTTTGTCTATTTAGTAATTTCCAACAGATGAGTCATATGTTGCAACAACTTAGTCATCTGTTGCAATAGATGTCTATATCTGTTTGATAATTTTCAATAGATGAATTAGTTATTGCAACAAGTGAGTCATTTGTTGCAACAGATGTCTATATCTGTTTGGTCATTTTCAACAGATGTTTTTATTTGTTTGGTCATTTCCAACAGATTACTCATCTGTTGTAACATGTTAGTCATCTATTGATTCACATTAAGTCATTATTAGTAATAACTAAATTGATTACTAAAATAAAATATGAATTAATAAGTTCAATTATAGTTTCAATTAATCTCATGGTAATTACACGATCAACTAAGTATGTTCGTCCTGAGTATAGTGATCAATTGACCAATTTTATTTGAAATAATTCAAACTAAGTCATCATTAGAAATAACTATATTGATTTAACTAAAACTAAAGATGAATTAGTAAGTTCAATTACGATTTTAATTAATTTCATAGTAATTACATGATCAATTAAGTGTTTCGTACTGAGTAGAATGATTAATTGACAAATTTTATGTGAAATAATTCAAATTAAAATATTATTAGAAATAAAAAGATTGATTTAACTAAAATTAAAGATGAATTAGTAAGTTCAATTACGATTTTAATTAATCTCAATAATTAAATGATCAATTAAGTGTTTCATCCTTAGTAGAATAATTAATTGACCAATTTTATTTTAAATTATTCAAATTAAGCCATTATTAGTAATAACTATGTTGATTTAACTAAAATTAAACATGAATTAATGAGTTCACTTATAATTTCAATTAATGTCATCGTAATTACATGATTAACTAAGTGTATTCGTCCCGAGTAGAGTGATCAATCGACCAATTTTATTTGAAATAATTCAAATTAAGATATTATTAGTAATAACTAAATTGATTTAACTAAAATTAAAGATAAACTTACAATTTCAATTAATCTCATAGTAATTAAATTATCAACTAAGTGTATTCGTCATGATTAGAGTGATCAATTGACCAATTTTATTTGAAATGAATCAAATTAAGCCATTATTCGTAATAACTAAATTGATAAAACTAAAATCAAAGATGAATTGATAAGTTCACTTACAATTTCAATTAATCTCATAGTAATTACATGATCAACTATGTGTATTCGTCTCGAGGAGAGTGATCAATCGACCAATTTTATTTCAAATTAAGTCATTATTAGTAATAAATAAATTGATTTTGACTAAATTAGAGATAAATTGATAAGTCCACTTACAATTTCAATTAATGTATTCGTCCTTAATAGAATGATCAATTGATAAATTTTATTTAAAATGATTCAAATTAAGCAATTATTAGTAATAACTCAATTGATTTAACTAAAATTAAAGACAAGAACTTAGACAAGGGGACAAACATTTGAGTTCTCTTAAAAACATCTGAGCTTTACTATTTTATATTATTTTCCAACATATATCCTATATGTTTGATAATTTTCAACAGATGAGTCATCTGTTGCAACAACTTAGTCATCTATTGCAACAGATGTCTATATTTGTTTGATAATTTTCAATAGATGAGTCATTTATTGCAACAGGTTAGTCATCTGTTGCAACATATGTCTATATTTGTTTAGTCATTTCCAACAGATGTATTTATCTGTTTGGTCATTTCCAATAAATGTCTTTATCTGTTTAGTCATTTTCAACAGATTACTCATCTTTTGCAACATGTTAGTCATCTATTGATTCATATTAAGCCAGTATATTAGTAATAACTAAATTTATTTAACTAGAATCAAACATGAATTAATAAGTTTAATTACAGTTTCAATTAATCTCATGGTAATTACACTATCAACTAAGTGTGTTCGTCCTAAGTAGAGTGATCAATTGACCAATTTTATTTGAAATAATTAAAATCAAGCAATTATTAGTAATAATTAAATTAATTTAACTAAAATTAAAGATGAATTGATAATTTTAATTATGATTTCAATTAATCTCATTGTTAGTAATTACATGATCATCTAAGTGTATTCGTCTTGAGTAAAGTGTTAATTGACCAATTTTATTTGAAATGATTCAAATTAAGATATTATTAGTAATAACTACATTGATATAACTAAAATTAAAGATGAATTGATAAGTTCAATTATGATTTCAATTATTCTCATATTAATTACACGATCATCTTAGTATGTTCGTTCTGAGTAGAGTGATCAATTGACTAATTTTATTTGAAATGATTCAAATTAAGCCATTATTAGTAATAGCCAAATTGATTTAATAATTATAATTTCAATTTCAATTAATCTCATAGTAATTACATGATCATTTAAGTGTATAATCTATTGCAACAGATTTAATATGTTGCAACAGATGAGTCATTTGTTGAAAATTATCAAACAGATATACACATATGTTGCAATAAATTAGTCATTTGTTGTAAAAAAATATCTTTATCTGTTGGTCATTTACAACAGATGACCAATCTATTGCAACATATGACTTTATCTGTTTGTTATTTCGAACAGATTACTAATCTGTTGCAATAGGTGACTAATCTGTTGCAACAGATGTCTTTATCTGTTTGGTCATTTTCAACATATTACTCATCTTTTGCAATATCTTAGTCATCTATTGATTCATATTAAGCCATTATATTAGTAATAATTAAATTGATTTAACTAGTATTAATAAGTTCAATTATTGTTTCAATTAATCTCATGGTAATTACACGATCATCTAAGTGTGTTCGTCCTGAGTAGAGTGATCAATTGACCAATTTTATTTGAAATGATTCAAACCAAGCCATAACTAGAAATAACTATATGGATTTAACTAAAATTAAAGATGAATTAGTAAGTTCACTTACAATTTCAATTAATTTTCTAGTAATTACATGATCAACTAAGTGCTTCGTCTTAAGTAGAATGATCAATTGACCAATTTGATTTGAAATAATTAAAATTAAGTAATTATTAGTAATAACTAAATTGATTTAACTAAAATTAACGATGAATTGATAATTTAATTACGATTTTAATTAATCTCATAGTAATTACATGATCAGCTAAGTGTATTCGTCTTGAGTAAAGTGTTAATTGACCAATTTTATTTGAAATGATTCATATTAAGACATTATTAGTAATAACAACATTGGTTTAACTAAAATTAAAGATGAATTGATAAGTTCAGATAAGTTCAATTACGATTTCAATTAACATGTTGCAATAGATGAGTAATCTGTTGGAAAAGATCAAACAGTTAAAGACATTTGTTGAAAATAACCAAACATATATAGACATATGTTGCAACAGATGACTAATCTGTTGCAATAGCTAACTCATCTATTGAAAATTATCCAACAAATATAGACATATGTTGCAACAGATGACTAAATTGTTGCAACATATGACTCATCTATTAAAAATTATTAAATAGATAAGATATATGTGAACTCAGAACCAAAATGAGCCACAAAATTTAAAAAGTGACCAAAATAGGTCACCTATTTAAAAAGTTACCAAAATAGACTAGACGTAATAATTTATTATGTTTTTATTTTTTTCTTAACGATCAATTAACGAAGTTGACTTTTACAATTTCTTACGTTTTACATTTTTTTTTGTAAAATGTAAAAAATTCTTATATTTTATAAAAAAAATATAAAACGTAAGAATTTCTTACATTTTTCACAATGATCGAGGAAAAAAATGCAGTGAATTATCAAATCAATTAAAAAGATACTAAAAAATAAGTTGTTCAACATAACAAAAAGTTACGTTCTTAACTTTTTTATAGCAGTGGTCCTCCACCCACAATTTCTTTTTCCACAAATGTCCTACCACTTCTACTTTTTCCTCTTTTTACATATGATAATTATGAATTTTTTGATTAATTAAATTTATTTATATTTTACATGTAGTTCAAATAATTTTTTTTTTCTCTATGTAATAAATTTTTACGTTTTACATAAAAAATTTAAAAAATAGAAGTATCAATTACCTCATTAACTTAACAATTTTCTTATATTTATTCTATATCAAAAATCAATCACTTCTATCCTTAATTATCCGATTTCTCTCTAAAAAAATTATACTTTTGAGTTTTTCTCTACTCCAAAATAGTAAAATGTTGAATTATCGTCGATCAAACATGCTACTATATACAATAATTATATTTTTTTGGTGTGTTAAAAATATGAAATTAATTTTTTCGGATAGTGATTCATCGTAGTTTTTGATTAGTGTTTCAATTAGGATATTGAGGAGACTCACATGCACAAATACGTTTCATATTATAATTAATGGAGTAAAAAATCACAATTTAATTTCGGAACACTCCTAAATTAATATAAGAAAATATATATTAATTTAGGATTATTTTTTGATATAGAATAAATATAAGAAAATTGTTAAGTTAATGAGGTAATTGATACTTCTTTTTTAATTTTTTTTTATGTAAAACGTAAAAATTTATTAGAAAAAATAAATTATTTGAACTACATGTAAAATATAACTAAATTTAACTAATAAAAACATTCATAATTATCATATGTAAAAATAGGAAAAAGTAGAAGTGATGGGACATTTGTGGAAAAATGAATTGTGGATGGGGGACCACTGCTATAAAAAAGTTAAGAACGTAACTTTTTGTTATGTTGAACAACTCTTTTTTTAGTACCTTTTTAATTGATTTGACAATTCATTGTATTTTTTCCTCGGTTATCATGTAAAACGTAAGAATTTCTAACGTTTTAGATTATTTTTATAAAACCTGAGAAAAATGTAAAACGTAAGAAATTCTTACGTTTTTGTAAAAGTCAACTCCGTTAGTCGACCGTTAAGAAAAAAGTAGAAAACGTAATAAATTATTACGTTTAGCTTATTTTGGTAACTTTTTAAATAGGTGGCCTATTTTGGTCACTTTTTTAATTCCGTGGCTTAATTTGATTCTGAGTTTGATATATGTTGAAAAGCAATTTAAAATACTAAAGCTCAAATATTTTTAGGAGAACTCAATCATTTGTCCCCTTGTCTAAGGTCTTGTATTAAAGACCTGTCTTCAATTTTAATTAAATTAATTTAGTTATTATTAATAATTGCTTAATTTGAATAAATAAATGACTAACCTGTTATAAACATCTGTTGCAATAGATGACTAACTTGTTGCAATAAATAGATAATATGTTGGAAAATAATTAAAATACTAGGGAACTCAAATATTTTTAGGAGAACACAAATGTTTGTCCCATTGTCGTAGAGACGTCTTTAATTTTAGCTAAATCACTTTAGTTATTACTAATAATTGCTTAATTTGAATCAACAGATGACTAGCATGTTGTATCAGATGATTCATCTGTTGGAAATTATCAAACAGCTAGAAAATCTGTTGTAAGAGATGGGTCAACTATTAGAAAGCAATTAAAATATTAGGGAACTTAAACCTTTTTAGGAGAACTCAAATCTTTGTCCCCTTGATCCTTTTGCATTTGATGTATGGTATATTATTTTTGTCTTCTTTACCTGTTTCATAAAAAATTTCAAGTGTTTTACTTATTCGTTGTGCCCCTGTTGAATTTTTTTAAAAAAAAATTAGGTCAAATTTCGTTCGTATACCACTTGGACATTACTTCATAGCTTATTTTGTAAGTAGAATTATAATTTTTGTTGAATTTCTTATTTGGTGTATCTGCTACTGCTACAATAGATAGAACCTGCAACATGAATCCAACATATGAGTCATCTATTTCAACAAGTGAGTAATTTGTTGCATATATGACTAATCTGTTGCAACAAATGACCCACATGTTGGATTCATATTACAACACTATAAAATGAATCCAACAGATGAGTAATCTGTTGCAATAGATTAGTTATATATATTGCAACAGATTACTCATTTGTTGCAATAAATTAGTCATATATGTTGCAATAGATTAGTCATATATGTTGCAACAGATTACTCATTTGTTGCAACAAATTAGTCATATACGTTGCAACAGATTAGTCATATATATTGCAATATATTACTAATCTGTGCAACAGATTAGTCATATATGTTGCAACAGATTACTAATCTGCACAACATATTAGTCATATATGTTGCAACAGATTACTAATTTGTGCAACAGATTACTAATTTGTGCAACAGATTAGTCATATATGTTGCAACAAATACTCATCTGTTGTATTCACGTTACATGTTTTATCCGTTATTAAAAAACAACAGTAGCAGATACATCCAGATGAGAAATTCAACTAAAAAATAACAAATATTAAAAAAATAACAAAAAACATAAAAAAAATAACAAACACCAACAAATCAAGTTCCTCATTTTTGTCATAACTTAAAAGCCCTAATTTTTTACTTGTGAAAATTGAAAAGAAACGATGAAGAGCTAGAAGTTGTTGTCGTCAGAGAATGTTGTCACGTCGACTGACGGTTGAAAGTAAAAAAAGAATGGGCAAGAACTCAAAATTATTTGTTGCCAGTGGTTGAAGTTTCACAAGATTGAAGGGAGAAATTTGAAAAGTTGTTGGTTGGGAGAAGTTAGAGAGAGAAACTATCGAGAGAAAGAGAGAAGAGAGATAGATTGATTTGCAGAGGGAGGGAAGTTTTGTGGGTGTGGGTTAATTTGTATTTTTGAAAAGATTAAAAAGTTTAAAAAATATTAATCAAGTCCATAATTAACCTAATCAAGTTTTTTAATTATGTTTGACCCTTTAAATTGGTCAATGTCATCAATCCTTCATTCAAGACTTAAAAGACTTCTTTCCTTCAATTTTCTCAGGTTTCGAATAGTGGTCAAAATTAAAATTACATAATTAAAATCTTGACTACTAATTACCAAACAAATAAATTAAATTATTGTACCAAAAATAAGTTAATCATGTGTTAGTTATAAATATCATAGTCATTCTCCAAAAGTTGCAAAAATATACACCTTTTGCTCTTGGTAAAGTTTTTCAAACCCTGAAATTAACATCAAATTCACGGGAAAAGAAGAAGAAAATATTAAAATGAAGAAAATGAAGATAGGACACAATTGTCTGCCAAAGTAGTCAAATATGATGTATTTATCTCTATAATCTATAATCTATAATCTATATCTATAATCTATCTATAATCTATAATATATTAAAAATATGAAGGGTCTTAGAAATGTCATTTAAACGTTTTTTCCATCATTAAAATTCTTGCGGATTAGGTGCGGTAACTTTACTAGGAAATAAATAGTTATTGGGTAATAAGTATTTATTTTTATATAATGTATTTTGTGAATATTATCGATTGAAATATTTTTCATTTTTATCTTCTTGACTTAAGATGTTTTATTAATTCATATTCTAAATTAGATATTATCGTAATTAAATTATTTAGTGTTCTAGGATCCTCGTTAGTACTATGTAATCTTTTATATTCTTGGTATAAACTATATAGTTGGGTTTCTATTTCTTTTAATGATTTATTCTTTTCGTAAGATGTATCCATTAATTTATGTAATTGTTAAATGCTTTGTAGTAATATTCATTAACTGTTTTTCTTCGTTCTTGTATTTTTTATTTTCATATATTTTATTAATATATTCAATTTTACTGATATTCATATTTTGGGGGGTGATTAAATGGTAGTTGATTAAATGCTTTGCTATAATATTCTTTAGTTTTTTCTCTTAGTTTTTGTAAGTCCTCTATATTATTTTTAAGATATTCTAAATATGCTATATCTTTTGTTTTAAAATATTTAATTAAATTCGTTTTTATAAGGTTTTCTGTTAATCTTATTTCTTCCATTTCTTGTTCCCAGTATTTTAGATATTCGTAGTTTATCATTTTATTCTTCTAAAGTAAATGTATAATAATCTATTCTACTTGTACTATATTTAATATCTTGTTTGAGGTTATTAATACTACTAACTATTTTTTCTTGTTCTCTTCTTAATGAATTTTTTAAACTATCTAAACTTTTATCTTTGCTTTTTTCTAAATTTTTCAAGGTTTCGTCTATCCATTTTAATTTTTCTATTAGATTTTCCATTATTTCTCTAATTTGTTTTCTATAATTAATTTCTTTATGTAGGTCTTCTTGGTTTTCTCTAATTTTCTTAATATATTCTGACATTTTTAGTCTGTATAATATCCATCTGAATCTAAATAGTATTGATGTTCATAATATATGCGTAAGTTTTCTATACTGTTTAATAATTCTTCCTCTTCATAATCTTGTAATTTTTCCCATATTATTTTCTTTATGTCTATGATTTCTATATCTCTAAGTATATATAAAACAAATATTTTAATATTATCTGTCATTTAAGTTTGATTAAATGCTTTTTCATAATATTTATCAGTTGTTTGTTTTAGTCTAAGTAGTTCTTGCATATTTTCATTAAGGAATTCTATATGTTTTATATCTTTAGTTTCCATGTATTTGTCTAAATTTACTTTCATCTGTTTTTCTACTAACTGTATGTTTCTCATATCTTTTTTCCAAAATTCTAGATATATGTAATTTATCATGGTTGGTGTGTACGTAAGTATTTGTAAGAGTAGTTAGGTAGGTACGGTATGTAATTTATTCTAGTCATATAATATTTACCAAATGCTTTTTCTAATATGATTTTTCTTATTTCTACTACTTCTATATCCTTAAGTGTATACAAAATAAGTATTTTAAATTTATCTACCATTTCGTCAGATAAATAATTATTCATTTTTCATAAAATTGCTATTTTCAAAATATTCTCTTCAATCGTACACATAACAAAATATGATCATATTAGATTACTATATACTAGATCATTCTTAAATAACATGTTCGTCGGTCACTATTAGCATGGTAATCCAGATACTTTGTCATTCTTACATTTAATGAGATAGGCAGATTCTAGATTAAAATTTTATGAATTTAATTTTTAAAGATTCTAGTATTGAACCTATTGTATTTGTAAAACTATGAGTTAGAATTTACTTTTGGAGCAAATTTAATAAATTTTTATACATAAATTTATCTCTGCATTAAAAATACTAGATTCAGATAAATTTAATATCTCTGTGATGCATCCACCACTAACAATAGAAATCATTTTTGCTTGTCATGACAGAGAGTTTTAATAAAAAAATAGGCACAATTGATTTTTGCAAAAGTTGTGATTATTACGTAACTCGCCCCAATCCATGCCCCACATAACAAAAAAATTCAACTATGACATGAGCCAGTAATCTTTTGGATCCACTAATTTTAGCTCAGAATTTGTAATGGGAATGGCATATATGAGTCATATTTTTAAATACAGTCACATAAATGAGTTAAACTTTTAACGAACGACATGAATGGATCATTTTTAATAAGGGATTGAATGACATATTTAAGCCTTTTCCCTGTAATAATTTTGAATTTCTTTGAAATGTGAGAATTTGAAGAGTTGGATGTATCTATATTATACTTATGATCTAATAACGTGACATAAATCTTTGGCCCATTGTATTTTCTTACTGTTCAGTGTTGTAATTATTTTTGATGAAAACTATTTTCCTCTTTAGTTGTTGGCAGTACTCAAGTCTTTTACTTAGTGACCATTACTCTTCCGCTCACGTCTCCAGCGGTGACTTAACATTTTAAATAATCAAATATCAGTTATATCTTGTAAGCAAGTTTTAGTAGGCGTTTGTCCATGAAAATTAAAAAAAATTCAAGTTGGAGTTGTGTTTGACCATGAAAATAGATTGAAGTTCTTTTTTATTTTTTGTGAGAGAAGTTGAAATTGTTCTCATGTATTATGATTCTTTTGCTACAAATTTTATGATTGAGTAGTGGCAACCTTTTGTTTATACTCTTGGCTTGGAGTTCTTTTTGCGACTCAACTAATTCTACCTTGATAGATGATATAAGTGTAGTTCAGATTATAGTGCATTTGTTAGGTGAAACTATACTTTGAGAAAATACTGATCTTAATGAATTGCTTTTCTTTTGTTATCCTAAATTATTATTTATAGTTTGTACGAGCTGATTATTTAGTTCCATAGAATTTAAATTTTGAATTTGTGTCAAGATTGTATATGTGTCAACACAAGTCCTGTAGGATGCTAGAACGTACATCCAATTCACAAATTCTATTTCGAAAATTTACTCATATCCACCATCCTTTCCGTCCTTCTATATTTTGCTGTTTAATTTTGTAATCACAATTTCTAATGTGATATAACTTATTAATATTCGAATTCAATAAGACGGGTTACATGCACAACACACATACCCAAAGGCTATATTTAAAATGTTATGCAAAACCGTTTTAAAAAAAACACACATTTTTACTTTAAACTTAAAAGAGCTTTGAATGAAAAGTATCCTAAAAAGGAGATAACATTGCTATTTGAAGTCTCTAAACAACAACGTATTATCCATAACAAGTTCCTTCCAATTTATGCAACTATAGAGAAAGCATTCGCCTCTTTTCTCTTAACATCCTTGTTGCTTCACTATGTTATGGCTAGTTCAGCCATGACCAAAACCAACAATACTATTGATAAATTGGCTCTCTTTTCTCTGAAATTCCAAATCGTTTCGGATCCCTTTCATTTCTTGGATGAAAGTTGGTCTCTCGATACGTCCGTCTACCATTGGATTAGAGTCACTGTGGCTCTCTCCACCTGAGAGTCTTCTCTTTTTGAAGCTTCCCATGAGGATAAAATATGAATCCACGGATTTTCTCTTTGTTGTTTAAAACGTATTCTTCGGACAGGCCATCGGATAAAAGGGTGTCCTTGAATCTTTCCAAGTGATCTTGGAAACCTCTCATTTCTTGTTTCTCTAGACTTGGGAAGCAACAAGTTCCATGGAAATTTGCCTTAAGAAATGGCACACTGGCGTCGACTTAAGTTTCTTGATTTAAGTTTCAACAGCTTCAGAGGGGAGGTTTCTTCTTGGTTTGGGTTTTTACACCAACTTCAATTTCGAAATCTTAGGAACAATAGTTTCATGGGTTCACTCCTCTCTTCATTTTCTAATATTTCAAAGCTTAAAACTTTGGATTTGGCATTCAATTCCTTAGATGGTCAAATCTCGAAGGAGATTGGGAGTGTTGAATGTTGAAAGTGGGAAATATCCCACACCGGTTGGGAAAGAAATTGGGGGGTGTTCCTACCTATAAAAGAAATCCAAATGTTTTAGTTTTAAACACACATCTCACAATTGCCTTCTCATCTTCTTAAGGCATTTTGAGTATTCTCTCTCTTTTGTAATATGTCACTTGTATCTTTGGAGTGAAATTTTTTACCGAACCTCGTAAATTCAGTGTTCTTTTTATTTCTTCTCTTTTACTATTTTTAGCGACTTTTATTTTGGGGTAGTAGTTGTGCAATAACTGCACTCTACCCAGTTCGCTTTCGTAACAATTGGTATCAGAGCCAGGTTTCTGTCTAAGTATGCTCTGTGGTTGCAGCATAGCCCAATCTTCCACATCAGAAAGAATATTTTCTTGGGTCTGTATTGTCAAGATTTTTTTTTAGTATGCTCTTTGGTTGCAATGTAGTCTGATCTTCCACGCCAGAAAAGAATTATCTTGATTTGTGTGAAGCCAACTATTAAGTAGTATTTATAGAATAAAATGGGAGAGGGAAATCAAGAAGTATCCAGCACATGACAAAAGGGTCCACATCTGGTGTCAATAACACGTCATTGGTATCTTTGCGTATGCCAAGAATTCAGACAAATGCAAAATTTACAGTTGAAATTTTTGACGGAACATAACACTTTGGGATGTGGAGATGCGAGGTCGAAGATGTCTATTTTCAAAAAGGATTAGATCTTTCCCTGGAAGAAGAGAAACCAGAAAATATTGGAGATTCAGATTGGAAATACATCAACCGTGTTGCTTGTGGTACTATTCCGTCCTTCCTTGGAAGAGAACAGAAGTATCCATTCACAAAGGAAACTTCTGCAAGTAAATTGTGGAGGGCATTGGAGGATAAATTTTTGAAGAAAAATATTCAGAATAAACTTTTTCTGAAGAAAAAAATATTTCACTTCACCTATGTTCATGGTACCACAATAAATGATCATATCACCTAGTTCAATAAATTAGTTACAGATTTGCAAAATATGGATGTAAATTTTATTGATGGTGATCTAGCATTGATGTTGTTGGGGTCACTTCTCGATGAGTACGAGCACCTTGAAACTACTCTACTTCATGGGAGGGATGAAATTTCTCTGAATGAAGTTTGTTCAGCTTTGTACAACTATGAACAAAGAAAGAAAGAGAAACAGAAGAGCAGAGAAAGAGAAACATTAGTAACGAGAGACCGTTCTCAAGATCAAACGAGAACAAAGAAGGAAAGATCCAAGTCGAAGTCCAGACCTAGCAAAGATGAATGCGCCTTTTATCAAGAAAAAAGGCACTGGAAGAAGGACTATCCAAAGTCGAAGAATAAGGCCAAACCTAACAAAGGGAAGACTGTAATTGATTCAAATGTAGTTGATTATGATGACTCAGATTTTTCACTGGTTATAGCAGAGTCATCAAAACTATCAGATGTATGGCTGATGGACTCGGCTTGTAGCTATCATATGTGTCCCAATCGGGTCTGGTTCGTTGATTTTGAAGAAGGAGAAATTGGAGTTATCCACACGGAAAACAACAGTCCTCTTACCGCCTATGGCATTGGTTCAATACATTTTAGAAACCATGATGGAATGATCATAACACTAACAGATGTTCAATATGTACCGAATTTAAAGAAGAATCTCATTTTTGTGGGAACCCTTGATTCAAAAGAGCTCAAAGTTATTACAGGAAATGGATTGATGAAGATATACTCAGGTTCACTTGTGGTAATGAAGGCTATTCGGAAGAACAATAATTTGTACCATTATCATGGCAGTACAATTATTGGGACAACAACAGTAACATCCAGTGTTGACAAAGAGGCAGAAGCAACCAGGCTATGGCATATGTATTTGTCACACGCTGGAGGCAAATTCTTAAAAATTCTATCAGATCAAGGATTGTTAAAGGGCGTTAAATCTGGAAAATTTGAATTTTGTGAACATTGTGTGAAGGGAAAGCAAACAAGGGTTAAATTTGGTACAACTATCCATAATAATGAAGGCATTTTGGATTATGTACATTCTGATGTTTGGGGTACTTCCAAAACACCTTCATTAGGTGGGAAACACTATTTTGTAACCTTTGTTAATGACTTTTCCCAAAGAGTATGGGTGTATACCATGAAAAAAAAAGATGAAGTGTTGGAATTTTTTGTCAAATGGAAGACGATGATAGAAAATCAAACAGGCAGAAAGATCAAGAGTCTTCGCACAGATAATGTAGGCGAATACAAGAATGATCTTTTTAACAAGGTCTGTGGAGACAATGACATCATCAGACACTTCACTGTCAGACATACACCACAATAAAATGGAGTGGCAGAATGCATGAACCAAACTTTGCTGGAGAAGGTACGGTGTATGTTGTCCAATGCTGGCTTGGGCAAAGAATTCTGGGATGAGACAATAACATATGCATGCCATATTATTAATCATCTACCATCTACTGCAATTGGTGGGACGACACCATTTGAAAAATGGTATGGAAAACCTGCTATGGATTATGATTCTTTACATGTATTGGCTTAACTGCCTACTATCATGTGAAAGAGTCAAAATTGGATCCAAGATCTAAGAAGGCTATCTTTATGGGAATTACTTCTGGAGTCAAATGATATCGCCTATGGTGTCCTGAGACAAGAAAAATAGTATTCAAAAGAGATGTTACTTTTGATGAATCCGCGATGATGAAAAAGGATGCAGATGAAGATACAAAAGTAACTGATAGTGCTTCAAAGCAGGTGGAGTTTGAGGGAAAATTTATTTTTCCTCCATAAAAGGCAGATGAATAAGCAAATGATAATTTGGAAGCAGAGCCAGTTGAGACGCAGGTTCCAACTCAAGAACCTGAACAACAACTTGAGTCAATAGCAACCCAAAAACCCAAAAGAACAATAAAGAAGCCTATGCGTCTCATAGAGACGATGGCATGTGTAACCTCAATCATAATTGATGATATTCCTACCACTTATAAAAAAGCTATCCAGAGTTGTGAAGAAAATAAGTGGAAGGTTGCAATGGATGAGGAAATGAAGTCCTTTCATCAGAACAATACATGGAATCTGGACAACCTCCCGGAGGGCAAGAAAGCTATTGGGTGCAAGTGGGTATATGCAAAGAAAGAAGGACTTCCTGACCAAAATGATGTTCGCTACAAAGCAAGATTGGTGGCCAAGGGATATGCTCAGAAGGAAGGAATTGATTACAATGAAGTGTTTTCTCCAGTTGTAAAACATTCTTCCATTAGAATTATGTTGGCTTTGGTAGCGCAGTTGGATTTGGAACTAGTTCAGATGGATGTAAAAATAACATTTTTACATGGTGATTTGGAAGAGAAAATCTACATGACTCAGCCTGAAGGATTCAAAGTTGCAGGGAAAGAAAATATGGTGTGCAAACTTGAAAAATCTTTGTACAGATTGAAACAGTCTCCTAGATAATGGTACAAAAGATTTGACAAGTTTATGTTGCGACAGAAGTACGTGAGAAGCAAATACGATCATTGTGTGTATTTACGCAAGCTTAAGGATGGTTCCTTTATATATATTCTCCTTTACATTGATGATATGTTGATAACTTCCAAGAATTTGGCAGAAATTGAGAAGCTGAAGGCTCAACTAAGTAAGGAGTTTGAGATGAAGGATTTGGGAGATGCGAAGAAGATTCTTGGCATGGAGATAATAAGGGATAGACATTCAAAGAAACTTTGTTTATCTCAGAAAGAATACTTGAAAAGGGTGTTATATCGATTTGGTATGGATGAAAAAACAAAACTAGTTAGCACTCTATTGGCTCCCCATTTTAAGCTTAGTGCTGATATGTCGCCAAAGAATGAAGTTGAAAGAGAATATATGTCAAAGGTACCATATGCAAGTGCTGTTGGTAGCTTGATGTATGCAATGGTTTGAACAAGACCTGACATTTCACATGTTGTTGGGATTGTGAGCAGATATATGCATAATCCAGGAAGAGAACATTGGCAAGCTGTAAAATGGATTTTGCGGTATATTCGTAATACGTGGATGTTGGGTTAGTATTTGAGCAGAAAGAAAATTTGTGTGTGGTTGGATATTGTGACTCTGATTATGCAGGTTATCTGGACAAACGAAGGTCAACTACTGGTTATGTGTTGACTTTTGCAAAAGCACCAGTTAGTTGGAAGTCTACTTTACAGTCAACAGTTGCTTTGTCTACAACTGAGGCAGAGTACATGACTATTACAAAAGCTGTGAAGGATGCAATTTAGCTTTAAGTATTGCTTAAGAAACTTGGTATCAGACAAGAAACTATTACAATATTTTGTGATAGTCAAAGTGCTATTCAATTAGAGAAAAACCAAGTCTATCTTGCAAGAACGAAGCACATTGATGTTCGGTATCACTTCATACGAGAAATAATAGAAAAAGATGGAGTCACAGTGTAGAAAATCAAGACTACAGAGAATCCTACTGATATACTAACTAAAGTAGTGACTGCAATCAAGTTTGGACATTGTTTGGAATTGATCAACATTGTTGAACATTGAAGTTCAAAAGTTGAAGACACAATTGAAATTTGTCATGAAAGAGAATTGAAGATGTGGGATATCCCAAGGTGGAGTTTTGTTGAAAGTGAAAAATATCCCACATCGGTTGGGAAAGAAAATGGGGGGGGGGGAGGAGGTCTTCCTCCCTATAAAAGAAACCAAATGTTTTAGTTTTAAACATACCTCTCACAATTGCCTTCTTATCTTCTTAAGGCATTTTGAATATTCTCTCTCTTTTATAATATTTCACTTGTATCTTTGGAGTGGAATAAAATTTGGTCAGTTGTGTCCGAGGATGTAGGTAAAATATTTTTACCGAACCTCGTAAATTTAGTGTTCTTTTTATTTTTCCTCTTTTGCTATTTTTAGCAGCTTTTATTTTGGGTAGTAGTTGTGCAATAATTGTACTCTACCCAGTCTGCTTCCGCAACATTGAAAACCTGAGATATTTAAATTTGTATGCAATAGTCGTATGCCTAGGCTCCATTCCTGCGTCACTCATGAATGCCTCAAGTTTAGAGACTTTGGATTTATCTGGAAATTTACTTCGAGGAAATATTTCAGAAGTGATAGATTTTGTAACCCGAATTCTGTTGATCCGGCCCTGAAAATTTTGTGGTGCGATCCATGTTTGTGATTTTTTTTAATGTTTTTGGGCCTAGGATTTATTTGTACGCACGTATTATATAAGTGCGTTTAGTGGGCTATTTCGGGCAGTTTTTATATACACGAAATTAATACTATCTTCTCCACCTTGTATTCCTCTCCTTCATAGTGAATTTCCTCTGCCTCTCTGCCCGTGGTTTTTCCCGTCAAGGGTTTTCACATAAATTCTGTGTGATCTTGTTGTTTTCTTTTGTTTGTGGTTTGCTTATTCCTGCTCATTCATAACAAGACGGAATTGACAATCTTCACAATCTGAACTTCTTTTCCATAAAAGATAATTGTCTTACTGGTTCTATACCATTCACAATTTCAATATTTCTAAAATCGAAGTCATTGCATTTACAAGTAACAGCTTAACAGGAGATCTTCCCAATGGTTTATGCAGTGGCCTCACAATACTCAAAGAGCTTTATCTATCTTTTAACAAGCTTCATGGTCGTATGCCTACAAGCTTGTCAAATTGTTTACAACTTCAAATATTGTCTTTATCAGATAATGAGTTTGATGGACCAATACATAGTGCAATTGGAAGGTTGAGTAACTTGCAGGAATTGTATCTCGGATATAACCATTTCAGAGGTATGTTCCGTCTGCATTAATTATCTTTTGACTGTTAGTAGTATTGAATCCAATTCCTTCTATAAATAATTTATTGCACATGAATTGCAGGGATAATTCCATTAGAACTGGGAAATCTTGGTAATTTGATAGAGTTAGACATGTGGTATAATCAAATTACCGGCTTGGTCCAGATATCAGTATTCAATCTCTCCTCATGGCATATCTTTCACTAGGGAAAAACAATCTCAAGGGATTCTTACCACTGGGAATTGGCAACTTAACCAAGATACAATTTTTATATCTTAGCGAAAATAGGTTTACTGGTAGATATTCCAAGAGACAGAAAAAAAAATACAACTTATTGAACTAACTAGTTTAACTTACTAGTATTCACTCATTCTTTTTTATGTGTTTCCAGGTGAAATACATAAAGAGATAAGAAATCTCGTTAAATTAGAGGAACTTCTTCTTGAGATAAATAGTTTTAATGGTTCATTTTCAACAGAGATCTTCAACATATCAGACCTGAAAGTAATTGCTCTTACAAACAATAATCTATCAGGAACCTTTCCACCAAACATGTGTTCTATCTTACCCAACATTGAAAAACTTTTTCTGAATAACTTAACCAATCTTGGGACTATTCCTCACTCTATCTCCAATTGTTCAAAACTTACTCATCTAGAACTTTCTGAAAACAAACTCACGGGCTTGATTCCCAACTCACTATTTGACTCATCTACAGTACCTAAACATTGAGGAAAACAATTTAACAAGTGACTCATCATTAAGCTTCCCGACTTCCTTAACCAATTGAACAAATTTAACATTTCTTGATATATCTTTCAAGCCTCTAAACAACATGCTTCCAGTATCTGTAGGGAATCTTTCCACGACTCTTATAAAGTTTTACGCCGGGAGTTGCAAAATAAAAGGGTGAATTTCAAATGAAGTTGGAAACTTAAGCAACTTAATAGACTTCGACCTTTCTGAAAACAACTTGGTTGGATGGATTCCCACATCAATTGGCTACTTGAGAAACCTGCAGGGCTTGTTCTTGAGTAATAACAAACTTACAGGATCTATCAGAGATGATATATGTAAATTGCAGCACTTGGATGTCATAGACTTGACTCAAAATCAACTTTCAGGTTCTCTTTCTAATTGTTTAGGAAACATTACTTTCCTTGGAGAGATACATCTGAGTTCTAATATAGAACCAAGCTTAGAGAACCTTAAAGATCTAGTGGTTCTTGACTTATCGTCAAACAACATGGTAGGTTCTTTACCTCCAGAAATTGGAAATTTAAAGGTTGTGACACTGATGGATTTGTAAATGAATCAGTTCTCAAATAAAATTCCTAGATAAATTAGAGGATTGCAAAATATAGTGCACCTGGCATTGAAATTCCTAAACCTTCCTAAAAATAATATATCAGGAACCATTCCCAAGTCTTTGGAGAAACTTCAATACCTTAAGTATATCAATGTTTCTGACAACAGATTGTATGGTGAAATACCCTCGGGGGGGGTCCTTTCAAGAACTTCTAAAGTGAGTTTTTCATTTACAATGAAGCACTGTGTGGTTCTTCAAGATTTAGTGTCCCACCATGACTAACTTCATCACAGCACAGATCAAATAAGAAAAGATTGCTAGCTCTATTTCTTTTGCTAGGAATTGCACTTTTGCTTGTTCCTATCACTTTTATGTTTGTATAGGTAAGGTATAGAAGAGGTAAAAGAGCTCCTCAGAAAACTGATTCATTGTCTATCATAACAAGAGGAAGAATTTCATACTATGAATTGCTCCAAGCAACTGATGCACTTAGCGAGAGTAATTTGATTGGTTCTGGGTGTTTTGGATCTGTTTACAAAGGCGTTCTCAGAAGTGGAACTGCCATTGTAGTTAAAGTGTTCAATCTGCAAGTGGATGCATCGTTTAGGAGTTTTGATACAGAATGTGAAGTTTTGCAGCCTTCTCCATAGGAATCTCGTAAAAGTCATTACTAGTTGTTCCAACCTTGATTTTAAGGCTTTAGTGATCGAGTATATGCCTAACGGGAGTCTTGAGAAGTATTTGTATTCACACAACTACTTCTTAGACATCATCAAGAGACTAAGCATTATGATAGATGTGGCATGTGCGTTAGAATATCTCTATCATGGGTGCTCGCTTCCCGTGATTCACTGTGATCTGAAGCCTAGTAATGCCTTGCTCAATGAGGATATGGTTTCTCACCTAAGCGACTTTGGTATTTCAAAGTTACTTGGTGACGATGAGAGTGATTTATACACTAAAACCCTAGCAACATTGGGGTATATTGCACTGGATAAGTCTATTAGTTTTGCTGATTTTCTTTTCTCTTTTTCCCACCTAGAATGTATATTGCATCTCTATATTAATTTTTTGACTGTAGAGTATGGATTGGATGGATTGGTTTCAACAAAATGTGATGTCTATAGTTACAGGATCATGTTGCTTGAAACTTTTACCCATAGAAAACCAAATGAGTATGAGGGAGATCTTAGCTTGAAGCAATAGGTGAGTTATTCACTTCCAGAGGCAGTAATGGACGTCATAGATGCTAGCTTGGTAACACCAATGGGTAATCACTTACAGAAGAATCTAGATTATGTGGCATCAATCATGAAAGTTGCATTAGATTGTTGTGCTGAATCTCCAGCTAGAAGCACAAACATGCAAGATGTTGTAGGGATGCTACAGAAGACCAAGATTCAACTTCTTGAATGTTGAGCATGTTCTCGGAATCTCTTGTTCCAAATCACTTGTTTATTGCAAATGTTTGCTAAATTTTTGGATTCATGTGAAGATTGCTTCTTCTCTTTTTTCTTTCGCACTTGATTTTTGCTTGATTTTGTTTTCAGAAATGCTAGTTGGTTGCAATAAATCTTTACTATTTCCTCTTAATATTAATGTTGCAAAATGATGGAACATAATCAACAACAATTATAAGAGCAACTGTTTAGATATAGAGAATACAGAGTTCAAAATCCAACAAGTGACTAGTACTTTCAACGAACTCCAAATATAACATCTGGTTTTTACTTTTATCAGAAACAATGGAACTCCAAATGGAACCACTCAGCACTGTGATTCTGCAAGGATTTTGTCCAGCGATGGAAATGCCCATGATGAAGGAGAGTAAGGGAAGTTTCTTGCAGCTATTTTACCGGAGATGGAAATTCTGGAAATGTACAAGATAACGTCATGTAGCTAGTTTCATGACAAGTGTTTGCACGAGTACTAATTCAGTAAAGATGGTTTCCCATACATTTTGCTTCTCTAAGACAAGTTCTGTAACGACCCTACAAATTATTTTATAAATTTGTCTTGTTTTAACCCACCTCATAATTTTTAGAAATTATTTTATAGTAATAGGCCAAATTGATATTTTCTTAACTGTTGAAACCTATGTATATAAATAAAATTTAAGTGAAAAGGATTTATATATTTATTGAAATTGGAATCAGAAAATTGGAAGGAAGAAAGAAATAGAGGCACGATACCTGTAGTTTTCATGTTGCAGTTTTGAAAAGAGGAGCCACGACAGTGCAGGTAGGCTATTTGTATGAACAGATCCTTACTTTCTCATATACCTACTTTTATATTATATTTATGATATGATGTTTTGGTGAAATAAAAGAAAAAAAGAAAGGCCAAAGCCATTAACACGACAGTAGTAGCATGTAGTGGCAGTATTTTCTTTCCTTTAGAAATAGTTAATTCTAGTATGTTAACTTTTGTCCTTTTCTTTAATAATTATGTAATGATTACATAAATATTGCCTCACATCATTGTCATATGATGGGATGAGGCTATATTATGTTTCCAGGAAATTAAGAGTGGACCTAGCCACTATTTCGCTATATTTTCAGTGAATTAAGAGGCGCAGATCACTGTTTCTTAGTTACTTTCGAATTGAAGTTTTTCTTTCCTATGAAATCAGTTATCATTTTTGGATAAATTAGGTTAGTGATTTAGTTTTTTTTTTGAGTAAGAATTTATCAAATGGGTGTTGTTAGATTTGTACTCTTTGCCAGGAATATATATATATATGAACGGAGTTGCTTTGGATATATATATATATTTGGATAAAGTGCTTTGCTTGACTTTATTGTTGATTTGGGATCGGAGTTGCAC
Source organism: Capsicum pubescens (assembly GCA_030864215.1). NCBI lineage: Eukaryota > Viridiplantae > Streptophyta > Magnoliopsida > Solanales > Solanaceae > Capsicum > Capsicum pubescens. Next base: position 74,047,879 of record CM061538.1, on the reverse strand, counting down.
GCCTGCACATCATGCATTGCATTTCATATGGGATCGGAGTGCACGCCTGCATAATATTATATTTATCTGGGATCATAGTGCACGCCTACACAATATATTTATTGGGATCGGAGTGCATGTCTACACAATATATATATTGGGATCGGAGTGCACGCCTGCACAGTATATTGATTGGGATCGGAGTGTACTCTTGCACAATATATTAATTGGAATCCGAGTACATGCCTGCACAGTACATAGACCTTGTGAGTCCCCCATGGGTCCTGATCTTGAAGCCATTGCTCGGTAGATGTGTACATAGCATATGCATTGTATTGCATTGATTCATTTGGTTCAGATTGATTAAAGTGTATTTGTTGATCTTGTACTTATTGTATATGTGTTATTTATTTCACAGGATTGAGAATTTCTTAGATTGTGTATGATATCCTTATGGCTGTTAAGCTTGACTATTTTCGATAGATTAGGATCGTTTTCCTGAGTGCGGGTTATATGTTTGTTTTTAGATGATTGACGTGGTGTCATTTGTCACCACTTTGAATTAAGGTCGGTCGATGATGCTTGCTGAGTACACTTGGTTCTATACTCACTCTTTTTTTTTGCACCCTACAAGCAGGTACAGATCCGCCGACCTACGGATATTGATTCATGTGGGTCCTTCTTTGTTAGTATCATTGGAGATTCGAGGTAGCTGCTTCTTGTTTTAGAGACTACTGAAATCTCCTTCATCTTTATCCTTATGCATTTTTCGCATTTTGAAAAACTCAAACCTTCTTTTGGTTCTATATTTAGTGGCTTGTATTAGTGACTTTCAGACTTGGGATTATCTATGATTTGGATTTTACTAGTCTATTAATCTACTTATGATATTATTCCAAATTAGTTATGTTCTTATTTTCTTCTGCTTCTATGAGTTTGAGATACTGTTCTTGGAATTGGGTATATGGCTTACCTATCACGGAGGGTGGGATAGGCGCCATCACAGTCCCAAATTTAGGTTGTGACAAAGGGTATCAGAGCCCAAAGTTCATTGGTCTCACAAATAAAAGCTGAGTCTAGTAGTGTCTCACGGATTGGTGCGGAGACGTCTGTTACTTATCTTTGAAAGGCTATAGGACTTTAGGAAACATTTATTTTATTATCTCTCTTATTGTGTAATATTGATCTTTTAACTTTAAATATTGAAATTCTTATCTTATTCTCTCACAGATAGTGAGGATTTGTACACCTCGGGATTGTGGTCAGAAGCCTTCACCAGCCCTCGAGCCGATTGCTTGAGAGGGGATACATGGATGGGGTAGGAAACGCGGTAGGGGCAAAGGTCGTGGTAGAGAGAGAGCTCAAAGAGCTGCTCAGGTTTTTGGTTGGGCAGAGTCTCTCGAGGTTGAATTCGAGGCAGGTTATGATGGTGTTCAAGTTCCAGCTGATGATGTGGTCCCAAGTCAGGCACCACCAGGGTTTGTTGTTGTATCGCTTTTTCAGAATATCTTGGATAAAATGTTGGGTGTTTTAGAGACTATAGTTTAGAGAAACAGATCACTTGGTACTCCGCAGGGTTCACATGTTGGGTGGGGGCACAGATCCTAAATCAACAACTTATTCCGATCTATTAGGGTCCAGTGGTTCAGCCAGCACCGAGTATAATGGTATGACTTTACCAGGGGTTGGAGCTACTAGTGGACTTTTGGCAGTTATGTCTGATGAGGAGCAGCAGCAGTTTGAGAGGTTTAGAAAGATAGACCCACCACAGTTTCTGGGTGATCTGCATGAGAATACCTACGAGTTTCTAGTCAGTTGCCATGAGAGACTTCAAATTGTGCGATGGGTTACTTATACTGCCTTACAGATGCGTGGTCCTTCCAAGCAGTAGTGGCGCTCTTATGTTGACACCAGGCCAGTAGGTTCTCTACCGATGACTTGGGCTATATTTGCACAGGACTTTCTTGATAGATTCATTCCTCGCAGCTTGAGAGAGGAGCGTAGGCATCAATTTGAGAATTTGACACAGGAGGGCATTTCTGTGGCTGAGTACGAGAGACTATTTTATGCCTTACCCCATTATGCTATAGTGATCTTGCCAGAAGAGGCCGAGATTATCAGAAGGTTTATGAGGGGTTTGATACTTAGGATCAGAGAGGCCATGTTTGTTATAGGACAATATAGGGCTTCTCTTCAGATGGTGGTTGAATCGATAAATGAGTTTGAGTTGATACATCATGAGGAGTATAAGGATCTGAGGGACAAGAGGTCCCGCACTTCAGGTCGATTTAGTAGTACCTCATTTGGAGGTAGGGTTTTCTCAGATGAGATTTTCACCCTCAGTATGGTAGGCCAGTTCAGGCAGCAATACAGACAGCAAAGAGTGGATATTTAGATCGGAGTTCTTATGGTTTGAGACAGGCTTCACAGGGTTCATCTCAGCAGTTTTCAGGCCGTGGTGGCCATACCAAATATTCAGGTCCTTCTCCAGAGTTGATGGTACCTGTCTTATTATGAGTATGGTAGTCTGGATTATCTTCAAAGAGATTGCCGAATATATAGGCAGAGGTCTCCACAACATAGTTATCAGGCCTCTATTAGAGCAACATGACCCCCGGTTAGGGGTAAAGGCAGTTATCAGGGAGGTAGAGATGAACTACTAGGTGGTAGAGGAGTGACTCAGGGGATAGATGATAGATCTTACTGTTATGACTTTCCAGGAAGGCCCGAGGCAGAGTCTTCCGATGCATTCATTACAGGTATCGTCTCTGTTTGTCATCGACCTGCTTCGATATTATTTGATCCCAGTTCTATTTTCTCCTATGTGTCTGCATACTTTGCTTCTATCTTTGATGTGATTTATGAGTCCATAGTTATGTCTATTCTTGTTTTTACCTCAGTAGGTGACTCCTTAGTAGTGGATCGAGTATACTGATCCTGTAATGTTTCTATTTTAGGGTGTGATACCTGGATAGATTTGATTATCTTGGATATGGTTGATTTTGACGTAATTTTAGGTATGGATTGGCTCTCTCCTTATCACCTATCTTAGACTGTCATGCCAATATAGTTAATTTAGCTATACCTGATCGCCCGAGATTAGAGTGGAGTGGTTTTCAAAGTTCGTATCCTAAGAAGGTGATTTCATTCATTCAGGATCAACGGTTAGTTGAGAAGGTTTGTCTATCATATTTGGCTTATATTCGTGATACTGGTACCGAGGCACCTTCTTTAGAGTCAGTGAAAGTGGTTAGAGAGTTCATAGATGTATTTCCTACTGATCTTCCAGGTGTTCCTTCTGATAGAGATTGATTTCGGTGTTGATATAGAGCCGGATACTAAGCCCATTTCTATTCCACCTTATAGGATAGCGCTAGCTGAGCTGAAAGAATTGAAACATTATTTTCAGGACTTGTTAAGCAATGGGTTTATTCAATCAAGTGTATCACCTTGGGGTGCTCCGGTGTTATTTGTGAAGAATAAAGATAGGTCTATGAGAATGTGCATTGATTATCGGCTATTGAACAAAGTGACAATCAAGAATAAGTATCATCTACTGCGTATTGATGACTTGTTTGATCAGCTTCAGGGTGCATCATTGTTCTGAAAGGTTGAATTGAGGTCAGGATATCATTAGTTAAAGACTCAAGCTTCGGACATTCCTAAGACGACTTTTCTGACTAGATATGACCACTATGAGTTCTTAGTTATGTCATTTGGGTTGACTAATGCCCCATTAACATTTATAGAGTTTATGAACAGGGTGTTTCGGCCTTATTTTGATTCTTTTGTGATTATGTTCATTGATGACATTTTGGTGTATTCTAAGAGTAAGGCAGATCATGCAAAACATTTGAGGATTGTACTACAGAGATTGAGGGACAAGAAGTTATATGTCAAGTTTTCAAAGTATGAATTTTGGGTCAGTTCTGTGTCCTTCTTGGGACACCTAGTGTCTAAAAATGGTATTATGGACAATTCAGCCAAGGTTGAGGTAGTTAGGAATTGGTCACGACCTACTTCACCTTCAGATATTTGAAGTTTTATTGGGTTGGAAGGCTATTACAGGCGATTTATGCAAGGTTTCTCTCTATTGCAGCTTCTATGACTCGATTGACTCAGAAGAATGTGGCTTTTCAGTGGTCATATAAGTGCGAGGAGAGCTTTCAAAAGCTCAAGATTTTATTGACTTCAGCTCCTATCTTGACCCTACCTATTGAACGGGAGGACTTCACTGTGTTTTGTGATGCTTCTGGTATTGGTTTGGGTGGTATGTTAATGCAGAAAAATAAGGTGATAACGTATGCTTCGAGGCAGTTGAAGCCACATGAGAGGAATTATCCTAATCATGATTTAGAGTTACTAGTGGTTGTGTTCGTATTGAAGTTGTGGCGACACTATTTGTATGGAGTTTATTGTGAGGTATATACTGGTCATCGTAGCATTTAGTATATCTTTAAGCAGAAGGATTTGAATTTGAGGCAGCATAGATGGATGGAGTTGTTGAAAGATTATGATATGACTATCCTGTATCATCTAGGCAAGGCCAATGTAGTGGTAGAGCCCTTGAGTAGGAAGGCATTTAGTATAGGTAGCCTTGCATTATTGAGTGTGGAGGAGCGATCATTAGCTAGGGAGGTTCAACGATTGGCTAACGGTTTTGTGCGTTTTGATATTTCTGAGCCAGGTAGAGTTCTGGCATATGTGGAGATGAGGTCCTTATTGATAGAGAAGATTTGAGATCATCAGTTTGAGGATGAAAAGTTGTGTGTTATTAGAGATAAGGTAATGTGAGGTGAGGCTAAGGAGGTGATTTTGGACCAAGAGGATATTTTGAGGATTAAGTGGCGGATTTGTGTTCCTAGAGTGGGTGATTTAACTAGATCTATTACGGAGGAGGTCCACTGTTCGCACTATTACATTCATCCAGGTGCGGTGAAGATGCATTATGACCTTAAACCGCATTACTGGTGGTGTGGGATAAAGAGAGATATTACAGAGTTTGTGGCTAAGTGCTTGAATTGCCAGCAGGTGAAATATGAGCACAGGAGACCAGGTGGTTTACTTCAGAGGATGCCTATTCTCGAGTGAAAATGGGAGCATATTACTATAGGTTTTATAGTTGGGTTGCCTCAGACCTTGGGGAAGTTTGATTCTGTTTGGGTGAATGTGGACAGGTTGACCAAATCAACCCATTTTGTGCCTGTGAAAATGAGCTATAGTGTAGAGAAATTGGCTAAGATTTACATTCGTGAGATAGTTCGATTGCATGGCGTGCCTGTTTCCATCATTTCAGATAGAGGTACTCAGTTCACTTCAAACTTTTGGCATACTTTACAACGAGAGTTGGGTACTAAGTTGGATATGAGCACATCATTTCATCCCCAAACAGATTGCCAGTCATAGCGGACTATTCAGGTGTTGGAGGACATATTGCGGGCTTGTGTGCTGGATTTTGGGGGTCATTGGAATTAGTTTTTTCCCTTAGTGGAGTTTTCTTATCATATAGCTAGCACTCTAGTATTCATATGGCTCCATTCGAGGATTTGTATGGTAGAAAGTATAGGTCCCCAGTGGGATGGTTTGATTCTTTTGAGGTTAGACCTTGGGGTACTGATTTGTTGAGAGATTCGATAGACCGAGTGAGATTGATCTAGGATAGGCTCTTAGCGGCTCAGAGTAGACAGAAGAGTTATGCTGACAAGAGGGTCGATGACTTTGAGTTTATGCAGGGTGAGCGGGTTTTATTGAAGGTATCACCCATGAAGGGTGTAATGAGTTTTGGAAAGAAAGGAAAGCGCAACCTGAGGTTTATTGTCCCTTTCTAGATTCTTCAGCGTGTTGGTCCAGTTGCTTATGAGTTGGCTTTGCCACCGGGTCTTTCAGCCGTACATCCAGTTTTTTATGTTTCTATGTTGAAGAGATACCATCCAAATGATTCACATATGATTCAATGGAACTCGATAAGTTTGGATCAGAATTTTACATTTGAGGAAGAGCCTATAGCTATCTTGGATAGACAGGTTAGAAAGTTGAGGTCAAAGGACATAGCATCAGTGAAGGTGCAGTGGAGGCATCATCTTGTTGCAGAATCCACTTAGGAGGTTGAGTCTGACACACGTAGTAGATATCCGCATCTCTTTAATAGTCTAGGTACCTTCTTTCTCTTTACGTTCGAGGACAAATGTTTGTTTTAGTGGTGGATAATGCAATGACCCTACAAATTATTTTATAAATGTCTTGTTTTAACCCACCTTATAATTTTTAGATATTATTTTATAGTAATGGACCAAATTGATATTTTCTTAACTCTTGAGATGTATGTATAAGAATAAAATTTAAGTGAAAAGGTTTTATATATTTATTGTTATTGAAATCAGAAAATTGGAAGGAAGAAAGAAATAAGGGCACGATACCTGCAGTTTTCATGCAGTTTTGAAAAGTGGAGCCTCAACAATGCAGGTAGGCTATTTGTATAAACAGATCCTTACTTTCTCATATACCTACTTTTATATTTATCATATGATGTGTTGGTGAAATAAAAGAAAAAAGAAAGTTAGGCCAAAGTATAGGTGTCAAATGGATCGGTTAAAATCGGCCCGAACCGGCCGGGTTTGACCCGGCCCGGTAAGCCCAAGGGCTTTAGGGGTCCGGGTCCGGTTGGATTTTTGATTTGGGCCCGGTTAACCCAGCCCGGTTAACCCAACCCGGTTTGGGCCCGCCGGTTAACCGGCCCGGCCCGATTAAAATTTTTTTTTCTTTTTTTTTTGAAAATTCAGAATTTCACAAACTGAAATTAAAAACTTAGTTTTAATACATTATTAATTTTCTATCAAGTATTATTAATTTATTATATTAAGTAGCATATGTTTTATACTTTTATTTAAAGTAGTGTATATATTGAATGGTATATATATATGTGTGTGTATATATCTTCTAAATCTAAAGTAATATATATATTTAACATATACATGTGTATATGTTCTATAAATTAGTATATAACTATATATATATATATATATATATATATATATATATTGTAGTGTATGTTTTATTTAAAGTAGTGTATATATTGAATGGTACATATATATGTATATATATCTTCTATAGATGAGTATATTTAATGTATACGTTATGTATATGGTTTATAAATTAGTATATAACTATATATATATATATAAATATTGTAGTATATATATATATATGTATTGTAGTATATATTTTATTTAAACTACTACATATATATTGAATGGTGTGTATGTATCTTCTATAGACGTATATATTTAACGTATCCAAGTGTATATGTTTTACAAATTAGTATATAACTATACAAATATATTATAGTATATTTCATTTAAAGTATTACATATACATAGAATAGAGTGTATATATGTGAATAGATCTTCTATAGACGTGTATATTTAACGTATACATGTGTATATATTTTGTAAATTAGTATATAATTATACAAATATATATTGTAATGTATATATACTGTAGTATATCTCATTTAAAGTATTACATATACATAGAATAGAGTGTACATATGTGAACAGATCTTCTATAGATGTGTATATTTAACATATACATGTGTATATGTTTTATAAATTAGTATAGAACTATACAAATATATATTGTAATGTATATATATTGTAGTATATCTCATTTAAAATATTACATATACATAGAATAGAGTGTATATATGTGAACAGATCTTCTATATACGTGTATATTTAACGTATACATGTGTATATGTTTTATAAATTAGTATAGAACTATACAAATATATATTGTAATGTATATATACTGTAGTATATCTCATTTAAAGTATTACATATACATAGAATAGAGTGTATATATGTGAATAGATCTTCTATAGACGTGTATATTTAACGTATACATATGTATATGTTTTATAAATTAATATATAACTATACAAATATATATTGTAGTATATTTGATTTAAAGTATTACATATACATAGAATAGAGTGTATATATGTGAATAGATCTTCTATAGACGTGTATATTTAACGTATACATGAGTATATATTTTATAAATTAGTATACAACTATACAAATATATATTGTAATGTATATATATTGTAGTATATTTCATTTAAAGTATTACATATACATAGAATAGAGTGTATATATGTGAATGAATCTTCTATAGACGTGTATATTTAACGTATACATGTGTATATATTTTATAAATTAGTATATAACTATACAAGTATATATTGTAATGTATATATATTGTAGTATATCTCATTTAAAGTATTATATATACATAGAATAAAGTGTATATATGTGAATAGATCTTCTATAGACGTGTATATTTAACGTATACATGTGTATATGTTTTATAAATTAGTATATAACTATACAAATATATATTGTAATGTATAATTTTCTAGTATATTTCTTTTAAAGTATTACATATACATAGAATAGAGTGTATATATGTGAATAGATCTTCTATAGACGTGTATATTTAACGTATACATGTGTATATGTTTTATAAATTAGTATATAACTATACCAATATATATTTAATGTATATATATTATAGTATATTTCATTTAAAGTATTACATATACATAGATTAGAGTGTATATATGTGAATAGATCTTCTATAGACGTGTATATTTAACGTATACATGTGTATATATATATAATTATATATATATATTGTAGTATATTTTATTTAAACTTTAAAGTTTAAAGTAGTACATATATATTTGGATGGTGTGTATATATGTGTAATTGTGTATATGTGTATATATTTTTTAAATTCTAATGTAGTATATACTATATATATAGTGTACATATATGGTTTAACGTATTTATAATGTATATAGGTGGGTATATATAATGTATATTGAAAAAAAGTTTTTTTTTATATTTTTGACCGATTTTTTAATCGGATTTGACCGGGTTTAGGTGGGTTTGACCGGGTTGGGTTAAGTGGGCCGAGTTAGGGTGATTTTTGATTTTTTTACTGTTGGTCCGGCCCGGCCCGGCCTGGCCCACTTAGACCCCAACCCGGACCCGGCCCGGACCTCAACCCGGTTAAATAACACTGGCCGGTTCCGGGTTGGCCCAGCCCGGCCCACTTGACAGCCATAGGCCAAAGCCATTAACACGACAGTAGTAGCATGTAGTGGCAGTATATTTTTCCCTTTAGAATAGTTAATTCTAGTATGTTAACTTTTGTCTTTTTGTTTAATAAATTATGTAATGATTACATAAATATTGCCTCACATCATTGTCATATGATGGGATGAGGCTATATTATGTTTCCAGGAAATTAAGAGTGGCGCAAGCCACTATTTCACTATATTTTCAGTGAATTTAGCGACGCAGATCACTGTTTCTTAGTTACTTTCGAATTGAAGTTTTTCTTTCTTACGAAATCAGTTATCATTCTTGGATAAATTAGGTTATTGGTTTAGTTTTTTCTTTGTGTAAGAATTTATCAAATGTGTGTTGTTAGATTTGTACTCTTACGAGGAATATATATATGAACGGATACAGATCATTCGAAAGCTTTACGTAAGGGCAAGCATTAATTGACGCTTGATTTAGGTACTTTCACTACTAAAACAAAGAGGTGGTCGGTTTTCCTCAATTTCCAACTACAAAATCGATCAAAGTGCGTGGTCGATTTTTAAGTGGTAGCTTTTTAAAAACCGATCACGTGTGATCATTTTTTTTTAAAATATATATATATTTTTAAAAGTCATTATTATTTTATTAAAATAGAAAAAAATAATTTTAAAAATAAAAAAAATCAAAATATACCGACCACAAGTGGTCGTTTTTTTTTTAAAATTTATTAATTAATTTTAAATTAAAACCGACCACTTGTGGTCGGTTTTTCTGATTATTTTTTTTTAAAAATAAAAAGCAGCAAATGAAACAATACAACACAATAACAACAAATCAAATGTATTCCCACTCAACATACAAAATGTACTACAATACATACAAAATGTCCAACAAAAGTGTAAAAGTGTAACTACTACAACAATACATAAAAAAGTGTAAAAACTAGAACAAAATGTCCAAATCCAAACTAAAACACATACAAAAGTCAAAAAACTAAAACTCATCATCGTCGTCATCGTCATCGTCCTTGTCTTCCGCATACTCATCTGAGCTGATATCATCCAGTGGGCCTAGACCTTTTGCAGCCCGAACTGCATCACCAGGACATGGAGGAATAAACCCTGCAGACTGAATGAAAGAGCTGAACTGCTGCTGCAGTATCCTGACTTGTGCTACTGTTTCATCCTCCTTCTTCTGCGCCCTCTCTCTCTGCAGCAAGCTCTTCAGTGAGTTTAGAAACCGTATTTTATAGTGTTTCAACGATTTCTCTATCAACTGAAGAGTTATCTTATGTAGGGTCGGATGAAGACCTAATATTCTCGCCAAATTTTTTTCTGTGGTATCCATAGTAATGGCCCCTAACTGCAGGATCCACAGCTTTTTCCCATAACTCCTCCTCTACATGTTGGGGTAGTGGGTCACCCTGACTTTCAGGAAGCTGAGTACAACGATACTCACTAACGAGCTGCGTATATTTGCTCTATATTCAAAGTAAAGTTAAAATTAAAAGTAAAAAAATATTAAAGTACTTATACTTGAATAATATCAACTTTGAGAAAAAGATTCATAAATTAAAAATTTGATTCTTACATGGGCATCTTTTGCACGAGGTTCAACTCAGACATCTTCATCAGTCGGGTTCTTTTTCTTTTTCAGATGTGTCTCCTCGAATAGCTCATCGTGTGGTATCTTCCTACCCTTTTCTTTTTTCTGCATATGAAAAAATTATCAATCTTCAAATAATTAAAAATTTAAATAGAAATAAATAATTAAAACTGTAAAAGTTACATACAATTTTTTCCTCCACAACAATTACACTCTTGGCATCCGCAGTATGTAAAGACCCACCCTTGGATGATGCCCGGGCTTTCTTGCCTTTGTCCCCCAACAATTGGTATTCTTCGCTATTCCAATAGCGAATATATTGTTGCCATAAGGATTCACTTATCCAGTCAGGTCGTACCAAGTTGGTTCGGGCATAATCCAACAGACCGTTAAATTTGGATCTACATCTTCTGAAAAAGTTTCTCTATATAAGATATGCATCGTATCATCCCACCAGTAAACTTTCTACAACAAAAATAAAAATATAATATTCAATCTTTTGTTCTAACAATGTGTTAAGTAGTCGATAAGTTAAATCCTTACATGAAATTCTTGAAACATACTTTCCTTGTCAATTTTTGGAATCTTTTGCCAACTGATCTAGTAGCTGTTGAAGTTCCAACAAATGCATTTTCTCACAATTTTTCCAACTCCAGCATCCGGCCTAAACCTACAACACAAGATCAAACGGTAATTTCATAGAGCATAATAATATAGTAATGAAAAAATAAATAATATTTTTATATTTAGAAATTTTACCCTGTCCCATATGAAATAAGATAGTGCCTCCCATAATCATCACTGTCTCCGGACCGCGGAGTAAGGGATGGTGGATGAACTGGCGTAGGCGAATCTGAAGCACTGGATAGAGTACCGCGAAGATGAATATCCGACAACCCAATAGAGTTAGTAGAATCACTGTGCGAACCTGGGTGACTGCTACAGGAGGGTACTGACGATGGAAAATGTCTGGATGTGCCAGTGGTCGTCCGATAGTACTGTGATGGCGGTGGCATGGTGATAGGAGCAGAATGAGTCGGTGTAGACTCATGTAGTGGCCCCACATGCGTAGAAGTACGAGCCGAATGCTGAGATGACCTAGAATATAAGGGTCGTGTTGTTGCGTCAGCAAACCAACCCTCAGATATATGAATACATGTCGGTCGTCTATAAGGCGGAGGTTATTTTTTCTTTTTTCTTTTCATAGGATCAACTTTTTTCTTACCATTGTCACCTCTACCTGACATCTAAATTATGTAAAGTTAACAAGTAGTTAGTTCCTACAAAATGAATATGTAAGAAAACATTCCAAGTAACTAATTTCAAGTTACTAATTCACATTTCAAATCGCTCCAATAACACGAGATAGACAAGAATATTTCTATTACTATATAAATTATGGAAAAGTGAAAACAACAATCTTAAACAGTATATTACCTATCAATATTAAAAAAGAAAATAAAGTTAAATATATAGTACTAAGAATAAAGACATCAATACATAATAAATACAACCTACACAACTAATCCTCCTCTTCTAATGAGTCTCCACTAAACCATTCACCCTCTTCGAAAGTTTCCTCATCACCTACCTACTCAACCTCTTCTTCCGCAATATTAACTTCTTCAAATATATTTTTCAGGTGATTAAAACTATCCACTAAGTCAACGTCCACTAGCTGGTGACCAATCTGCATTTCATTTTGATACACAGTCTCCAGCATATTTTTAACTTTCACCCGTCCTATAGGCTTTGTTTTGATTACAGCCTACTAATCAGACATATCACTGCACAACGGATAAAGAGCATAATACACTTGTTTAGCATTTTACGCTAGAACAAATGGATCGTAAACAGGATACGACCTATTGTGATTCACTTCAATGATGTTATGCCACTTATATACTCTTGTGCCTCTTGTGCTTGGATCAAACCACTTAATCAAAAAAGGATAATTTTTTTTATTGGAAAACCAGCATACTCCAGTTCTAAGATCTCGTATATGATGTCAAAGTAATCAACATAATCATCACCCTTAACCCAAACACCACTATTGTTTGTTTTTCTTGTTCTGAAGTGTTGTTCGGTGCAAAATTTAAACTCATTTACTATGTAATAGGACATTGCATGAGCTTCAACTGGACCCAAAGAAAATCTCTCAAGAGTTGATCGTATGAGGCTACATTTGGTGACTGGTGTACCTAAAAATATTATACATATATATATTATATATATGTTAGTTGACGAATGTGTAAATATTTAAAATTTGTAGAAATATTAATACACTTACGAACCTCATATGTAAACTAGCAAATGAGAATACTCTTACTTGATAAATTGAGTTGACTTTGAAATTGATGTCTGATTTGACTTGAGACACGAAGTGCTTTGCTTGACTTTATTGTTGATTTGGGATCGGAGTTGCACACCTGCACATCATGCATTGCATTTTATATGGGATCGGAGTGCACGCCTGCACAATATTATATATATTTATATGGGGTCGTAGTGCACTCCTGCACAGTATATTTATTGAGGTCGGAGTGCACGCCTTCACAATATATATATATATATATATATATATATATATATTGGAATCTGAGTGCACGCCTGCACAGTAATTGATTGGTATCGGAGTGCACGCCTGCACAATATATTGCTTGGGATCGGAATGCATTCCTGCACAGTACATGGACCTTGTGAGTCCCCCATGGGTCCTGACCTTGAAGTCATTGCTCGGTAGGTGTGTATATAACATATGCATTGCATTGGATTGATTTATTTGGTTCAGATTGGTTAAAGTGTATTTGTTGATCTTGTACTTATTGTATATGTGTTATTTATTTCATTGGATTGAGAATTTCTTAGATTGTATATGATATCCTTATAGCTGTTAAACTTGACTATTCCGTTAGATTAGGATGGTTTTCCTGAGTACAGGCTGTATGTTTATTTTTAGATGATTGACGTGGTGTCACTCGTCACTACTTTGAATTAGGGTCGATCAACGATGCTTTCTGAGTACACGTGGTTTCCTACTCACTCTTACTTTTTCTGCACCCTACGTGCAGGTACAGATCCGATGACCTACGGATATTGATTCCCGTGGTTCCTTCTTTGTTAGTATCATTGGAGATTCGAGGTAGCTGCTATTAGTTTTAGAGACTACTGAAATCTCCTTCAGCCTTATCCTTATGCATTTTTCGTATTTTGAAAGACTCAAACTTTTCTTTTGATTTTGTATTTAGTGGCTTGTATTAGTGGCTTTCAGACCTAGAATTATCTATGATTTGGATTTTACCAGTCTATTAATCTACTTATGAGATTATTTAAAATTATTTATGTTCTTATTTTCTTCCGCTTCTATGAGTTTGAGATACTGTTCTTAGAATTGGGTATTTAGCTTACCTATCACGGAGGGCGGGATAGGTGTCATCCCGAATTTGGATGTGACAAGTTCACAGTTGGATCAACCAACAACAGGTATTGAGAGTTATAAAGACTTTACATTTAAAGACTTCATACCTGTGTAATGATCACAGAAGAAAAGAAGGGTAAATAAGGTTCCCCGGACTTCCTATTTCCTCAATACCTCGTAACTAGTTTATAAATCAGTTTTAAACACCTAAAGTTACTTTTGGGACATGATACTTATCAACTACATTTAATTAGGGACTAAATAAACTAGACATAGGGGACACATGTGATAGACTTGTAATGGGTGCTAAAGAGTGAAAAAGGGAAGACTCAACAATCTGAAATATACTATTTGGATAGAGAGAAATCCGGGAGCTCGAGTGTCTGAACAAAAGTGAAGAGATGCTGACATGATTGCTAGGAGTGTTGCATATATTTGTAATGTTCAAGCCGCTCCTAGAATCGGATACATAGTGAATTCATTTTTTTGTAATCATTCTTTAATGGCTTGGGAGTTAGCCTTATCGAGAGACTAGGAAGGTGGTATGGAACATGGATTGAAATTTTTCTATGTATCTGACAAAGCTAACGATGGATTTTAGCTTGCTTTTTAGTTCTCATCAGGATGATTGATAAAGTATGTTAATTATCTAAAAACAAAAGTAAAATCAAAATATATTATGTTTGCGGGGAAAAAAGGAAAAGGAAAATGGCTTCTAAGCTATGGTCAAAAAGATAACAAGCTTTCATCAATAAGATTAATTATAATATTCATTGAACACTGGTACTTTTTGTTGCACGCGATAGACTGCAACTTTTCTCTTTTTGATCAGAAGTTTCGAATTGTTCAATTTATTCTTTTTTATTTGTCTAGTTTACATTCTGCACCCACCTTTAAATAATAATAATTAAATATTTATTTTATCAAATTGATTTATTAATAATACTTTGAAAGTATAAATTCGACCACTAGTACTCCAATTAATTTTTAAAAAATGATTACTTAATGATAAGAGTAAATATAAAAAATTAATTAATATAAGACAATGGTAAAATATTGAATTGATTAATTACGTACCCTCTTGATCCTTTCCAGATTTACCTGCATTATGTTCTTCAGATTTTCGTTTCTTATTGATGTCTGCTTTCTCTTTGTTTTGTAATTCACACATATTAAATGTATAACGTGAATACAAAAAGACTTATCAATCAATAAATTTATTGAATTAATAGTTCATGCTAAAATAAAGTTAAATATTCTCTCCATGCTAATGAATTCAAAGTTGAAAAACAAATGAAATTATTTTTGACCAAGATATACTCATACAATGTTGTGGAGTAAACAACTCCGTATGACATAAAACAATCAAAATCTATGACCGAACAAAGGAAAAATCAATCGTACCAAAAAATTGAAGATAAAAAAAATAGTGAGATCAAACATTGCTAAGCCAAGAAGAACCGCATATCTGTTAGAGATATACCATAATTCAGAAGCAAGAGAAAAGGGAAAAGAAATCAAAAAAGAATTGCAAACATAAGCGAGCATCTCCTCATAAAGTTGTGACACTAGATCAAACCATGAAAACAAATTAAAAAATGAAAATACTAATTAATTGAGAAAATAAGATTTGAATAAAATTAAACTTACCATTACATAATCAAAGTCCTTCTTAGTAAGAGACTTAATGAGCAAAAATGAATTGAATAAAATGATGAAGGAAGTTGGTATTCTCTTTGTCGCATTTGTATCCCTCCTGTCGCTGAGTTATTCACTTAATACTTGGATTAAACGAAAAAGAAAAATAGCATTTACCTTACTGATTCAGATGCCTCATCTGGATCACCAAGATACTCTTGAAAATATATATTGGAATGATGACGCAAACGACAGTATCTCGAGTTTTATAGTCTACTCTTGGACGCTGAGTTGTTCTCTTGAAAATTATGTTTGTTCAATTTCTGCGTTTCAAATTTGCTACTTATCAATAAATATGAGGACTTTTAAATTTCAATAATACAGATGGTCATAGTGTTAATTCAACTAGTTTAGTGTACGTGCTTTGCTAGTGTGCTTCACGTCAATATAAAAGCTGCATATAAAAATATTGAAGTACATAATATTACAATTGAAGTTAAAATATATGTAATATTATATTCATTTGAAAAATTAAAATGTGTGTTCTTCTAATTTTAGTATACACACATCAATTAATTAGCATAATTACATACAAAAAAATAGATTATTGAATACCAATTAGTGCTTAAAATAAATGTAATATATGTTTAAATGATAAAAATGAGAGATACAAAATTGATACGATAAACAAAATTTATATATTTTTTGATATCCTATCCAGGTCAGCTTTCTCATACCTCAATAATTTTACGAAATATTTGCCACCTCCCACCCACCAGTAACAGAAAATTTTCTCTATTGAAATTTTAAGATCTCCTATCTTATTTACATAACCAAAATTTTAGAAAAAGGGCTATTTAAATTTAAATTCAAACCTAAGGGACTATTTTGTTCATTTTTTCCTCATCTTAAGACTCCGAGCTAAACGGGTTTGGATCGAATCTCATTGCTTCGAGGTAGGTTATGGCTTAACTTTCTTCAGAATGTGATGGGTAGTTAATATCTTATACAAAAGCATGCTATGGGTATGAGAATGAATCATGGAAATAGTGTCAATACTGTTATGTGCCCGTGTGTGGGAGCGGGGGGGGGGGAGGGGGTGGGGGTGGGGGTGGGGGTGGGGGGAGGGGCTTATGTGTTGTTATTGGTGGGTTGAGATGATAATTGCTATGTGTGGCCCGTGAGGTGGTCGTGTTTGATATTATTGGCTTTGTGTATACTTCTGGTGGTTGTTCTTTCTGGTAGAATTGCTTAAGTTGGGATTTATGTGATATCAGTGATGTATTACTTGCATATTTCGCTCTAATGGTGCATGACTTATATTGGATCATAGATGATTGACCTATTGATTGGATCTTTAGCTCGCGTATATGTATATTGGTTGAATTTAAGATTCTTATTCTGGTTTGGTTGTGAGCATTACATTCTTATATCATACATACATTCATGAGATAATGGTACCATTATGAAAATAATAATTTTTTACAGAAATGTGACACCTTAAAAAATCCTCTGCAGTAGTCCACGAGCTGGAGAGGGGATATGGATATTGAGTCTAGATTGGTTATTAAGATTGTATATGCATTGAGAATCCTCCATGGGTCCTACCTCAAGAGCAGTACTCGATAGGTGTATATGAAGGTTATGCATAACCTTGAACATATCACATCATTATCATCATCATTATCATTCTCATTGCATTTCATACGTTATGCCTTTTTCGTGTTTGACTTGATATCTATCTATTATGTATTTTTTTCATACTTGTATCTGGTGTATGTGATATATTTAGAACTATTAGTTAAGATGGTGTGGGCTACCGATTTGGATATTTTCTGATTATTGGTGACGTGCCCATAATTTATATTTATATACTCTATTTTCATCTTTGCTCAGCCGGCCTATGATACCTATTGAGTACAAGTAGACTATACTTACCTATACTATTCCTTTTTGGTGTAGATCCAGGTATGAGTGTGCAACGCGGTAGCTGAGGCACAGGCAATGACTGGCGTATTTTGAGGTAGTGGTCGCTCTATGTTTTTAGAGCCAACCTCCAATCTCATCATATTCTAGTTTTTGTTTTATTATGTATTTAGAGACAAAATTATGTTTTCTTTTAGACTTTCAGGTGTATTTTCAGACTTTGAGATGTACTTTTTTTGAACTTACACTGTGACATCAGATTTTGGGATGATTTATGGTATCATTGTTATTTAAACTTCCGCTATCTTTATGTATGTATGGCTTGACTTCATTCTAGGAGTTTCGCCTTAGGTTTTATGTTGTAATTTATCGGCTTACTTGTCAAGACTTAGCTGCGATAAGTGTCATCATGACACTTAATTTTTTGGATCATGACATAAGAGACAAAAGGGAACAATGCTTCAGTCTAAATAGGATTTAATGATTTTCACAAAAAAAAAATAGTAAGTATTCATGATCTGAGGTGATTTTCCAGATTTTCAGAAACGTATTTAAAGAACTAACATAATGGATAAAGATAAAAAAATAGATTTCTTAAAAAACTTATTTAAAGAACTTAGACATGTTAAGAATAATTTAAACTGAGAGAAACAATAGAAAAAGACAGTTCTACATTTCTCTTAAACGTTGAAAGAACTTGAGATTGGAAGAAGAATTTGAACATGATGCTCACCAATTCTCTTATGTTTCTTAGGAGCTGTGATTGAGAGGAAGAATAGCAATATTTGCTAATGGAAAACTTCTAAAAACTGATGGAGAAGTGAGGCTTTTTATCTTATAAATCGAAGGAAAATAGAGTAACTTGTTTTAATGCATATAACTGATGTAAAATAGAGAGATGTATCTTGCTGGAAAACTAATGTTCTATTGGGGAAAATAAAGTACGGAAACTGATAACTTAAAAGGGTTTTAGTTTCATGAAATAAAGTATAAAATCAAAAGACAAAATTATTCTTGAGACACCTCAATAAATAATGGGTCTGAGATGTTACACTGAACAAAGAAAAAATCAATTGTACCATAAATAGAAGGAAAGCAAAAAAGTGAGATCAAACATTGTTAAGCCAGGAAGAACCAAATAGCTATTAGAGATAGACCATAAATTGAAAGGGAAAAGAAACTAAAAAAAATTGTAAGCTTAAGCTAGCATCTCATCATAATGTTGTGACACTAGATCGAACCATAAAAATAAGCGCAAAAAATGAAAATATTGATTAAATGAGAAAATGAGATTTGAATAGAATCAGACTCATCATTATATAATCAGAGCCCTTCATAGTAAGAGATTTAATGAGAAAAAATGAATTGAATAAAATGAGGAAGCAAGTTGTAACGCCCCAAATCTGGTACCCGAAACGCTACACAGTGCTCATGACCTCGAAGGACCATAAGCTAACCTATGACTGATATTTGTACTTGAACACTACATAATATACTGTATAAATGCAAAAATAAAGGCAGTAAGGCCATAAGGTTCAAAACTATAACATAACTTATAAAACATAACATATGGATGGGGTATAAAATACCTAAAACAACTGAAATAAACTGTCTGAACATACTGTAGTCTGAAAATCCTCTAACTGACTATACTGTCTGAATAAGGAGTTGATGGGAAATGTCCTGAACTAACTCCAACTACTAAAATAAATTAATTAATAAGATAATAAAGTAATTGTCATGTACTCAAAGGATGAGGACTCACTGCTAACTCTGACTGCTAAGACTGGAATGCTACTGATGCTTTGGAGCTCGTGCTTTTGAACCTATGGTATAAAACACCATAGAGGAAATACGTCAATACGTTTGAATATACTGGTATGCATGTGAGGTAGGCTGAATGCAAAGGGTTCACATGCATGAACTATACTAACTGACTGGATAACATGAATGTGAGAATGCATGCATGAATACATAATAACTGTAACTGAGTTCATGATAACATGATTACTGAGCCTGAGTACTGATAACATGAGATACTGATAACTGTATAACTGAAATAACTAATATGGAGCGACTGTATCTGACAGTCTAGGTTTTGATGGAACTAGCTGAGTTCCGTGCTGTTCTGAGTTGACTATATCTGACAGTCCTGAATTTTGTAGAACTATCTGAGTTCTATTACTGAGATTAAATGACTGTATCTAACAGTCCTGATCTGTAACTGAAACTATGGGAAGTAGTTATCTAATCGAATGCCCGAAATAACGCAATATAGCTAAGTTGGGGTCCAATCTGTAACCCTAATTGGAAGGGTGTCAATACCGCGCCACTAGTAAGGATAATCTGTGAGTAACTATCATATAATAGGTAACTCTAGTGAGAATAGTGGGAACCCTCATATAAAAGGTTAAGACACCTTATCTACTCTCATATAACAGGCTATGATGTCTCAACCTATACTGGCTACGTAGTTCTGGAACGCAAGGATTGCTACTAAGAATCACATCCTCATATAACAGGTGGGTTCCCATCCTTGGGTTCACTCGGTGCTAATTTCTACTCCCATCTGAATAGACACTGAACATGATTAACTGAATTGAACTGGACTGAGTTAACTTAGTTCCGTTGACTGATGGAATACTACTGAGCTTACTGAGTTTTCCTGAGTCATGTGAATGACTGAATTCTATGGATCATGGCTTGACTGAGAGTATCTTGAAAACATGACACTGATTCTATGCACTCAGCTAAATTTTTGGGTACAAGTACCCCCAGGACTCGATGGGAAGAAACTGACAAAGCTTGACTATTTTTAATACATGACCAACATCAACAGTCCATAATATAATAAGTTAGAGATTTCATGAAGTACAAGTTCTAAAGAACCATAATGGCTACACATACTTCCATAATTCATTGACTAAGACATTTCATCAAACATTGGACATGCATAAACTTATACATAAATGGGAATTTCATATTATCATACTAGTATGACACTTTTCCTTCACATAGACATTTAATCGTACACATGGGGAGCATGCTTTGGTTATACAATCATCAAAACATCTAATAATCATGGATACATCAATAAACGTGTAAATTAAAGGATTTATCATGATTATTATGCAAATCACTACATCCTTGGGTGAATCATTGGAATATGTAATTTCAAACATGAATCAAAACCCAACAACATCATGAACATAAATTTTAATTCAATTTAAATCATGAACATTCATAAATACACAAATCTTGGATTTTGAAAAAAGATTCTCGAGCTTCATGGGTGAAAGAGACCCATGAATCAACACATTACATACCTGGGTTGTGAGTTTCTTAAAGTTCTTGGACTTGAAGAACTTGGAATCTCTTAGTTTCTGGAAGAATGATTTGGATCTTGCTCTTAGGGATTATCTTTGAGAGAAAACCCTAATTTGATGTTGTAGATGGATAATGAACTTATGATCCTTGATATGATATTATTAGGGGTTAAAACTGGTGAAAAAAGACCCAAATACCCTTTTAAAAATGACTTTAAGATAACTGAATGAAATATGCGATGGTCCGTCGGTCCTGACTGTCGCACTTAGGCAGAATGAGGGTTCACTGCCTCTCCTAGGATGGCTTGGGCGATGGTTCGTTGCTAGCTCGATGGTACGTAGACCTTAGGAATAATGTGGTCTCATTGTCTCCACTGCGATGGCTTGGGTGACGGTCCATTGCTAGCTCGACGGTCCGTCGGCTCTCACCGTCGCACCTGGGCAGTTTTGACTGCTTCCTATATTTTGGCCATAACTTTCTCTTTTGATGTCAGATTTTGACGGAATTGGTATCGTCGAAAAGCTAATTCAACTTCCCACATGACCAAAAAGTGAAAATCTTAAAAATTTCACGTATATAAAAGTGGATTCATCTTTTAAAGTAAGTTTGTAACATACTTGGGACGACTTTAATCTAGGTAGAAGTACAGGGTATTACAATATCTCCCCCTTGAGAACATTCATCCTCGAATGAGACTGAGTGAGAGGGGTGAAGATAAACTGACGTACATACTGAACATGAATAACTGAAATGTGTTCTCATGACTGACATGATTGATAACTGAATATATCATACCAAACATGCATATCTGATGCATGAGTAACTGATTTATGACTACATGACTGAATTACTGATAAGATGAGTTTCTCATCAAACTGAAAATGCATATCTGATGCATGAATACATGACTGAACTGACACATGAATGCATGACTGACTATGCAATGGTACTTAATACCAAGTTTATAATGGAATTCTAAACATGAAGTGTATACCAAGCTTGTCACTGAAATCTGAACATGTAACTGAAAAGTTTATGGAAAACTGTTACCTTGAGCTAGATCTGAGTTTGAGTAGAATATTTGAGGATACTTGGTATGCATGTCTGCTTCTGCTTCCCAAGTATCTCCCTCAACGAACTGATTTCTCCAAAGAACTTTGACTAGAGGGAATTATTTATTCCTCTGTCTATAAGTCTGGTAGTCAAGAATTTCGACTGGAATCTCTTCATAAGAGAGGCTGTTCTAAACATCTATGCTCTGAATAGGGACTACAACTGCTGGGTCACCTATGTACTTCTTTAGCAAAGAGACATGGAAAACTAGATGAACTGAGGCTAGATCTGAAGGCAATTCGAGCTCATAAGCTACCTTTCCTAAATGACTGAGAATTTTGAAGGGACCGACATATCGGGAACTGAGCTTTTCCTTCTTGCTGGACCTCTTCATTTCCTTCATGGGAGAGATCTTTAGATAGACATAATTACCAATATCAAAATCCTTTCTGCGCATATCTGCATAAGACTTCTGTCACCTCTGAGTAGCCCAGAGTCTTTCTCTAATCAACTAGACTTTCTCTAACGTATCGAATACTAAGTTAGGCCCTATGACTGAGGCCTCACTAACTTCGAACCAACCGATTGGAGATATGCACCTCCTACCATAGAGAACTTCGAATGAAGCCATCCAAATACTGGAATGATAGCTGTTGTTGTATGCAAAATTAATCAAAGGTAAGTGGTCATCCCAACTACCCTTGAAATCGATTGCACACGCCCTTAGCATATCTTCTAAAGTCTGAATGGTCCTTTCTTCTTGACCATATATTTAAGGATGAAAGGTTGTACTGAGATAAACTTGGGTACCAAGACCCTTTTAGAATGCTTTACAGAAATGAGAGGTGAACTGGGTACCTCTATCTGAGATAATAGATAATGGAACACCGTGCAATCTGACCAACTCTCTGATGTAGAGTTTGGCATAATCCTCGACTAAATAAGAGGTATGTACTGGAAGAAAATGAGCTGATTTGGTCATACTATCTACAATGACCCAAACTAAATCATGCTGGCGACGAGTACGAGGCAAATCCATCACAAAGTCCATGTTCACTTCTTCCCACTTCCAAGTAGGAATACTGGACTCCTGCATAGACCTACTAGGCTTTTGACGCTCTATCTTAAACTATAGACATATAGAGCATTTATCCACAAACTCTGCAACATCTCTCTTCATCCCACTCTACTAATAGATTTTTCACAAGTTGCGGTACATCTTTGTGGCCCCAGGATGAATAGAGTAACGCGTACCATGCGCTTCTTCAAGAATTCATTGCCTTAAGTCGTCTACACCTGGAACACACAAACGACCCTGCCAATGCAATACACCATCTCCCCCTTGGGAGAAAACCTATACTTTCTGATCCTTGACTGACTCTTTTATCTTAACTAGACTGGGATCTCTGTCTTGCTTTTCTTTCACCTCGAAAACTAGAGATGATTCTGAACTACTCTGAACCCATATGTCACCCTTCTCTGAATCGACTAAGCAAATTCCTAGTCTGATAAGCTGATGGATTTCCTAAGCTAACTTCTTCTTACTATCCTCAATATGAGCAACACTACCCATAGACAGTCTACTGAGAGCATCGGCCACAATGTTGGCCTAGCCCGGATGATAAAGAATACTCATGTCATAATCTTTCAAGAGCTCTAACCATCTTCTCTGATGAAGATTTAGATCTTTTTGAGAAAAGACATATTGAAGGCTCTTATGATCTGTGAACACATGTACATGAACTCCATATAGATAATGTCTCCAAATCTTTAAGGCAAAGACAATGACTGCTAACTCAAGATCATGAGTAGGATAATTCTTTTTATGGGGTTTAAGCTGTCTGGAGGCGTAGGATATGAACTTACTATGTTGCATGAGTACACAACCCAAACCTACTCTGGATGCATCACAATACACTACGAACCCATCTGGACCATCTAGAAGAGCCAAAACTAGAGCTGAGGTGAGTTAAGTCTTCAACTCTTGAAAACTCTTCTCATAAGAATCTGACCACTGAAACTTGACTTTCTTCTGAGTCAATCTGGACATAGGGGATGCAATAGAAGAAAATCCCTCAATAAATCGTCTGTAATAGCCAGACAAACCCAAGAAACTCCTGATACTTGATGGAAAGACAGGTCTGGGCTAGTTTCTTATCTTTTCGGTCTTTTGAGGATCAACTCTATTACCATCACCGAAATTGATATGACCAAGGAATGCTACTAACCTTAGCCAAAATTTGGACTTACTAAATTTGGTGAACAACTGATAATTTCTGAGAGTTTGTAATACTATTCTGAGATGGTCTACATGATAACGCTCACTGCAAGAATAAATAAGGATGTTATCTATGAAGACTATGATGAACATGTCCAAGTACTGATTGAACACACAGTTCATCAAGTCCATGAAAGCTGCTGGGGCATTGGTAAGAACAAAGGACATAACTAAGAATTCGAAGTGACCATACCGAGTACAGAAAGCTATTTTCAGAATGTCACATTCTCAGACTCTGAGCTGATGATAGCCTGATCTGAGGTCTATCTTAGAAAAATAGTTGGCACCCTAAAGTTGGTCGAATAAGTCATCGATTCTGGGAAGAAGATACTTGTTCTTGACCATGACTTTATTGAGCTGATGGTAATCAATGCACATTCTGAGGGAACCATCTTTCTTGCGCACGAATAAGACTGGTGCGCCCCACGGGGACACGCTGGTTCTGATGAATCCCTTATCTAGGAGATCCTTCAATTGCTCTTTCAATTCTCTGAGTTCTACTGGTGCCATTCTGTATGGCAGAATAGATATAGGCTGAGTATCCGGAAGAAGATCAATGACGAAGTCTATTTCCCTTTCGGGAGAAATTCCTGGAAGATCTCCAGAAAATACATATGAATATTCATTCACAACTGGAACTGATTTGACACTGGTAGTTTCAGAACTAGTGTCCTTAACTTGAACAAGATGATAGACACATCCTTTAGATATCATTTTCTTTGCCCGAAGGTAGGAAACAAACTGACCTATGAACACTGAAGTACTACCCCTCCACTCTAGGACATGTTTATTTAGAAACTAGAACTGGATTATTCTATTTCTGCAGTCGACTGTGGCATAGAAGGAATGAAGCCAATCCATGCCGAGAATAACATCAAAATCAGTCATCTCTAATTTGACTAAGTCTGCTGAAGTGACTTTCTGAAATATCATAACCGGGTAGTTCTTGTATACCCACCGGGCTATGATGGTTTTACCCACTGAGGTAGAGACTGAAAAGGGCTCTGCTAGAATTTTGGGACTGACTTCGAAATCAACTGCTATATAGGGAGTAACAAAAGACAAAAAAACTCCTGGATCTAGCAAAGCGTAAACATGAACATGAAAGATCTGTAATGTACTAGTAACCACATTAAGAGAATTTTTCTGATCTTGTCGGGACTAGAGAGCATAAATTTGATTTGGGCGTTGCCCACTAGCAGCGTTGGAGGTGGCACCCTGCTGGTTTGGGCGACCAGACTAAGCTGAGGAACATTTCTGCTGACATTGAGAACCTGGCTGAGGACAGTCTCTGACTTTGTGGCTTGGTTTTCCACATCCAAAACAAATACCACTGCCAGCTCTATAAATACCCTGATGGTGCTTGCCACAAGTCTAACAAAGAGAATAGGTGCGGGCACTGCTAACACTGCCCTGAGACTTAGAGCCTGGCGCTCTATCTTTGTTACAGTCTCTGAATCTAGGAGCTAGAGTACTAGCTGAAGAAAGAGATGGAACTACTGACTTAGGATGAAACTGAGAACGGTTTCCTCCTTTTGATTTGGATTGAGAAAAGTTGAAACTACCTACCCTTGCTCTCTTATTCTGCTTCTCCCTCATCTTAATCTTTTGCTCTTTTATCTGCTGAGCATGGGTCAGAAGCTTGGCTATGTTTATGTCACTATTCAACATCGCGGACCTGTACTCATTAACCACACTATCATTCACCCAGAGACAAACTTATTCACCTTAGCCCTGCTATCTACAACCACATGAGGAGCATATCTGGCTAATTGAGTAAACTTAAGAGAATACTCTTTCACCATCATATTGCCTTGCCTGAGGTTGATAAATTCTACCACTTTAGCTTCTCTCAGCTCTAGGGGAAAGAACCTATCTAAGAAGGCAGTAGCAAAATCCTCCAACTCAATAGGCCATGTATCTACAGCCCTCTCTGACTTCAACTATTTGTACCAAGTATGAGCAACATCCTCCAACTGATATGCAGCTATATCCACACTCTCA
Source organism: Capsicum pubescens (assembly GCA_030864215.1). Taxonomy (NCBI): domain Eukaryota; kingdom Viridiplantae; phylum Streptophyta; class Magnoliopsida; order Solanales; family Solanaceae; genus Capsicum; species Capsicum pubescens. The sequence continues at coordinate 74,021,538 of CM061538.1, read as the reverse complement.
CTAGAAGTAACCCCCATGATATTTGTAACCTTCTGAACTTGGTCAAGAAATTCCTGAGGGTCCTCATCTGACTTAGAACCGAAAAAGGATTGAGGATTTATTTGGGTGAAGTTCCAAATTCTGGCTGTAACTGAATTGGACAGAATGACAGCTGGTCATTCATTCTGAGCAGCAATAGACTAAGTGAGAGTAGTGAATGAAGCTCTGAACTCTACATGAGAGACATGTTCACCCAAAGGATCTTCGCGCTGAGGGGCAGGCTGATTCTCATTTTTTCTTTTAGGAGGAATATTTTGTAGAAGAAAGGGAGAAACGAATTAGACTGAGAGATTGACTTGAGCTTATGCTCACTGGAAAGACATGAATATTGAAAGAAGGGAAACTGTTACTAAAACATCTTATAGACTCTTGCACATAAATGTGGCGCGCAACACACTAATGTACAAGAATCTACTAGATGCGGCTTTCAGACTTGCTAGGACACTATTGAACCTTAGGCTCTGATACCAAGTTTGTAACGCTCCGAATTTGGTACGCAAAATATTACAGGTGCTCATGACCCCGAAGGACCACAAGCTAACCCATGACTGATATCTGTATCTGAACACTGCATAATATACTATATAAATATGAAAATAAAGGTTGTAAGGCCGTAAGGTTCAATACTGTAACATAACTGATAAAACATAACATATGTATGGGGTATGAAAAACCCAAAACAACTGAAATAAACTGTCTGAACATACTGTAGTCTGAAAAGCCTCTAACTGACTGTACTGTCTGAATAAGGAGTTGATAGGACATATCCCCAACTAACTCCAACTACTGAAATAAATTAATTAATGAGATAATAAAGTAATCGTCATGTCCTCGAAGGATGAGGACTCACTGCTAACTCTGATTGTTGATACTGGAATGCTACTGATGCTCTGAATCTCATATTTCTGCACCTATGGTATAAAATACCATAGCGCAAATGCATCAGTACATTTTAATATACTAGTATGCATGTGAGGTAGGTTGAATACAAAGGGTTCACATACACGAACTATACTAACTGAATGAATAACATGAACGTGAGAATGCATACATGAATACTTAATAACTGTAACTGAGTTCGTGATAACATGATTACTGAGCCTGAGTACTGATAACATAAGATACTGATAATTGTATAACTAAAATAACTAATATGGAGCGACTGTATTTGACAATCTAGGTTTTTATGGAACTAGCTGAGTTCCATGCTATTCTGAGTTGACTGTATCTGATAGTCCTGAATTCTGTAGAACTATCTGAGCTCTATTACTGAGACTGAATGACTGTATCTAATATTCCTAATCTATAATTGAAACTATAGGAAGTAGTCATCTAACCGATATGCCTCAAATAACAAAATATAGCTAAGTTGGGGTCTAATTTGTAACCCTAATTGGAAGGGTGTCAATACCACGCCACTGGTAAGGATAATCTGTGAGTAACTCTCATATAATAGGTAACTCTAGTAAGAACTATGAAAACCATTATATAACAGGTTAATCCACCTCATCTACCCTCATAACAGGCTATGAAGCCTCAATCTACGCTGGCTACGTAGTTCTAGAACACAAGGATTGCTTCTAAGAATCACACCCTCATATAATAGGTGGGTTCCCATACCTGGGTTCACTCGGTGCTAATTTCTACTCCCATCTGAATAAAAATTGAACATGATTAACTTAACTAAACTGGACTGAGTTAACTGAGTTTCGTTGGCTGACGAAATACTCTTGAGATTACTGAATTTTCTTGAGTCATGAGAATGACTGAATTCTATGGATCATGGCTTGGCTGAGAGTATCTTGAAAACATGACACTGATTCTAGTCACTCAGCTAAATTTTTGAGTACAAGTCAGGACTCGATGGGAAAAAACTAACAAAGCATGACTTTCTTGAATACATGACCAACATCAACAATCCATAATCTAATAAGTTGGAGATTTCATGAAGTACAAGTTCTAAAGAACCACAATGGCTACACATATATCCATAATTCATTGACTAAGACATTTCATCAAACATTGGACAAGCATAAACTTGTACATAAATGGGGATTTAATATTATCATACTAGTATGGCCTTTTTCCTTCACATTGGCATTTAATCTTACACATGGGGAGCATGCTTTGGTTATACAATCATCAAAACATCTAATAATCATGGATACATTAATCAACGTGTAAATTTAAGGATTTGTCATGATTATTATGCAAATCACTACATCCTAGGGTCAATCATTTGAATATGTAATTTCAAACATGAATCAAAACCCCACAACATCATGAACATGAATTTCAATTCAATTTAAATCATGAACATTCATAAATACTCAAATCTTGGATTTTGAAAAGATATTCTTGAGCTTCATGGGTGAAAGGGACCCATGAATCAACATATGACATACCTGGGTTGTGAGTTTCTTGAAGTTCTTGGACTTGAAGAACTTGGAATCTCTTAGTTTATTGAAGAATGATTTGGATCTTGTTCTTGTGGATAATCTTTGAAAGAAAATCCTAATTTAATGTTATAGATGGATAATGAACTTATGAGCCTTGATCTGATATTATTAGGGGTTAAAATGAGTGGAAAAAGACTCAAATACCCTTTTAAAAATGACTTTAAAAGAACTAAACGAAATATGCGACGGTTGGTGCGACGATCCATCGCTGGGTCAACGGTCCGTCGGTCCTGATCGTCGTACTTAGGTAGAATTAGGGTTTACTGCCTCTCCTACGATGGCTTGGGCGACGGTCTGTCGCTAGCTTGACGGTCCATCGGCTTGAGCCGTCGCCCTTAGGCAGAATGTGGTCTCACTGTCTCCGCTGCGAAGGCTTGGGCGACGGTCCGTAGCTAGCTCGACGGTCCGTCGTCTCTCACCGTCGCACCTGGGCAGTTTTGACTGCTTCTTGTATTTCGGCCATAACTTTCTCTTCCTATGCGGATTTTGACGAAATTGGTATCGTTGGAAAGCTAATTCAATTTTCTACATGACCAATAATTGAAAATCTTAAAAATTCCACATATATAAAAGTTGATTCATCTTTCAAAGTAAGTTTCTAACATACTTGGGACGATTTCAAGCTAGGTAGAAGTACGGAGTATTACACAAGTCAGTATCCTTTTCATCGCGTTTGTATTTCTCTTCTTGCTGCTGAGCTATTCACTTAATACTTGGATTACGAAAAAGGAAAGTAGTGTTTTCCTTACTAATTCGGATGCTTCCCCCGGGTCGCCAAGACAATCCTGAAAATTTGTATTGAAATGATGACGTGAATGAGATTATTTCGCATTTTATAATCTATTCTTGGAGTCTGAATTGTTCTCTTGAAAATCACGTTTGTTCAATTTTGATGATTAAAATTTGTTGCTTCAATAAATATGAGTAGAACTTTTAAATTTCAACAATATAGATAGTCAGAGTTTTAAATCAACTAGTTTAATGTATGTGCACTGCACGTGCGCTTCACGTCAATATAAAAACCTACATATAAAAATATTTAAGTACATAATATTACAATTGAAGTTAAATAATATGTAATATTATATTCGTTTAAATATCAAAATGTGTATTCTTCTAATTTTAGTATGTAATATTATGTGCTCGGGTCAGCTTTAGCACACCTCAATAATTTTACGGGATATTTACCACCTCCTAGCCACCGGTAACAAATAATAGAAAACTCCATTCGCCAAAACTTAAAAGAAATTTTCATCTCTATTGAGATTTTAAGTTTTGCTACCTTATTCATATAACCAAAATTTTAGAATAAGGACTATTTAAATTTAACTTAAAACTTAAGGGACTATATTGTTCATTTCCCCCCTCCTCTTTTAAGTCACTATTAGTAATTATTAGTTTGTAAGTAAAATTCACAAACATAAATGACTATTGAAAAAAAAAAGACTTTAGTGGACATTTTCCTAAACTAGTTCTCAACACGTGCATTGCATGTGTGTCCCATATAAATTCATACAATGAAAAAAAATTACAAGCTTAATTTAAAGAATAGTTAAGTTGCGAGCTGCAATCTCTTTCGTCGGTTAAAGTTAAGCAAAAATGTATAAGAGGTACAAAGGAATGCTAATAAACTCTTTTTCATGTAAAATATTAAGTAGACAAGGAGCTATAATTTGAACTATAAAAAGGAACAAATCGTATACATTTCTGAGAGGATACAACTCTATCTTCATAAACGACTCTGAGTACTACAATAGATAGCTTTGATCAAGAAATGATTAAAAGAAGTCTAAAGGTACAACATAAACTATAAGCATGTGATTACGCCTCAAAATGAGATTAATTAGGAAACAAACTTTGATTAAGTGACTTTGCAAAGAGTTTCTTTCGCATATATGATGCATTAATAATATTGTCCCAAGAAACTATACCCTTAAGAAAAATATTTTGAGAAAGCATTTAGTGATTAACTTTTTTCTAAACTTCAGTTTTATTTCAACCTAATCTTTTGAAGAATTATACTAAAAGAAGTGAACATGTTAATATATGATATAAAAAGTACTAAAAGGATGTCAATATTTGTAGCATAAACTAATTGGAACAAATATACCTACTATAGATATTGATGCGTGAAATAGACTCTTTTTGGTGAAGAAATCTGGCAGAAGAAAAACAAATTGAATAATGAAACAAACACACGTTCTTGTGCACTTTTATAGAGTGATTTAAGGAATGTGAAAAGATTGTCTAAAAATGATATTATGGGGGAGATGAAAAAAGTACAAATAGTTAATAATAATTAAGAAAATTTACATTGATATTAATTAGGAATATAAAAAGGTTTGTACGAGAAGTTACCATGGAGGATGAAATATAGGAGTATAACGATTGAAATAAATTCAACATCTATTAAAAGTGCTCTGTTAGTAAGGGAGCCATTTTAGAGGTAAAATAAATAAATACTAATTATGGTAGAAAATATTTTCAGGAAGCACTAAAGTACAATTATTGAAGTGTGAGGGGCTGAAGCATTTTATTATATTTTCAATTTAAAGATAAAATTATTTAAAGGAAGGTGTGATTTTACCTTCAAAGAAGACATGCATTAGATTGATTCCCTAGGTGTTCGTCCTCATTTGCATCCAGATTTAATGGATGTATTAACTTCAAATGAGGCTCAACCCATTGATTTATGTCGAGTCATGAAATATTTCTGTGAAATAGTAGCAAAATAATAGTAGCATAGTTTTGAATAACTATTTTTTTATATGAACGATTAGAGAAAACTCTTATGTGAAAGTTGAATGTAGATGATTATATTGTCTCTTACTCACCGAAACCTATAAGACCCCCAATGAAAGTTTAATTAGATACATGTAATTTATATGTTAATTTAATTTGATTAGTTTCAAACATGTAACCGTGTCTTACCTAATACCTCCTTATCGATGTTATTTCTTATGATATGTTCCTCTCTTCCGATCTGGCTGTTCTGTCATAACCAAGAATTTTTTCGTCATCACTGATATTTCTCTTAAAGTGCTATGTTAAGTTGACCATGTGAAAAACTATGTTGTGGTAGATACAACCCAAAGTTGAAGATTATATGTCCTTGTACTTTACTTATCGCCATTGCAAAATATAGACATATCGAAAATTAATTTCGGATAAGTTTAAAAGGATATCCTTCATTCTCAGGGGTCAATAGTTACATTCTTGAAATAAACACATGCTTGAGAGCTTGTTATTTTGACATGTATGACATTATTGTCAAATTCTTTAAAATCAACCTTGTACTATTGCACAAACAATTGGAAGGGTCCAAATTTTTAAGCAGCATGATGGGCGCAATTTTGATCGAAGGTTAATCTCTAGTGTTTCTTTCGCCCATTTATGTCCCAATCCTCAAAGATTTGTCTTCTTCCTCAACATTAATTGGTACTAACTCTCTTGATGTTTTTTTTTCGTAAATCTAAAGAAGACACAAAGTGTACTCATAATCTTAACTTACTCCGTACTCCACAGACTTGCTGAGATCATGAATTTAGATATGATTTTTGTTATGCGTAGATTATTCAAAAATTGAATATGTCGTTGGACTGTGTAGATAAAACATAAGGGTTTATATTTTGAGAAATGTACGAAGAAAACACAAAACAAATGCCTTTTTTTGCTGCAAATGTTGTTGGGATTTCAATTTAGAATCTAGTAGTTTAAAACGCAAGTATGATTTCAAAGATACTTTTTCAACTAATCTTTTTTTTTGTGTAACTTTCTGCCAAGTATAGAAATTGGTTCAGTGCACTCCTTGAGGCTGCAACCTATCAGTTATTTTGCTCCATCAAAAATTATAAAACACAAAAGTGGTACAAGGTATAAAATTCAAGATAAATTTATCGGTTAAATACAAAAATTACATACGCACATTTGACATACAAGATAGTATCACATTTAAGTATGTTTTAATATGTGACCCATTTTTAGTGACTTAAAACCTTTCAACGGAATTAGTTTATGTTTTAATATGTTACCTATTTTTAGTGGCTTAAAACCTTTCGACGGAATTAGTTTTGATTTCTTTCAATAGGCCTTGTTTTAATGACCATCGAGAACTCCGTAGTGGTTTTCAGTCTCGCCACATATGACGTCGTATCAAGACTTTGATTTTTTTATTCCTTTGAAGCAAATAATAATAGTGGCCAACGGCTTGTTAACTAATGTAAGGATCCAATTTGAAATTTATCATTTTTCAGCAAGTGTTTAATGTGGTAGGTGATATAGTTGTCCAGTTTTTTTGTGTTAGGATGTGGTTCAATTGTTCTCCCTCTGCTTCACTTTGTATTTTTAATTCAAATTCATTATTTCCCAAATGTCTAAGCATAAATAGTTGAAAATGGCTCACCTGAATTTAAACCCAAAGGTGCAGCCTCCTGGTGTAGCATTGAGATTTGCAAGCCTCTTCTTATAATTCACAATCCTTGACTATGCATCTGTTTTAAGCATATCTAAGTGCATTGATTCATCTAATTCTCTGAAAAGGAAAATCAAGAAAGCTTCAAATTAGACCTATTTAATTTCCATTCTCCCCACATAATCCTAGCAAGAAGGTTTGGATCAATACAGGTTGGCTTACCATTGACTTGATTATATGAACACATCACACTGGCTACATCTCCTTCAAGTACAAAACTCTTGAATGGACATTAAATGTATCATCTAAATCTTGTTGTGTTACCTATTCTCACAAAGCAACCATCTTATCTTATTTTACTAAAACAACTTTAACTTATATACGCTGATAGTTTAATTTAACCTTTTGTAAGAGGTTATATGTTAGCGCTTAGAAGTGAAAATTGACCAAAAGTAATTGTTAAAATGACTAAAAAGTTTAAAGTGAAATAGAAAAAAGGAGACAACTAACCACATCATTGAAATTGTATCTTTGGATTCCTTTCCAGTTGTCAACATCATAAGCTGTATATGCTTACAACAAGCAACAACTTGAGCTTATCTTTATTACTATCATCTGGTGAGTGTTGGGTCTTCTCCCGGTGCTTCTTGGCCTCTTCTCCATCTGGGGTAGCGAAAAATGATGACATTGGGAGACTAATATGTCAAACTTGCTAAACCAAAATTGTGCATTGCCCTAGCCTCGATAGACACCACTTGTAAGCAGAGGTGAATTCAATATTAGAACTTGATAAGTGAAAAGTTAAGAGTTTCTTGAAAATATGGGTTAAGTACCTTCATTTGTCACTTTAAAGGGTATTTAACAAACATACACACACGGCCTATGGGGAGAAAACATAATCTTTTCACAAAGTTGAATAGTAATTTGTGAGTTTTCTGGGAAAATAATTAGCACAAAGGCAATAAAAAAGCATATGAAGATAAAGGATTAAAAACATTCATACACAGTAAAAGGTTTTAGTCGAAAATCTTTTAATCATCAAGGAGAAGTTACACCGTCTACGTTTTAGATGTACGTACTGAAATATCTTGAAACCAATTAAGGAGCATATATAATATAAGATTACATGTGGAGACCTAAATTTGAGGAGCGTGAGAAGGGTGAAAAAATATGTTTTTTTGCATAAAAATAGTTTAATAGAAGAGAACTTGCACCTCGATTTTGTTGACAGTTTCACAGAGCTCTAACTATGAATTAGATGGAAGAGATAGTGACAATGTATGAAATCTGAACACAAACTAAAATTGCGTAAAATTGGTTGAACAAGATGACTAATAGAAAAAGATTGAAAGATTACAAAACTATAAGTAACCCAGCATACCTGTTTGCCAAAAAGAGATGATGAAAGCTTGACGTTGTTGAAAAAATGGCAAGTGAAACCGAATTTCAAGCAAGATAAACGTAGCAACTGCTGAAGGCCTGGCCATTGAGGCTTCTGTGCAGAATAGTTTTTATGTTGTTTCAAAATAGTGGTAGCCGCATCTCCAGGGTTTTAAAAATTAGTTGGTATTAAATGGGGTATTTTTGTAATTGAATAACTTTGAGCACATTAAATGAATTGAGGGTATTTTACCAAAAATTGAAAGAAAGGAAAAAAGTGAGATCAAACAATAATAAGCCAGGAAGAATCAAATATCTATTAGAGATAGGCCATAAATTCAGACCAAGAGGAAAGGGATAAGAAACTAAAAAGAAATTGCAGACATAAGCTAGCATCTCTCATAAAGTTGTGACACTAGATCAAACCATGAACACAAGGGCAAAAAATGAAAATACTGATTATATGAGAAAATGAGATTTGAATAAAATACACTCACCATTACATAATTAGAGTCCTTCATAGTAAGAGACTTAATGAGCAAAAATGAATAGAATAAAATGATGAAGCAAGTCGGTACCCTCTTCGTCACGTTTGTATTCCTCTTCTTGCCGCTGAGTTATTCACTTAATACTTGAATTGAACGAAAAAGAAAAATAGTGATTTCCTTACTGATTTAGATGCCTCGTTTGGATGGCCAAGATACTCATGGAAATTTGTATTGAAATGATGACATGAATGGGATTACATCATATTTTATAATCTACTCTTGGAGGCTGAATTGTTCTCTTGAAAATTATGTTTGTTTAGTTTCGGTGGTTCAAATTTGCTACTTATCAATCAATACGAGAAGGACTTAAATTTCAACAATATAGACAATCAAAGTTTCAAATCAACTAGTTTAGTGTAATATAAAATGTTGCCTATAAAAATACTGAAGTACATAATATTACAATTGAAGTTAAAACATACATAATATTATATTTATTTAAATACCAAATGTGTATTCGTCTAATTTTGGTATATGCACGTCAATTTAATTAACATAAAGTACAGGCAAAAAATAGATTATTGAATACCAATTAGTTCTAAAAATAAATACAATGCTTGTTTAAATAATAAAAATGAGAGGTATCAAATTGATATGATTAATAAAAGTTATATATTTTTTGATATCATGGTGTCCGAGTCAACTTTTACATACCTTAATAATTTCACAGGATATTTGTCACCTCCCATCCACCTGTAACAAATAATAGAAAACTCCATTCACCAAAACTTAAAAGAAATTTTCGTTTCTATTGAGATTTTAAGATTTCTTACCTTATTCACATAACCAAAATTTTAGAATAAGGACTATTTAAATTTAACGATAAAACTTAAGGAGCTATTTTGTTTATTTTCCCCTCATCTTTGAAGGCACTATCAATAATAATTAGTTTGTAAGAAAAATGCACAAACATAAACGACTTTATTGAGAAAAAAATGAATTTAGTGGGTCATTTTCCTAAACTAGTTCTCAATACATGTGTCCCCATATAAATTCATATAATAAAAAAATTACAAGCTTAATTTAATGTAACAACCAGAAAATTTGATAAAATATGTAAAATTTATAATTTTATGTGATTTGACCATTTTATCCCTCCCCATAGTTGTATTGTGGTATTTCTAAGGTGTGGAGTGATTGGCACGGTTCCCTATGCATTTTTGGTATCATTTATGCAATATTGTGGCTTTTGGTGGCTTCGAGAGTCTTATTTTGGACTTTTGTGGTTATCTTTTGATCTGTGCGACGGATGGCTGAACGGACTGCACTAGCAGATTTAGAATGTCAATTTTAAAATGGTAATATATTTGGTGTGATTTTGTGGCTTTTAAATCTCATTTCGATCCTCGATTTAGAAAATTTAGATTTCGAATTTCAGAGGTAAAATTTATGAAAATGACATTTGTTTTAAAATCTGATATTGTCGTTGAGTCTAGCATCGAATTTAGTATGATTATATAGTTTATTTGCGTATATAGGACTCCGAACGAATCTCGAGCACCCCGTCGAAGTTTGTTTTGAACTTAAAAAATTGGTGCACCAGGTTACAAAGGGTAAATTGCATATGGGGAGTGCGTTTTATGCTTTGTGTGGCACGTAAGCTGGTACATTATAAAAATACCTCTTTTTGCCCATTTTGCCCATTCTTTCACCTTACCTCTTGAGAGCTAAACCATCAAATAGTGTGAGAGCTTAAAAGTGAAGATCGTGGGTGCTTGTGAAGCTAGATTAACATCTATTTCTTGATTCACTTACGGAGTTAAGGTGAGATTTCATCTTTTTCATACTTTAATGAGAAAATGGTCAAAAGCCCCCCCAACCTTTACCTCAAATCTCAACTACACACTCAGCCTTTAAAGGTGACCTATTACCCCCCTGAACTATTTAAAGTAGAATTATTATCCCCCTGAATTATTTTAAAGTGGAATTATTACCCTCCCTCTCCCCCTCCCCCCAAAAAAAAACTGACAACCATTCATTTGGAATGTGGTGTGATGCACTCGCTGCCACGTCATTGCCACGTCATTTTTTATTTTTTTACTCTAAAAAAATTAATTATTTAACTTTATTATTTCCTTTTTTCTTCCCCATTTTCCATTTTGCTCCATTTTTTTCTTCAACCAATTTCATCTTCTTGGGTCAAATATAGAATTTTTGGAAAAAAAATGACGGATTAATGAAGTTCTTGAATGGTGTTTTAATGAAGTTCTTCAACCCAATTTCATCTCTTTTTGCTCAAGATCACCATTAATAGCGAATTCTTCCCCATTGTAGAAATACAAAGCTTTGAGCTCTCCATTAATGGTGGATCTTGAGCAAAAATAGAGAAAAAAAAAAAAATAGGTTGAAAATTATACGTGGGTTATGTTGGAAATTATATATGGCATTGTGGAAATTCAAAGCTTTGAGCTCGTCATTAATGGCAATCTTGAGCAAAAAGAGAGGAAATTGAAGTTCTTGAATTTTTTCAAGTTTTTTGAATCGGAGTTCCCCAACTTCTTCATTCAAGAATTCATTAATCAAAGAAATCTTATTGTTTCCTTAGTTCAAGTGTTTCTTGGTTTCGATTTTGGAGCAAAAAGAATTTCTTGGTTTCGAAGAAATTTATTAATGAGGAAGATGAGGAACTCCATTAATGAGTTCTTGAATTTTGTTTTGAAAAAGAGAAGAAGAAGACATGACGTGACAATTAAAATTTATTAAGAAAAAGTAATAATTAAAATATTTATTATATTATTAAAAATAATGATGTAGAAATTAGAAAATAAAGAATTTAAAGTGAAATAGGGTCAACTGACGCGCCCATGGGCGAGTGTAGTCACGTCCAGTGACAGGTCAGCAACTGGGGGGTAATAAATTTGGTAAAAATAAGTTTAGGGGGTAATAGGTCACCTTTAAAGGTTAGGTGTATAGTTGGAATTTTGACTAAAGGTTGGGAGGGGGGAGGGTAATAGACCATTTTTTCTACTTTAATTCTTGATTTAATTGTTTAAGACCCTAAAAATCTTATTTTTTGATTTATTCCTAAATTTCACTCCTTTTCACTTGAATAATATTTTAATCTTATAATTACTAATTTTTCACCAATTTATCCTTGAAAATAATTTTGATTCTTGATTTTAACACGGATTTCAAAGATTTTACCCGATAAATCTCAAAAATGATTTTTCTTCGATTTGAACCTCATTTTTTACGTGGGTTTTCAGCTGTAGATTTTACAAAATATGGGGAACAGGTTTTTAAGGTAAAATTATGATTTTTTTCCTCTTTTTCGAAAACTCATTTCAGGGGTCTATTTTAATTTCGAACCAAAAATAGGTAATATGGGTATCATTATCTTTGTTTGATGCATAAATTTTATATTTCTTGGCTTTAGTTGATTTTAGAACCATTCATGAGAAGTAGGGATTTGTGGTTGAAGTGTTACAGATCGATTTCGGCCTTCGTGGTAGGTTGTGGCTTAACTCTTTCAGACTGGGTTGGGTAGTTAATGATGGTATAAAATGCATATTAAGGGTGGGAACTAATCACGAAGAATGGTTATCTATGTGTTGTGCCCGTGTGGGGGCCTATATGGGATGTATTTGTTGAAATTGAGATATTATGCGATATGTGTGATCGTGTGGAATCTTATATGATGTTGATAGCCTTGAATACATGTGAATAATTGTATTGTGTTGTTGAAAATACCTATTGTGGTACCATTAGTGTATTGTGATATATTCATACTTGTGAACATATAAAACATGTGGAAATTTATGGATTGCTGGAAATAATAAGCGGATTTGGCCTACATAGTTGCGAAAATGTATCATTGTGGTTGCTTATGGAAATATATCATGTGGTTGGTTGTGGAAATACTCGTTGGGAGTGATTATGAGCATTACATCCTCATGACATCATATACTTAATTTCACTTGTTTGTTGTATGTTTTGTATATGCTTGTCGTTGTTATTGGTCCCACTTAATTTGTGTCTCATGTTATATATGTGCTTTGAAAACATTGGAAATGTCGGAAATACTAAAAATACAGGAAATTCAGGAACTATTGGAAACATCAAATTTTATAGACCTATCCAAAGTATATGTGGAGAAGAGTCATGAATATTGGTTGTATACGGGTTGACGAACCCCCATGGGTCATACATCGGAAAGCTTTATCTCTGTAGGTGTATACATAGACTGTGCGATGCTCTCGCGCATCATCATTATCATCTTATACATTGCGTTTGCTTTATTGTGATTAACGTTTTTGCTCAATATCCTGTTATTTATACTTGACTATCTTGTATATACATGTTTTTCTTTATTTCTACTTGCATGTTATATAATGTATACTTGTGTTCTACATACTATGTTGTTGTTGTAATTGTGATCTATTAAAATTGTTATTGCAAACGGTGTGGACTATCGTTGTGGGATATTTTCTGATTGCAGATGACGTGCCCTTAGTGTGTAGTTTTTATGACGTGCCCTTAGTGTGTAGTTTTTATGCTTTATTTTCTACTTTTCTCAGTCGGCCTATGATACCTACCGAGTACAAGTGGACCGTACTCACTCCTACTTTACCCTTTCGGTACAGATTCAAGTTCGAGTATGCCTCACATGACTTGACTTTGGGTGCCTTCAGAGCATTCAAGATAGCAGTTGGACCTTCATGCATTTGTAGTTCACCTCTATCTTTCTGTATTAGTTATGTATTTATTTGTATTCGGAGAAAGATATTGTTTCTTGTGGATATTTTTGATGTATTTGACTCATGGATTGTATTGGTAGTTCTTACACTATTGACACCTGGTTTGGGGAATGTATTATTTTGGATATATTCTTTCCGTATTATTATAATTACTTATATGGTTCAACTTTGTTCTAAAAGCCTCACCTTGGAGGAATTTTTATATTTTCCTCTTTTTGTGTATCAATTTGAGTGATGAACTTACTTTTTAAGGTACGCTGCAACAAGCGCCATCTTGACCCTTATTTTTGGGTCATGAAAAATTAGTATCGGTGCAAATAGTTTTCATTGGTCGCAATGGTGTAAGAATGGGATGTCTAATAGAGTCTGGAGAATCGGTACGTAGATGTCCATATCTATCTTCTAGAGGCTATAAGATGTCTTTTGGATCTTTCCTTATCTTATACCTTACTGTACGAAGTTCTTTCATATCTTTTGTTTTAAGTTGTGTTTTACTCTTTTCATGCAGATAGTGTTGACTAGGTCCCGTAAGGTCAGAAATACGGATCCTTCTTCTGGAGAGAGAGTTTAGTTGAGAGGGCGAGCCTCGAGTTGTAGACGAACTCGATGGAAGGAACAGTCCCGTAGTTCAGCCCTATCTAGGAGGAGTGTTAGGGGACTCTCCACTGAGCCTCGCATTGAGCAAGTTTTAGGTGTGGGTTCTACTCCAATTTTTCAGAGTTCGTCTGCCCCAGTGTTGGGGGATTGTTGGTGCATTTTCTGACCCGTTTAGAGGGTTCTCCTTTAGTTATGCCGGGTGTTTCTCCAGTTTAGAGTATGGATCTTCCTGTTGCACCTGCTTCTATTTTGGATACTTATCAGACCCTGACTCCTATTCCTATTTCAACAATCGACATATGAGAATGGTGTTCTGAGATCGGGAGTTCAGCCTTCGTCTATATTACCTCCTCAGATGGGATCGCAACCCTCTAGATTCACTATACCTTCTCTTGCTGTAAGTACTGTGATGTCTTTTGAGAATCAAAAGAGGTTTAAGAGATTTACTCTTTTAGGTCCTCCTAGATTCAGTGGTGTTGTGGACAAGGATGCCTATGAGTTTTTGATTTATTGCCGAGAGAAGTAACATAATTTTGGTTCATTGGAGTTGCATGGGATTTCTTATACTACCTATCTGCTGAGATATATAGCTAGAGATTGGTGGAGATAGGTTATCGATTATAGACTTATTGATGCTCCTGAGATATCGTGGGATCAGTTTGCTGATGCCTTTTTAGAGATATTTTTGCCTTACAGTCTGTGGGATCGAATTCATGATAAGTTTGATCGCCTGGAGTAGGGCTCCATGACTGTAGCAAAGTATAAAATACACTTCCATGCCTTGTCTAGATATTCCTATACTAGTATTTCCCCCGAGTCTGAAAAGATTCAGACGTTTATGAAGGGTTTAGATGTCTTCCTTCAGTTGGCTATATCACAGATGGTTGTATTTGGGGCATCTTTTTGGAGTATTATAGATCATGCTAAGATGAATGAGGGTATTCTTCGGGCATTTTAGGGAGGCTCCAAGAAGGTTCACTATTTTAGTGAGTTTAGAGGTTAGGTTTCTTATTGTAGGGATTTTTATAGTTCTCATAGATATCAGGACAAGCTGATGTAGGCGGCTTTGTAGAGTTTAGGTGGTGGCTCTTCTTGTTCAGTAGTGTAGGAGGGCTATTAGGGTAAGTTTATAGTTTTCTATATATGCAATGAGGTTGGCCATGTGGCCAAAGGCTGTCCCCATCGCGTGTTTAGAGCCACTCCTGTTACAACCATGAGAAATTAGGGTGCTACTAGAGGTGTGAGGGGCTTAGGTGGTGGATATCATGAGGGTGGTCATGGGGTAACTCAGGCAATTGGTTGTTCTGAGGCCCAGTCAAGTAGTTGGTGGTCGTGGACAATGCTATGCTATACCAGCCAGACCTGAGGCAGAGGCTTTAGATGTTGTGATCATAGGTATCATCTTCGTTTGTTTCAGATTTGCATCTATGTCATTTGATCCCAGATCAACTTTCTCTTATATGTATACATATTTTGCTTTAGATTTTGATTTTGTTAGTGAACCTCTTGTCATGCCTATTCGTTTATCTACCTAGTAGGTGAATCTTTAGTAGTGGATCGGGTTTACCAATCGTCTATTGTAACTTTCTCTGGCCATGAGACTTGGGTAGCTTTGTTTTTGTTAGATATGGTTGATTTTGATGTTATTTTGGGTATAGATTGGTTGGCTCCTTATCATGTTGTCTTAAATTATTTTGCTAAGATTGTGACTCTAGCTTCACCAGGTGTGCCAAGGATATCTTGGTAGGGTGTGCTTCATTTGGGATCTAAGAGGGTCATATCTTATGTTTAGGCTCATTGATTAATTGAAAGGGGATGTTTAACTTATTTGGATCATATTTGTGATACAAGTTTTGTTTTACCTCTTTTCTCAGATTTTTTAGGGTTGTTTGTGAGTTTATGGATGTGTTTTCTATGGAATTACCTGGTATGCCCCTGGATCATGATATTAATTTTTCTACTGATGTTGAGCCGGGCACCAAGCTCATTTCTATTCCTCCTTATAGGATGGCCCCAGATGAGTTGAAAGAATTAAAGGATTAGTTGCAGGAGTTGTTGGATAAGGGATTTATCCAACCTAGTGTATCGCCTTGAGATGATCCCGTTTTGTTTATAAAGAAGAAGGATGGGTGTATGCGGATATGTATTGATTATTGACAGTTGAACAAGGTGATGGTTAAGAATAAATATCCTCTTTCACGCATTGAAGATCTATTTGATCATCTCTACGGTGGTGTGGTGTTTTCGAAGATTAATTTGAGGTTCGATTATCACCAGTTGAAGATTAAATTTTCAGATATTCTAAAGACTGCTTTTCGGACTCGATATGGTTATTATGAGTTCTTGGTCATGCCCTTTGGGTTGACCAATACCCTTAATGTATTAATGGAGTTGATGAATCAGGTGTTTCGACCGTATTTTGACTCCTTTATTATTGTATTTATAGATGATATCTTGGTCTATTCCAAGAGTAAGGCTGATCATAAGAAGCATTTGCGTATTATGCTTCAGAGATTGAGGGATGAGAAATTGTATGTGAAGTTCTCTAAGTGCGAGTTTTAGTTGGAGTCTGTTTCTTTCTTAGGTTATGTGGTAACTAAAGAGGGTATTATGGTTGATCCAACCAAGGTTGCAGTGGTTTATGATTGGGATAGACCTACTTCATCCACCAAGATTCAGAGTTTTGTTGGCTTAACAGGTTATTATTGACATTTTATTGAGGGTTTCTCTTTTATTATAACTTTTTTGACTAAGTTGATGCAGAAGAAGATTTCCTTTTAGTGGTCTGATGCTTGTGAGGTGATCTTTCAAAAGCTCAAGGATTTATTGACTTCAGCTCCTATATTGACTTTGCCCAAGGAGGGCATGGATTTCACTATGTTTTTGCATCCCATGAGAGGAGATATCCTACCCATGATTTAGAGTTATGCGCGATTATCTTTGCTTTGAAATTATGGAGGCACTACTTGTATGGAGTTTATTGTGAGATTTTCTTGGATCGTCATAGCCTTTGCTACTTTTTCACCCAGTGAGATATTAATATGAGGCAGTGTTATTGGCTTGAATTTCTTAAGGATTATGACTTGACCATTCTCTATCATTCCGGTAAGGCTAATTTAGTTACGGATGCCTCGAGCCAGAAGTCGACTGTCATGGATAGCTTGATGCATCTTTTGACCCAAGAGAGGCCCTTGGCCTTAAAGGTTTAGTCTTTAGTTAACCAGATGGTTTTGCTTAATATTTCAGTGACTGGATATGTTTTGGCCTTTATGGAGGCTAGATCTTCTTTGATGGAGAAGATTCGAGCTCATTAGTTTGATGATGTTGGATTGAAGTTGATTCGAGATAAGGTGTTGAATGGGGAGGCTAAGAAGTCTCATTTGATTTCAGATATTCCATCCATCTAGGTGCGACTAAGATGTATCGTGACTTGAGATAACACTACAGGTGGGGTGGTATGAGGCGATATGTAGAAGATTTTGAGGCTCATTGCCTATGTTTTTAGCAGGTGAAGGCCGAGCATATGAGACCTGGTGGTTTGCTTCATAGGTTACCCATTCCCGAGTAGAAGTAGGAGCTGATCACCATGGACTTTGTGACTAATTTTCCTTGTACATCTCATGGTTTTGATAGTGTTTGGGTCATCATGGATCGATAAATCAAGTTAGCTTATTTTATTTCAGTTTAGGTCTCATTCAGTGCTGAGAGGTTGGTCCATATCTACATTCGTGAGATTATGTATCGACAGGGCATACTGATGTCCATTATCTCAGATCAAGGTTCTATATTCTCACTTTTGGAAGACTTTTCAGGATGTGTTGAGTACTCAAGTTGATCTTAGCATGATCTTTCACTCCCAAAATGATGGACAGTCAGAGTGGACTATTCAGGTTTTGGAGGATATGCTCCGCGCTTGTGTGATGGATTTTGATGGACAGTGGGAGAAATATTTATCTTTAGCAGAGTTTGCATACAATAATAGCTACCATTCTAGTATTGATATAGATCTTTTTGAGGAATGGTATGGTAGGTGTTGTCTCTCGCTAGTGGGTTGGTTTGATTTTTTATAAGTGAGACCTCGAGGTGTGGACTTACTTCGTGAGTCTTTGGATAGAGTCTGAATCATTCAGGATAGACTTTGAGCGAGTAGACAGAAGTGTTATTCAGATCGTAGGCTTCGTGCCTTGAGATTTGGGGTTGGTGATCGTGTTTTCCTGCGAGTTTCACCCGTGAAGGGTGTGATGAGGTTTTAGAGGGGGAGAAATCTTAGCCCCACGTATATTGGTCCATTTGAGATTCTTTGGACTGTTGGTTGTATGTCTTATGAGTTGACTTTTCCCCATGATCTATCGACTGTTCATCACGTTTTTTATGTTTTTATACTTCCCCATTACATTCTAGATGAGTCTTATGTCCTTCATTGGGAGTCAGATAATTTAGATAAACGGTTGTCTTTTGTTGAGGAGACGATCTTCATATTTGCTAGGGATGTTAGATGGTTACGTTCTAGAGTCATCCCTATTGTTAAGGTTCAGTGGAGAAATCAACCTGTAGATAAGGCTACTTAGGAGGTCGAGACTGATATGCGTAGTTCTTATCCCCAGTTCTTTGTTGATTCGGGTATTTCTTTTGCCTTTACTTTGAGGACGAACTAGATTTTTAATGGTGGATTATGTAACGACCTAAAAATTTGATAAAATATTTAAAATTTGTGATTTTGTGTGATTTGACTAGTTTACTCCACCCCGTAGTTGCATTGTCGTATTTCTAGAGTGTGGGAGTAATTGGCATGGTTTCCTATGTATTTTTATACCATTTATGCATTATTGTGCTTTGTGGTGGCTTCGAGAGCCTTATTTTAGACTTCTATGGTAATCTTTTGATCCGTGCAACGAATGGCTGAATGGACTACGCCAGCAGATCTGGAACATCAATTTTAGGGTGGTAATATGTTTGGTGTGGTTTCATGGCTTTTAAATATCATTTCAACCCTTGGTTTGAAAAATTGTGATTTCAAATTTCGGAAGTCAACTTTGTGAAAATGATATCTTTTCAAAAATCTGATATCGCCATTGAGTCCAGAGCATCGAATTTAGTATGGTTACATAGTTCGTATGTGTATATCAGACTCTGAATGAATTTCAGATACCCCGTTGAAGTCCATTATGAACTTAAAAATCTGGTGCGTCAGCACTAGGTATCTGGTGCGTCAGCACTAGGTTACTGGTGCACCAGCAATAGGTTACTGGTGCACAAAGGGTAAATTGCATATGGGGAGTGTGTTTTATGGTTTGTGTGCCAGGTAACCTACTACAGTATAAAAAGGCCTCTTTTTGCCCATTTCGTCCATTCTTTTACGTTACCTCTTTAGAGTTAAACCCTTAAATAGTGTAAGAACTCAAAAGTGAAGCTTGTGGGTACTTGGGAAGCTAGATTAACATCTATTTCTTGATTCTTTTATGAATTTAAGATGAGATTTCATCCTTTTCTTACGTTAATTCTTAATTTAATTGTTCAAGACAACAAAAAACTTATTTCTTGATTTATCTCCATATTTCACCCTTTTTCACTTGAATAAGGTTTTAATCTTGTAATTACTAGTTTTTTTTTTATCAATTTAACCTTTAAAACAACTTCGATTATTGATTTTAACATAGATTTCAATGATTTTACCCGGTAAAGCTCAAAAATAGATTTTCTTTAATTTGATCCTCATATTTAACTCAATTTGACTTGGATTTTTAGCTGTAGATTCCTAAAACAGGAGGAACATATTTTTGAAGTAAACTTACAATTTTGCCCTTCTTTTTCGAAAATCAATTTCGAAGGTCCATTTTGACCCTGAATCAAAAGTAGGCAATATGAGCATCATTATCTTTGTTTTGACGCATAAATTTTATATTTCTTGATTTTAGTTAATTTCGGGGCTGGTCGTCAGAAGTAGGGCTTTGTGGTTGAAGTATTGCAAATCGGTTCTGGCATTCGAGTTAAGTTATGGCTTAACTCTTTCAGACTGGGCTTAGTAGTTAATGTGGTAGAAAATGCATGTTAAGGGTGGGAACAAATCACAAAAAATGGCTATCTATGTGTTGTGCCCATGTGGGGGCCTATATGAGATATATTTATTGAAACTGAGATATTATGTGATATGTGTGACCTGTGGGGTCCTTATATGATGCTAATAGCATTGAATATATGCAAATAATTGACTTGTTGAAAATGCCTATTGTGGTAGCATTGGTGTATTGTCATATATTCATACTTGTGGGCATATGAAACATATGGAAATTTATGGATGGTTGGAAATAATGAGAGGATATTGGCCCACATAGTTGTGCAAATATATCATTGTGGTTGGTTGTGGAAATACATCATATGGTTGGTTGTGGAAATACTCGTTGGGAGTGATTGTGAACATTACATCCTCATGGCATTATACACATAATTTCACTTGTTTGTTGTATATTTCGTATATACTTCTTGTTGTTATTGGTCCTATTTTATTTGTGTTTCATGTTACGTATATGCCTTGAAAACAATAAGAATATCGAAAATATTGAAAATTTTGGAAATATTGGAAACATAGAATTTTATAGATCTCTCCAAAGGATATGTTGAGAAGAGTCATGAATATTGATTGTATACGGGTTGAAGAACCTCCATGTTTCTTACATCGGGAAGATTTAGCTCTGTAGGTGTATACAGGATAGTATATGGGTTGATGAATCCTCCAAGTGTCCTACGTTGTGAAGTTTTAGCTCTATTGTATATGGAGACTGCGACGGTCTAGTGCATCCTCCTCTTCCTCCCCCTCCTCCTCCTCATCATCTTATACATTTCATTTGTTTTATTGTGATTGGTGTTATGATTGGATTTCCATATTGACTTTTTATATGTCTACTTGCTCTATATTTTGTTATTTATACTTGACCATCTTATATATACATGTTCTTCTCTGTTTATACTTGCAGGTGATATAATGTATACTTGTGTTCTACATACTGTGGTGTTGTTGTAATTGTGATATATTAGAACTGTTAGTGCAAGCGAAGTGAATACTGTTATGGGACATTTTCTGATTGCAAGTGACGTGCCCTTAGTGTATAGTTTGAATGCTTTAATTTTAACTTTCCTCGGTCGGCCAATGATACCTACTGAGTACAAGTTTATCGTACTCACTCCTACTTCACCCTTTCGGTGCAGATTCAGGTTCAAGTGCACCTCACGTGACTTGACTTTGGGCGCCTTCAGAGTATTCAAGGTAGTAGTTGGACCTTTATGCATCCGGAATTTACCTCTATCTTTGTGTATTAGTTATGTCTTATTAGTATTCGGAGACAGATTTTGTTCCTTGTGGATATTTCTGATGTATTTGACTCATGGATTGTATTAGTAGTTCTTACACTATTGACAAATATATGATTTTGGATATGTTCTTTTCACATTGTTGTAATTACTTGTAAGGATCGGCTTTGTTCTAGAAGCCTCACCTTGGGGGCATTTCTGTCTTATTCTCTTTTGTGTATCAGTTTGGGTGATAGGCTTACTTATCTAGGTACACCGTGACAAGTGCCATCATGACCTTTATTTTTGCATCATGACATTTAAAGAATAGTTAAGTTTTTATCTGCAATCTCTTTCGTCGGTTAAAGTTCAGCAAAAATGTATAAGAGGTACAGAGGAAGGCTAATAAACTCTTTGTCGTGTAAAATATTAAGTAGACAAGAAGCTATAATTTAAACTATAAAAAGAAATAAACCGTATACATTTCTGAGAGGATACAACTCTATCTCATATACTGAGTACTACAATAGATAGCTTTGATCCAAATATGATTAAAAAGAAGTATAAGTAAAACATAAACTATAAACATGTGATTCAGACTCAAAATGAGATTAATTAGGAATTAGACTTTGATTAATTGACTCCGTGGAGAGTTTCTTTCACATGTATGATGCATTAATAATATTGTCCCAAGAAAGTATATCCTTAAGCAAAATATTTTGATAAATCATTCACTGATTAATTTTTTTCTAAACTTGAGTTCTATTCCAACCTAATCTTTTGAAGAAACTATATTATACTAAATGAAGTGAATATGTTTTTAGTATATGATATAAAAGTACTAAAAGGATGTCAATAATTGTAGCATAAACTAAGTGGAACAAATATACATACTGCAGATATTGATAAGTGAAATAGAATCTTTTGGGTGAAGAAATCTGGCAGAAGGAAAATGAATTGAATAATAAGACAAACACGCCTTTTGCACTGTTATAGAGTGCTTCAAAGAATGTGAAAAGATTGTCTAAAAATGATGTTATGGGGGAGATAAAAAAAATACAAAAAGTCAATAATAATTAAGAAAATTTACATTGATATAAATTAGGAATTTAAAATGGTTAGTACGGAGAAGTTACCATGGAAGATGAAAGAAAGGAATATAATGATTGAAATGAATTCAACATCTATTAAAAGTGCTCCGTTAGTGAGGGAGCCATTAATAGGTGAAATAAATAAATACTAATTATGGTAGGAAATATTTTTAGGAAGCACTAAAGTACAGTTTTAAATTTTGAGGGGATGAAGCATTTTATTATATTTTCAATTTAAAGATAATTTTTTTTTAAAGGACGGTATGTTTTTACTTTCAAAGAAGACATTCATTAGACTGATTCCCTAAGTGTACTAGTCCTCATTCGCATCTAGATTTAATGGTGGTATTAACTTCAATGAGGTTCAACCCATTGATTTAGAGGTGAAGAGGTTGGTAATTCTAGGAAAAGATTACCAAGAAATGAAGAGACTTAACTGAGGTCGAAAGATTTTTCACTCAACACAAGGAGCCAAATAGAGATTTAGAGTTGCAAATGAAGATGTATTTCACCGATTGTGATGAGGCTCTACCTGAAGCACAATGAACCATCTAGATTCAGCTAGAATTAAAGATAGACATAAAATGGCGGAGCTCTAAGCTACCCGCAACAGAATTTCAGAGACATCACTGTCTGTCCATGAAAAATTTTTCTTTTTATTTTTTATTTTCTTTTATTTACTTTCCTCTTATATATTTAGGTCAGGTCACTATTCAGCCTAGCTATTTGTAAAGAATCTTTCATTTTTATTTTATTTATTGGCCTAAGATCTGCCTTTCACTCAAAAAAGGTATTTTAGCTTTGAAGTTGGGAGCTTCCCATTTTTAGTATACTATTAATTTCACTGCACATGCGTTGCACGTGCATGGCAAGCCTGGAAATGCATTTTCCTAAGAAAAGTAGCATGACAATTCAATCATTATTTTGAATAATCAATCTAACATAAGAAAATATAGTACATTCTCATTTATGTCGAGTCATGAAATATTTCTGTAAATAGTAGCAAAATAATTGTAGTTGTAAAACCCCGCATTTTCAGGCTAGAATTCATACCGTCATTCCTACACGTATAGATTCGAACCCAATGATTACATGTTAATGTAAGTGTGACGATCAACTCTATAGTGTGGGAATACCTTTAAATATGAATTGAGGTCACAAAAATCTTCAAACTCAAAATCGAGTTGAGGACTTTTCTATTGATTAATTTTTATGAACGTTTCAATTTGGGTCAACTTCCAATGACCATTACTTCTAGAATATAACGTGTTAGGCGGCCTACTATAACAAATAAAAGATCTTAGAGTCTTGTTTCCAACGCATCGTATTTCACCTTAACCTGATATTGGAGTGAAAAATTATTCTTATTTTACTTTGAAGTGTATGTCTGTCAACTAGGTGACGACTAAGCTAACAAGCCATCACTTAAGTGACGACTAAGATGACAAGCCGTCAACTAAGTGACGAGCCATAAGCTCTAGCCATCAGCCTAGGTAAATGGAAAATTCCAACCTAAAAGTGAAGACTAGGGTGATAAGTCGTCACCTAACTGACGGGTCGTCAACCTTGTCATCAACGGAAGAATTTCTACAAATTTTATTTATTTATTTAGAGATATTTTGGTTTTTTACTCACCTCAAATCCTGCCCCCATGATTTAAAACACATTTTAAACATTATTTGCCAATTATATGTCAGTTTTTTATCACTCCTTTTCCTGTCTACTCTCAGAGAGAAAAGTTAGGATTTCTTTCAAAACCCATAATTTCAAGTCTTAGATTCAAGATATTTTGAAATTTATTCATAAAAAAAAAGTTATGTGGGACTATTCTAACTCTCATGGGTGTAATATTATTATTTTAATAATCTTTAAGAATATATAATTATGTACATTAAAAAAGGGATTTGGGAAAATCATTTTGAACAACATGCATCATGAACCCGTTTTGATAAAAGTAAGTGTTTATCATGAAGTCTTTCCATAAACTTAAACTATATTCACGTGTACATATGTTTTGAGTTTCGAAAATCGAATTGAGAGCATGAATTATGAAAATTCCTCTCTCATCATGATACCTATTTGATTTAACATGTTGTGGGTTGTTCAACTGCATGATTAAAATCTTGAGAGTGAGTGTTTTACTATCATTTATGGATTGATATTGTTTATGATATGATGAAAGGGTGTTTCTCTTGTTTATAAATGCTCATGATGTTAATTAAAACAATTGCATAGGTTTTATGTAAGAATTGACCACCATATGTTAAATTATTGAAGTGAGAGTGTTTTCATAAGTTCATGTTCTATTTGAAATAAGAACTCTTAGGTGATGTTTAAATCTTTTGGGTAGTCATTTACACGATTTTTGAATGAAAGGGTTATGGATACGTTATGATATGATTCGACTTGCAATCTAGGTATGACGATACCTATCACGAGATGCCCTTAACAAGAGATAAATATTTTAAAAGCATAGTTTTTTAAAGGACTAAAATTGAGTTAAAGAGAGCTAGTTGATTATCCGAAGAAGGCTTGAATTCAGATAACTCATTGGACGAAACCGTGTTTTTTCTATACAGGTTTTTATATGTGATTAGGTAAGTGGGATGACATGGTATGTCAGCAAGTTGGGCATACCTTTTTAATGGCAGACCTATATAGCCCGTGGGTATCCATGTTTTGTGGGGTGTACTATCTAACTCAAAAGTAAATTAAAGAGTTGAGTCAATGTTTTACAAGCATGAATTGAAGCTTTTTATATTATGCACATGTGTTTTTACCTATATTATGAATATTTTATTTTCACAATGCTCTCACTTATTTTACATTGAATATATGATATTTTTGGATTGTTTTGCATACCAGTACTTTCCAACTATTGACCCTTATAATACAGGTTCTGAGGCACAATCTTGTGGTCCATTACATTAGTAGAACATTTAGAAAAATGACAAGAGTTGGTGTTCCATCCAATTTAGGAGAGCATTTATTTATATGTTGACTTCTTTCAGTTTATGGCCCAACCGAAGGCCTTGTCCCGGCCTACATAGTTAGTATTCAGTAAAGGCTTCATAGACAGGATTTCAGTATTGTATTATCATAACTTAATTGACATATCTTGATCATAAGGTCAACTTGGATTTTAGTTTTATCTTCCACACTTTTATTTTATATGAATTATGTTAATGATAGCATGTTGTGGGTCTCTCGGGCCTTTGTGGCTTGGGATGCCTGTCACGGACAAGGCCTCAGCTCGGGTCTTGACAAGCTTAGTATCAGAGTACTGTTCATAGTCCTAGGGTATCTACAAGGATGTGTCTAGTAGGGTCTTGCTTATGGGTGTGTTATGCACCACACTTATAATCAGGAGGCTACCGGACATTTAAGATATGTTTTCCATTCTTTTATACTCTAGATCATGCAATAGTGTTCACCATATGAAAGTCGTCCAAATTCCTTCCTTGCTCTAATTTGATAATCCATGTCTCATTATCGAGGCAGGTTAAGTTCAAGAGTTTATATTCCTAATGATGTGGTCCTTTTTTATTGAGTTATCCATAAAGTCATGAAATAACACAAGGACTTAGGAGGAGTCTATTAGCGTGTCAAGTGTATTGACTCAAGTGTATACCCCTATCTATATCAATCATGCATTTGAGTCTTATGTAAGAAGTGTATTCAGTCCATTTTTAAAAGCTTTGTTGTAGATGTCATACTTAAGGATAATGATTTGTAGCAGAATATTGGAATAGTATTTCCATCCGAGTGGTAGTATATGTAAGGTGTTAAAATATATGAGTAGTTATATGGTTCCGAAGTTAGTGGTATGAAGTCATAAGTTTAGAAGTTAGAGAGAGGGTAAATCTTGAGTGAAGAAGGTAGTTGTGGTTATGTAACCTCTGAGTAGAGTGTAGTGTGACCTTTTATGGTTATTGACTAAAGTTGTAGCATTATTTATAGATTTATAGTATATAGAAGCAGATGTGATTAGTTATGATGATTAGAACTTAGTTGAAAGAGGGAAAAAAACTTGTGATGCATACTTGGTACAATACAAAAATTAATCTTAAGTTGTGACTGAAAGATGTAGATTGGCTTGTAATTTATAATTTTTCATTCAATTGGGAATCTAAAAAGGTGGACCTCAATTGGCTTGATAGTTATAGAATTTTGAAGGTAGTTGGGATGTATGCATGGGTAAGTAGCTATGATGTAAGAAATATAGAATATGCTAATAGATCGTAATGGGTTATGGTATAAGACTAAGGTCGAATATTCTTATTATGTGACTTTACCCCTCTTGATTCACTTTTCTCTAGTAGTTGTAAACAGATACAGTATGTGAGAAAGCATGTCATGAATATTAAGTTGTAGCACAAACGTTGTAAAGAAATTGTGCTTGTATGTCTTAGTTAAAAGAAGTAAGGAATTTAGGTTGATTTCTTTATTCAGGGGACTAGTAAATTATGCGAGATGTTTCATAGGCTATACATGATTGGTGTTAGACACTAGGTTTGAACTTTAGATGAGGATTGCGGTGATAAGAATGTTAACTTGAGGATAGTGATACGAGAATTGTGGGAGTAAGTTAGTAGGGTTGATTTGATGTATGCCACAACCTAGGTTGGTAACTTGTGGATAAATTAACATGATAATTATGATATATATACACAAGGATTAGTGTTAAAACGATGAATTACGGCTGAGTCACTAAGTGGATAAGAGCGTTAGGTTTATAAGAATAAGTTGAACCACAGGTAGCTTGTTGTCACATGAAGTCCTAAGTGTATAAGTTTCATGTGTTCCTAGTTCATGTTCTGAATTTCTTAATATAGAGAGGGCTAGATAGATGTTATATGATGTTATTTAGAGCTAAATTAAGGGAAATATAGATATATGATATGATCTCTTGGTCTAGTTTTATAAAAACTTTGTTAAGTTATAAGGATATGCAATTAGAGGTGTAATGCTAGTATACAAAGAAGTGAAGAATTGATTGTTATGTGTTAATAAGGGTGAATATATGTGCTTATGAGAGTGTGATTTATGGGGTGATGCCTATGGAACCTTGCAAAAGTTGAGATTAGTATCCCTGAAGGGTAGTGTCTTCATATTATAGCTATTAGGGGAGTTTGGTGTTCATGTGTATGGTGATACCCCATTGTGTTGAGTGTTGTGCTTGTAGATTTAATGAGAGGATATGTCCTCAAGCCTAGGATAGTGACTTTTGACCTAAGGAAGAGATCATGAACTAAGGCAAATCCTAAATTTTCTCATGGTGGTAAGTTTTAGAGAAGGTCCATGATAACTTTATTCTTATTCTAGAAAAAATTCTCCTACCTCGGATCAAGAGAAAATTCTACCAATGTCTTATGTATTCAAATTGTGCCTATGCCTAAGGTCCAAGTTCTCTATGCAAATCATGTCCATACTCCAACCCCTGAACTCGAAGCAATAATGTCTCTCAGCAATCCAAGCTTCCAAGTATTCAAGCTCCATGGTCTGATACTCATGATCCATAAATTCATGACTCACTTTATGCTTAGTTCTGAGAAACTATACTCCCTATATATTATCGATTCATTTTATGTCGGGTCTAGCCCAGAGATATAAGGTTTATAAAACATATGGTCATTTTCAGCTCTTAAATTGAGAAGTTATAGCTTTGAGTAGCAATCCTTGTCTTATCCCTTGAATATATGAATTCCGACTTTATGATATACAACTCATGATATATGCACTCATGTCTCTCGTTGCGCCCAGTCTAAAGAACTCATGTTGTGTTATGTTTATGCCCAAACGACCTTCTATCTAAGATTTAGGCATTTGCTAAGAGGTATTTCGTGCCTATTGTAGCATCTCTCACTTCGCAGGTCTAACCTTGATGGTAGTGGCTATTGAAAATAATATCATAGGGGAGGGAGTAGATATTCTTTAATGTGAAAATTTTAGGTGTGGATACTCGAGTTAAGGTTATAGGTGAAGAGGGAGGAGGGATATGAATTTTTTGTATGTGAAATAGTTAGGAAGGGGACATGTGGCAAAAATCCTTGTGAGAATGATTAAAGTTGTTGGTTTTTAGTGGGGAGATCTATAAAATGGGTGTAGTAGAGATAGGCTTGAATATTGTGATTAATAGATACACAAACCAATGTACTATGTAGTTAGTAATGCTCGATTTAAGGCCTGAAAGTTGTTTGATTATATTGATAAGGTTAAGAAATATTCTTAAAGCAATATAGAATATAGGGTCCCATAGCTTAAGCTAGCACCTTTTTACTCTGGGTTAGGCTTCAATATAAAAGTACTATGCAGTTAGACTCAAGCTCTTGTAGTTATGTATTTAGTGGGGGAATTATAAGATTGAGATATTGAAATATGGTATTCATAGTAAAAGTCATAGTTTAGAAGCGTCGCAAAATTTAAAAGCTATTAGACGTATCATTTGAGGTAGAGAATGTTTCTATTCTACTCTTATGTCCCGCAAGAATCTCAATTCATGTCTTGTACCAATCTTAATCAGGTCAAGGATTCGTAGGAAAATTCATGCCTTATAATGTTATGATCATGTGCCATAGAACACATGCCAAGATCATGTTTATGTCAAATCTCATTATCTCATGATTTGTGCTTATATGATTTACTTGATGATGTCATAAAGCTCTTCTTGAATGACTATGTATGTTTCATTGTGGAAAATAAAATTCCTAATATGAGTTTATGTCCTTTATTCCATAATTCTATAGCTTCAATAAATTCCTACCCAACATTCGAGGATGAATGATTCCAAAGGGGAGATAATGTAACACCCCATATTTTTGGGCTAGAATTTAGCCGGCGTTCCTACGCGTATAGATCCAAACCCAATGATTTCATGTTAATATATGTGTGATGATCAATTCTATAGTGTGGGAATACCTTTGAATATGAATTGAGGCCACAAAAATCTCCAAACTCAAAAACGAGTTGAGAACTTTTCTATCGATTAAATTTTAGTGAACGTTTCAATATGGGTCAATTTCCAACAACCATTACTTCTAGAATATAATGATTTGGGTGGCCTACTACATATAAAATGAAATCTCTTCGAGTCTTCTTTCCAACGCATTGTATTTTACCTTAATCCGATATTGGAGTAGAAAATTATGCTTATTTTACTTTGAAGTGTCTATCTGTCTACTAGGTGACGACTAAGCTGACAAGCCATCACTTAGGTGAAGACTTAGCTGATGAGCCGTCAAATAAGTGACGATCCATAAGCTCTAGTCATCAGCCGAGGTCAGTAAATGGTAAATCCCAACCTGAAAGTGACGATTAGGGTAATGAGCCGTCACCTAATTGACGGGCCGTCTTGTCATCAACTAAAGAATTTTTGTAATTTTTTTATTTCCTTAGGGGTATTTTGGTCATTTCCTCACCTCAAATCCTACCCCCATATTTAAAACACACTTTAAAAGCAATTTTTTCATTATATGTCAGTTTCTCATCATTCTTTCTCCTCTCTACTCTCAAGAAAGAAAAGTTAGGGTTTCTTTCAAAACCCATACTTTTAAGGCTTAGATTCAAAATATCTCGTAGTTTGTTCATAAAAAAAGATATGTAGGACTATCCTAACTCTCATAGTCATAATATTATTGTTTTAATAAGCTTTAAGGATATATAATTATGTACATGTAAAAAGGGTTTTTGGGAAATCGTTTTTGAATAGCATGCATCATGACCCCGTTTTGTTGAAAGTAAGTGTTTATCATGAAGTCCTTCCATAAACTTGAACTATATTCATTTGTACATATGATTTGAGTTTCTAGAATCCAATTGAGAGCATGAATTATGAAAATCCCTCTCTCATCATAATACCTATTTGATTTAACGTGTTGTGGGTTGTTCAACCGCATAATTAAAAGCTTGAGAGTGCGTGTTTTACTATCATTTATGGATTGATATTGTTTATGATACAATGAGAGGGTGTTTCTCTTGTTTATAAATATTCATTGTGTTAATTTAAAGAATTGCATGGATTTTATGTAAGAATTGGCCACCACATGTTAAATTATTAAATGGAGAGTGTTTGCATAAGTTCATGTGCTATTTGAAATAAGAACTCTCAGGTGATGGTTAAATCATTTGGGTGGTCATTTACACGATTTTTGAATGAAAGGTCTATGGATACGTTATAATGTAATTAGACTTGCAAGTCTAAGTATGACGATACCTATCACGAGATGCCCTTAACATGAAAGAGATAAGTGTTTTAAAAGCATGGTTTTAAATGACTAAAATTGGGCATAAAGAGAGTTAGTTAGTTACCCGAAGAATGCTTGAGTTCAGATATCTCATAGCCCAAAACCTTGTTTTGCCAATACGGTCTTTTATATATTATTCGGCAAGTGAGATAACATGGTATGTCTTCAAGTTGGGCATACTTTTTTCATGACACTCCATTCCTTGCGGTAAAATCGAATTGGGAGCTTGGCCGACGAGTTAATGGCGGATCCATATAGCCCGTGGAAAAATATGTTTTGTAGGGTGTACCATCTAGCTCAGAAGTAAATTAAAGAGTTGAGTCAATATTTTACAAACATTAATTGAAGATTTTTATACTATGCCCGTGTGTTTTTACCTATATTATGATAAATTATTTTCACAATGCTCTCACTTATTTTACTTGAAATGTATGTTTTTTTGAATTGTTCTGCATACCAATATTGGGAGCTTGGCTGATGAGTTAATGGCGGACCCATATAGCCCGTGGGTATTCATGTTTTGAAGGGTGTGTCATCTAGCTCAGAAATAAATTACAGAGTTGAGTCAATATTGTACAAGCATGAATTGAAGCTTTTTATATTATGCTCATGTGTTTTAGCCTATATTATGATAAATTATTTTACAATTCTCTCACTTATTTTACATGAAATGTATATTTTTTTGGATTGTTCTGCATACCAGTACTTTCTAAGTATTGACCCTTATAATATAGGTTCTGAGGTACAGTCTAGTGGTCTATTACATCAATAGAACATTCGAAAAAATGACAAGAGTTGGTGAGCCATCCATCTTTCGGAGGGCATTTATTTATATGTTAAGTTTTTTCAGTTTATGGTCCAGCCGGGGGCTTTGTCTGGTGTGGACTGAAAACAAAGAAAAAAAAAAGGACATAATTAGATAAATAGAAAATATGAAAATTACCATAATGATGAGGTCAATAGTATTGGAACTATTCATTGCACTCTCTGGTACTTCTTGAAACACATGATAGTCTGTAACTTTTCCCTTAGTGGAAGTTTCGAATTGCTCAATTTGTTATGCTTTATTTATCTAGTTTTCATTTTGCATCCACCTTTAAAAAATATTAATTAAATATTTATTTAACTAAATTGATTTATTAATGATACTTTGAAAGTATAAATTTGACCACTAGCACTCTAATTAATTTTTAAAAAATGATTACTTAATGATAAGAGTAAATACAAAAAGGTAATTAATATAAGAAAATGGTAAAATAGTGAATTAATTAATTATGTACCCTCTTGATCCTTTCCAGATTTGCCTGCATGTTCTTCAGATTTTCGTTTCTTATTGACATTCGCTTTATCGTAATTTTGTATTCATACATATTAAATGTATACTGTGAATACAAAAAGGCTTATCTATCAATAAATTTATTAAATAAATAGTGCCGAAACAAAGTTAAATATTCTCTCCATGCTAATGAATTCAAAGTTGAAAAACAAATGAAATTATTTGTGATCACGATATACTCATACAAAGTTGTAGAGTAAACAACTCCATAAGACATAAAACAATCAAAATTTATGACCGAACAAAGGAAAAATCAACTGCACCACAAATTGAAGGAAAGCAAAATAGTGAGATCAAAACATTGCTAAGCCAAGAAGAACCACATATCTATTAGAGATAAACCATAAATTCAGAACCAAGAGGAAAGGGAAAAGAATAAAAAAAGAATTGCAAATATAAGCTTGCATCTCCTCATAAAGTAGTGACACTAGATCGAACCATGAAAACAAGCGAAAAAATAAAAATACTAATTAACTGAGAAAATGAGATTTGAATAAAATTAAACTCATCATTACATAATCAAAGACCATAAATTCATTTGTAGTAAGAGACTTAATGAGCAAAATGAATTGAATAAAATGATGAACGAAGTTGGTATTCTCTTCTTCGAGTTTGTCTTCCTCTTGCCAATGAGTTATTGACTTAATACTTATATTAAACGAAAAAAGAAAAATAGTATTTTCCTTACTGATTCAGATGCCTCGTCTGGGTCTCCAAGATACTTTTGAACATTATTCTTGGAATGATAACGCAAATGAAAGTATCTCGCGTTTTATAGTCTACTCTTGGACGATGAGTTTTTTCTCTTGAAAATTATGTTTGTTCAATTTTGGAGATTCAAATTTGCTACTTATCAATAAATACGAGGACTTTTAAATTTCAGCAATGTAGACAGTCGGAGTTTTAAATCAACTAGTTTATTGTACGTACATTGCACGTGTGCTTCACATCAATATAAAAAATTGCATGAAAAAATACTGAAGTACATAATATTACAATTGAAGTTAAACTATATGTAATATTATATTCTTTCAAAAATCAAAATGTTATTTTTCTAATTTTAGTATATGCGCATCAATTAATTAGCATAATTACATACAAAAGAATAGATTATTGAATATCAATTAGGGCTAAAATGAATGCAATATTTGTTTAAATGATAAAAATGAGAGGTATTAAATTAATACAATAAATAAAATTTATACATTTTTTGATATTGCGGTATTCAGATCAGTTTTCTCGTACCTCAATAATTTTATGGAATATTTGCCACCTCCCACACACCGGTAATAGATAATAGAAAAATTCATTCACCAAAACTTATAAGAAATTTTTGTCTCTGTTGAGAGTTTAAGATTTCCTACCTTATTCACATAACCAAAATTTTAGAATAAGGACTATTTATATTCAAACTTAAGGGACTATTTTTTTTCATTTTTCCCTCATCTTTTAAGTCACCATTAGAAATTATTAGTATGTAAAAAAAATGCACAAACATAAATAACTTTATTGAAAAAAAAAAAGTTATTCGAGAGGGGAAGATTCCAGGTTGAAGGGTTTTGAATCGGATTTCGCCGCTTTAAGGTAGGTTATGACTTAATTTTCTTTAGACTGAGGTGGGTAGTTAATATCTTATACAAAAGCATGATATGAGTATGAGAATGAATCATGGAAATAATGTTAATATTGTTGTGTGCTCGGGGGGAGAGGGGCTCTTATGCGTTTTTATTGGTGGGTTGAGACGATAATTTCTATGTGCAGCCCGTATGGGGGTCTTATCTGATATTATTGGTTTTGTATATACTTTTAGTGGTTGTTCTTTCTGGTAGAATTGCTTAAATTGGGTTTTATGTGATATTTGTGATGTATTACTTGCATATTTTGCTCTAATGGTGCATAACTTATATTGGATCATGGATGGTTGATCTATTGAGTGATTTTTTTTATCTCGGATGCGTGTGCATTGGTTGAATTTGAGATTCTTATTCTGATTTGATTGTGAGCATTACATTATCATACCATACATACATTCACGAGACATTGGTACCATTGTGGAAATAATGATTTTTCTGATAGAAATGTGACAACCTTCAAAAACCCTCTGCATTAGTCCACAAGCCGAAGAGGATATATGGATATTGAGACTGGATTGATTATTGAGATTGTATATGGGTTGCGAACCCTCCATGGGTCCTCCCTCAAGACCAGTGCTCGGTAAGTGTATAGAGAGGTTATGCGATAACCTCGAACATATTGCATCATCATTATTATCATTCTCATTGCATTTCATACATTGTACATCTTTTATGTTGTACTTTCGTGTTTGACTTGATGTCTATATATTATGTATTTTATTTTTATACTTGTATCTGGTGTATGTGATATATTTAAAACTGTTAGTGGAGACAGTGTGGGCTACCATTTAAGATATTTTCTGATTGCAAATGGCGTGCCTATGATGTGTATTTATATACTTTATTTTTAATATTGCTCAGTCATCCTATGATATTTGTTGAGTACAAGTGAACCATACTCATCCCTACTATTTCCTTTCGGTTTAGATGCAGGTATAAGTGCGCCGCGCGGTAGCTGAGATTCAGGTGGTGACTGACGTATTTTGAGGTAGTGGCTTCTCTATGTTTTCAAAGCCAACCTCCAACCTCATCATATTTAGTTTTTGTCTTATTGTGTATTCAGAGACAAAATTATATTTTTCTTCGGACTTTCAGTTGTATTTTCAAACTTCGAGATGTACTTAATTTGTTCTTACATTGTAACATCAGATTTTGAGATGGTTTATAGTATCATTTATATATATATAAAAGCAAAACATAAGCAAGACAAGATGCCACGTGTCAAGCTATTAAAATAGCCACGTGGCATATTCTAAGACAAAATTAAAAAATATTTTAAGACAAAGTTAAAAATATTGTAATAAAAATTCTGAATTAAAAAATTAAGTATTTGAATTTGAATAAATTAACCTTTTACAAAAAAGATTTTTATTATCTTAAAAATAGAAACTAATAATTAAAGAGTTCTAATAGATATATACTATTTCAAACTTATCTCTTATAAAATTTAAATGTTATAAAATATATTTAAATATAATTTATTTACATATTAGAGAAAGATAAAAATTATTGATGATAATAATAATAATGATAAATATGTATTTAATTTTAAAAAATATTTATAAATATTGAAAAAAAGATAAAAATATTAATATAACTAATATTAATAATAGTAGTACACACTTACGTAGTAGTACTTTTAGTTATTTTTTAAAACAGGCGTGGTAATAGTAGTACTAAATAATAATAATAATAATAATAATAATAATAAATAAATAAATTATAGTAGTGGATAGAACATAGATATAGTGATAGAAGAAAAAAGAAAGTGGAACTTTTTTTTAAAAGAAAATAATATGTGAATTAATCTTATTGATTTCAAATATTTCTCTTAATTCAAATATATACATTACAAGATAAGTATGTATTTTATTTGAAAAATTATAGATAAGGAAGAATAATAAATTGATCTTTTTTTAACAAATACATATTATATTTGAATTTAAATTTGAATTTAAATAAAATTTAAATTCAAGTAGAGTTCTATTTTCTTAATATCTCTTTAATATATATATAACCAGTATAAACAATAATACATAGCATATTTCAAACTTATTTCTTTTAAAATTTAAATGTTATAAAATACATTTAAATATATTTTATTTATATATTAGGAAAATATAAAAATTATTGATTATAATAATAATAATTATAAATATGCATTTAATTTTTTAAAATATTTATAAATATTGAAGAAAAATATAAAAATATTAATATAACTAATACTAATAATAGTAGTTAGCACGTAGTTGTACTTTTAGTTATTTTCTAAAGCAGACATGGTAGTAGTAGTACATAATAATAATAATAATAATAATAATAATAATAATAATAATAATAATAATAATAATAATAATAATAATAATAATAATAAATAAATAAAATTATAGTAGTTGGTATAACTTAGTTATAGTGATAGAAGAAAAAAAAGTGGGAATTTATTTTTAAAGAAAATAACATGTGAATTAATCTTATTGATTTCAAATATTTTTCTTTATTCAAATATATACATTATAAGATAAGTATGTACTGTATTTGAAAAATTATTGATAAGAAAAAATAAAAAATTGTTCTTCTTTTAATAAATATGTATTATATTTGAATTTGAATTTAAATGAAATTTAAATTGAAGTAGAGTTCTATTTTCTTAAAATCTCTTTTATATTACGTAGTACATAGGAATAGGGTAATAGTATCTTTTAAATGCACTGACTTGTCCTTTGTTCTTTTTTTTTCTTTTCTTCTACCACCCTCTTTTTAAAAAAACAACAACTATTTTTTGGGTGATTATTTGTCTCTTATAGGCTGAGGAATAGAGGCCAGTATAAGTTGTATTATGAACAAATGCACAATTATTTGATTGTTACATATTTTTAGTTTGTTATTATTGCACAAAAAAGGAAATCTTTTAAATATAATCACCTATTATGGCATTTAAATTTCAATTTCAAATTTGAATTGGAGTGAAGTTAACTTCCTAACCTCTCTATATATACTCCTGCAATGATGTACACACTAAACTTTTCTCTCTCTCTTTTTTTACTGTTGTTGTATTCTTCATATTATTCATTTTCTTGAAACACTTTTGATTTAATTTCTTCATTTTTATATGCCGATGAGTGATGATCATATTATTGGCTATTTTTCTTTTGTATATACAAGCCCAAATTCAAGTAAGTAATTTGTTATTTTAATATTGTTTGTTTGATTTTTGATAAAAATAATACATTTGATTATATAAATGAACGATGAAATTACGTTTCTCTTAAGATTTTGAGTCGCATATTAGCTTTTTAAATGCTAACTTTTATTACCATTTTATACTATTAGTTTATTAAAATAAATGTTCATATTTTTTCATCGTATATGATACTAAAATGTTAAGTATCACGTAATATTTATCAAATCATATTTAAAGAAAAAAATATAATAACATTATAGTTGAAAAAATAAAGTACAATTAATATTTAAAATACATATTTTCCTGTATGGGATCGGTCCCCATAAACTTTTCTTAGAGTCTCTAACTTTTTTTTGGGGGTAAACATTAGAGTCTCTAACTTAAGTATGCCAACAAACAATAATATTTAAGTTTTAATTTCAAATTAATTTGTGACTGATATTTTTACGAATTTTCATTATTAATCATGTTGTACTCTTATTAAGATCTCGCTGACAAGCGTACAAAGCCAAGGTTGTTATTGTCACTACATGAATTGGTCCATCTAATAATAATAAATAAATAAATAAATAAATAAACAAAACAATAGTAAACAATATGAGTTAGTACTGATAAGTAGTAGTAGGGATAAATATAATAATTATAATAAATAAAAAAATTATTTAGATTGACTTCAAAATTTTTTCTAATTAAAATTTATAAATTATAGAATAAATATGCATTTAATTTGAAAAAATTAAAGATAAGGTAAGAATAATAAAATGATATTCTTATAACAAATTGATATAATATAATATTTAAATTTGAATTTAAATAGAATTTGAATGGGAATGGAATTCTAAATTCTTAATATTTCCTAAATTTATAATATTTACTACTATTTTTATAATATACATTAATAATAATAAAAATAATATATTAAATAAAAATAAAAATATAATAATACTAAAGTAACAAATAAATAAATAATATAATATAATAAATGAACTCTTACTATTCATAAACTTTTTCCTTTTAATGTTCTAAAAAAATTCTTAAATATTAAATAAAAGATTAAAAATATTAAGATAACTAATAATATTATTATTTAGTAGTACACACGTAGTACATAGTAATAATAAAATAAAAACATAAGCAAGACAAGATGCCAAGTGTCAAGATACTAAAATAGCCACGTGACAATTTTTAAGACAATATTAAAAAATATTTTAAGATAAAATTAAAAATATTATAATAAAAAATTTAAATTGAGAAATTAAGTATTTGAATTTGAATAAATTATCCTTTTACAACAAAGATTTTCATTATCTTAAAAATAGAAACTAATAATTAAAGAGTTCTAATAGATATATACTATTTCAAACTTATCTCTTATAAAATTTAAATATTATAAAATATATTTAAATATAATTTATTTACATATTAGGAAAAGATAAAAATTATTGATGATAATAATAATAATGATAAATATGCATTTAATTTTTAAAAAAATATTTATAAATATTGAAAAAAATAGATAAAAATATTAATATAACTAATATTAATAATAGTAGTACACACTTAGTACGTAGTAGTACTTTTAGTTATTTTTTAAAACAGGCATGGTAGTAGTAGTACTGAATAATAATAATAATAATAATAATAATAATAATAATAATAATAATAATAATAATAATAATAATAATAATAATAACAATAATAATAATGATAATAATAAATAAATAAATAAATTGTAGTAGTGGGTAGAACATAGTTATAGTGATGGAAGAAAAAAAAGTGGGAACTTTTTTTTTTAAAAGAAAATAACATGTGAATTAATCTTATTGATTTCAAATTTTCTCTTAATTCAAATATATACATTATAAGATAAATATGTATTTTATTTGAAAAATTATGGATAAGGAAGAATAATAAATTGATCTTCTTTTAACAAATACGTATTATATTTGAATTTGAATTTAAATTTGAATTTAAATGAAATTTAAATTGAAGTAGAGTTCTATTTTCTTAATATATCTTTAATATCTATATAACCAGTATCTGTGGTAGAAACAATAATACATAGTACATGTCAAACTTATGTCTTTTAAAATTTAAATGTTATAAAATATATTTAAATATATTTTATTTACATATTAGGAAAAGATAAAAAAATATTGATAATAATAATAATGATAAATATGCATTTAATTTTAAAAAATATTTATAAATATTGAAGAAAAGGATAAAAATATAATATTTTTAAATTGTGAATAATATAATAAAGAAAAATATCAAATTGAGGAGAGGGATGTTTTTTTTAAAAACAAATTGAGGAGGGGTGGAGGTGGTGGGAGGGGTGGGAGGTGGGTGAGGGTAGAGGAAAAATATTTATTTTTATATTTC
Source organism: Capsicum pubescens (assembly GCA_030864215.1). Taxonomy (NCBI): domain Eukaryota; kingdom Viridiplantae; phylum Streptophyta; class Magnoliopsida; order Solanales; family Solanaceae; genus Capsicum; species Capsicum pubescens. The sequence goes on along the minus strand of CM061538.1, from coordinate 73,982,253 downwards.
ATTGAGAAATAATATCATGGTTGATTTTTTGTAAGATAATAGAATTTAACATGTTTGAACAAACACTACAACATAAAATATTAAAAATATTATTTTAATATTATCCGCGCATCGCGCCGGTACGTACACTAGTTGCTATTTAAACTTCCACAATTTTTATGTATGTATGACTTGACTTCATTCTAGGAGTCTCTCCTTGGGTTTTATATTGTAATTTTTATTTATATATCAGTTTGGGTGATCAACTTACTTGTCAAGGTTTAGCTAAGTAAGTGTCATTATGACCCTTAGTTTTGGGGTTGTGACATTAAGAGGCAAAAGGGAACAACGCTTTAGTCTAAATAGGATTTAATGATTTTCACAAACAAATGAATAAGTATTTATGATTTGAGGTGATTTTCTAGATTTCCAGAAACTTATTTAAAGAACTAATATAATGGATGAAGATAAAAAAATTTCAGATTTCTCAGAAGACTTATTTAAAGAACCTAGAGATGTTAGGAGTAATTTTAACTGGGAGAAATAATAGAACTTGCAGATGTAAAGACAAGGTTCTACATACCTCTTAAACGTTGAAAGAATTTTAGATTGAAAGAAGAAATTTGAACTTGATATTCACCAATTTTCTTGTGTTTCTTAGGAGTTGTGATTGAGAGGAAGAATAAAGATATTTGTTGGTGGAAAACTTTTGAAAATTGATGGGGAAGTGAGGCTTTTTATCCTATGAACCAGAGGAAAATAGAGTAACTTGTTTTAATATATATAACTGATGAAAGTGAGAGATGTATCTAGCTGAGAAACTAATGTTCTATTGGGGAAAATAACACATTGAAACTGATAACTTAAAAGGGTTTTACTTTCATGAAATAAAGTATAAAATGAAAAGAGAAAATTGCCTTTGAGATACCTCACAAAGCAATGGGCCTGAGATGTTAAACCCAACAAAGGAAAAATCAATTGTACCACAAACTGAAGGAAAGCAAAAAAGTGAGACCAAGCATTGCTAAGCCAGGAAGAACCAAATATCTATTAGAGATAGGCCATAATTCAGAACCAAGATGAAGAGGAATAGAAACCAAAAAAAATCAAATTGCAAACATAAGCTAGAATCTCGTCATAAAGTTGTGACACAAGATCGAATCATAAAAACAAGCGCAGAAAATGAAAATACCGATTAAATGAGAAAATGAGATTTGAATAGAATCAAACTCACCATTACATAATCGGAGTCCTTCATAATAGGAGACTTAATGAGCAAAAATGAATTGAATAAAATGATGAAGCAGGTCGGTATCCTCTTTGTCGCGTTTGTATTCCTCTTCTTGCCGATGAGTTATTCACTTAATACATGGATTGAATGAAAAAGAAAAATAGTGTTTTCCTTACTAATTCAGATGCCTTGCTTGGGTCACCAAGATACTCCTGAAAATTTGTATTGAAATGATGACGTGAATGAGAGTATCTCACATTTTATAATCTACTCTTGGGCGCTGAATTGTTCTCTTGAAAATCATATTTGTTCATTTCGACGATCCACATTTGCTACTTATCAATAAATATGAGGACTTTTAAATTTCAACAATATAGACAGTCAGAGTTTAAATCAATTAGTTTGGTGTACGTGCGCTGCACGTGCGCTTCATGTCAGTATAAAAAGCTACATATAAAAATACTAAAGTACATAATATTGCAATTGAAATCAAAATATATGTAATATTATATTTATTTAAATACCAAAATGTGTATTCTTCTAATTTTAGTATATGCACGTCAATTAATTAGCATAGAAAATATATCCAAAAAATAAATTATTGAATACCAATTAGGGCTAAAAATAAATACAATATTTGCTTAAATGATAAAAAATGAGAGGTATCAAATTGATTCGATAAATAAAATTTATATATTTTTTGATATCATGTTGTTCGGATCAGCTTTAGCATACCTCAATAATTTTACGAGATATTTGCCACCTCTTACCCACCCATAACAGATAATAGAAAACTCCATTCACAAAAACTTAAAAGAAATTTTCGTCTCTATTGAGATTTTAAGATTTCTTACCTTATTCATATAACCAAGATTTTAGAATAAGGACTATTTAAATTTAAATTCAAACTTAAGGGGCCATTTTGTTCATTTTTTGTTCATCTTTTAAATCACTATTAGTAATTATTAGTTTGTATGAAACATTCACAAACATAAATGACTTTATTGAAAAAAAATGACTTTAGTGAGACATTTTCCTAAACTAGTTCTCGACAAGTGCATTACACATGCGTCCCATATAAATTCATATAATGAAAAAAATTACAAGCTCAATTTAAAGAATACTTAAATTGTTATATGCAATCTTTGTCGTTGGTTAAAGTTCAGTAAAAATGTATAAGAGGTAAAGAGAAATGCTAATAAACTCTTTGTCGTGTAAAATATTAAGTAGACAAGAAGCTATAATTTTAACTATAGAAAGGAACAAATCGTATAAATTTCAGAGAGGATACAACTCTATCTTCATATACGACTCTGAGTACTACAATAGATAGCTTTGATCCAAAAATGATTAAAAAGATGTCTAAAGGTACAACATAAAATATAAACATGTGATTAAGCCTCAAATGAGATTAATTAGGAATCAGACTTTGATTAAGTGACTTTTTGGGGAGTTTCTTTCGCGTGTATGATGAATTAATAATATTGTCCCAAGAAAGCATATCCTTAAGCAAAATATTTTGAGAAAACACTCATAGATTAACTTTTTTCTAAATTTGAGTTTTGTTTCAACTTATTTTTTTTAAGAAACTATATTATACTAAAAGAGGTGAATATGTAGTTAGTATATGATATAAAAAGTACTAAAAGAATGTCAACATTTGTAGCAAAAACTAATTGGAACAAATATACCAACCGTAGATATTGATGAGTAAAATAGACTCTTATGGGTGAAGAAATCTGGCACAAGGAAAACGGATATAATGGGGCAAGCACACCTTCTTGTGCAGTTTTATAGAGTGTTTTACAGAATGTGAAAAGATTGTCTAAAAATGATATTATGAAGGAAATGAAAATAAATAAATACAAATAGCCAATAGTAATTGAGAAAATTTACATTGATATAAATCAGAAATGTAAAATGGTTAGTACAGAGAAGTTATCATGAAAGATGAAAGAACGGAATATGACGATTGAAGTGAATTCAACATCTATTAAAAGTGCCCCGTTAGTGAGGGAGTCATTTAAAAGTTAAAATAAATAAATACTAATTATGGTCAAAAACATTCTCAGGAAGCACTAAAGTACAGTTATTGAGTTTTGAGGGGCTGAAGCATTTTATTATATTTTCAATTTAAAGATAAAATTATTTAAAAGAAGTATGTTTTTACATTTAAAGATAAAATTATTTAAAAGAAGTATGTTTTTACTTTCAAAGAAGACATGCATTAGACTGATTCCCTAGGTGTACCAGTCCGCATTCGCATCCAGATTTAATGGTGGTATTAACTTCAAATGAGATTCAACTCATTCATTTAGAGGTGAAGAGGATCAGTAACTTTAGGAAAAGATTACCAAGAAATAAAGGGACTTAACTAAGGTTGGAAGATTTCTCACTCAACACAAGCAGACGAATTGAGATTTAAAGCTGCAAATGAAGATGTATTTCATTGATTGAGGTGGGGATCTATCTACCTGAAGCACAATGAACCATCTAGATTTAGCTAGAACTGAAGATAGAGTTGGAAATGGAGAAGCTCTAAGCTACCCGCAGCAGAATTTCAGAGACATCATTGTCTCTCCACTTTCCCCTCTTAGATTTTTCTTTATCTTTTTCGTCTCCTTTTATTTACTTTGCTCTTATTTGTTTGGTGCAGGTCACTATTGGGCCGACTATTTGTAAAGACTCTTCCATTTTTATTTTAGGATAAATTACATAAATCTCATACTTAAGAGGCTATATTATCTAATATCCCTTATTTTTTAAAAATTTACATAAAATTTCATTTTTCAACTTTACTCTTGATACATATCAAGAAAACCCCACATCCTATTTTTACTCCACTATTAACTCATTCAAGATTTTCTTCCCTAAAATATCTCTCTAATTATCAATAATTAAATCATCTTCTTTCCTGATTTTTTTCTCTTCCATTAATGCTTAAATCATCTTCTTTCCTGATTTTTTTCTCCTCCATTAATGCATGCAACTTTTTTTTCCTCTCCTAAAATCTCTCCCATTTAAAAAAAAAAAGTTATTGATACATATATAAATTTATTTAGTTATTCATACATTTTATTCTTTTAATGGTGATTCATATGAATGATAAATATGATATCATTATATGAGTATTATGGTGATTCATATGATAGATACATTTTGTATGATTTTAACGGGTGATACATATGATATTAATGGGTGATACAGATTGGATTATAGAAATTCATATGGTGGATACAATTATTTATTTCAATTATTGGGTGATTCATATGACATTAATGGGTGATATATATGGTATTATGGTGATTCATATGGTAGATACAATTATTGGGTGATTTATATATATGGTATTACGGTGATTCATATGGTAGATACAATTATTTATTTCAATTATTGGGTGATTCATATGATATTAATGGGTGATATATATGACATTATGGTGATTCATATGGTAGATACAATTATTTATTTATATTATTGGTGATTCATGTGTTATTAATGAAAGGTAAGGGTGTAATCAGTGTAGAAAACAAAAGTAATAATATTTAAAAAAAAAAGACTAAAAGCATAATTGAATCATAATTAAAATTAAATATCAAAAAAGAAAACTAAAATTAAAGACGGAAAAAAAAGAAAAAAGACCAAAAAAAACATATCTTTCATAATTAAAGACGAAAAAAGAGAAACATAATTAAAACACATAAATTAAATCTAAAAAAAAGAGAAAAATTAGATATACTTCCTTAAATAAAAGAATACAATTAATAAAAGAGAATCTATTATTTCCTTAAATAAATATCTTGTTAGTTTTAAATGTATCACTTTTTTATATGTATCCCCATATAACATATGTATCACCATTTCAAAAAAACGGGATAAAATGTAATTAACAAAATAGTCGGAATTTTATGTAATATTACTTAAAGATTCAGAGATTTATGTAAGGATTATTTATAGGCCGAGAAAATGGTATATTACCCCCCTCCCCCTCCCCCCCACCCCAACCTTTAGTCGAAATTCCAACTACACACATATACTTTGCGGGGGTCCTATGACCCCCTTCTTCTCTTTCTTCTTCTTCTTCTTCTTCTTCTTCTTCTTCTTCTTCTTCTTCTTCTTCTTTTTCTTCTCCTTCTCCTTCACCTTCTCCTCCTTCTCTTTCTTCTACTTCTCCTTCTTCTCTTCTCCTTCTTTTCCTTCTTCTCCTTCTCCTCTTCCTCCTCCTTCTTCTCCTTCTCCTTCTCCTTCTCCTGCTTCTCTTTCTCCTTCTTCTCCTCCTTCTTCTCCTCCTTCTTCTCCTCCTTCTTCTTCTCGTTCTTCTCCTTCTTCTTCTTCTTCTTCTTCTTCTTCTCCTTCTTCTTTTTTTTCTTCTCATTCTTCTTCTTCTCCTCCTCATTCTTCTCCTCCTTCTTCTTCTTCTTCTTCTTCTCTTTCTTCCTCTTTTTCTTCTTCTTCTTCTTCTTCTTCTTCTTCTCCTCTTCCTTCTTCTTCTTCTCCTCCTTCTTTTTCTTCTTCTTCTTCTCCTCCTCCCCTTTCTTCTCCTTCTTCTCCTTCTTATCCTTCTTCTTCTTCTCTTCTTTCTTCTCCATCTTATCCTCCTTCTTCTCCTCATTCTCCTCCTTCTCCTCCTTCTTCTCCTACTTCTCCTCCTTCTTCTTCTTCTCCTTCTTCTTCTTCTTCTTCTTCTTCTTCTCCTTCTTCTCCTTCTCCTCCTTCTCCTCCTTCTCTTTCTCCTTCTTCTTTTCTTTCTTTTTCTCCTTCTCCTTCTTCTCCTCCCCCTTCTACTCCTCCTCCTTCTCTTCCTCCTCCTTCTCCCCCTTCTACTTCTTCTTCTTCTTCTTCTCCTTTTTCTACTTCTTCTTCTTCTTCTCCTCCCCCTTCTCCTTCTTCTTCTCCTCCTTCTTTTTCTTTTTTCTTCTTCTCCTCCTCCCCTTTCTTCTCCTTCTTCTTCTTCTTCTCTTCTTTCTTCTCCTTCTTCTTCTCCTTCTCCTCTTTCTCCTCCTTCTCCTCCTTCTTCTCCTTCTTCTTCTTCTCTTTTTTCTTCTCCTTATTCTCTTCCTTCTTCTCCTACTTCTTCTCCTTCTTCTTCTTCTTGTCCTTCTTCTTCTTCTTCTTCTCCTTATCTTTCTCCTTCTCCTTTTTCTCCTTCTCCTCTTCCTTCTTCTCCCTCTCCTTCTTCTCCTTCTCATTCTCCTTCTACTCCTCCTCTACCTTCTCCTTCTCCTCCTTCTTCTTCTCCTTCTTCTCCTTCTTCTTCTCCTTCTCCTTCTTCTTCTCCTTCTCCTTCTTCTCCCCCTCCTTCTTCTTCTTCTTCTTCTTCTTCTTCTTCTCCTTCTTCTCCTTCTCCTTCTCCTTCTCCTTTCCCTTCTCTTTCTCCTTCTCCTTCTTCTCTTTCTCTTTCTTCCTCTCCTCTTTCTTCCTCTCTTCCTTCTTCTCCTCCTCCTTCTTCTCCTCCTCCTTCTTCTCCTTCTCCTTCTTCTTCTTCTCCTTCTTCTTCTTCTTCTTCTTCTTCTTCTTCTTCTTCTTCTCCTTCTTCTTCTTCTTCTTCTTCTTCTTCTTCTTCTCCTTCTCCTTCTCTTTTTCCTTCTCCTTCTCCTCCTCCTTCTCCTTCTCCTTCTCCTTCTCCTTCTCCTTCTTCTTCTACTTTTTCTTCTTCTCCTTCTCTTTCTTCTCCTTCTCCTTCTCCTTCTCCTTCTCCTTCTTCTCCTTCTCCTTCTCCTTCTCCTCCTTCTTCTTCTCCTCCTTCTTCTTCTGCTCCTTCTTCTTCTCCTCCTTCTTCTTCTTCTTCTCCTTATTCTTCTTCTCCTTTTTCTTCTTCTCCTTCTTCTGCTCCTTCTTCTTCTCCCCCTTCTTCTTCTTCTTCTTCTTCTTCTTCTTCTTCTTCTTCTTCTTCTTCTTCTTCTTCTTCTTCTTCTTCTTCTTCTCCTCCTCCTCCTCCTCCTTCTTCTTCTGCTTCTCCTTCTCCTTCTCTTTCCCTCATCTCCAAGCACAAAATCAATTGGTTTCGACTTTAAATTCGTCGAAAATTTTAAAATCGAAATTGTCCATTATTTACGACTTCAAAGTTGTCGTAAATTTTAAAATGGCCATTGTCCATTATTTTCGACTTGAAGGTCGTTGAGAATTTTAAAATTCTCTATTTTTTCCGACTTTAGGGTTATAAATTTTAAATTCGGTATTGTTCATTGTTTCCGGCTTCAAGGTCGTCAAAAATTTTGAAATTGGTATTCTTCGTTGTTTCTGAATTTAAGATCGTCGGAAATTTAAAAATTTATATTGTTCATTGTTTCCTACTTCAAGATTGTCGAAAATTTTAAATTTGATGTTATTTATTATTTCCGACTTCAAGATCATCAAAAATTTCTAAATCGATATTGTCCATTATTTCCGACTTCAATGTCGTCGTAAATTTAAAAATGGGTATTTTCCATTATTTTCGACTTCAAGGTTGTCGAAAATTTTAAAATTCTCTATTGTTTCCGACTTTAAGGTCATTGAAAATTTTAAATTCCGTATTGTTCATTGTTTCCGGCTTCAAGGCCGTTGAAAATTTTGAAATTGGTATTGTTCGTTGTTTCTGGATTTAAGATCTCGAAAATTTATTAATTATATGGTCATTGTTTCCCACTTCAAGGTTGTCGGAAATTTTCAAATTCGATGTTGTTTATTATTTTCGAATTCAAGATCGTTGGAAATTTCAAATTCGGTATTGTTCATTATTTTTCATTTCAAGATCGTCGAAAAATTATTTGCATAGAAGTAGGAATAATAAAGTTTGAAAAGAAAAAGAGATGAAAAGTAATGGTGAAAAAATGATGAAACATGATAAAAATGAAAAAGAAAGTAAATAAAAATTAATTTTAAACAAAAAAATACGTGTCAAAATGTTGTTGGCGCGTGCATCACACCTTATCTAAAATGACTGGTTGTCAGGTTTTTGGGGATAATAATTCCACTTTAAAATAGTTCAGGGGGTCATAGGACCCCACAAAGTATAAGTATATAGTTGGGACTTGGAATAAAGGTTGCGGGACTTTTGACCATTTTCTCTTTACAGGCCCAATACCCGCCTTTCACTAAAAAAAAGGTAATCTATCTTTGAAGTTGGGTGCTTCCCACTTATAGTAACTACTAGTTTTATGTAAATACATTGCACGTGTGGTTAATGCAAACACAACAAAGAAAAGGACACTTTGAACTTCATGGGCTAGAAGTAGACTTCTCAAGTTTAATTTATCAATGCCTTTATTTATATGCAAATTCAAAATTTGAATTTTACAAATTTAAATTCGAGATTCTGACATGATTACTTTTACTTCTTTAGTACATTTTTAAACACTAGTTTAGTTTACATGCTTTGCACGTGTAACTTGCATCAATAAATAAAATTATGTATAAAAAAAATAAAATAATTAAAAATTGCAATGATACTAAAATAAATTTATGTATATTCAAGTGATGTAAATAAATATTGTATATCAAATATGTCATTGTCCGTTGTATAAAATTAAAGATCATGGTGCATTCAAATCAATTATTGATTTTTCATAATTCATATATAATTTTTAAAGCGATTAACTGAAAGAAATAACGAAAGGATGAAATGATGATAAATAAATGCAAGAAGATAACTAAACGTAGATGGAGTATAAAAATAGACTAAATATGATGTAATGAAAAATTATAAAATAACCCACCATGAAATAAAAAAGAGAGAAACTATTAATTATTCAATTCTTTCAAATAAAGCAGGAATGCATCCAAAACAACTGATTTTAACATTGTTCTCTTTATCTTTAGGTCTAAACCCTTAAAGAAAAGGTTTATAGATAAATCAATCAACCAAAAAATTGAACCCTAGTATCATACTTATTTCTATGCCATATTAAACGTTTTTTTTAAACCTCTATGACAATTTCTACACCAATCAAGATTACTTGTCCTATTATTTTATTTTTTAGCTACGATTCTTTTTTATTTTTTTTTTAAAACAAAACAAAGACAATTTAAGCTACACCATGACTACTTGTTGTCCTATTGTTTTATATTTTACCATGGTTGTTTGACTCCTATTAACACATTTATTCTTTTTTTTTTCTTTTTTTTTGTGGTGCAATTATAAAAATCTTTTACATTAGATAAAATTCTTACTAATTAGGAGTATTAAAATTATGATTTCTTACTTATATTAAATAAGAATTTTAATTATTTTTTAACTCTTAAATCTAAAGATAATGATTAAATGATAAATATTTTAGAAAAATAGTATATGACTAATTTGTGATTGTAGAAACTTTTATTGAAGGATAAAATTAACAGAAAAATTATTTAAAATTAGCAATAGGCGATAGATTAAATTTTATATCATTTAAATGATATAACATGTAACAAAATAATAATAATAAAAAAGATAACTATTAGAGTCTATTATTTAAAATAAGAATGATATACCAGATCTCATCATTTATTCGCAATTGAAACAAGTATATATAATTTTAGAAGAGAATTCATATAAAATTAGAATGACTAACCAATTTCTTGTGATGAAATGTAACGATTCAAAAAATATGATAAAAATTGTAAACAAGTCCATGTTAAATTATTAATTATTTATGTCATTATAAACAAAAATCATAACAAAAGAATTTTTCAATTAGCAATTATCTATCAAGAATACATGGTAACTTATTATTTTCAACTTCCAGAACATACTAAAATCATAAATGAAAACCTTTCAATTAACAATTGTTTATCAAAACACAAGATAATTTATTTTTGTAAATATAAAAAAATATATTAAAATCTAAGAAAACTTATCTCAAAGTACAAACAAATTTATCTCTTCAATGAACTATACTATCAATATTTCACACACACAAAAAACTTTTCAATGAGCAATTGTCTATCAAGAATAAGTTATAATTTATTTATTGTAAGCTTCAGGAACATACTAAAATTCTAGAAAATTTATTGTAAATTAATGACAATCAAATTTATCTATTTAACTATAGTACCTATCAAGATTTTAAACATGAAGAACATATTAAAATTTTAGAAAATTTACCTCAAATCACAAACAATTTATCTCTTCAACTATATAAGATACATAAAAAATTATGAGAATTGATTTTATAAATTTTAAGAACATATTAAAATTTAGAAAACTTACCTCAAATCACAAACAAATTTATCTCTTTAATCGCATTTACTATTAAAATTGTAAATATCAAGAACATGCTAAAATATTAGAAAACTTAGCTCACATCATATTTCGAGAATTCGCAAAAAAAACACTTTCAATGAGCAACTGTTTATCAAAAATCAAGATAATTTATTTATTATAAATTTCAAAAACATACTAAAATTTTAAAAACTTACCTCAAATCACATGAAAATTTATATACATTAATAAAAAAAATTCTATATCCTAACCTATTTTTTCTCTACATGTGGTAGTTTTGAAGAAAAACATCTAAACCTAAATAAAAAAAGATAAGCATCATTAATTAATTAATTAAAGAATCCTAATATTAAAGTGATTCGAAAGCTAAACAAAATCCTTTTAAAATTTTAAAAATTCAGGATTTATTCACGCATGTTACAGTTTTTCTACCTTTTTTTTTTGTTTGTTTTTTTTGATCAACTTTCAAGTTTTTATTAGGTTTAGGTCTTTTTTTTTTTCCTTTTATCTAGAATATTATTCTTTATTTTTAGTGTACAATCGGGCGTTTTATTATGCATGTTTTCTCCTTCTATATTTTAGGACTCTTTTTTCAAGTACACAAAGAGAAAAAAATCTATCAACATTAATTCTCCACATTTTTTTCTTACCATATATTGTAGGATTCATTTTAAATATTATAAATATAATACTATAATAATTAAAAATATAAGCGAAAAGACAATTTTGTCTACTGTAGAGACTTTTAATGAAAGACAAAAAGTTCAAATCACTTTTTTAAAGATATTCACACTTTTAATATAGCATAGATTATAGATATATGCATAATTTAAACTCTAGCTACTAAAGTTTGATGAACCGGCAACATGATGCGCTACATCTGACCCTCTTTACTGTGGCACCATCAAAGGAATTTGTTGTATATAGGCAAAACCTACAATTGAAAATCTCAAACAATAAATAAATATTTAAGACCAACTTTTCCACAAGAAGGGAAAAAAATGGGGGCACAAGAATAATTTAATTTCAATGAAAAATATATATACATGATGTGTTAATAATATACCAAATTAAAGTTTTAAGAATATCCTTGATGCGTCATCATCTCTTCTTTCTCTTGTACTTCACATACTCGAACAAATATAATTTAGATATAAAAAAGTATTTATCTCATAAAATTGACTATTATGCATGAAAATTAAAAGGCATAATATCGAGATAGACACCTTAACTTAGTCACAATTAACAACTAAATACTCCAACTTTTAGAATACACATCAAGACACTTTAACTTATTCCCATTGTGTCTCATGGACATCCAACGCTGATGTGGTACATAAATTTGGAGATGTCTAGAAGATTATTTTGTAAGTTGGAATGCTCAATTCATACAATAGAACAATGTTTTTCCGTAGTCCATTGTAGTAGCTTGTTGTCTTTGGAGAATGATGCATGACTTTTAGAATCTTACTGGATAGCTAGATGAGAATATAGCTATGGTATGGAGCTTGTAATGACTCCACTTTGGCGATTGATAAAATGGAGTTTTAGATAACACTCCACCCACCCACCCACCCACTCCCACAGACACAAAGAAAAAAGAGTAATTGAGGTGTGTAGATGCACAATCTCAAAGTTTGAGCATTTAGTTGTCAATTGAGGTCAAGTTAAAATATTTATATATGTATTATAGCAAAAATATGAACTAACTAAATTATATTGCATCACATCTTGATCAACCCAAATCCCGACGAAAGTCACAGAACCTTAGACTTACGTACATGAATATTAAAATAGTAAACAAGAAAAAAGGAAAGATAATTGTATAGTAAACATTACAGAACCTACAACATCATTTGTGGTAAATTGTAATATACCTATACCAACCGAAATCTAGAAATATGAAAGCATAAGCTACCAATTGGCGTGCAAAAAATACACAAGACTTGAAGAAATACTTGAAAATTAGCTATATAAATGTAGATGCACTCAATATTAGTTTTCTAGTTCATTTTTTATACAATTTTGAGGTCACTTTCTTTATATTATACAACTCTATAATAAATAACAAAGTCTCCTACACCTATAAGGACGACACACGATTTCCAACTTTTTTCCTGATATTAATTAGTTTTTCAAATAAAGAAGGATTCATGAACTACCCAAAATTTAGTTGATCCAAATCTAAAATTCTTAAATATTAGAAAAATATTGCTCTTATTGTAATAATATACGTGACATTTTTCGCTTTTTAAGACTCAAATTAACTAATCTAGTTTGAAGCTAAATTGGATTAAATTAACTTAATTTTTTAAATGAAAATTTAGATACTTAAAAAATTATATAGAAGTATTGTTTGAAAGATTTTAGAGCTAACTCTTATAGCATGCATATGTGATGAAGCAGATTGAATAACCAAGAAAAAATAAAAGAAGCCAATGAAGAAACTTTATATTCAAAATGAACTACTACAAGTTTACTCAAATAATGTTGGATAGTGCTGATCCTGGCAGTAAAAAAAAAGTACATGGAGTTAGGGGTGTCTAACGGGCCGGGCCGGGCCAACTCGGAACCGGCCCTCCCATTTTACCCGGGTTCCGGGCCGGTTCCGGGCCGGGTTTGGCGTTAACCGGGCCGGGCCAACACAGTAAAAAAATTAAAATCCACCCGGACCCGGCCCACTAAACCCAATCCGGTCAAACCCACCAAGACCCGGTCAAACCCGGTTAAAAACCGGTCAAACCCGTTTAAAAAATAAATAAAAAATCCAATATACACTATATACACTCCAATATACAACATATATTTTTAAAAAAATATATAAAGTATAAACAATTACACATATATACGTACCATTCAATATATAATTATATATGACTATACGTACTACTTTAAATAAAACATTTGCTATAATAGTATAATATATATATATATACACTACAATATATATATATACTAATTTATAAAACATATACACATGTATACGTTAAATATATACTAATTTAGAAGATATATACACATATATATGCACCATTCAATATATATGTACTACTTTAAATAAAATATATACAACAATATAGTGATATACATATATATATATACAATAATATGTATATATATATATAGTTACATACTAATTTATAAAACATATACACTTGTATACTTTAAAGATATACGTCTATAGAAGATATATACACATATATACGCACCATTCAAAAGATATGTACTACTTTAAAAAAAGTATATACTACAATATATATACTAATTTATAAAACATAAAGTAATGTATACGTTAAATATACACGTCTATAGAAGATCTATTCACATATATACACTCTATTCTATGTATATGTAATACTTTAAATGAGATATATGCAATATATATACATTACAATATATATTTGTATAGTTATATACTAATTTATAAAATATATACACATGTATACGTTAAATATACACGTCTATAGAAGATCCATTCACATATATACACTCTATTCTATGTATATGTAATACTTTAAATGAAATATACTATAATGTATATACATTACAATATATATTTGTATAGTTATATACTAATTTATAAAACATATACGCATGTATACATTAAATATACACTTCTATAGAAGATATATACACGTGTATACGCACCATTAAATGTATATATACTACTACTTATAAAATATACTACATTATATATACATTACAATATGTATAGATATACTTATATACTAATTTATAAAACATATACACATGTATACGTTAAATATACACTTCTATAGAAGATATATGCACATATATACGTACCATTCAATATATAATTATATATGACTATACGTACTACTTTAAATAAAACATTTTCTATAATAGTATAATATATATATATATACACTACAATATATATATATACTAATTTATAAAACATATACACATGTATACGTTAAATATATACTACTTTAGAAGATATATACACATATATATGCACCATTCAATATATATGTACTACTTTAAATAAAATATATACTACAATATAGTGATATAAATATATATATATACAATAATATGTATATATATATAGTTACATACTAATTTATAAAACATATACACTTGTATACTTTAAAGATATACGTCTATAGAAGATATATACACATATATACGCACCATTCAATATATATGTACTACTTTAAAAAAAGTATATACTACAATATATATACTAATTTATAAAACATAAAGTAATGTATACGTTAAATATACACGTCTATAGAAGATCTATTCACATATATACACTCTATTCTATGTATATGTAATACTTTAAATGAGATATATGCAATATATATACATTACAATATATATTTGTATAGTTATATACTAATTTATAAAATATATACACATGTATACGTTAAATATACACGTCTATAGAAGATCCATTCACATATATACACTCTATTCTATGTATATGTAATACTTTAAATGAAATATACTATAATGTATATACATTACAATATATATTTGTATAGTTATATACTAATTTATAAAACATATACGCATGTATACATTAAATATACACTTCTATAGAAGATATATACACGTGTATACGCACCATTAAATGTATATATACTACTACTTATAAAATATACTACATTATATATACATTACAATATGTATAGATATACTTATATACTAATTTATAAAACATATACACATGTATACGTTAAATATACACTTCTATAGAAGATATATGCACAAATATTCAAAATTTATTCAAAAAAAAATAAAAAAGAACGACTAAGGACTGAATGAATTTGGGGAATTTTATTGATTGCAAAATGATCCAAAATTTATAATTTACATGAATGAAAAATCTATAAATTATGCATCATTTTTTCCAACTCATTCATGTTAATATTAATGGGAACTTGCATAGGATAATCAAAGTCAACGGGGGCAAAACCATGCATTGGACTTGATTCTGCTGAGTTCTCCCGTGAAGTCATAATTTCTTCTAGTTTCAGCTCGTCGCTCGGCTCCGGTTCCATTCCTTGGTTTCTTCTTTCCGCTCTAATCCAATCTCTGAGGCAAACTAGAACATTCATTGCATTGCTTCCCAATGAGTGTCGGTTGTCTCCAAGCTGCTGTCGTCCCTGACTGAAGGCGCTCTCTGATGCAACGGTTGACATTGGAACATTCAAGATATCTCTAGCTAATCTTGAAAGCACAGGATATTGTGATTCATTATTCCTCCACCAATCCAGCGTGTTGATCCGTCGTCTGCGATCCTCTGGTGCCGTCCGAAGATAATATTTCAGCTCTTCCCGATAAGTTGATGTGTAAGTTCTCTCATCAACACTGTTCCAACAATTTAAATCATAAAACGAATCAGAAAAACCACTATGTGCCGGCCTTTTAGAAGATGATGGCTCCTCGGGAGGATGAGGAGCGACAGTTGGAGTGATATTTGTAGGTACGGCTGAATCAAATAAATCAGCATAGTGATTATATAATTTTTCTATATAATCTTTTGCATCAGCCGTAGCCGTCCACAAATCAGGCTGTAGTTGTTCAGAATCATGGTTAGTATTTATTTCTAAGTTAGTATAAATAAGAGTACTAAAGTGACACATATTATTATATTTCATGCACGGATTTAGCATAGCACCAACCAAGTAAATAGGGGGAATCGGGAAAAAATATTTTTTAAATTTTGTAAACATGGCGCCAACAGCTTCTTTATAACCTTCTTTATTTTTATATTGTTGGAGCAAACCAGAAATATCGGCTATATATGCCAAAATATTACAAACAGTAGGATAGTAAGCACTGGAAAATTCAACCGTAGCTACATAAAATTTTTCTAAAAACATAACAAGATCATTAATTACAACCCAATCAGAATTATGTAGCATGCAATCAGCAGAATCAGCAAATGAACCGCAATGTTGGTTAAAAGCTAGTGTAATAGGAATTCTATATTTATAACAAGTTTTTAAAAACTCATACGTAGAATTCCATCTAGTATCAATTTCCTCAGGCATCAAAATCGGTGTAAGTCCATTTTCTTGACATTTAACTTTAAATTCTCTAATTCTCGATCTACGATTATTTCCTTGAATAAAACCAACGGCAAGACGAATTTTTTCAATATAAAGCTCAAAAAACTCAAGACCATCTTTTACAATTAAATTATATATATGACATGCACACTTAATATGAAAAATTTCAGGCAAGGACGGAGATAGCGTAGATTTTATTTTTGTTATAGCAGTCTTGTTGTTAGAAGCATTATCAAAAGCAATACATAAAATTTTATTTTCTATACCATAGTATCCGGCAATTTTAACAATAGAATCAGCAATAAATTGTCCAGTATGTTTACGATCTTCATCATATAAAAAAGCAAGAATACGTTTTTGCATCACGAAATTACTATTCATCCAATGACAAGTAACGGTTAAATAATCATTTTTATTTACAGCACGACCAAGATCAGAAGTTAGGGACAATCTACATTGAATATTTTTTAACAATGTTGATAAATAAAAACAATATTGTGAATGGAGTCTAAAAATATCAGACCGACAAGTAGTTCTAGGAATACCATTAAACATAGGATTATAAATTGCTTGTATATAACGAATAAAAGCATCAGAAGAAGGAAAACTAAAAGGCAAACAACCCACAGCTACCATTTTAGCTATTTCTTCCCTGTCCCTCAATTTATTATACTTTTTCGCTACTTGACCGGTTGTTGGGTCCATTCTAGTTTGCTTTGACCCACCAACATCCCCACCACCTTTTGCAATATTTAACTCTCTTTTGTGATCTTCATCTATATGTCTCATTAACGTACCCGTACCCTCTTGCTTGTCTCCACTTCTATGCTTATATATTTGTTGACAAATATTGCACTGCACCTCAATATCTGATATACGTTCAAAAAATTGCCATGCAATACTAGTTCTTTTACGAGGTTTTGGGGCACTGGGAGGACGGGAAGGGAGATTAACTGATTCAGATCTAACGTTAGCATCTCCTACTGCGGGTGTTTCAGCAATATTTTCATTATCTTCGTCTAAATTAACTGCATCTACTTCATTTTCTTCTTCTATACCATAATTTTCCTGAGCTTCTACATAATCCATATCGTGAGCACCTACACCTATTTCTTCCTCAAAAGGTGTACCAAGCGGTACCGGAGGCGAAGGCACACGGGTATATCTATTACTTGAACTACCTCTACCACTAGTAATTCGCTTTTTACTACCACTACCGCTTCCGGGACAAAAATTTTTAACACCTTTAGCAGCGAGGTTTTTTAATTTATCCATAATATAAATTAAATTAAACTAAAAATATTCAAAATACACAAATATAATAAAATTAAATAATAAACAATTAATACAATAAATAAAAATTAAACGTAAGAGATGGAACGACAATACCAAATTTTGGAAGTATCCGAAGATTGCGACTTTGGAAACTTCCGCTCGTACTTTGTAAACGAAAATTAAAAAATTAAAGTGAACACTTTAAGAAATTAAATATATTGAATATTAGAGAATTGAGAATTGAGATTTGAGAGAGTGAAAAATTGTGTGAAAAATGATTTGAAGTTGTAGGGTATTTATAGATTTTTTTTGGGGATTAAAAAATATTTTTTAAAGTTTTTTTTTTTTTTAATTAAATGGGCCCAAACTAGCCGTTTGGACCCAAAAACGGCTATATAGCCGTTGGGCCAACGGCTAGTTGGCCCAAAATTATTTTTTTTTTTTTTTTATATTCCGGGCCGGGCCGGTTAACCGGCGGGCCTGGACCGGGCTTGGTCCGGGCCGGGTTAACCGGGCCCATTTTAAAAAAAAAACCGGCCCGGGACCCGGAACCCTTAAGCCCTAGGGCTTACCGGGCCGGGTCAAACCGGGCCGGGTTAGCTAATAGGGCCGGGTCGGGCCGGGTCAGCCCGACCCGTTTGACACCCTTACATGGAGTGCAGAACAGGTAGCTTCTTGTATTTTTTAGTAGAGGGGTTCCATAAGGCAATATTATCCATGGTATTTGATATCAACAGCAAACCACTATAAGAACCAAGTATCTTGCCATTTAATTGAGAAGACATCAAAGGGTTGGTCAATTCTGTGGGAGTAACAACTCAGAAGTTGAGAAAATCAAAGGATAAAGAGTAAAAGCAACGCTTTCCATATCCAAAATTTTCACGACCCGAGCCGAGACCCTGGCTGCGATGGGTATCCCGAACAACAAAGGCCCTAGAGACCCCATAACATGCTATCATGAATATATCCATACATACATCAAAGTGCAGAAGATATAATGAAATAAAAAAAAACTCTCACAATCAAATTATGTCAACAAAGTTGTGACAATACAAAAATCCAAATCCCATCTACGAATCCTCTACAGAATACTAACTGTCTAGGACGGGACAAGGCCCCCGGCCGGACCATAAGACAACTGGACAAACATAAGAATAAAATGTCTTCTGAAGCAAGGAAGGCTCACCAACTCTGGGGTTCAGGAAGTAATCTACTGCTGAGATGGACCCTGAAAATCTATCTCAGAACCTACATTATGAGACAATGTAGCCTCCACGAAGGACGGTCAATACTTGGAATGTATTGGTATGCAGAACTAACTAAAAACAACATGTATTACATATAAAATAGTCGAGAGCATTTAAGAAGACAATTTAGCATAACATATACATAAAACACATGAGCATAATTTGATAAGCTTCAAAACATTTTCTTGTAATCACAACTCAACTCTTTGCTTTACTTCTGAGCTAGATAGTATACCCTACATTTCTACGATCCCATAGGTTATATGGAATCCTCCCTTGACTCGACGGCCAAGCCCCCAACCCAAGTTTGTTGCAAGGGCTGGAGTCTCTGCTCTCTACTACGCCAAAAGGTCGTCGCCAGCGTACAATCCCTATTTTAGAACATAATAAACTCGTAAAGGCAAAACATAGTTTTGGGCTATGAGTTATCTAAACTCAAGCCTTCTTCAGGTAACCAACTAGCTCTCTTTAAGCCCATTTTTAGTTCTTTAGAATCATGTTTCATGCTTATAAAATATTCAATGCTTATTCTGTTAAGGGCATATCATCTTCGAACACCGTCATACCCAAACTTGCAAGTCATTCATATCATACCACATTGCATCCATCCTTCTCATTCAAAGACATGTATATGACCACCCAAAGATTTTATCAAATAACAAGAGAGTTCTTATTTCAAAAGCATGTGCAAACACACTCTCTTTTCAAGACTTAAACATGCAGTGGTCAATTCGATCATTAATCACATGCAGTTTCTTCATTAGGAAACCATAGAATTTAGAATAGAAATTACCTCTTTGAAAAACACGTTAAACAACCATCCATAACAAATGAAGAGACATTTAAACTCAAGGATCATCTTCAATTGTAAAAATAACCCAAACATTAGTTATACGTAAATCTCATGATCAAAAAGGGGCTTACAATTCATGCTCTCAAACCCAATTCACAATTCATACCATGCAAAGACCATAAATTTCATCATGGGGAAGGAAATTTCACAAGTCACATTCATAAATCACTTTTCGAACTCAAATCATGTATGCACAAGATTATAGATCAAGCTTATGAAAAAATTCCATGATACTTATGTACTTTAATCAAAACGGATTTATGATGCATGATCTTTAAACGATTTCTGAAACCCCTTTCCATATTCATACATATATATCTTTATAACTTGTTAAAATTGTAAAACCTCTTTTCCATGAGATTTAGGATATCCCCACATACCTTTCTGATGAACAAAATTTGTGGTATCTTGAATGTAAGCCTTGAAAGCATGGGTTTTTTGAAAGAAACCCTAACTTTTCTCTCTTGAGAGTAGAAAGGATAATGAACGGTGAGAAACTGACATGATGATGGGAAAAATAACATTTGAGCCATGATTTAAGTCGTGGGGTAGGGTTTCAGGATGAGAAAAAGATCAAAATACCCCTAAAGAAATTGAATAAAAATTGTAGGAATTTTTAGTTGATGACTTAGTTGACAGCTTGTCAACTAGTTGATGGCTTGTCAACTAAGTCATCAAACCATAGATGGACTTGGACCCTTTCTGTTTAAGGGTGATGAAGTGGTTGACAGTATGTCAACTAGTTGACGGCTTATCCACCCAAGTTGTTCCCTTTTTGCTGGATTTGAACTCTTGTTGTTTAAGGTTGACGACGAGGTTGACGGCTTGTCAACCCAAGTCGTTGCCTTGTAGCTGGACTTAATCATATTATGGTCAATGATGATGAAGAGGTTGATAGCTTGTCACTTAGTTGATGGATTGTCAACCCAAGTCGTCACCTTGTTGACAGACGGACATGCTGAGGAAGAATGATCATAACTTTCCACTCCGATATCAGATTAAGGTAAAACCAATTGTATTGGAAAGAAGACTTAAAAATATTTTATTTGGTATATAGTAGGCCATGTAAATCAATATATACTAGGAGTAATGATTATTTAAAGTTGACCCAAGTTGAAACGTTCACTAAAGATTAGTCGTTAGAAAAGTTCTCAACTCGTCTTTGAGTTAGGAGATTTTTGGTGACCTCAATTCATATTCAAAAGTATTCCCACTCTATATAATTTATCATCACACATATATTAACAAAGAATCATTGGGTATGAGTCTATACGCGTAGAAACAACAGTTTGAATTATATTCTAAAAATGCGGGGTCTTACATTATCTCCCCCTTGGAATCATTTGTCCTCAAATAATGGTTAGGAATTTGTTGAGTCTATAGAAGTATGGAATAAAGATGTAACTTCAAATTTGGAATTTTTTTTTCTCAATGAAACATACATACGTATTCAAGAAGAGCTTCATGTCATCACCAAGTAAATTGTGCAAACACAAACCATGAGATAATGAGACTTGACATAGACATGATCTTGGCATGTGTTATATGGCACATGATCATAACATTGAAAGGCATGAATTTTCCTAAGAATCCCCGTCTTGATTTAGATTGGTACAACACATGAATATGTAACTGGGATTCTCGCGGGACATAAGAATAGAATAGAAACATTCCCTACCTCAAATGATACGTCTAATAGCCTTTAAATTTTTGTGATGCTTCTCCACTATGATTTGAGATATGAATATCACATTTCAACATCCCAATCTTATAATTCTGTCGCTAAATACATAACCACTATATCTTGAGTCTAACTGCATCAAACTTCTATGTTGAAGCCTAACCCGGAGTAAAAAGGTGCTAGCTTAAGCTATGGTACTCTATACTCTACATTCCTTCAAGAATACTTCTCCATATTATCACTATAATCTAATAGCCTCAGGCCTTAAACCGAGGAGTACTAACCACATAGAACATCGGTTTGGGTATCCATCAATCAAAACATTCAAGCCTATCTCTACTACACTTATTTTATAGATCTCCCTACTAAAACCAACATCTTCAATCATTTTTACAAAGATTTTCACCACATATCTCCTTCCTAACTATTTCACATAATGAAATTTCCTCTCCTTCTTCCCTCCTTAACCTATCACCTTATCTCGAAAAATCACATTAAAATTTTCACATTCAAGAACATCTACTCCCCTACTTAAAAAATTATTACTCTTCCACAACCACCACCATACTAACATATGGAGGGTCATTGAGGGAGCCAAGCATAAGTATCATGAATAAGAGTAACACTATTTGATTATAACTTATACTTATTACACTACTCACGATGGGACACGAGATATAGACACGATACAATAGGCATGAAGTGCTTTATATGCCAAATGTCTAGAACATAGATAGGGAGTTGTTTAGACATAAAAATACACAACAAAAGTTCTTAGGACTGAGCATAGTGAGAATATGTGAGTATATATCATGAGTTGTATAGTATAAAAATGGATTCATGTAGTGTCACGACCCGAAATGGTCCCTGGCCGTGACAGACATCCCGAACTATGAAGGCCCGACAACCCTTCTAACTTACAATCATACACCATTCATACACAAAGATAAAATATAGAAATAAATGACATTATGGAACCATGGTCAAACCCTAAATCCAACTTAATAATACTGAAGAAATTCTATCAATATTTAGACAACATCTATATCAATCTGCGAAATCTCTATTACATACAAAAATAGATAAACTGTCTGAAACTAGGACAAGGTGTTGGGTTCAAAATTGAGAGGGCGTCATGCGGAAACTTTTAGTTTGCAAACCATAAGACGATAAATCAGACGACACATGAAAAATTAAACTAAAAATATATTATTGGATGTGGTTTGCCAAACGGCCTACATATTAAAAATAAAATTGAAAATCCAAAAACTTAATGGGAGAAATCTCCCCCTAAACAAAGACTCTTTGAAGACTACATTGTGGATGCTATTGTATTATGGTATGAGAAGGGGGTCTTCTATTTATAGATGTCCAAAACCTTTCCTCCAAGAAAGAGGTTAGCCAAATATGGAAAAGAATTATATTTTTTTCTTTCAGGAAAAGTAAAAGTAATTATGGTAACTTTTATTTTTCTTCTAAGAAAAAATAAAACTTAAATATAGTAAGAAAATTAGAGAAAAAACCCTAACAAATCTCCCCTTTTTGGCTTGATTTTCTTCGCTTGATCCGTCTTCTCTTCATATCACGTGCATGAACTTCGTTCTTGATATAATCTTCATAACTGCTGCTTGCCATGGTTAAAAATAAGGTTTAAAATATTATGGTTAAAAATTAGTTTAAAAGTAATATTTTATTTTTATTTTTAAAGATGCATAGCAGGCGTGCTGAAAATATGGTTCAAACTTGTTCTCCACATGTAGTTCGACAAAAATCTTCATTATCATCAAATTGATTGCAACTTTGTTCAACAATTGGACCATCGATTTATTGAACCGTGGGCTTTGATACCACTTGTTGGGTTCGAAATCGAGAGGGCATCATACGGAAGCTTTTAGTTTGCAAACCATAAGACGATAAATCAGACGACACATGAAAAATTAAACTAAAAATATATTATTGGATATGGTTTGGCCAAACGGCCTACATATTAAAAATAAATTCTAAAACTTATTGGGAGAAATCTC
This sequence comes from Capsicum pubescens, assembly GCA_030864215.1. Classification (NCBI taxonomy): domain Eukaryota; kingdom Viridiplantae; phylum Streptophyta; class Magnoliopsida; order Solanales; family Solanaceae; genus Capsicum; species Capsicum pubescens. The sequence goes on along the minus strand of CM061538.1, from coordinate 73,958,735 downwards.
CCCTAAAAAAAGACTCTTTAAAGACTACATTGTGGATGCTATTGTGTTATGGTATGAGAAAGAGGTCTTCTATTTATAGATGTCCAAAACCTTTCCTCCAAGAAAGAGGTTAGCCAAATATGGAAAAGAATTATATTTTTTTCTTTCAGGAAAAGTGAAAGTAATTATGGTAACTTTTATTTTCCTTCTAAGAAAAAATAAAACTTAAATATAGTAAGAAAATTAGAGTAAAAACCCTAACAAATCTCCCCCTTTGTCTTGATTTTCTTCACTTGATCCGTCTTCTCTTCATATCACGTGCATGAACTTCGTTCTTGATATAATATTCATAACTGATGCTTGCCATGGTTAAAAATAAGATTTAAATATCATGGTTAAAAATTGATTTAAAAGTAATATTTTATTTTTATTTTTTAAAGATGCATAGCAGGCGTGTTGCAAATATGGTTGAAACTTGTTTTCCACATGTAGTTCGACAAAAATCTTCATTATCATCAAATTGATTGCAACTTTGTTCAACAATTGGACCATCGATTTATTGAACCGTGGGCTTTGATACCACTTGTTGGGTTCGAAATCGAGGGCGTCATGTGGAAGCTTTTAGTTTGCAAACCATAAGACGATGAATCAGACGACACATGAAAAATTAAACTAAAAATATATTATTGGATATGGTTTGGCCAAATGGCCTACATATTAAAAATAAAATTGAAAATCCTAAAACTTATTGGGAGAAATCTCCCCCTAAACAAAGACTCTTTAGAGACTACATTGTGGATGCTATTGTGTTATGATATGAGAAGGAGGTCTTCTATTTATAGATGTCCAAAATCTTTTCTCGAAGAAAGAGGTTAGCCAAATATGAAAAAGAATTATATTTTTTTCTTTCAGAAAAAGTAAAAGTAATTATGGTAACTTTTATATTCCTTCTTAGAAAAAATAAAACTTAAATATAGTAACAAAATCAGGGCAAAAACCCTATAATAAGGCCCCAGTGGACCTAAATCAAAATAAATAACGTATGTCTGAAATCAAATAGGCTTTCCGGAATAGAGAAGGCTCACCAATTGCACACTTCACTTCTGTCTAAAACAAATCTATGGCTTAGCAGGACCCCTAGACTGAGCCTCAAACCCTAAAATATAGGGGGTCAATATAATTGTACTGGTATGTGAAACAACTCAAAATAATATTTTTTTATGCAAAATAGATGAGAGCATATCGTAAGTCAATAATCATAATGCGTAAGTAAAATACATGGTCATACTTTAGTGAACTCCAAGGCACTTCTTTGAAAACATGACTCACTCTTTATCTTAATCCTAAGATAGATGATACAACCTACATTTCTACGATCCCAAGGGCTATATGGAATCCGACCTTAACTCGGTGGCCAACCCCCAATACAAGTATGCCGCAAGGATTGGAGTCCTAATTTATATTCTAGTATACCAGTGTCTCAAGGACAAGTAAACATTGACTTTAGCCAATCATGTCACCCGAATCGACAAATTTGGTTATTCCGGCGATGAGCCCTTACACTCAAACGCCTTCTTCGGGTAACCATCTACCTCTCTTTAAGCCCAATTTTAGTTCTTTAAAATCATTCATCATGCATTCAAAACATTCATCATTTATTCTGTTAAGGGCATAGTATCACCGGGTATCGTCATTCCCTGACTTGCAAGTCCATATCATATTAAATTCACAACCCATCATATTCAAAACATGCACATAACCACCCAAAAGTTCATAACATTCAATGGGGTCATAACTTTGAAATCTGAAGAAAACTTAGGCATTTATCATTTATTTGCAAGATTCAGAACATGTAGTGGTCATGCCGATTTAATCAATCACATGCAATTCTTTAAAACAAGAATGTAGTTATAACAAGAAACTCCCTCTCATCATATATAAACCATGTCAAACACCATGATATTGAGAAGATCATTTTCAAATCTTAAATGCATGCATTCAAAATCATTCACAATGAAACTATAACTTTAGTTCTCAACAGGAGAGAGATTCCATACTCATGCTCTCAATCAAATCTTATAAAATACATGAAATTCATATATATATATATAGTTACAATTCAACTTTCATGAAAAATAGTTCAAGAAAACATGTATTTCAGTCTAAACAGTCCCATGATGCATAATCTTCAAAAATAATATCGCATACTTTATTATAAATCAAAATTTGGGGATATTTAATCTTGACAAAATATTTAAACTTATGCCCAAGATTTTTAGAGTACTCTCACATACCTTATATTAGTAGTTTTGAAGAGTGGACCCCTAGCCTTGACTTCTTTCTTGAAGATCTTGACTTAGAGAAAGAGTTTTTGATCTATGAGGGGGAGTTAGGGCTTGTGTTGAGAGAATATGAGTGGTTTTCTAATGTATTTAGCCCTAAATACCTTTTAATCTGGTGTTATGAAGAGTTATGACGTGAGGAAAAAATGACTGAATTGCCCTCCCCAAGGCCAGTTATTTAAGAGAATTCGTGAACTAGGCACCGACATGCCAACCGATGCAATGCGTCAATGTATTGTTAGTTCACTGCTTCATCGATGCGGCCATCGATGCGACACGTCGACTTCACATCGATTCACTGCTTTCAACGTCCATACACACTTCTAACATTGTCTGAAAAATCCAAAATTTCCCTGACACATCCCTTTTTCTCCCCCGAACATGAAACAACTTAAAATTAACTTTCCGAGGTCGAAAAAGTCAAAAATAAAATCATCAAAGGTTAGGGGTTCAAAATGTGACTTTAGGGGTTCAAAATGTGACTAAGTCCCTTTTACACGTAGAATATTTTCAGACATTTAACCCCCTTAGCATACTAAGAAAAAAGGTATTTAGTCGAGGACATCACGGGGTATTACATTATCCCCCCTTGGGATCATTCATCCCCGAATGATGGCTTAAAATACAGACAAACACGATTTCAGACATGCTAAGGAAAAGAAAGAAGAATATAGAGAGTAAATGAGTGGTACCTTCCATGTCGTTACCTACTAACTCAAAAAGGTTTGGGTATCTAGTTAGCATATCGTTCTCCGATTCCCAAGTAGCTTCTTCAACTTTCTGATTTTTCCACAACACCTTAACCAAAGCTATTTCCTTGCTCCTCAACTTTCGAACTTGATGATCTAGAATAGCAATAAGTTTTTCTTCATATGTTAAGGAGTATGTTACCTTGATCTCTTCTATAGTAAACACGAGAGAATGATCTCCAACATACTTCTTCAACATGGACACATGAAACACGAGATGGACAGAAGCTAGATTTGTGGGAAACTCTAACTTATAAGAGATCCCTCCTATCCTTCTCACAATCTGATATGGTCTAATATAGTGAGGACTTAGCTTTCCTTTCGTCCTAAACCGCATAACTCCCTTCATAGGGGAAACTTTTAGAAACACCCACTCACCAACATCAAATTCCAACTCCCTTCTCCTAATATCGGTATGGAACTTCTGACGGCTCTGAGCTATCTTGAGTCATTCTCTAATGATTTTCACTTTCTCCATTTCTTGATGGACAAGATCAGGCCCAAACAACCACGTTTCACCAACTTTATACCACCCAATTGGTGATCTACATCTTCTCTCATAAAGTGCCTCAAAAGGGGGCTATCTTATTGTTGTCATGGTAGCTATTATTGTAGGCAAACTTTATCAATGGCAAATGATCTACCTAACTGCTTTTGAAGTCAATTACATAAGCCCTAAACATGTCCTCAAGGGTCTGAATGGTACGATCAGCTTGCCCATCCATTTGAGGGTGGAGCGTAGTACTCAGGTTCACTTGGATACCTAAACCTCTCTGAAAAGATCTCCAAAACTGTGAAGAGAATTGCGTACCTCAATCGGATATAATGGATACCAGTGCCCCAAGAAAACGAACTATTTTCTCAATGTACAGTTTGGCATAATCATCTCCCGAGTAATTAGTCCTCACAGGCAAAAAGTGTACTGACTTGTTTAGCCGATCCAAAATTACCCAAATAGAATCATACTGGTTTCGGGACCTCGAAAGTCCTATGATGAAGTCCATATTGATTATCTCCCATTTACACAAAGGCAAAGCTATCTCTTGAGAAGTACCACCTGGTCTCAAATGTTCCACATTAACTTGTTGGCAATTTAAGTACTTGGAAACAAAAGCAGCCACATCACGCTTTATATTATTCCACCAATATAAAGTTTTAAGATCACGGTACATTTTGGTAGATCCTGGGTGAAAAACATACCTCAAAGTGTGCGCTTTGTCGAGAATTCTTTTCCGCAATCCATCCACATCTGACATGCATAACCTACCTTGATATCTCAAAATTCCATCACCGCCAATTTCAAAAGACATCACTTTCTGTTGACCCACATCTTTCTTGATTTGCATCAAAATGGGGTCCTCGGCCTGCTTCTCCTTCACTTTAGCACATAAGGAGGGTTTTTCTATCTCATGCACAACTACTCCTCCATCTTCGAAATCCAAAAGTCGCACCCCTAGATTAGTTAGCCGGTGAATATCTCTCACCATCACTCTTTTCCCTTTCTCAACATGAGAAAGACTGCCTATAGATAATCTGCTGAGGGTGTTGGCCACCATATTCGCCTTGCCCGGATGATAGTGCAGGCTTATGTCATAATCCTTCAACAGTTCCGACCAATGCCTTTGCCTGAGATTCAATTTTTTCTGCGAGAAAACATACTATAAACTTTTGTGGTCAGTGAAAATATCAACATGTACCCCATAAAGGTAATGTCACCATATTTTTAGTGCGAACACCGCAACCACTAAATCCAAGTCATGGGTGAGGTAGTTTCGCTCGTGCACCTTCAACTGCCTAGATGCATAAGCTACCACCTTACTATGCTGCATAATTACACACCTAAGTCCCACCAGGGATGCATCACAATATATGACAAAACCCTCTGTACCCTCGGGAAGGGTCAAAACTGGCATAATAGTCAATTTTTCTTTCAACTTCTCAAAACTATTTTCACAGAAGTCGGACCACACAAATTTTACCTTTTTCTGCGTCAATCTGGTAAGCGGAGCAACTATGGAAGAAAAACTTTCTATGAACTTTCTATAATACTCTGCCAAACCCAAGAAGCTCCGTATATCAGTTGGAGTCGTGGGTCTGGGCCACTTTCTCACTGCCTCAATCATTTGGGGATCAACCTTTATTCCCTCACTTGACACAATATGCCCCAAGAAGGAAATGACATTAAGACAAAATTCACACTTGGAAAATTTTGCATACAATCTGTGATCTTTGAGAGTCTGAATAATAATTCGGAGGTGACTGACATGATCCTCCTTACTATAAGAATAGATCAGAATGTCATGAATAAAGACTATGACAAATAAATCTAGAAACTGATGGAACTCCCTATTCATTAGATCCATGAAGGTTTCAGGGGCATTGGTCAATCCGAAAGACATAACTAAAATTCATAATGATAGTATCGGGTTTGGAAAGCTGTTTTGGGAATATCAGCCTCCCTAACCTTCAACTGATAATACCCCGAATGAAAGTCTATCTTTGAAAAACACTTATCACCCTGAAGTTGATCAAAAAGATCATTAATTCTAGGAAGAGGATATTTATTCTTAACAGTGACCTTATTCAACTGACGATAGTCTATACACATACGAAGGGAACTATCTTTCTTACTCAAAAAGAGTACAAGTGCACCCAGGGGTAAACACTAGGACGGATGAAGCCTTTATCAAGGAGATCTGCTAGTTGCTCTTTTAGCTCTTTTAATTCAGCAAGAGCCATTCTATATGGCAGAATAAAAATAGGGCGGGTGTCCGATAATAAATAAATACCAAAATCTATCTCCCTATCAGGTGGTATCCCTGGGAGATCATCGGGAAAGATTTCTAGAAATTCATTACCTACGGGGACAGACTGAAGAGAAGGACTTTTAGTATTTGAATCTTTTACTCAGATCAAATGATACAAACAACCTTTGGAAATAATCTTATGGGCTCTGAGGTAAGATATGAATTTCCCTCTAGGTGCTAAAGAATGACCCTTCCATTCTATCACTGGTTCATTCAGAAAAGAGAAAGCGACCTTTTGGGTTCTACAATCTAGCGAGGCATAATACGAATGGAGCCAGTCCATCCCTAAGATAGCATAAAAATCAACCATATCAAGCTCTATGAGGTCTCCACAGTATCACGGCTACAAATAACTAAAACACAATTTTATATACTCTCCTAGCCACAACAGAATCGCCTATAGGAGCGGAAACAGAGAAAGGTTCTGCAATAACTTCAAGCTCAAACCCAAACTCGACTGCCATATATGGGGTTACATAAGACAAAGAAGACCCTAGATAAAGTAACACATATACATCACGGGAAAAGATTTGTAACATACCTGTGACTACATCTGGAGAAGCCTCTGCATCCTGGCGATTGGACAAGGCATACAACCGGTTGCGACCGCTTCCGGTAGCTGATGTATCCCCCTTAGGAGGTGATGGTGGCGTGGATGAATTATCTTGGGATCTAGTACATCCCATATTTTCTCTAGCAGTGGGGCAATCCTTCGTGAAATGACCTGATTTACCGTAATTATAACACATGCTCTCACCATAGATATACTTTTCTGAATGGTTCCTCCCAAAGTTTTTGCAATGAGGATATGGCATATAAGACTGAGCCACACTCCCTTGTGACTGAGTGCCCTGCATTCTCGGTCCATGGCTAGGCTGGAAATTCTAAAACCGTCGATCAGCTGGAGGTCTGGGAACTGGGGCGTTGGCTGCAGGCTGAGCATCACTACAGAACTTTTTCTTCGGCCACCTGTTACCCCAATTACCATCTTGGTGCTGACTGAAGTTTTGATCTACCAGCTGGCCCTCTTGTTTTGTCTGTCCTTCTCCCTTGCTTTTGCAACCTTCTTCTTCTTTTCCTCCACCTGTTGTATATGAATAGACATTCTGGAGAAGTCCATATCTCTGTTCAACATAGCCCCCTTTACTCCAACACCAAGTCATCCGAAAGACTGGATGCAAATTTCCTCATACGTGCCCTCATGTTTCCTGCCAACTCCGGAGCATAACGGATAACTGATTGAATTTCCGGGTGTACTCCTTAACGCTCATCTTCCCTTGTTTCAAATTTATGAACTCTTCATCCTTGGACTCCCTCAACTCTTAAGAAAAGAATCGGTCCAGGAAGGCTTCCACAAATTTTCCCACACGGAAGGCTCAACATTTTCACCCCTCAAATCTTTCCACTCATTATACCACTGATTTGCTACCTCTTTAAGTTGATAAGCCGCTAGTTCAACTCTTTTCACTTCATCTACATGCATTACCATAAAAATCTTCTCCATCTCATCCACAAACTCTTGTGGATCCTCCTACACCTTTGTACTCGTAAACTTAGGAGGGTTCAACCTAATAAACTGACTCACCCATGTTGTCTCGGGTGCACCAGACGCAAACCCAACGTCCTCCGATCATCGGGTTTGGGAAGCCACAAATTGTGAAATAATATGCATCGACTGTCTAAACTCAGCATTTGATATCTCCCTCTCGAGAGGTTGGGTGCGGTTAGTCCCAGACGGGGAGCCTTGGGTGCCCTGGGTGAACTAGTCTGGAAGGAGGGACTCCCGGAGCAGCAACAAATTCAGGAGTGTGAGCCCTATTGCGTATCCTCATCCCATGGGTGGGAAGAACATCTTTAGTTTGGGCGTTTTGATCATTGGAGCGACGTGGAGACATGATAGCTTTTCTGAAATACAAGAGACCATTGATTAGGGGACATTTTAGACTTCACAGCACGAACTAAATCATAAAGAAGGGGGACATTCCTAAACGCTTAGTAGCCTCCTGCTCATAAGTGTGGCGTGCTACACACCCATAAACAAGACTCTACTTGATGCGATTTCGCAGACACCCTGGGACCATGAACCATACTTTGATACCAAGTTTGTCACAACCCAAAACGTGCCCTGGCCGTGATGGGCATCCCGAACCATGATGGCCCAAGAGCCCTTCTAACTTGCAATCATACACCTTTTATACACACAAATAAATGACATTACGGAATGATGGTCAAACCCTAAATCCAACTTAACAATACTGAAGAAATTCTATCAACATTTAGACAACATCTATATCAGTTTGCGAAATCTCTATTACATACGAAAATAGATAAATTGTCTGAAACAAGGACAAGGCCCCCAGTGGACCTAAATAAAAATAAATAACGTATGTCTGAAATAAAATAGGCCTTGCGGAATAGAGAAGGCTCACCAACTGCACACTTCACTTCTGTCTGAAACAAATCTACGGCTTAGCAGGACCCCTAGATTGAGCCTCAGACCCTGAAATATAGGGGGTCAATACAATTGTACTGGTATGTGAAAGAACTCAAAATAATATGTGTTTATGCAAAATAGATGAGAGCATATCGTAAATTCAATAATCATAATGCAACAGTAAAATACATGGGCATACTTTAGTGGACTCCAAGGAACTTCTTTGAAAACATGAAGAACTTTTTATCTTAATCCCGAGATAGATGGTACACCCTACATTTCTACGATCCCACGGGCCATATAGAATCCGCCCTTAACTCGGCGTCCAGGCCCCCAATCTAAGTATGTCGTAAGGATTGGAGTCCTAATTTCTATTCTAGTATACTAGTGTCTCAAGGACAAGTATACATTGTCTTTAGCTAATTATGTCACCCGAATCGACAAATTCAGTTATTTCGGTGATGAGCCCTTACACTCAAACGCCTTCTTCTGGTAACCATCTACCTCTCTTTAAGCCCAAATTTAGTTTTTTAAAACCATTCATCATGCATTCAACACATTCATCATTTATTCTGTTAAGGGCATAGTATCACCGGGTATCATCATACCCTGACTTGCAAGTCCATATCATATCACATTCACATCCCATCATATTCAAAACATGCACATAACCACCCAAAATTCCATAACATTTAATGGGTCATCATTTTGAAATCTCAAGAAAACTTAGGCATTTATCATTTATTTGCAAGATTCATAACATGTGGTAGTCGTGACAATTTAATCAATCACTTGCAATTATTTTCCTTTTAAAACAAAAATGTAGTTATAGCAAGAATCTCACTCCCATCATATATAAACCATGTCAAACACCATGATATTGAGAAGATCACTTTTAAATCTTAAATGCATGCATTCCAAATCATTCACAATGAAACTATAACTTTAGTTCGCAAAAAGAGAGGGATTCTATACTCATGCTCTCAATCAAATCTTATAAAATACATGAAATTCATATATATATATATATAGTTACAATTCAACTTTCATGAAAAATAGTTCAAGACAACATGTATTTCAGTCAAAATAGTCCCATGATGCATAATCTTCGAAAATAATATCGTATACTTCATTATAAATCAAAATTTAGGGATCTTTAATATTGACAAAATATTTAAACTTATGCCCAAGGTTTTTAGAGTAGTCCCACATACCTTATATTAGTAGTTTTGAAGAGTGGACCCCTAGCCTTGACTCTTTTCTTGAAGATCTTAACTTAGAATAAGAGTTCTTGATCTATGGGAGGGAAGTTAGGGCTTGTGTTGAGAGAATATGAGTGGTTTTCTGATGTATTTAGCCCTAAACACCTTTTAATCTCGTGTTATGTAGAGTAATGACGTGAGGAAAAAATGACTGAATTCCCCTCCCCAAGGCCAGTTATTTAAAAGAATTCACAAACTGGGCATCGATGCGCCAACCGACGCGACGCGTCGATATCACGTTGGTTCACTGGTTCATCGACGCGATGCGTCGACTTCGTGTCGATTTACTATTTCCAACGTCCAAACACACCTCTAATGTTGTCTGAAAAGTCCAAAATTTCCCCGACACATCCCTTTTTCTCGCCCGCACATGAAATAACTTAAAAATTAACTTTTCGAGCCGGGAAGGTCGAAAATAAAATCATCAAAGGTCAGGGGTTCAACATGTGACTAATTCCCTTTTACACTTAGAATATTTTCAGACATTTAACCCCCTTAGCGTACTACGAAAAAAGGTATTTAGTCGAGGACATCATGGGGCGTTACATGTAGTCAACGACTGAGACAAGGATTGATACTTGAAGCTATTGCTTCTCATTTTTAGAGCTGAGATAGTCATGAGTTTGCATAAACTTTATCATTTTGGCCTTAACCCGACATAAAATGAATAGGTAATATAATAGAAAGCATAGTTCCTTAGAATTTAACATGACATGAGACATGGACATGTGGGTCATGAGCATCATAACATAGAGCTTGGACACTTGAAATCTTGGATTACTAAGAGACACTATTGCTTCAAGTTTGTGGGTCAAAACATGGATATAAGTGCATAGAGAACTCGAATCATAGGCATAGGCATGACTTGAATACATAATATAAGACATTAGCAGAATAACTTCTTAAATTGAAGTAAGAGAATCTTGCTTAAATAGGAATAGATTTACCATGACTCTCTCTTGAAACTTGACACCACAAGAAAATTTGGACACTACCTTAATTTACCATCTCCCCCTTAGATCAAAGTCACAATCCTAGACTTGAGGACATAGCTTCTCATTAAATCTACAAGTACAACACTCAACAGAATGGAGTGTAAGCATACACATAAATGATAAACTCCCCCTTATAAACCATACTCCGAAGGCATTGCTTCCCGGCAATGCTACTCTTAACTTTCGCTAGCCTCTATAGCCATCACCCTACAACTCAAACTCACACTCTTATGAGAATAAATATCCACCCTTCTTATCATATAATGATCCAATCTCCACTACTTAATATACTAGTATTATACCTCTAATCGCATATCCTTACAACTTAACAAAGTTGTAGAACTATCAAAGGCGCAAAATGCTTATCTATATTTTCTTTAATTCAGCTCTAAAGAATACCATACCATAGCTCCCCAGACTTCCCCATACCACGAGACTTGCGAACAGAGGCTAGGTGTACATGAAACTCATACACATAAAACCTTATCTAACAACATTCTACCTGGGGGTTCAACTTAATCTTATATACTTATGCCTTTATCCACTTAATGACTCAACCTCAATTATCTACTCCCTTTTTCCACGAGTTGCCAACCTAGGCTATTTCACACATTACATCAAACCCACTAATTCATTCCCATAAAACATGCATTATCAATCTTAAGCTACTATGCTTACCACCATACTCTACATCTAAATTCCAACCCTGTAGTCTAGCATCAATTATGTACCACTGATAAAATATGCCATATATTATACTATCCCATCAAATAGGGAAATCAACCTAAGTCTTTTATTTCACCTAAATACGACCCACAAGTTTATTCTCTCCACGACATTACTGCCAAACCTTATAATCTACCACATACTTTCTCACATGCAGTACTAGTTTACAACAATAAGAGAGAATAAAATCAAGGGGGTAAGGTCACATAATAAGGATAGTCGATCTTAATCTCATAATATAACCTATTGTCATCTATTAACATATTCTACTTTCTCACATCCTATTTTACTTACCCATACATATATTCTCATTATCTTCAAATTCCATACATACCACTAAGTTTTTCCCCAAGTTACTCTATACTTATAACTTATTGGCTAACCTACCTTTTTTCTGTTTACCATCTGTAAATGATTTCTTCAACCACCATAATTATCCACTCTATGCACTTTCCCTATTTTGAATAACTAACAATAATAGCCAATCACTTTCCTCATAGATTACCACACAATCTATAACTCTTGCTATAACTTTAGTCTATCACTATAAAATGGCAACCTATCCCTTAATTAAAAGTTATAAAACTAAGACTAGCTTCTTTATACAAAAGTCATCCTCACTCAGACTTCTATATTTGTGACTCCATATCACTATCTTCTGGACCATCTTACTACCAATAGATCATGGCACCTTATAACATACTACTACTCAGGTGGAAATACTATTCCAATATTCTGACACATATCTCTACCCCTAAGCATGATATTTGCAATAAGGATTCTAAAAAGGAATTGGAATACACTTCGTACCTCAGGCTCAAATGCATGATTGATATAAATAGGGGTATATAAATTAATATATTTTGAAGCACTAGGACTCCTCTCAAGTCCTTGTGCAACTTCATAACCTCATTGATGACTAAATTAGAAAGGCCACATCACTTAGACACTAAGCTTTTGCACTTTTATTGTCTCGACAATAAGACATGGCCAATAGAATTAGAACAAGGAAGGAATTTGGATAACTTTCATAAAGATGACACAATACCAAAAACTAGAGTATGGAAGAATGGGAAACATCTCCTAAATGCCTTATTGCTTCCTTTATATAAGTGTGGCGCGCTACACCCTCCTAAAAAGGACTCTACTCAACGCGGCTTCATAGATATCCTGAGACCATAAACTGTGCTCTGATACCAAACTTGTCATGACGCGAGTCGAGGCCCTGATAGCAACGGGCATCCCAAACCACAAAGTCTTGAGAGACCCATGATATGCTATCATGAACATAATCCTTACATACATCAAAGTGCAAAAGATATAATGAAATCAAGAAAACTCTCATAATAAAATTATGTCAACAAAGTTGTGACAATACAAAAATCCCAATCTCATTTATGAATCCTCTACTGAATACTAACTATCTAGGATGTGACAAGGCCCTCGAATGGACCATAAGACAACTGGGAAAACATAATAATAGAATTCCTGTCGAAGCAAGGAAGTCTCACTAACTCTGGAGTTTGGGAAGTAATCTACTATTGAGCTGGACCCTAGAAATCTGCCTCAGAACCTACATTATGAGACAATGTAGCCGCCACGAAGAACGGTCAATACCTAGAATGTATTGGTACGCAGAACTAACCAAAAACATCATGTATTCCATATAAAATAGTCAAAAGCATTTAAGAAAATAATTTAGCATAACATATGCATAAAAAACATGGGCATAATTTGATAAACTTCAAAATATTTTCTTGTAATCATGACTCAACTCTTTGCTTCACCTTTGAGCTATATGGTACACCCTACATTTCTAAGATCCCACGGACTATATGGAATCCGCCCTTGACTCAGCGACCAAGCTTTCAATCCAAGTTTACCGCAAGGGCTGGAGTCTCTGCTCTCTACTATGCCAAAAGGACGTCGCCAGCGTACAATCCCAATTTTAGGACATAATAAACTCATAAAGGCAAAACACAATTTCAGACTATGAGTTATCTGAACTCAAGCCTTCTTCGGGTAACCAACTAGCTCTCTTTAAGCCCATTTTTAGTTTTTTAAAACCATGTTTCATTCTTATAAAACATTCAATGCTTATTTTGTTAGGATCATATCATCTCCGGATATCGTCATATCCAAACTTGCAAGTCATTCATATCATACCACATCGTATCCTCCATTCTAATTCAAAAACATGCATATGACCACCCAAAGATTTTATCAAATAACAAGAGAGTTCTTATTTCAAAAGCATGTGCAAACACAATCTCTTATCAAGACTTAAACATGCGGTGGCCAATTCAATTATTAATCACATGCAGTTTCATTATTAGGAAACCATAGCATTTAGGATAGAAATTGTCTCTTTGAAAAACACGTGAACAACCATCCATAACAAGTGAAGAGGCATTTAAACTCAAGAATCATCTTCAATCGTCAAAACAACCCAAATATTAGTTATACGTAAATCTCATGATCAAAAGGGGCTTACAATTCATGCTCTCAAACCCAATTCACAATTCATACCATGCAAAGACCATAAATTTCATCATGGGAAAGGAAATTTCACAAGTCACATTCATAAATCACTTTTCAAACACAAATCATGTATGCACAAGATTATAGATCAAGCTTATGGAAAAATCCCATGATAATTACGTACTCTCATCAAAACGGGTTTATGATGCATGATCTTTAAATGATTTTCAAAACCCCTTTTCATATTCATACATATATATCCTTATAAGTTGTTAAAATCGTAAAACCTCTGCCCATGAGATTTAAGATAGTCCCACATACCTTTTTTATGAACAAAATTTGTAGTATCTTGAATCTAAGCCTTTGGAAGCATGGGTTTTTTGAAAGAAACCCTAACTTTTCTCTCTTGAGAGTGGAGAGGAGAATGAACGCTGAGAAACTGACATGATAATGGGAAAAATAGATTTTGAGACATGATTTAAGTCGTGGGGTAGGGTTTCAAGGTGAGGAAAAGACCAAAATACCCCTAAAGAAATTGAATAAAAATTCCATGAATTATTAGTTGATGGCTTAGTTGACAGCTTGTCAACTAGTTGATGGCTTGTCAATTAAGTCGTCAACCCATAGATGGACTTGGACCCTTTTTGTTTAAGGGTGACGACGTGGTTGATAGGTTGTCAACTAGTTGACGGCTTGTCAACCCAAGTCGTCACCTTATTGCTGGATTTGAACTCTTGTTGTTTAAGGTTGATGACGAGGTTGACATCTTGTCGACTAGTTGACGACTTGTCAGCCAAGTCGTTACATTGTAGCTGGAGTTTATCATATTCTGATCAAGGCTAATGATGAGATTGACAGCTTGTCACTTAGTTGACGGCTTATCAACCCAAGTCGTCATCTTGTTGACAGACGAACATGCTGATGAAGAATGATCATAACTTTCCACTCTGCTATCGGATTAAGGTGAAACTAGTTGCGTTGTAAAGAAAACTCAAAGATCTTTCATTTGGTATATATTATGCCATGTAACTCATTATATACTAGGAGTATTGATCATTTGAAGTTGACCCATGTTGAAACATTCACTAAAGCTCAGTCATTAGAAAAGTTCTTAGCTCGTCTTTGAGTTAAGAGATTTTTGGTGAACTCAATTCATATTTAAAAGTATTCCCACTCTATAGAATTGATCATCACGTATATATTAACAAGGAATCATTGGGTTCGAGTCTATACGCGTAGGAACGACAATTTGAATTCTGACCCGAAAATGCGGGGTGTTACACAAATAATCGACCTTTCTCAAGATGAAGAAAATGTTATTAGAATTGATTTCAGAGGATAAATAAGATGCAATTTAGTAAACACAGGACTATCAATAAGACCCCGTCAAGATTTTGATATGCACCTATATTGTAGGAAACACCTAATGTATAGTCGAGACGGAATTTCAGCGATAACATCCAATGGTAAGATTGACATTGACATTGACATTGCTACCGCTATTGGGGAAACTGAGTTATGCAGCTGACTGCTTTATGAAATCAAAATGATTCGACGATTGGATATATATATCGTTCTACTTCTTTTTTCCTGTGTATTTTTGGGTTTGTGTAGGAGAAAGGAGTACTGGCTGGAATGTCTCGATCTCTTTGGTCAGAGAGAACAGAAACCATAAAGAAAAGCCTTATAAGCCATCAATTGGCTTTTGGCTGCTTCACTGAGCGAAGTACCTTGAACACCTCCTATATGTCTCTCTCGAAGGTTTATCTGGATCTTTAATGACCTATATCAAGCACACACCAAGACATACAAGTAATTCATTTACTCCATTATGTTGGCTAGTTAGATATTCCAAGATTACATACAAATCTCAGTTATCAAACCCTAAGTTCCTCTCTCCCTTACTCATATCCATGTCGAACTCACAGAATTGCATTTGTTCCACATCGGATGAGCATCAATTCCTTAACATTGCTTAACTTGATGGAATAGAAGATGGATTCATACCATGGATCTTGAATATCAGTTACACAAAGCCTTAACCTTTTCTTATCCTCTTGAGCATATTCTACCTCGTATCATTGCATGTAACATTCTGACCGACTATCCATCTGTTAAACTACAATACGAAAAACTATCATAATGTTCAAGTTCTGTTATAGATATAAATTTCTAACCTACGTAGAATTCTATTTGATTTCAAATTTCAAACAAAATTTTATGATTTTGTACAAAATAAAAGTTTGAATAGTACAAATTAAAATTTTTCATATTTTGACACCACATGTTTAGGAATCTTTTCATAATATAATTAGGAGTATACTACAAGTTCGTTCAAAAAACAAACTTCCCATATATGCACCCATGGAAGCAAAAAAAAAAAATATATATATATAGAGAAGGTCTTTAGTGATTAATTGAAAAGATGTACTAAGGATTTTATTCTAAAAGTTATACTCAGGTTCTAAATAGGACAAAAACCTAGAGACGAACTTGCAATTGTAAAAGAATTTAAACCTTAAACCCTTAATTTTGAAAAACTACTATAGCGTGAACTCCTCTGTTTGATATATGTGGAAAAAATTACAATAAAATTAGGAATTTAACATAATAAGAAATCTTTCTCCATCTAATTTTTAGCATGTTTATTATAACCAATATTTAATATCATAAAAGTAATAGGAAAAAAGTAAAGAGACGATTCTGTCTAACGCAGAAACTTTTAATGAAGAGTAAAAATTTTAAACAAAGTTTCTAAGGTGCTTCACACTTTATATATGTGTGTGCATGTATATAAGAACATATAATATAATATATATTTGAAAAAATATCAAAAATTTTAAGCATTCACCTTTTGCTCTATTATCTAGATAAATAGGTAAATAAAGATTTAACTTATGAATTTGAGTGAAACATATTTTCAAGAACAATTTATAGATTTTATTATCCTCTAGCGAAATAATTTTTGATGAGATTAAGACTCAATATGTCACGACCCAAATCAGCATCTAGCCGTGACGGGTATCCCAAACTAATCAAGGCTTAAGATGATCCCTAACCTTACCTCAAGAGCACATCAGTAATAATAGACAACAGATACCAATCAAGTTAAAGAGAAATATATGAATCCAAAAGAAAGTTTAAGAGTCAAAACCCCATCCACAAAGATATACCAATAGTGTCTACAAAAACCTCTAATCCAAAGAATATCAACTAAGTCACGACATGCCCCTGACTATAACAAAAGAAATCAAACCTACTAGAATAATAAATGAAAACTAAAAGAGGGACCACGTATTTCGCAAGATGGAGGCTCACAACCTCATAGTTGGCCGACCGAAATGTCAACCCACCTAACGCTGCATAAGGTCACAAGAAAAGCCCTCGGAACATACATCATGAAATGATGTAGCATCCGGGGATGGTCAGTACGACGAGTACTAGCATGCAACCCATGAAAAAGGATAAAACATGTATGAATTTACCAAAGCTAGTTATAAACTACATGTACATCAAGTGTTTATGTGTGTGTGTGTATATATATAGGATGCCGAGGTAGAGGTAAGGGACAAGTTACATAAACATTTAAAATTTAGTCCTAAATTATATAGCTTTCACTGTCATTTGTTGACTCATGTTTAATATGGGTCATCTAGTAACCCACGGGCTATATGGGTTCGGTACTCTCCAACTGGCGAAGCCTCAATCCGTGTTGGCCTCATGCACCGAGGATAGGCTAAAACCACAAATAGACTAAATCCACCATACATAGTATTTTTGTGTTATGGACACAATCTAGTCATCCAATTAAGGTATGACTATTCCTATGCCGGCAAAAATAGATTCCGTGCATTGGTCACGAAGACTTATCCCTTCACAGTGAGCTATATAATTCTCTTTAGAGCCCTATTAAAACAGTTTGCACATAAATTTTTCATGGAGCCGTTCGTTAGGGCATACTCATACTAGTATTGTCATACCAAGACTTGTAAGACATTCATATCATGCCAAGAGAACATTATCATAAAACATTAACAACTCTTTAACCCAATCATTCAAAATCATTCTCACAATCATCATTAAACTGCTTTAAAATCCCAAAGCAGCCATAAAGTTCAACACATATTTCAAAAAGATGGGGTGTCATCTTTGTTCATCATCACAATTCAAAGCTTTTTCAAAGGATTAAAAAATCACGATTTCAATCATCCTTAACATTCAATGTTTTGATACTTAAATAATGCAATGCAGCCTTTCAAACATATTATTCAAAAATTCAAAACCCACCAAAAGTGGTTACAAACAATCAATGAGAAGAGGAAAATCAATATTTCATATTAGTAATGATAATTCTGAAACCCTAGTTTAAATTCAATTATTCAAGAACATTTAAATAACAATCGGATTAATGTAACAACTTAATATTTAAAATTTTAAATTAGGGAGTGTCCAATATTCCTTATTTGAAGAGAAATTTTCCGAGAATCGCAAGAGGAGAAGCCCGAGCTTGAACCCTAACTTTTGCATTTCGAAAAATGGACATGTTAATCCAATCAAATATGAACAACTAATTTTGCAAATATAGAGTTTTTTGAACAAAACAGCAAAAAGATACTGGATCAAATTATCTGTGTAAGTACCAAACAAAAAGGTACACTATGCATCTTGACAAAATCATTCTTTAATGCCATGATCATGTATTTGTCTTTTCTAACAGGTGCAATAAAGGAACCACTGGTTGCAGGTATGTTCTCTGTAAGTTTTGGTATAATTTTTCCTCCCTTTGCGTACTTTTAATTGCCTTCTATAATGTGTAAGTCGATATCTTTCAGGTGGAGTCTTAGGTATTGTTCTTTTTGGAACTATTGTCATGGCACTCTATGAGTTGTATAGCTCAAACAAAATCCTCAAACCCTAGGTGGTTTCTCCTCTCTCGCTTAAGGGAAAATGATTTGGAGATTTTGAGAAGTAAAATAATGTGTTAAGACCTTAATTTCGTCCATATATGATTAGGAACAGTTATACGATGTGAAAAGACTCTAACGTCCTTAAAATAGAATGAAACGGAGAACTTTTTGACGCTTGGATTTTGCTTGGAGGCACATAGCCAAAGCCAACCTCAGGGTTGGCAGCGCACAGCGAAAGCCAACCTCAGGGTTGGCGGCACACAGCCTAAAGCCAACCCATTCAAGTGGCGTTTGGCGATTCCATTGCGGCACGGGCCTAACGCAGACCTTGAACAGTGTCTTACTAAAACACTCATAATTTTAGTTTTTTAATTTAACTTATGCTTGGATTTGATTTGATGGAGAAGGGAGAAAGAGGTATGATAATAGGGATGATTTCACTTCCCCGACGAAAAAGCTAAGACGACATTAAAAGTTGTGGTTGTTGTTTTAAGGGCCAAAGGGGAATAGAAAGAAGAAAAGAAAGAAAGGAATAAAAGAACAAAAACAAGAAAAATGATGTAGGAGAAAAATCTCAGAGAAACTACGAAGAAGATAACTGAATCAGGGTGGGGGAGTGGGGGGGGGTCCATTTTTCTTTTTCTTTTTTAAAATTAAAAATAAAAAACAAATTGTTTTAGTTATTGCATTTCCAACTATCCATCAAAGATAAAGAGATGTAAGCCTTTCTTAGGAAAAAATATTGTTTGAGACTTAACCACACACTTTAAGAAAGTGAAGGACACTTTTTTGAGACATCAATATTTTATATTTAATAGGTACACATTTTTAATATTTTAGCTGTTTAATGGATACTAGTCCTAGTTGAGGTGTCTAAGTGAATTTTTAGAATAATTTTAAGAGATCGTCAATGATATAAGCCTAATATCAATTCAAACCCCCAATTCAGGCATCACAATAATAATAATCTCTCAAGTCAATAATAATATTCATACATAAGCCTCCACATGGCCAATACAAAAATAATAAACAATCACATAATATTATATATCGAAACTAACCCAAATCAAGCTTATTCCGTATAATAAGTCTCATCTATTCCAATGATGACATTATTAGAACTAGTTAACAATATGCTCTGATAAGCGATACTAAACCCCAATAATCTTTTCAACTAATACTACAAGTCCATTTATACTCTAAGTACTTTCTGAACCTCAATCATTCGGTCAAAATAACAATAATAATATAATTATCCCATAAAATATCACTAAGCCCTGATCATCATAGCAAGAACCACTAAACACGATTCAAGCTCTAATATAGGTATTCACTATCAGTTATTCCGGTCAACAAGCCAACCATCTACAAGAATACAACCTATTCTAAGAATATCCCCAAGTAGCAAGAATAAGGTAAGCAATTATATAACTACAATCCATCAAAAGAATCTAGTATTCATGGAGATTCTCGCCATTTCACCTAATCAGGACCCCCAAACCTTAAGTGATTCACAATACACAAGTAAGCAAGCTTACAATAAATAAACACTTCAGAAAAAAAGTCAAGGTATATCTCAACTCACCTTTAAAGAAGATCTACAATCCAAAACACAATCTAAAGCATCAACCAAAATCTCTACTCCCTCAAATCATATCCAACCAAGACCAATCTATTCAAATACAACACCTATAAGTCAAAAGAAGTCCATTGATACCCATATCGATATGTGTCAAAATATTGGAATAGTATTTCTACCAGAGTGGTAGTATGTTATAAGGTGTCATGACCTATTGGTAGTAAGATGGTCCAGAAGATAGTGATATGGATTCACAAATATAGAAGTCAGAGTGAGGATTATTTTTGCATAAAGAAGCTAGTCTTAGTTGTATAACTTTTGATTAAGGGATGAGTTGTCATTTTATAGTGATAGACTAACGTTGTAGCAAGAGTTATAGATTTTATGGTAGTCTTGAGGGAAGTGATTGACTATGATTGTTAGTTATTCAAAATAGGGAAGGAGCATAGAGTGGATAATTATGGTGGTTAAAGAAATCATGTATAGATGGTGAACGGAAAAAGGGTAGGCTAGCCAATAAGTTATAAGTATAGACTAACTTGGAGAAAAACTTAGTGGTATTTATGGAAATTGAAGATAGTGGAAATATATGTATGGGTAAGTAAAATAGAATGTACGAAAGTAGAATATGTTAATAGATAATAATGGGTTATATTATGAGATAAAGATCGACTATCCTTATTATGTGATCTTACCTCCTTGATTGTCTTCTCTCTAGTAGTTGTAAACTAGTATTATATGTGAGAAGGCGTGTGGTAGATTATAATGTTTGGTAGTAATGTCGTGGAGAGAATGAACTTGTGGGTCGTAGTTAGGTGAAATAAAAGACTTTGGTTGATTTTCCATTTGATGGACTAGTATAATATGTGGCATGTTTTATCGGTGGTACATGATTGATGCTAGACTATAGGCTTGAACTTTAGATGTGGGGTATGGTGGTAATCATAGTAGCTTAATATTGATAATGCATGTTTTGTGGGAATGAATTAGTGGGTTTGATGTAATGTGTGAAATAGCCTAGGTTGGCAACTCATGAAAAAAAAAAAGTAGATAATTGTGGTTGAGTCATTAAGTGGATAAAAACGTAAGTATATAAGATTAAGTTGAACCCCAGGTAGCATGTTGTTAGATAAGGTTTTATGTGTATGAGTGTCATGTACACCTAGCCTGTGTTCACAAGTCTCATGGTATGGAGAAGTCTGGGGAGCTATGGTATGGTATTCTTTATAGCTGAATTGAGGAAAATATAGATAGGCATTGTACGCCTTTGATAGTTATACAAACTTTATTAAGTTGAAAGGATATGGGATTAGAGATTTACTACTAGTATATTATGTAGTGGAGACTAGACCATTATGTGATAAGGAGGGTGGATATGTATACTCATGAGAGTGTGAGCTTAAATTATTCTAAAAATTCACTTAGTCACCTCAACTAGGACTAGTATCCATTGAACATCTAAAATATTCAAAATATGTACCTATTAAATACAAAATGTTGATGTGTCAAAAAAAGTATCCTTAACATTCTTGAAGTGTGTGGTTAAGTCCCAAATAATATTTTTTTTCCTAAGAAAGGCTTACATCTCTTTATCTTTGATGGACAGTTGGAAATGCAATAATTAAAACAATTTGTTCTTTATTTTTAATTTTAAAAAAGAAAAAGAAAAATGGATCCCCCCCATTCAGTTATCTTCTTCGTAGTTTCTCTGAGATTTTTCTCCTACAACATTTTTTTCTTGTTTTTTCTCTTTTATTCCTTTCTTTCTTTTCTTCTTTCTATTCCCCTTTATCCCTTAAAACAACAACTACAACTTTCAACGTCGTCTTAACTTGTCGCCGGGGAAGTGAAATCATCCCTATTATCATACCTCTTTCTCCCTTTTCCATCTTCTACCAAATCAAATCCAAGCATAAGTTACAATAAAAAACTAAAATTATGAGTGTTTTCAGAAGACACTATCCAGGGTCTGCGTTAGGCTTGCGCAGCAAAAGAATTGCCAAATGCCACTGGAATGGGTTTGCTTTGGGCTGTGTGCCATCAACCCTGGGGTTGGCTTTCACTGTGCACTGCCAACCGTGATTAGATTCTTCTAGTAGCTTTATTCCCTTGTTTATCCTAGTTTTCTAATTTAAAGTACTAATATCTTATTGAGTTATATATAGTTGGATCTGAGGCCATGGTTATTGTCACGACCCAAACTGAGCCCCTGGCCGTGACAAGTATCCCGAACCAAGAGGGCCCGAGATTCCTTGTCTAACTGGCTATCATATACACAATTCATATACTATATGACAAATGCAAAAATACATAACAATACGGAATCATGGTCACAATATTACTTCAACTGAACGATATGAAATTTGATTTATAAACTATAAAAAATACATGACACCAGTCTGCAAAATCTCTAGCAATTCTAAAACAACATATGTCTGAAACTGAGACAAGGCCCCCAGTCGGACCGTGATTCAAAATAAAATGACAATGACTTATAACTAGGCCTTCTGAAATAAGGGAGGCTCACCAACTGCAACTTCTAACCAAGAAACTCTACTGCTTAGCGGAACCCCGAGACTGTGCCTCAGATCATGAAATATATAGGGTCAATACAGATGTACTGGTACGCAGAATAATATAAAAATAAAGTATGCATTTTTATAAAACATAGGTGAGAGAATTTCATAAATCATATATCATCTTGAAACAGTTTAAAACACATAGGCAAAATCTAAAACCTTCAAAACACAATCTGCAATTCATGACTCTACTCTTTGTCTTACTTCTGAGCTAGATGATACACCTTACAACTCTGCTATTCTACAGGCTATATGGAATCCTCCCTTGACTCAGCGGCCAAGCCCCCAACCCAAGTTTGCCGCAAGGGTTAGAGTCTTTTCTTCTCTACTATGCCATTGGGCCGTCACCAGCGTACAATTTCCCTTTCGGGTATTATAAACCTGTGTCAGCAAATCACAATTTTGGGCAATGAGTCATTTGACTCGTGCCTTCTTCGGGTAACCATCTAACTCTCTTAAGCCCAATTTTAGATTCTTTAAACCATATCTTCTTTGAAAAGTTCTTTCTTTCATAATATCATTAGGGCACATCAAAAATAGGGTGTCGTTATACCCATACTTGCAAGTCATATCACACATCTCTACTGCCCTTATCTTACTTCAAAGATGTTTACTAACCACCCAAAATAATTCAATTGTCAAATGAAAGTTCACCATTCAAAACATTCAAAATCAATATTTTTCTCTGCAACGCTTTTATCTATGGTGGTCATCTCTTCTTTCAACTTAAAACCATTCTTATGGAAAAACATGATTGTTCACAACACAAGTTGAACACCTTCTCATTATCTCGAAAAGATAAAATAATTTGTACATAGTAATTCATCAATAGTCTAAAGCTCTTCACAGTTTATAAGATCAATTCACAACTTGCAAAATTCGTGGAATTTATAGTAAAGGAGAAAATAGAACGTCCCATGCTCTCATTAATTTATCAATGCTAATATCATAAGATCACAAGAAAATAATTCAAGTTTAAAGTATTACATCACAATCTCCATAATTTCATTATAACAATATGAAATCCTTAACGCATAATCATCAACAATCTTGAACCCAAATTCATTTGTATATATATATATATATATATATACTTAAAAAATAATTTAAAAATAGTAAAATCCATGCCCATGAGGTTTAGGATAGTCCCACGTACCTTAATCGATGAAGAATTCGCGAAGAATTGATCCCTTGAGATTGAATGCTTAACCCTAGGTTATTTTTCTCCTATTGTGTTCTTGA
Organism: Capsicum pubescens; assembly: GCA_030864215.1. Taxonomy (NCBI): domain Eukaryota; kingdom Viridiplantae; phylum Streptophyta; class Magnoliopsida; order Solanales; family Solanaceae; genus Capsicum; species Capsicum pubescens. The sequence continues at coordinate 73,934,653 of CM061538.1, read as the reverse complement.
AAGATGAATTAGGGATTTTAAGAGATTTAAAACATTATTAATAAGATTAATTTCGCTTAAGAATGACTTCGGACTGTTTTGGAATGTAAAAAGACTTGGTTTCACTTAAAATGACTTAAAATGAAGTTTTTATGCCCTTGGGCCATATGGCATGCGACGCATTGCCTATGGCCTAAGCTAGGTAGAGTCACGCATTGTACATCACTCAAAATAGGTTGGGCGTCGCATTTCCCATCGCCCAAAATGGACTGGGCGATGCATTGCCCATGGCACAATAATTTCAGTAGCCTTAGGCGATTGCTAGGCGATGCACTCCATTATGCAAAGTCATAAGTTTTCGCTCGGGCATCGGATTGAGGATAAATTTGTATCGTTGGAAAGCTACTTCGAAGACCTTTCATTTGATATTTAGTAGGACCTCTAACTTGTCATACTCTAGGAGTAATAGTCGATGAAAGTTTTCCCACATTGAAACGGTCACTAAAACTTAAATTGATAGAAATGTTTTCAACTCGTCTTAGAGTTAGGAGGTATTTGTGACCTCAATTCATATCCAAAGGTATTCCCACACTATAGAATTGATCATAACACATATATTAACAAAGAATCATTTGGTTCGGGAGGAACGATGGTGTAAATTCTAGCCCAAAAGTGCGGGGTGTTACATTGTCTCCCCCTTGGGATCATATGTCCCCGAATGATGGGTAAGGACTTATTGAAGCTCTACAAGTATGGAATAAGAAACATAACCTCAAACTAAACATTTTTCCTCAACAAAATATGCAAAGGAATCACACGATCTTCATGATAACCCCAAGGGAAACGGGTAAGCACGAAACATGAGATAACGAAACTTGACATCGACATAATCTTGGCATGTGTTTTATGGCACATGATCAAAACATTGTAAGACATGAATTTTCTTTAGAGTTCTCGGCCTGATTAAGATTGTACAAGACATGAGATAAGATTCTTGCAGGACATAAGAATATTAACACTCTTCATCTTACAAGATACAATGAAAAGACTTAAACTTAGAGACACTATTTGTCTACGCTCAAAGCAATAAATTACATGTTGCATGGTTCCCAACTTACAATTCTCCCCATACCCATCTAACCACACGAGTTTGATTCCTACTATAATATACTTCTATGTTGAAGCTTCACTCGGAGGAAAAGATGTTAACTTAAACTACGGGACCCTGTACTCTACATCATATCCAGAAATCATCTCACCTCATCACTATAATCCAACAACCTCAAGTCTTAATTCAAGGAATACTAACCACATGGCACATTGGTTTGTGTTTTCATCAATCACAACATTCAAGCCTATCATTACTATTCTTACTTCATGGATCTCCCCACTAAGACAAGCAAATTCTATCACTCTCACCAAGATTTTCTCCGCATAGCTCCTTCTCAACTATTTCACTTAACAGAAGTTCATCTCTTTCTTTCCCCTTCTCCTATAAACTTAGACCAAGAAACCACATCAAAATTTTTTACCTTCTAGAATATCTATTCACCTACCTAAAACATCACTACGATTCCACAACCACCTTCATTCTAACATACAGAGGGTCATTGAGGGACCTGAGCATAAATATCATGAATGAAATTAACACTTATCAGACCATAACTTATACTTATCGCACTACTTAAGGAGGGACATGAGGTAAAGATACGATAGAATGGACACGAAGTGCTTCATACATCAATTATTTGGATAATAAGTAGAGAGTCGTCTGGCATAAAATCAACATAGCACGATTTTTTAGGGCAGACCATAGCGAGAAACATGAGTTCTTACAGCACGAGACGTATAACATAAGTTTTGAATTTTTAAAGTCAACGACTGAGACAAAAACTTCTACTTGAAGCTATCACTTCTCATTTTCAGAGCTGAAATAGTCATGAGTTAGCATAAACTCTATCGCTTTGGCTAATCTCGATATAAAACGAATCATTATCATATGATAACATAGTTCCTTAGAATCAACCATGATTTGGGATACGAATTTATGGATCATGAACATCATATCTTAGAGGTTGAATACATGAAAGGCTAGATTTACTGAGACATTATTGATTCTAGTTTGGAGGTCGGATCATAACATAAGTTACATAGAGTTCTCAAACCTTAGACACAGGAGGGACTTGAATACATGAGACATTGGCAGAATGACTTCTTAAATTGAAATAGGAGGAACATGCATCATAACTCCTCCCCGCAACTTGCCACACTGAGAAAAATTTAGGAACTACCTTAATCCATCATCTTCCCCTTAAATCAAAGTTACAATCCTGAACTTACGGTCATACCTTTACATCAAAATCCATAGCCACAACTCTCAACACAAAAAAGTATCTCACCATACACATAAGCGCTAAACTCTCTCTGATAAATTATACTCTGAAAGACTCATTTTTTGAAAGTGCTACTCTTAGCTCTCGCTAGCCTCTATAGTCATCACTCTGCAACTCCCACTCTCAGGAGCATATGCCTCCACACTCCTTATCACAAAAGGATACCATTATACACATGAACACAAACTACTCTCCATATTTTTTTATACAAGGACACTAAATTCTGTACACTAATCCTAACATCCTCCAACCCCCAAAGTCATCTATTTATGGCTAACATTATCATGGGCATAGATATCCATATTTTTAGACATACAACACTTCATCTTCAACTCCTTAGAATACTTAGCATTACCCCTCTAATCACATAACTTGCAACTTACCAAAATTTGTAAAATATACCAAAGGCGCATATTGGCTACCTATATTTCCTCAATTCAACTCTATACAACACTATATAACAACTCCCTAGACTTCTCCACACTAAGGAAACTTGCGGACATAGACTGGGCATATCTGATACTCATACACATGAAACCTTATCTAACAACATGCTACCGGTGGATAACTTATGATTATACTTACGCCCTTATCCTCTTAATGACTCAACCACAATTCATCATTCTAAACACTAATATTCATGACTACACACACACACACACACATATATATATCATAATTTTCCACTCCTTATTCCGCAAGTTGCCAACCTAGGCTATTTCAAACATTACATCAAGCCAACTATTTTTTTTTCTTTTTTTTCCACAAAACATGGACTATCAATCTTGAACTGCTATTCTTACCACTACACTCCACATCTAAAGTTCAAGCCTATTGTCTAACAACACCAATCATATGAAGCATTCCATAGAATATACTAATAAATCGAAGAAACATTAACCTAAGTTTCTTATTTCACTTTACTATGGCCCATAATTTCATCTTCTCCACGATATTAGTACTACACCTCCAAATCAACTACATGCCTTGTAATACGTACTACTAATTTACAACTACTAGAGAAAAGACAAATCAAGGGGGTAAATTCATAATAGGGATAGTCGTTCTTAATCTTATAACATAACCCATTGTGATCATATCAACATATTCCCCTTTCTCACGTCGTGGTTACTTACCCATGCATACATCACAACTACCTTTAAAATTTCATATACAACAATGAGTCTACACTTATAACTTTTTTGCTAATCTAACCCTTTCTATTCACAACTTATAATTAATTTCTACAACCACCATGACTATCCGTCCTGAGATCCTTCCTTATTTTATATAATTAATAACAATCATATTCGATCACTATAAAATGGAAAATCATTCCTCAATCAATGATTATACAACTAATATATTTATTTATACAAAAGTCACCCTCACTCTGACTTCTAACCTTGTGACTTCATATCACTAACTTCTTGGCCCAATCTCACTGCCAATAGGTCAGGACATTTTAACATATACAACTACTCGGGTAGAAATATAGTCCTAACATTCTGCGACACATCATTACCCTTATGCATGACATCTGCAACAACACTTTAAAAAGGGACTGGATACACTTAATACCTCATGTTGAAAAATACTATTTCATCAGGATCAAAGTTTACACTAGAATCAATACACCTTGAAGCACTAATGGACTCCTCTCAAGTCCTTCTGCAATTTAATAATCTCTTATAATTCAATTAGAAGTTACCACCTCATCTAGGCTCAAAGATTCTGCACTTGAATCGACTTAATAAGGAGACATGTTAACAAAACTAGAGTAAAGAAGAAATATGGACAACTTCCAAATAAAATACACAATGGCACGATTTAGAGCATAAAGAAAAGTGAAACATTCCTAAATGCCTTGTAGCCTCCTACTTATAAGTGTGGTGCGCTATACACCCATAAACAGGACTCTACCCGACGCGATTTCACAAATGCCTTAGGACCATAAATCGTACTCTGATATCAAGTTTGTCATGACCCAAACCGAGGTTCTGGACGTGACAAGCATCCCGAACCAAGAGGGCCCGAGATCCCTTCTCTAACTAGCAATCATATACACAATTCATATACTATATGACAAATGTGGAAATACATAACAATACAAAAACATGGTCAAAATCTTACTTCAACTGAACAATATGAAATTTGATTTATAAACCTTCAAAAATACATGACACTAGTCTGCGAAATCTCTAACAATTTTAAAACAACATATGTTTGAAACTAGGACAAGGCCCCCAGTTGGACCATGATTCAAAATAAAATAACAATGACTTATAACAAAGCCTTTCAAAATAAGGGAGGCTCACCAACTGCAACTTCTGACCAAACAACTCTATTGCCTAGCGAAACCCCAAGACTGTGCCTCAGATCATGAAATATAGAGGATCAATACAGATGTACTGGTACGCAGAACAATTCAAAAATAAAGTATGCATTTTTATAAAACATAGGTGAAAGCATTTCATAAATCATATATCATCTCGAAACAGTTGAAAACATATGGGCATAATCTGAAACCTTCAAAATACAATCTGCAATTCATGACTCTACTCCTTGTCTTACTTTTGAGCCAGATGGTACACCCTACAACTCTGCTTTTCCACGGGTTATATGGAATCCTCCCTTGACTCGGCGGTCAATCCCCCAACCCAAGTTTGCCACAAGGGTTGGAGTTTCTGCTTCTCTACTATGCCATTGGGCAGTTGCCATCATACATTTTCCCTTTCGGGTAGTATAAACTCATGTCGGTAAATTACGATTTTGGATAATGAGTCATTTGACTCGTGCCTTCTTTGGGTAACCATCTAACTCTCTTAAGCCCAATTTTAGATTCTTTAAATCATATCTTCTTTGAAAAGTTCTTTCTATCTTAATATCATTCGGGCATATCAAAAATAGGGTAGCGTCATACCCAAACTTGCAAGTCATGTCACACATCTCTACTGCCCTTATCTTACTTCAAAGATATTTATTAACTACCCAAAAAAATTCAATTGTCAAACGAAAGTTCACCATTCAGAACATTCAAAATCAATAATTTTCTCTGCAATGCTTTTATGTACGGTGGTCATCTCTTCTTTCAACTTAAAACTATTCTTATGGAAAAACATGATTGTTCACAACACAAGTTGAACACCTTCTCATTATCTCGAAAAGATAAAATAATTTGTACATAGAAATTCATCAACAGTCTCAAGATCTTCATAGTTTATATGATCAATTCACAACTTGCGAAATTCATAGAATTTATAGTAAAAGAGAAAATAGAACGCCCCAAGCTCTCATTAATTTATCAATGTTAATATCACAAGATCACAAGAAAATAATTCAAGTTTAAAGCACTACATCATAATCTCCATAATTTCTTTATAACAATATGAAATCCTTGACACATAATCATCAACAATCTTAAACCCAAATTCGTTTGTAGATATATATATATATATATATATATATATATACTTTAAAACTAATTTAAAAATAGTAAAATCCATGCCTATGAGGTTTAGGATAGACCCACGTACCTTAATAGATGAAGAATTCGCGAAGAATTGATCCCTTAAGATTGAATGCTTAACCCTAAGTTATTTTTTTCTATTGTGTTCTTGAAAGATGAATTAGGAATTTTAAAAGAGTTAAAACATTACTAATAAGCTTAATTTCGGTTAAGGATGATTAGGGACGGTTATGGAATGTAAAAAGACTTGGTTGCCCTTAAAATGACTTAAAAGCAAAGCTCTCATGCCCTTGGGCCATATGGCATGCGACACATTGCCTATGGTCTAAGCTAGGTAGTGCCATGCATTGTCCATCACCCAAAATAGGCTGGGCGTCACATTTTCCATCGCCCCAAATGGGCTGGGTGACGTATTGCCCATGGCACAACAATTCCAGTAGCCTTAGGCGATTGCTAGGTGACGCACTCCACTTTGCAAAGTCATAGCTTTGTGCTCGGGTATCGGATTGAGGCAAAATTGGTATCGTTTCAATGCTACTTCGAAGGCCTTTCATTTGATATATAGAAGACCCTCTAACTCATCATATTCTAGGAGTAATACTCGATGTAAGTTGACTCAGGTTGAAACATTCGCTAAAACTTAATCGATAGAAATGTTTTCAACTCATCTTAGAGTTAGGAGGTATTTGTGTCCTCAATTCATATTCAAAAGTATTCCCACACTATAGAATTAATCATAACACATATATTAATAAAGAATCATTTTGTGCGGATCTATACGCGTAGGAACGATGGTCTAAATTCTAACCCTTAAGTGCGGGGTGTTACAGTTATGATACCAGTATGATGTCAGGTTAGTCATCTATGCTTTGGTTGAGTTATGATTTAGCTTAAAGATGCTTAGACGCTCGCAGTGGTACTATTTGGATACTAGTGATGGTATGCATACAGTTAGGCGCATTTACACTAAGTAGTGACACTATTCAAACTGAAAACTTGACTTTATTACTATTTTCTAAAAAGGGATTTTCTTTCACTTTTCAACTTTAAAACTGATTGTTTAAACGAAAGTTGTGCCACCTTTATTAATGACTTATGATTTTTTAAACTGAACATATTACTTTGAAAACTTAAACCGAAGCTGTTTTTGGATAATTTTTTATCCACTCTTTTACCACTATTATTTACTTTGTTCAAAAGAGATTCTGATCATTTCTACATTGTCACGCTGATTTAGTCCCAAACTCGATCTCAGACAATGAATTTATATTTTATACTCTTTTAATCTTGATTTGAGTCCGAGCACTTATTATACTTATACATCTCTCTGATACTGGATGAAGTAGATTGATTATGATGATTACTAGAAGTCCTGATTCGAGACCACACAATGTATATGGATATCCCGAGTACCCTATGGTCTTTTTCATCCCATGAGTCATAATACTGGAGAAAGATGGTCTTCGCATGTTCTGCATTTGCGAGCTACTGAACTGGAGGAGGTATATACACTTGGTACATTCTGGTGCTCGATTGGTTGATGGTACTGAATTATTCTTGCATTAATTACGTTATTATGCATTGGCTTCAACCAGTATAATTGTTTGGCTCTTGTATTTATCGATTTTATAGGGGATTATATTGGTACTGATTATGATTGTTGTTTGTTGAGTGTGTGCTTGTGCCTTTCGGGCTTAAGGAGGTTCGAATAAGTTATTGTTTGTTTTGGAAAGCTGGTTACATATTTATCGGATATTATTGTATAGTTCATGGTAGGGAGGTTATGGATTGGTAGTAGGTACGCTTTTGAGTTTTCTTAGTCTTTATTATGGTAAGAACTGATTAACATTAGATTATCTCTTGTCTGTGCACATTTCAGATAGAGACCCTGCTTATGCTAGTATTAGACCTCCTATTGCTTATGATTTCGGTAAGGTTGGATTAGCTCCCTTAGAGTAGTGTCTTCATATTTGATTTTATTCGTATAGAGTAGTTATATATATTTTTATTTGGCTACTATTGGTATATCATTCCCTTCCTTCTACTACACTCGTATATTATATATCTCAATCTTCATTATACTGTTGTATATGGACTAATTACTTACGAAACCATGTTTCATCCTTGATTACTTACTGGTAGTACCTGGTAGTTTACCTTTACTTTTTCATCACTACTTTTATGTTCCGTTTCCTAAATAGTTGCTTGTAGTTATATTTCTGCTTTACATGTTGTTTACACTTGCATTATCTTTGAAGCTCAGTCGGTGGATGCCTATTGATTACCTCATATTTGATACTCATACTACACTCTGTAACCTACAGATCATAGTGCAAGTTTTTGCCATTGATGTGTGCATAGTGCGGAGCAGCGATGGATCGGAGATTCGAAGTGAGCTCCTGATATCCTGAGTTGTCCTTGATCTCTTTCTTACTGTTAGACTTATCTCTATTTTTGTATATCAGAGACAGCTTTGTATGTATTTTACTATGTATTATACTTATGCTCTTGTTGTATTAGAAACTCTTGTATTTAACTTACCAGATTAATTTACTTCTGTCTTATCTCTTCTTCTCTTTTATTTAGTTTTTTTTTTGTTTTTTTTTATTAGTCCATTACTAATTGTTCCGGACTATGAATTGGCTTACCTGCTGGTAGATTATGATAGATGTTATCATGACCTAAGAAAATTGGACCGTGGCAGTATAAAAAGTATAATTTTCTGCCAAATAGGATTCAGATGAACCCCTCCACTCTACCTAGTTCTGCCCGTGACAATAAGTCAACTTTTCATGCACCTAGTGAATCAAATTACTATTATTATATTAACTTTCAAACTCATAAATTTAAATTCTAAATCTGTATTACAAGTTCTATGTATGAAAGTATTGGAGTATATATTTAGTAGGCGTTTGACCATAAAAATTAAAAAAGTTTGGAAGTTAAAGTTGTGTTTGACCATATCTTTTTGAAAAGATGTTTTTAAATATAAAATTGAAGTTGAAGTTGGAAAAAGGTAAAAAGAGTTTGAGACTATTTTGACTTTTTCATTTGTAGTTTTTTTATCGCCAAGCGGCATTTTTTAGAATAAAATAAAAAAAATAAAAAAATAAAAAAAATAAATATTTCTCATGTCAAATGGGGTTTTAGTTTATGAAAATTTCAAGTTATAATATACATTTAATTATTGCCAATGATGAAAGATTAAAGTGGTAATTAACCAATAAAGTCCGAATTGCCGGTAAGCCAAATAAGTTGCAACGCCACCGACTTCTCTTTGGTGCATTCCCACATTAATTTATATATACTAGTATCTCTGCACGTGCGTTGCACATATATTTTATCTCATTTTTACAATATATATGTACCATATATACTTGAGTAAATTTTTGGCATAATACATAACCATACTCTTTAACTTAGCTTCAACAATCTATAATCTCTAACTTTGAGCATACATAAGTAGACACTTCAACTTGTATAAAGTTTGATAAGTATACACATGCATTCTTCGTGACATCTACATGAAAATTTCAACGATTTTTCACATAGGATGTGTATGCCTACTTGTTCAACTTTATACAAATTTAAATGCATATTTACGCACACTTAAAATCGAAAGGCATGAATGTCAGGTAAAACTAAATTAAAATGGACATTTATGCATTGAATCAACTTTTTTTATGCATACATAATGATAGAGATATTTCATATAGTTATAAATTATTACAACTTTAAATATACCAACACCAGCATTTTTTCCTAACCTTGAGACCTTTGATGGATACAGTCAAAGAACAACTCGACCATTAATCAATTAAATCATGGTAGGCTTCTCTTTTAAATTTGATTGCTCCGGTCAATAGATGATTTACAAAACAATATCTTTTTAATCAGTTTTATCATCTTTGTATCTATCATCCATATATGGCATTAATTGCCTTTCGAATATAATTACCCTTTCAAATTTAATTTGCTCTTTTCTAAAATATATATGTCTAGAAATAAAATAATATTATTAAGATGTTAAGACATCAAAGCTTATATGGAAATATTTGGACAAAACTATTGATAAAAATTAATCTGCTTGCTTTGGAAATCTCTTTTAACTAAAAGTAATTACCAAAATATCTTACTTATAAATATAATAAATTGAAAAAACCCTATCGCTTCATGGATGGTTAAGTGAATTTTCACAACAAATTAAAAAGTCTCAAATCCAACGTTCCATATTTTACAACCATTCTGTCGATTCAAATTGATATCATAACGTAATTCCTTCTCTTTTGTACCCATTAATGCAATTATGAATTACCTTACATAGTTTCTTTACAAGTTCGATCTATTTAAAGATTAGAATAAATATTTATAGTCAACAAAATCTAATCGTCACTTGACCCATGGCGTTATGAATATACATTACAACAAATTAACAATTTTGTTACAACATCACACAAATCAAATGGTGAGAGTTATTTTGTGACATTCAGTGAATATAACTGATGAAGTATAATAAAGCAAGTTTTAAAGAATAGCTGTACAATATCGAGTTACAAAAACTTGAACACTCCATCAAGGTGCTTCTTCTATGTTAGCCTCTTCGATCCTGAAAGTTGGCTATAATATTTTACTCATTACTTGACATTGCCTCCTTATTGTCCGTAAGAAATTGAAATAATGCCAACTAAATTATGTAAAAAATTTAGTTTCCAATGCCAACTATGCGAAAAAGTAAAATCAACAATGCAAACCACCTTGATTGAAGAAGTCTTGCAATCCATTGTGCTATATTGCAACCGATAGTAGTTGTAATAGCTAAAAAAATTAGTTCTGTCTGCATGAGGAATTTGTAGGGATAATCAATCTAATTTTCTACAAGTTACTGTATTCTACTCATTATATTCATATCTCATCAATCTTTAGGAAAAATTATTTTCTAGTCGTTTACAAACATTTTAGTTTTATGCTTTATTACACGATATTTTAATTTTTACACATAAGATATCAAGAAAAGTCAATTTTTCTATTCAAATTTTGAAAGAGAAAGAGATCACATTACCTCTAAACTTTCTTGGCCACAGTTTGCGAAACAAACAACGTCTCACGAATAGATTTGAAGATTGATTTATCTCTTGATCATGCCATTTTATATTAAATACACCAAATCCAAACCAGGATAGTATAGACTCACTGAGCATTTATGAATCAAACGAGAGATTATAATTAAGAGCGTTTAAAAATATCATGAAAGTTCTTGCCAATCAAAAAATCTGTATGTCATATCACTTTTTCAATCACAAAGAGAAGATATCTTGCTCTTTTGATTATGGACTGGTGCATCATAAAAGTGTGAAGCGGCACAGTGTGATGCAACAAAGAGAGGGCAGACGCTGCATGTTCCCCTAAATAGAAAGGTTGACAACTCTTTGTAGGGTTAAGTATTTTATTTAGATAATAAGGAGGGTAATTTAATAATTTAACTTTTAATTAATTTGTAAAGGATTAACAATAAAATACTTTTTGTAGCAATTATTGCAAAATTAATTTGTCCAAGCATATGATTGGCCGGGTCAGAATTAGTTTAAATACATGAAAATAAAACATATCAATTTTGTAAGACATATATATATATATATATATATATATATATTAGTTTAGATGTACGCGTCTTGCGCGTGTACTTTACTTTAATGAGTTCAAACATTATATCAAATATGCTAATAAAGATGAATATAATAATTAAATTTAATATCTTTTGAGTATGTAAGGATGGAAAATTTATTTATTAAACCCAATTTTTACCAAAAATATTTTTAAAAGTCGATCGACATTCATCTACCATCTGTAAATTATAACAAAATAATACAATGATAGAGACATCAAAATAATACAACTAAACCTAACTTTTGCATAAAAAAATTCCTCAAAGCCGACCAACATTTATCTATCACCTGTAAATTGCAACAAAATAATACGATAAAAGTGATATCAAAACAATACAATTAAACTTAAATTTTATACACAAAAATTTCTCAAAGCCGATCGAGATTCATCTACGAACTGTAAACTACCACAAAATAACAAACTAATAGAGATATTACGATAATACAATTAAACCTAATCTTTATCTAAAAAAAAAATTCAAAGCCGACCCACATTCATCTAGCATCTGTAAATTAAAATAAAACAATAGGATAATAAAGATATCAAAACAATACAATTAAACCTAACCTTTACACAAGAAATTCTTCAAAGTCAACCGACATTCATCTACGACCTGTAAACTATAAAAAATATATAATAGTGATCACAAAGTTTCTATTTTGGTCCAACTAATTCTTGTCTGAGCAAAAATTTTGACCCTAAAGAATGATTTTGAATGAAAACAAAAAAGATATATAAACATGCATGTTGAATTCTATTATGCTGACAAAAACAGTGAAGGATTTGAGGGTTAGAAAATCATGCATCCACCAATCTAGCCATGTCATTGAATCAAGTTAGCTAAGCATCAATCATATTCTCCCAATAGGCAAACCGGTTTGTTCTATAGTTTAACGTACATCTCAATATTTATAGAAGTATTTCTTTAATAGAGTCCTATTTTAGGAGTATTTTTCTAATTGAACAATAGAAAGAAAAATATTAATTAATTCTCTTACTATATATTTTAGGAGTCCCATATATTTTAGGAAGTCTAGTAGAAAATAAAATATTAATTAATTCTCCTAAAATATATTTTAGGAGTCTCATATATTTTAGAAAGTCTAGTTAAATAAAATATAATTAAATAATAAATTATAAAAATAGTGAAAAGACAGTTTTGTCTAAAGAGGAGTCTTTTAATGAAGGGTAAAAAGTTCAAATCACTTTATATATATATATATAAAACCTTTTGGCCAATGAACGTGTCAAATAATTTAACGGCAAAAGCACACATCCGTCGGTTTGTAATAGAGATGCAATTTTATTTTTTTTTTAAATATGGCTATTAGAATTTTAAAAAAGGTATTTTAGTAATTTCACTTTAACATTTAGGAGTTCATGCTTTTAAAGTAATACACACACACACACACACATATATATATATATATTAAAATTCTTTGTACGTTAGAGGTTTGGCACATAAGTTTACACGTAATGATTTACACAAGCATGAATTCTAGAGAGAGAACGACTCTCCTCTCTCTAAAAATCCCCATATGATTCAATCAGCGACCCCTTTCACTAACCCCTCCACTTCGTCTCCACCCCCAAATCCACCAGACTCAAGCGTCAACCAGATGGACAAGGACCCCCCTTGAAAACTTTCATACAATGAAGTTGTGACAGACAAACACCAAGAAGATTCGACTTGCTATGAAGAGGATCTCACTAGTGAAGCTGAGAAAGGACCACATGGGGATACAAAGCCTTCTATCTCTCTTTTAAAGGAAGAAAAGCTCCGAATTTACTCCCCATGGAAGTTCTCAATAATCATCAAGGGTGTAGGAAAGAAATTCAATCACAATTATCTCAAAACTAAGCTAATAGAGCTCTGGAAACTTGAAGAAAAACTGGTACTCATTTACCTTGGTGAAGAATTTCTTACAGTGAAATTTGGGCTCGAGGAAAGCCAAAAGAAGATCCTTCATGAAGTTCCATGGTTCGTTGCGGGTTCCTATATTTCTACAAGGAAATGGGAGCCGAATTTTGTTCCTAGCCTATCGAAAATTCCATCCACAGCGATCTGTCTAAGACTCTCGTTCCTCCCAACAAAATTCTATGATAGATTGATACTCGAAAAGATTGGGAAACAAATTGGGTGTCTATTGAAGATTGATACTTGTACTTATGCAACCCTAAGAGGTAGGTATGCAATGATCTGTGTACAAATCCATATGGATACCCCAGTCTGCACTTTTATTCACATTGGTAGCAATTCCCAATCAATTTGCTACGAAGAAGAAGGGATTTTGTGTATGGGATGTGGTCGATTGGGACATGTGGTGAGACATTGTGATTTCAAAGCCAAGGAAAACCCTCAAGAGACGCCAGCTAAACCAGTAGAACAGGCCTCGAATGAGGCAACTCAAGGTAATGAATGGAGAACTGTTTCTTTCTGAAAAAAGAATGTACAGCAAAAGGTAAAACCACAAAAATCTCATGCCGGATCTGGCACAGTTAACCAACCATCCCCAATTATATCAGTGAAAGCATATAATGCAGCTACAGGTAAGTTTCTTGAGCCTCATCCCACAACCCCAGTAGCGCCGACGGAATCTCAAGAAGGCAAAACCACTAATAAAGGGAAACGAAAAAAAAATGACAATCTCTCTCGTTTGGGCCTTCGATCTCAGGGTCACCGAGAAACTGGATCCAGTAGCAAACCTACTGACTTGGGCCTTAGTAAACTGGACCAACGAGATTCCCATACTGATAGACGAATTCTAAATACCCATAATAAAAATAGGCCTTTGCCTACTTCTCATAAGAATCTCTCAAAGGCCAAAGACCAAAAAGAAAAAACCCATGAAGAAAAAAGGCCTAAGGGGGAAGATATTATGTCAACCCCTGTCTTTTCAAATGGTCAGTTGCAGAGCAATCTTCCCACTGCTAACATGACCACTTATGGTCAAATCACCCAGAGAGCCCAAGGACCAACTAGGCAATGCCAGTCTACTGCTACTGCTAAAAATGGGATTTAATCAACTCCTTTATTTAGCAAAGAGGAAACCACTTCTCTTTCTCCCCTGCTTCTCTCTCAAACTCTTACTTCTGAAGACCCTTAAAAAAATGGACAAAAGCAAACTAACTCTCTTCATGGAGCCACCTCCACTGAATCATGACCCTCAATTGTGGTTGGAGATGGGCCTTCAAAACTTATCACCAACCATGAAAGGATAAATAGGAGGGGAGCTAGTAAAGGTAATGGTGACTCACCTACCTTATCTAGCACTTCTAGTGAAAGAGGGCCTCAACCAAAGTCTAGCAAACTACGGGAACAATCTATGGATGTCGACTCTAATGTTCATAGGAGGCCTAAACCAAACCAAACCTCTAACAACGGAGACCTTAGCGGAAGTCATGAACCAGGTAGCACAGAGCCTCCTCTTTTTCCCACCTCCGAACCAACATATTTTTTTGAATGGTCCAAAGTTACTTCAACTGGAGGATACATCTTCTCTAGTGGGAGTGACCCCACCAACGTCTCTACCTTCAGAGACTTGGGAAATGGAAAAAACTTTGGATATATTAAGAGCAAGAAACAAAGAAATGGAAACTATTCTAGCAACGATGACAGTCCCAATCACAGAGGCAATCACCTTAGACAAAATAATAGCGTTTAGGTTCGGAGAGTTAGTCAGCAAGATGTGGGTAATTCTTCTACCCCGGAATCTCACCAAGTTTATAATGGAAATCAGGCAACACAGTGTACTGACAGGGGGGATGTTCAGGACTACCCTAAACCCATTGAAATCAATTATAAATGTGAACCTTCCCCAATCATCTCCTGCCTCAATGGACAAGGGGAAGGCAGTGGTAGCAGACCAGCAACAACCTCAATAAAAATGATGATAAACATTATTTATTTGGAATACTAGAGAAGCCAATAACGCAGAGTTTAAAAGACATTGTAGTGTTATGGTCGACCTTCACAAACCAGCTATGCTAGCTCTTCTCTAGACTAGAATGGTTGACCATCATACTCTGATCTATGATCTTAGTTTTGACTGTCTTATTCAATCTGGAGCGATTGGATTATCTGGTGGAATTTTCTTGATGTGGAAAGAGGATCACTTTAACATCAATGATATCTCTATTACTCCCCAAAGCATCCATACTTCTGTTAAGGTAAGATCCTCTTCTCATTTTTGGTTTCTGAGCATCATTTATGCTAGCACTAATCTTAATGATAGGCAATCCCTTTGGGACCAGCTAACTACTATTGCCAATACCCTTAATGGTACCAGTAATACTAGTTGGCTGGTAGGAAGAGACTTTAATAAAGTCCTCAGATCTACTGAAAAATATGAGGGCAACCCCATTAGCAACAGCAGGTCCAATAGTTTTTGGGACAGCATTAATCAATACTGTCTTGTAGACTTGGGTTTTAAAGGAAACAAATACACCTGGACTAATAAGAGATATAGGAATAGAAATAACCTTATTCTTGAAAGGCTTGACAGATGCTTTGCTAATGACAATTGGATCCATCTTTACCCTGAATCTACTGTAACCCATCTTCCTAGGACCCACTCTGACCAATGCCCCCTTCTGGTTAGTCTCATCACCCATCATCCCACTAGGGCTAAACCATTTAGAATGGAGCCTATGTGGTGATCTCACCCTCAATTTCCTTCTCTCATAAACTAAGCTTTTCTCTTGGGTAACAATCTTACTGACTCTATTGACTCCCTCAGATCCATTATCCTTCTCTGGAACAAAAAAGTTTTTGGAAACATATTCTTTAGAAAGAAAAGAATCTTAGCAAGGATTGAAGGTATCCAAAAGAGTACTCACTATCCCTCTAGCTCCTTTCTTCATAACCTTGAATGCGTCCTCCTTAAAGAATACAGTGACACCCTTAAGCATGAACATGATTTTTGAAAACTCAAATCCAGAATAAATTAGCTCGCGGAGGGAGATGCCAACACTAAATTCATCCATACTGTCACCCTCAATAGGAGAAGAAAGAATAGAATCAACTCTTTAAAGTTAGATAATGGTAGCTGGCTTTCAAATCCGGAAGACATAACTCAAGCCATCCTTTCTTTCTATATAGACCTTTATTGTATATAACATACTTTTTCCCACTTTGCTTGTAAAAAAAAACCTCCTCCTTGGGTTCCCTTCCAGATCAAGCTCATGATATTCTAGAAAGTATCCCTACTATTAATGAAATCAGGAAAGCCATGTTTAATTTCAAAGCTACCAAATCTCCAGGCCCTGGTGGACTACATCCTCTATGGAACTCCTTTCTAGAAGGATAGATCATGAGGTTGACCTTCTCAATTGGTCCCCTGTATCCATCAGCAGAAAAGGACCTAAACTTTCCCATCTTTTCTTCACGGACAACCTAACTCTCTTTGCCAAAGCCAACAAAGAGAATTGTGAAATCATCAAGAAGGCTCTTGATTCCTTTAGTGCTTTTTCGGGTCAAAAAATAAATAGAACAAAGTCCAAAGTTATCTTCTCCAAGAACTGCTCCATCGATACTTGCAACTACCTAGCTTTCATCCTCAACATTCACCATAAAGACAATTTTGGTAAATACCATGGATTTCCAATCTTCCATAGCCCCTACTAATGGGGACTTTCAGTTCATCATTGACAACATGAAAACCAAACTAGCTGGTTGGAAAATCCAATTTCTTAACCAAGCCGACAGAACCATTCTCAATAGAACCTCTCTTAATAGTATTCCAACTCATGTTATGCAATACATTAAGATGATCCAGAAGATTACCCACCACATTGATAAAATCCAAAGGGACTTTATTTGGGGCACTACTGATGTGAAGAAAAAAATGCATATGATTAAATGGGATACTATTACACAACCAAAGAATTTGGATGGCTTGGGTATCCAGAAAGCTAGTACCAAAAATGATACTATGCATTGTGCTTTAACTTGGAGACTTACCAAAAACCCTCATTCGCTTTGGTCTAGACTCTTACTTAACAAGTACTGCCTGATCACTAACAATCAAAGAGTCTCCAAAACTTGGAAATGTATCACCAAAGGTAAAGTTGTCTACAAAGAAGCCTCTTTGTGGATTATCCATAAAGGAGAGCAAGCCAAGTTTTGAACTGATAAATGGCTTCCCACTCTAAACTATATTATCCAAGGGCCTCCAACAAAAAATCTTCACCAGGCCACAATCTCTAACTTCTGGCAAAATGGGACTTGGGACTTCTCCCCCCTGCCTTTTGATCTCCCCCAGACCACCATCCAAGCTATCCAGTCTACTTTCTTCCACACAACCAAAAGCCCCACTGATTACCCTATTTGGGGACTTACTGGTAGTGGTCAATTTAAGTGCAACAGTACTTACAAACTCATCAATGCTAATTTCCATCCTCCTACCAGCCAAAATAACTTTTCTTGGCTTTGGAACATGTATGTCTCTAACAAGATGAAGTACTTCCTTTGGATGTTCAACCACAACAGGATTTCTTGCAACTCTATTCTTGCTAAGAGAGGGGTCCCCATTGCCCTAACTGCTACTGCTGCAGCAACACCCACAAATATATACATCATATCTTCTGGAAGTACCCTAAAGTTTCTCAGCTCTGTACCAAGATTTTCAACCACTTGAGATGTAATTTCCCCAACCTGGACGGCACTAATTAAGACAACATGCTGGACATTGTCAAAAACTGGGTGTGCAATAAAATTTGATATCTACATCAATCTAGATATCCTCTTTGTCTTCTGTCTGTGGGAAACTTGGAGTTGTAGAAATGGGAATATTTTTAACAACTTCAACTCCACTCCGACTTTTGAAAGTGCGTACATCTTTGCTGTTGAATACATTTATCTAACCAACCATCATTCAACTTAACAGCCCCCCTTGTCACTATTTTGGTTAAATGGTGCCCCCTCCCCATGGCTCCTATAAACTCAACACGAATGGCTCTAGTTTGGGGAATCCAGGAAATGAGGGCATTGGTGGTGTAATCAGAAATGTCAATTGTGAATGGATCCTAGGCTACTATAAAGGCTACCCCAATGCCACTAACAATCAAATGGAACTTCTAGCACTACTAGAGGGTCTAAAGATAATGGCTGAAAACAACCTTCTTCCCATAAAAATAAACATTGACTTGCAGTAGGTTATATACATGCTAAAACATGGAAATATGCACTATGATCCTATTATTGATAATTGCAGTTCCATGCTGACAAGAGTGGGACGACCACCAATGCAACACTGTTTTAGGGAGCAAAATCAAGTAGCAGATTCGTTTGCAAAAGAAGGAGCACGTAGAAGAATTTTTGGACCCAGTCATATTTTGGAAGTTCCTCCTATGTTTTCGTTAGAACTCATCCTAGGAACTTGCTATAACAGATCTATAAAAGCCAACAGCACAAACTATAGTGCGGAACTTATTATTTTTTAATCGGACTGAGCGGCTAACTTGTAACTACTAATGATGCTTTTAATATAATTTCCTTTTTCACCAAAAAAAAAATGATTTACACAAGCACCTTTTGGTCAATGAACATGTCAAATAATTTAACCTCAAAAGCACATATCCGTTCGGTTTGTAATTGAGATGCAATTTTTTTTCTAAAAATATGGCTATTAGAATTTTAAAAGGGATATTTTAGTAATTTCACTTTAACATTTTGGAGTTTATGCTTTTAAAGTAGTATACAAGTATATATATACATATATATATATATATATATAGGGATATTTTAGTAATTTCACTTTAACATTTTGGAGTTTATGCTTTTAAAGTAGTGTGTATATATATATATATATATATATATATAATTGCATCTCCATTACAAACCGCATAGTGGCGGAGCCAACATTGCTCAAGGGGGTTCGAATGAACCCCCTTTGACGAAAAATTATACTATTTTTATACTATTTTTACATGGTTTAAAATATTTTTTATGCATATATAGTAGATGTTGAACCCCCTTCGACTAGTTCGTATGTATACTTCTGAACCCCTCCGTGAAAATTCGGGATCCGTCAATATATATATACATATATATATATGTATACATATATATATGCATATATATATATATGTATATATATATATATATACTAGTCAAGTCTACGTGCTCCGCACATGTATAATATGTTAGTCAAAAGGATTACAACAACTAATGCCTTGTTAAAATAGGTAATGAAAATTAATTTACCTACATGAATTTTATACCTAAACTAATTCTATTCCTATTAACTCCTACATTTAAAAGGACTCATAAATTAAATTAGTTAACCAAATAAAATTAAATAAAAATTTGAAATAAATAGTGAAAAGACAATTTTGTCTATTAAGGAGATTTTTAATGAAGAGTAAAAAGTTCAAATCACTTTTCTAAGGGTTTTCACACTTTTAATATATATACACACACACTGTTCTTAAAAGAGTGTGTTTTAGCCTTTTCATTTTAGATAATTAAGAAGATATTAATAATATTTTTTGAATTTTATTATTCTTTAAATAACAAGGCTTTCGACCATAAACAAATATTTTCTTTTTTCATAATTAAATTTCAGAAAACGTTTGAAAATTTGAAAATTAAAAAATAAGTAAAAGTTATTTTCACCTTTTTCATTCTAATTTACTCACAAAAATTCAAAAATAACTTCATTTCATATCCATGATCAAACACAAATCCAATTTGATTTTCATGGCCACACGCTTACTAAAATAATTTTTTATATAATCAAGAAATTATAAAGATTTTATCCTTTTCAAGATATTATTAAGAATAAGTTAGCAAAAAAGTTCTTTGTTTTCTAAACATGAATAGTTTCTTAAGAAGTGTGTCCAAATACATAAAATTAGTGCACTTTTGATCTAGACCTAATAGAAGTACCTGTAATTTTGTTAATGTTTGGTCGTAGATTTAGTTAAAAAATGAAGTTAGTGAAAAAAGAATGAGTTTGTGCTCCCTAATATTATTTGTCCATTTACAAAATTAACATAAATTAATTAATAATTTTCTATTTCACTCCTATATAGTATCTTTTGAAAGCCTAAACAAGTTAATTCGTTTCAAAATATTTTTTTCGAAAAACGTAATAAAAGGTAAACTAGTAAAATTAAATATCTTACGTATATTTTGTAAGAGCGTGTAAAGGAAAAAGTGGATAACTAAGATGCTGGAAAATAAGTGTTAGAACTTGAGATTGTGTCTAAACATTTTTACTTGAAAAAAATAAATGTCTTCGTGAATGAAAGTGAAATTTCGTGAATCAGTTTTTGAAACTTAAAAAATTTTTGAAGATAAATTTTTCAAAAGGACCAAATTTCATGAACAAACAATATTTTAATTTTAAAAATAAATAAATTCTACTATCAAAATCTATTTCTAAACAGAAGCCTTGTTTATATAATAGGAAAATGTTCAAATACACCCCTTAAGTTTGTGATTTATTTTAAGAGAAGTATCAATTCGATATAAGTATTCTGTTTTGATGTTTATTTCATTAATTTAAGGCATTAAACATAGATAGACACTAAAATTTTTCTTTAGCTAATAAGTAAATACTCTAATTTTAGGAGTGCACAGCTCAGTTCATCCCTATTATATCTTATAGATATCCGATGCAGATGTAATGCATAAATTTGAAAGTGTCTAGATAATTATTTTATAAATTAGAGTATTCAACTGATACAGATGTCTATATGTAAATCTTCAAAAATTGAATTGTTCTGTTGGCAGTTAAGAACAAATTCAAGTGGCTATCTATGTATATGCCTTAAATTAATCATCTTCAGTTTCAGAGTATCAAAGCTTATGTCATTAAGTTAATGTACATAAATTCAATTGTGAAAAAGTTATGCTTTATTGAAATTCATTTATTTCATAAAATTTCCTTAAATCATACTTCCTCCGTTTGCTTTTCATGGTCATATTTTGAGTTGATATATCCATTAAAAAAAATAACTATTGGCAAGGCTATTTTATCATACTAGTAAAGTGTATGTGCTTCGCACATGTGTATAAAATAAAATAATATGATAATAAAGATATCAAAGAAAACATAATTAAATCTGACCTTTACAAAATAATTTCATAAAGTCGCCTGAACATTCATCTACCATATATATTAAGGTGAACAAAACATCAAATCCTTTGGTATCCCAAGAAATAGTACCAAACAAAATACTCTTATTATTTAGAATTACACAAATAAAGAAATTTTTATATTTTTGTAAACACATAAAATTAAGGAAATAACTTTGATCAATATCATACGAAATAAATAACATAAATTTGTAAACGTGGCCAGATTTAAGGATTATACCAGACAAAGAACAATGAGCAGCTTAGAGAGGGACGAATTTCACGAAAAGTTATAGAAAATCTCCCGAGTTTGCTTAATCTCTCTGTTGTCTTTTGATGAACAAAAAAAATAATAACCCAACCCAAAGGATAAACAAGCGAGAAAATGCTAGCTTAACTATCAAACTAACCTTCCACCTTAATTCTGGTTCTCTATTGAATTTATATCATTATCCAATACACAATAAAGGTGCTAGGAAAAGTAATAAATGAGAGACTTGAGATCGATTACCCTTATCGACAAATATAAATTTAAAACTTTAATAAAATAAACTACATGTGATAACAAAAATAGTAGAAAGATTCGAGAAGCATAACTTGGGATTTTTCGCGATTGTCTTTTTTCCTTTCTATATATAAAGAACTCTAGACCTAATTTAAACTAAATCAAAAGTCCTAAATATTAGGAGATTTTACACATTAAAAATTTTTAAAAAAAGATTTATAATAATAAGATAATTAGGTTCAATTTACTTCTTACCAAGTTTTTCATTAAATTTTAAGATTAAAAATCTTGAATTTTTTCATACCTATTTAGGATTATTTTTCTGTTGTTTACGTTGGTTTTTTTAAGTTAAATTTAGGACTCCTTTGGTTTCTTTTCTAGACGCTAATTTAGGATTTTTTTTTTTCCCATTTTGAGGATTTTTATATGATTTAGGACTCTTTTCTTCTTTCCTACAATAAGGCTTTTGATTTCTCTTTATAGTTAATGCTTTCCTTTTTAAAAGTATTGCTTGATTTTAAATAAAAAATTAAGACAAATAAAATAATTCTAAAATAATTTAAGAAAATATTTAATGACAATTTTGTCTATTGCGAAGACTTTTAATGAAGGGTAAAAAGTTCAAATCATTTTTTTAAGGGCTTTCACACTTTTAATATATTATAGATAGATTATAGATATAGATATAAATTATAGATATAGATTACTACTATTAAATGATATTTATTATTGTGTCTTGAAATTAATTTGAAAAAAAAAAATCAATGCTAAGGATAAAATAGTAAAACAAAAATTGTCTTTTCTTGATATGTCGAAAATGATAAGCCAAAATAAAAATTTAATTAAAAAATAAGTAACAAATAAAAGCGAACGGAAGGAGCAGCACTATAATCTTATTGGAGACATAATTTTTCTTAGCAAGACAGGATAGAGTAGCATTATTCTTGTCGCCTATACTTTTTGATTTTTTTCGAAGTCTTAGGCCAACAAGTAGACAAATCATGCACATTTTGTGGTAAATGCAATTTTTTGGAACGTATCTCTGAAAAATTATAGTGAAAAGGGGTAAATATACCTCTGAACAATTAAAAAGGTCCGTAATATATATTCAAACCAATTTTCCACGTTCCAAGAACATAACTGAGACAACAAAAAAATAACAGTGGGAGCTTCGATCCCATGAGTCAACATGTCTTTAGAGGATATACAAAATAAATCGGAGAAGTTATAGACAAATTTAGACCCTTTTCTTTAATTAATTAATAAATTGAGTAATGACTAATATTATGATTATTGCTCCATGGACAAGGTTATAATTCAATTAGACACATTATTATGTTTGGGGCCAATCCACATCTCAAGAGAACTCATATTTATTGATTTGGTATTAATACCGTGCACGAAAAAATCTCCTTGTAATAACCTTGGTTGTGATTTATAGAATTTTTTATGTTTTCATTATTTTGAGCTTCCCCGATGTTGATTTACATTATTTAGGAGCTGTGAAAATGGTTGGCACGATCCTCAATATGTATTTCAGAATGACTTATAGGAGTTTGTAGTTTTAGAATAGCCTTAGATTGATTAGTTTAACTTTAGTCAATAATTTATGATCTGAGCTTCGAATGGTGATTCTGACAGCTTTATTAGATCCGAAATATTGATTTTGAGTTAGTAACATAGTTAGTGTGGGCCCTAGCCTTTATATTGTATTTTGACCTCTTTAACGAAAAATAGTTAATTTAGCCTAAAAGGGGTCTCAGGTTAATTCATTATAAATGATCCCTTTTCGAAAATTTGATGATTTCATTGAGTCTGAAACATCAAAATTAACCTATTAGTATTATTAGATTATTTCTACAAGTCTCGAATGAATTTCGAGGATCCATTAAAAATACTTTTGGTCTTTGATTATTTGTTGGTATTTAGTTTCTGGTGCACTAGATATTCCTTCATCGCGATCGTGTGGTTGGGTGACAATCACAAAAGGTAGTGTAGTTGTGCATCGTGATCACTTGGAGGGAAGTCGTGATGGTGTGGTTTGGTTCGGGTCACTATCGTGATCGCGAGACTCGATCTCTATTGCAATCAGGATTGTCTTCTAATGGGCAACTTCAACGTTGAACCTCACGATCACGTGGTGGAGGCTGTGATCATGAGGTACTATGTGCTTTGTAGTGTAAAACCCTTTTTCATGATTTTCTTTATTTTTAGACATTGAGAACTCAAAATTAGACAGTTTCAAAGAAGTGTTTACCAAATTACATCTGAATAATTTCTAAACCTTGTATTTATCATTTGTCATTGATTTCTCTACAAATATATCTTCAAAATCATTAATTTTAAACATGTTTTTGGGAATTTTACTTGGTAAAGTATAAAATGAGTTTCTTTTAAATTAAGCTCGATTTTAACTTGTTTTTGGTCGGATTTTCAACTATAAACTCCTTTTGATTTGAAAAATATAATTCTCAATTTTACCCATGTATTTTTAGAATTGATTTTTGAAGTGATTTAGATTCGGAATCAAATTATATCGATATGGACATCGATGGACTCTTTTTGACTTATAGATGTTGTATTTGAATAGATTGATCGTGTTTGGATATGACTTGAGGGAATAGAGCCTAAGGTTGATGCTTCAGATTGTGTTTTGGATTGTGGATCTTCATTAAAGGCGAGTTGGGATGTACCTTGACCTTTTTTTCTGAAGTGTTTATGTGTTGTATGCTTGGTTGCTTGTATTGTGAATCGCTTAAGATTTGGGGGTCCTGCTTAGGTGAAATGGAGAGCATCTCCATGAGTACCAGAGTCTTTTGATAGATTGTAGTTATATAATTGCTTATCTTAGTCTTGCTACTTGGGGATATGCTTAGAGTAGGTTGTAGATTGGGGTGATAAATAGGCGTGTCGAGTCGGATATGGGCTGATCGAAAATGAGTCATATGAAAATACATAAAATATAAGACCTGACCCATATTTAATATGAATAAAATGGATAAACCCAGTGAATAATATGGATATCCATATTATCCATTACTTCTTATTATGTAAAGAAAAAGTTACTTCTATATTATAAATATTTTTTTCTTTTTTTTTCTTCTATTAGAGTGTGTTTGGTATGAAAGAAAAATTGTGTTTCTCTAAAGAATATTTTCTCAAAAATAAGTGATCTTAAATTGGGCTCACGAGTCGGCTCTCGGGTTGAGGTCAAAATTTAAATCTTGGATATAGTTGAAATTGTGATTTTAATTATGGGTTGGGT
Organism: Capsicum pubescens; assembly: GCA_030864215.1. Taxonomy (NCBI): domain Eukaryota; kingdom Viridiplantae; phylum Streptophyta; class Magnoliopsida; order Solanales; family Solanaceae; genus Capsicum; species Capsicum pubescens. The sequence goes on along the minus strand of CM061538.1, from coordinate 73,909,294 downwards.
CTTGGGTTGGGGTTGTGATTTCAATCTCCAGTCTCAAATTTGTGTTGAAATTTGGAGCTCGAGTTGGTGTTGGGAGTTAGGTCTTGAGACGAATTTGGGTATTCGGTATCGAAGCTTGAGTCTGGGTCTCAACTCAGCCGTAGTCGTGTTTTGAATGGGGTAATTGTGGAATTTAAAATTTTGGTCTCGGGTTAGTGTCCAAATTTGGGTCTCGAGTCTATGTCTTAAATTAGGTCTCAAGATACATTTAGGAGTTTGCTCTCAAATTGAGTGTCGTGGTCTAGGGTCAGACACATAGTCAAGGGTAGGATCTTCGATTGGGGTTATAGTCGGGTCTCAAATTGGGACATATGTTGCATCCTGGATCTCGGGTTGGAAGTCAGATCCAAGGTCTAATCTCGTTTTACATCTCGAAAAAAAAAATTAGAAATGGAAAAAGTCAATTTTTTAAAAAAAATGTAAAAGAAATAAATTAAGAAAATAAGAATTAAAAAAATGAAAAATCTATATTTATAATAAAAATTGAAAATATTTTTCTTCATTCCAAACACACCCTTAATAAGTATACTTTAGAGATTGATACATCTTCACATACGCCATACTTTAAGGAGAGGAAAATTGGTGGATACACAAGGCCTATCCATATTTTAGACAGGAAATTGCATGTCATAGACCCAAATCTGGGTGGCTTTAGATATTTGACCTTAAATAAGAATGTATTTAAAGAATAGCCTTCCTTACTTTTTAATATACTAAAAGTATCATTTTGCCCCTCTACACCTCAAATATATTTTTAAACTTTCCATACTCATTTATCTCTCAAATTTTTTTTTTATTTTCACTTTTTTATTTTTTTTCATTTAATTTTATTATTCTATTTTTTTTATTATCTTTCACTTTTTATTTTTTTCTTTAATTTTATTTGCATGTTTTAATTCATTTGTCTCAACCTTTATTTTTTTTCCTTTTTTCTTTTTTTCTCAAGAATTATCTATTTCTATTTTTTCTTTTTTTTTTTCAATTCATTTGTCTTTAACATTTATTTTTTGTTTTTAGCAGTTCTCTTTTTTTTTCCTCATTTTTCTCAAACTTTATTTTTTATTTTTTTCTCTCATTTTTTATTTTCTTAATTTTTTTTAATTCTTCTCTTTTTTCTTAATCTTTATTTTTTTCTTGCCTTCTTTTGTCTCACTCTCATTTTTTTTTATTTTTCTATTTTGTTTGATCGATTTTTTCTTTTTTCAGTTCTCTTTTTTCCCTCATTTTTCTCAAACTTTATTTTTATTTTTCCTCTCGTTTTAATTTTTCTCAATTTTTTTAATTCTTCATTTTTTTCTTCATCTTTATTTTTTTCTTTCCTTTTTTTCTCAATCTTTTTTTATTTCTCTATTTTGTTTGATCCCATTTTTCTTTTTTTCTCAACTTTTATTATATTTTGCTAATAAATAAAAAATTGGATAATCCGTAAAGGTATCTTCTTTTTTTGACATCAAAAAAAAAAATAAGGGCATGAATTGTTGTTACGAAGTTCTTTGAAAATTCTTTAGATAAGTCATATCTCTAAGGCGAGAGTTGTAGAATATCTCATAAATAAAGACATAATGTGGTAGTATCAACTCTTGCCCGTGGGGCATAGTTTATTATTTGAAAGTCTTTGAGCTAAGTCTTGCCTCTAAGGCAAGAGTTGTAGAACATCTCATAAATGAAGACATAACGTGGTAGTGTCAACTCTTGCCCATGGTGCATAATTTGTAGTTTGAAATTCCTTGAGCTAAGTCTTGCCTCTAAGGCAATAGTTGTAGAATATCTCATAAATGAAAACATCACGTGATAGAGTCAACTCTTGCCCGTGGGGCATAATTTGTAGTTTGAAAGTCCCTGAGCTAATTAAGTGTAGAACATCTTATAAATGAAAACATAACATGGTAGAGTCAACTCTTGCCCATGGGACATAATTTGTAGTTTGAAAGTCCTTGAGTTAATTAAGTATTGCCTCTAAGGCAATAGTTGTAGAACATCTCATAAATGAAAACAAAACGTGGTAAAGTCAGCTCTTGCCCATGAGGCATAATTTGTAGTTTGAAAGTCCTTGAGCCAAGTTTTGCCTCTAAGGCAATAGTTGTAGAACATCTCATAAATGAAAATATAACGTGGTAGAGTTAACTCTTTTCCGTGGGGCATAATTTGTAGTTTGAAAGTCCTTGAGTCAAGTCTTGCCTCTATGGCAAGAGTTGTAGAACATCTCATAAATGAAAACATAATGTGGTAGAGTCAACTTTTACCCGTGGGGCATAATTTGTAGTTTGAAAGTCCTTGAGCTAAGTCTTGCCTCTAAGGCAATAGTTTTAAAACATCTCATAAATGAAAATATAACGTGGTAGAGTCAACTCTTGCCCGTGGGGCATAATTTATTGTTGGAAAGTCCTTGAGCTAAGTTTTGCCTCTAAGGAAATAGCTGTAGAACATATCATAAATGAAAATATAACGTGGTAGAGTCAACTCTTACCTGTGGGGCATAATTTATTGTTTGAAAGTCCCTGATCTAAGTCTTGCCTCTAAGATAATAGTTATAGGACATCTCATAAATCAAAATATAATGTGGTAGTGTCGACTCTTGCCCATGAAACATAACTTGTTGTTTGAAAGTCCTTGAGCTAAGTTTTTCCTCTAAGGCAATAGTTGTAGAATATCTCATAAATGAAAACATAATGTGGTAGAGTCAACTCTTGCCCGTAGGGTATAATTTGTTATTTTAAAGTCCCTGAGCTAAGTCTTTCCTCTAAGATAAGAGTTATAAAATATCTCATAAATCAAAATATAATGTGGTAGTGTCGACTCTTGCTCATGAAACCTAACTTGCTGTTTGAAAGTCATAAGTCTTGCCTCTACAATGTAGTAGTGTCAACTCTTGCCCACAAAACGTAGCTTATTGTTCAAAAGTCATAAGTCTTGCCTTTATAATGTGATAGAATCAACTCTTGTCCATGAGGTGTAACTTGAATGGAAGAAATCGGAAAAAAGAACAAAAATAATAAAAATTGCGAAAAAAGAAGAAAATGAAGAAAAATATTAAAAAAAACAAAAATCAAAGAAAATGTAGAAGTTGAGAGAGAATGAAAAAAAATAAAGGTTGGTAAAATGAAAAAAATATTAAATAAAAATAAAGGTCGAGAAAATTTAAAAAGGAAAAAATCAAAGAAAAATAAAAAAAAATATTTTTAATAAAAGTAGATATTGAAAGGTGTAAAGAAAAAAAAGTAAGGATTGAGAAAAACTAAAAAGAATATAAAAAAAAAAAGACAAAAGAAAAAATATAAAATAAAAAAGAAAAAAGAAAAAAAAGTTGAGTGGAAAAAGGAAAAAAAGTAAGGGTTGAGAAAATTAAAAATAAAAAGAGAAAATAAAAAATAAAAATCAAAGTAAAATTAAAAAGAGAAAAAAAATAAAAGTTGAAAGATATAAATATTGAGTTGTTATGCATTATAAGGATCATTTATGTAATTTACACTATTGATCAGGGGCAATTTTGTCCAAAAGAATATTAGTTAATAGGTAAAGGTTATTTTAAGAAAACTTTTTTATTTGGGGCTAAAATTTGAAAGTCACCCCAATTTGGGTCTATTTGTTAGATTCACCCTATTTTAGAATGGATAATATGGGTTGACCCATATTTGATCCACTATTAAATGGGTTGGATACCCAACTCATTTAATATGGATAAAAAGGGAACATAACCATATAATTTATCCATTTTGCCACTCCTAGTTGAAGATAGTTAGCTTATTGACTGGAATAATTGATAGTGGATACCTATATTAGAGCTTGAATCATGCTTAGTGGATCTTGCTATGATGATCGGGGCTTACTGACATTTTAGGGTATAACTATATTATTATTATTATTATTATTATTATTATTATTTTGACAGAATGATTGAGGTTCACAAAATACTTAAAGTAAAAATGGACTTGTAGTAGTTGGGAAGATTATTGGGGTTTAGAGCATATTATTAACCAGCACAACTTTTTTAGTTATTTTGTCTAATAATGTAATCATTGGAATAGTTGAGACTTATTATATGGAATAAGTTTGATTTGGGTTCGTTTCGATATATAATATTATGTGATTGTTTATTATTTTTGTATTGTCCGTGTGGGAGCTTATTTATGAATATTATTATTGACTTGAGAGATTATTATTATTGTGATGCTCGAGAGAGGTTTGAATTGATATTTGACTTATGTCATCGATGGTGTAATACCCTTACTTGTTTCAGTAAATAACTGCATACTTGATTAAAATTCAGGGACTGAATTTCTTAAGGTGGGGAGAATGTAATACCCCACGATACACAATATCTATTATATAATTAGTAAAAAAAAATAATTTACTATAAAAAAAGGGATAAAGAAATAAATTTTATCAAATACTTGACATAAATGGTAATGGGCCAGGCCATCTACCAATTAAAAAAAATATAAATAACATAAACATCAACCCTTTTGGAAGTATTACACTCTCTCCCACTTTTTTAATTACTTTAATCTCTCTCCCTATTAATATACATAACATAGCCGACATATACATAACATTTTGTGTATATATTAGGATTTTTGTAATATGTTTAGGGAGTTGGAATTTTTTGTAATATTGGAAACATAAGTTGGGTATTTGTGTAATTTTTAATTAAAAAAAAAGGATAAATTACACAAAACCCCAAAACCCCTTACATTTTTTAAATTTACATTAAATTTCGATTTTCAACTTTACTCTTGATACATATCAACAAAACCCCACATCCTATTTTTACTCCATCACTAACTCATGCAAGATATATATTTTTTTCAAAGATTTCCTTCACTAAAATTTTTCTTAATTTATAATCAATTAAAACTTCTTCGATATCCAAATCATTATTTTTCCAACAAAGGTCAACATTAATAAGCTGTTAATTTGGTTCAATTGCCTTAGTATAGTCATCATATATATGATTCAACCATGTGGAAGACAAGAAATCAAGAAAAAATATTCACCTAACTGGAAAACAACTAATAATTAAGGTTGAAACAAAATAATGATAACTATAAAGTCATTATATTGTCCCGCGAAAAGCGCTTACTCCTTTCAAGGCTCCATGAAACTCTCCCAAATTGTAATCGTTAGTTAAAATATCCTCCATATCATTACCCCATCTTCTTCAAATTGTCAATATACTACATTAAATTATAAATTTTTTCAGTTATTTTAAAAAGGTGAGTTAATTGTTAAAATGAATTTTAAGCTAATCCGTTTGATACATATATAAAAATATTAGTTTTGTAGATACATTTTCATAGTGTAACGGTGATACATTTGTTGACTGAGCATTCTAATGTCACTATTCTAGTCGTTTTAAGCTTTGTTTTGAGTATGATTCTATGCTATATGGGTTGATAATGAGATAAATATGTATCAAAGTGTTAAATCATGTATTTACGATGGTTACAAGTGTTTTCTAACAAGTTTGGGTTCAATTGTATCTCTTAGAGTTCAATCCGAGAAACTAATGATACTAGCTTGAGCTAGGTGCTTGTCTAGTCTATCTTATTGGATTCTATTATGTTCTGTGTGTTCCTTATGGTTTTAAATGTGTCATTATATGTAGAATAACTTGTTAGAAGTGTACAAAGTTCAATTGAGTCAAGGAAAGTGTCAAAACATTGAGTGGGAGATCATGGAAAATTGCCTAGTCTAAGCTCTTGTTTTTGATTCGTCGTGATGGATGTTGTGTTGTTTGATCCTCTAATTCGTGTGGTGTTTTCTTGTTGGATCCTTTGTGATCTTAATATGATGATATATGAATGATATAAAGGCTGAAAAATCATTGGAAAGACACCACAAGATAAGGGATGAAAAGAGGAAGGACCAACACTTAACCAAAATTCGGAGGACAACTTCCAGTAGCACCATGCAATTTCTGTGAGTCGCATGCTCTATTCCTATGGAATAGAGGATGAGTCGCATGCTCCATTCCATAGAAATAGAGGGTACAACGCATGGTCTACTGCACCCCTGGGCGTTTCAAGCTAAATCAATTTCTACACGGACTTGGCTTACCCTTATGCTATAAATACATGTTGTATCACGTTTTACATATCTTTGGATAAATTTTGGAGATCAAGGGGCTGATACAACTTCATAATTAGTTTTTTATTGGTTTTATTTAGTTCATTCATGTTTTTAATCATTAATTGCAACCTTGTGATTACGATTATGACTATGCGTGGGTAAACCCCCTTTTCCGAGGTTAAGGCCAAAGACATGATTACTTTTGTTTTGAATTGAATTCGTTTAGTTTGCTTATCATTGTTGGTTTTGTGTTCATCTTTAATTTAACTATTTTAAGGATTTGCGACCCTTAGAATATATCAATTGTCTATCTTATGATCTCGGGTGAGGGAATAGGAGATAGAACATGGAGATGAATAGAGTATGGTTTGTATTTCTTTTTGAAATAAGGAATTCAAATTAGTATCTATGATAGAGATGTACTTAGATACCTTACTTGATTCACACGCAGGATGATAGCTTAAATGATCTCGCTGAATCATTACATCCCCGCTCAATGATGTAGTTGTAAGGTTCAACTTAGGTAAAGAATTAGAGGTTGGGAAACCATAATCACGCAATTAACCCTATGAATATACAACCAAGATAAGTAACTTAACGAATGAAATTCAATAGCATGGTATGATTGTCGAAAGTTCTTTGACCCCGGGTCTTCTTCCATTGATTGTCTTAAGATCTTTAATTTCCGCATTGTTTACTTTTCTACAGCTTACAAATACCAAACTTTTTTTGGTTAAGATTGCATCAATTGAATCTAAATTGTGAACTAAAATAGAATCGTGGTTAAATCAAGTCTCTGTGGGATCGATACTTGGCTTCTTGAAGGCCACTTTACTACTTCATAAGACCACGTATACTTGCGTGTGCGCTTGGACGCTGTCAAGTTTTTGGCGCCGTTGCCGGGGACTTGTTATTGGGCAATTATTTATTTTAGTTTTACTTTTAGATTTATTTGGTGTTTTTACGCTTGGTCTTGGTTTTGTTATTGTAGGAAACAAGTTTTTAGGTGGATAAATAAATTTTTTCTCTTGGTCCATGCACTGAGTGACATAGGGGCGAGCATTAACCTGATGCCCCTATCACTGTTTAAAACATTGGGCTTGGGGGAACCTAAATCGACACCAGTGGTTATGCAGCTCAGAGATGGATCTATAACATATCTGGAAGGTGTAATATAGGACGTCCTCATAAAGGTTGGTAAATTCATTATACCTACTAAGTTTTTTGTTCTTGATTTTGAGGCAGATGAACAAGTACCAATCATCTTAGGACATCCATTCTTAGCAACTGGAGGGGCCTTGATTGATGTTAGAGAAGGCACTCTCAAGATGAGGGTAGATGATGAAGGGGTGGTATTTGATGTTTACAAAGCACCCGATGTAACGTGCCAAATTAAAGATTTGTGTATGATCAATGTTATTGAAAGGGACAAGTGTGGGGTGAGTAGTCCGCCAAAGACCTCTTCGAACTACCTGATGAAGAGACCCAAGTTGAATTCAATGTTTCCTAATATGATGAATATTAATGTTGACCTTGGGAGTGAAAATTCAAGAGGTCTGAAACGAATGAGAAAATGGCTCTCAAAAGAAAGTAAAAAGGTGAAGGAATATGGTTGAGTTGAGTTGGGTTGTGCCGCGATACTAAATCAGGCGCTGCTTGGGAGGCAACCCAAGTTAATTAGGTATGTTTTCTTTTTAGTTTTTTTAGTTTTTATTTCGCGTAGTTTTTGTTTTTGGTTGAGTTACAGGTTAATGGGAAGTCTGAGTACCATAAACTTGAGTTAAGGAGTATGACAAAAATTGAGCGTAGGGTCCCATGGATCTTCTTTATATATAAAAATGCTACTAGCTAGTCCTAGAGGCCTTAGAGAGTATTTCTATCTTTACTTTTAAGTTCACTTTTGGGACAAAGTAGATTTTTAACTGTGGGGTGGGGAAATTCATAAATTTTGGCTCAATTTAAAATTTTTTAGGTTAGGAATAAGTGAGATATTCTTGTTGGTTCTAGTTTTGATTACATGATGCAAGTAAGTTTTTTTTTAAAAGCCTGTTGATGGAATGAATTACTATTTTTGAGACTCCTAGGCTCATAGATGTGACTCTTGTACTTGTTGTCTTAATTTTGAATTCATGCTATTGTTTAGTTGGGAGTCTATGATGATCCTATTGAGTTGAGCATGTGCCATGTGAGTGTGAGATTTTTGTATATTTCTTGTTGCATGTGATGTCTAGAACTTTCTCGGTGTGTGTGTAAAGCAAAATAAAGAGTGTGGGTTTAGGAGATGATATAGGAATTTCTTTGATAGCCTTGTTTTTACCTTCTATTTGTCCTACCCTTTGTGCATTATCCTAGTTAACCCCATTGAGACTTTAGCCTTTTCTTTGGTAGCCTCATAAGTAGACTAATCCCTTCTTTGATAGACCATAATTTGATCCAAAAAGCTCTGAAGTGTTTAAATGGAAAGTTAATTGAGTAAGGAGTTTGAGAAATTGAGGAAGAAAACGGTGAATTTGATGCCCCAAGGTAATGGTTATTAGTGTTAATAATTGATGTGTGGAGGATTGGTGTGATATAATTATCCTAAAAATATTGCCATGATTATGAAAAAAGAGAAAAATTAATTCATGTGGTAGTAAACTATACGTCCACCAAGTGTTTGTGAAAATGATTAAAAGAGATGGGGCAAAAACAAAAGGTATAGGCGGATGAAAAAGTGTAATTTGGTTGTTGGAGATTGGTTCTAAATGTATAATGTAGTGTATTAAAGCGCTTAGAGAGGTTAGTCACTATTCCCAAATAGTTCCTACTCGTCTCTTAGCCTACATTACAACCTGGAAAAGATTTAATTGATCCTAAGTTCATCGTTCTGATATTTGTGGAGCATTACACGAAGGGCAAGCCTACGGTTCATTGTGTGTAACTTGTGAATTCTTTGTGAGAGTGAGCATAATTTGATTCGTTTGCTCATCATATGATGAATTGCTTAATTATGAGTGATTATGGGTAACTCTCTTGTTATGAGGGGCACATGTTTGATAAATGTGGGTGACTTGTATGATGTCCTTGATTGAATGATAAACATGAGTTTTTCAAGTAGGTGAGTCAATTCTTGAGGCTAGGATGTTTTAAAGTAGTTTTCATGAGCTTTTAATTATGTAAATAACATGCTTAGTGTAGTAACTTACATTCTGTGTAATCATTGTAGTGCTATCTTGGGTGTCTTGAATTTAGTGGAAGTGTAGAGTCTCCTTAGTTGATAATGATTATAGTTAAGAGTTGTTTGAGGACGAACAAGGCTTTAAGTGTGGGGTGGTGATGTTGGGTGTATTTATGAATTCTAGTGTCACTATTCTAGTCGTTTTAAGCTTTGTTTTGAGGATGATTCTATGCTATATGGGTTGATAATGAGATAAATATGCATCAAAATTTTAAAGCATTTGTTTACAATGGCTACAAGTGTTTTCTAAAAAGTTTGGGTTCAATTGTATCACTTAGAGTTCAATCGGAGAAACTAGTGTTACTAGCTTTAGCTTGGTGCTTGTCTAGTCTATCTTATTGGGTTCTATTGTATTCTATGTGTTCCTTATAATTTTAAATGTTTCATTATATGTGGAAAAACTTGTTAGAAGTGTACAAAGTTCAACTGAGTCAAGGAAAGAGTCAAAACATTGAGTGGAAGATCATGGAAAATTGCTTAGTCTAAGCTCTTGTTTTTGATTCGTCGTGATGGATGTTGTGTTGTTTGACCCTCTAATTCCTGTGGTGCTTTCTTGTAGGATACTTTGTTAGCTTAATACGATGATATATGGATGATATAAAGGCTGAAAAATCATTGGAAAGACACCAATAGACAAGGGATGAAAGGAGGAAGGACCAATACTTAGGGTGCATTTTCTTTTATTAAGACGTCTGAATCTGAATGGATATCTGAATGATTAAGATGTTGTTTCTAGATCTGAAGACTGAATGATTAAGTCTGTTTGTTTTTTAACATCTGAATGTACATAATATATTTATTCGTAATAAGTATGCAATTCAAATTTAAAAAGTAATAAAATATTATATTATATGATTTTTTTTTTGATAAAGTATTAACTTAAACATCCAAAATTATTATTTGAGTGATAATTAAAATATTTAAGATAAATATATTATGTGAAATATAATTATTGAACTATTTAAATTATTAAAAAAAAATATATCGATTAAAAATTATTCTGATAATATATAATTATAAAAAAATTAAATTTAACATAAAGTAATCTATCAATTAAACTGATCCAATAAACTAAAATAATTAGTCAGATATAATTTTGACTTAGATACATAAATATTAAATGAATAACTAATTAATAATCATCTAATTTTAACATTCCACTAATGAAAAAATCAAATAACTAAATTACTGAACTCTTAAATGGTTCAACTTCAATGCATTAACTTGAATGCAAGTTCTTCACGTATATTGTGCATTATCTGAGAATCTTCAATTGTCCAGCTAGGTCCGCTTGTTTCCTCAAATATTTCTTCTTGTTGTCCTTCTTCATCAAATATTACTTGAGATATATCAAATTGATTAAACAATTAATCATTGATGCATTCCTTTCTAATAAAATTATTAACTGCAAAACATGCAATAACAACATCTCTTTGGATATTGATAGGATATGGAGTCATCTTGTCTAATATAGGAAATCTTGCTTTCAGTACTCCATACGAACGTTCGCTAACATTTCTAAGTTGTGCATGAGCATGATTAAACTTTTCCTCCTTAGTTATGGCATGCCTACAGTGATAATCTCCTAGCCAATATCTAACATTACGATACGGTGCCAGAAATCCTTGAGTATTTGAATATACCACATCACATAGATAATATTTATCTGACATTAAAACAAAAAAATTAATTTATCATATTGAAAGGCTAAATAATTATTTTAATCATTTAAACTTTATTACTTACTAGATGGAGGAAATGGAAAGCCATTATCTGGATTAGATATAGCTTTTGTTAGAACTCGTGCATCATGTGCTACCCCTTCCCATCCACCATAAACATAAGTGAAGACCATATTAAAGTCACATATTGTCAGAACATTCTGATAGCATTTGCCTTTTCCTGTTCCTCTGTAAATAATTTGTTGATTAGCAGGAACAACATCGTGTACTAATGTCCCATCTAGTGCACCTATTGCTCCCCGTCAATTTATACATTTGTGTCAACATAATGATTTTTTTTTCTAAAATTCTATAATAATAATTTAAAATAGTACCCTAAAAATTCTTCGCAATCTCTTATTATGAGAACCAACAATATTCATATTCGAATCAAATGTTGTAGGTGCAACCATCTCTTTTATAAATTTCATCATTGCCTCAAGAACCTCATGAAAATACTTGTGCACTGTTTGAGAAGAATGCTGAAATCTTCTCTTAATAACGACGTAGCGCTCATTATGTCCTATAATAGTTAAAAACATTGCTATCTTTTCTTCGACAGATATATGTTTGCTATCAGTGAGCCATCCATTTTGTTTAAAATGTTGACATAGCCGAACATATGCATCACATGACATGCTCATCAATTCTATACATTATCGATTAGAACCAGACAATAATTCTAATGTATATTTTTTACCAGATAAAGATGATGTTAAATCTTTATTTCTTCGATCATATGTGAGTCTATAACATTTTCTTTGCCAATATAAGCTCATCAACAATAATATTTGATCATCAATATCCATGTTGAATTTTTTCTACAAATAAAAAAATAATGCACAATAATAAGTACAACTAACTACATATTTTGCAAGATCAGGAATTACATATAACAATAACAAAGTGATTATAAAAATTTTATACTCCTCAAACATAGCAAAATATAAAAACAATGTAGTTCACCAACAAACATGTTTCATAAGCATCACATATAGCATTACAAAGTTTCAAAAATTATTATAAAAATTAACTAAAAAAACATAAAAACTAGATTTCTAGAAATCTCTGCGTCTAATAAATATACTAGTAATTCACAAAATTAAAGAATACCTATTTTTTCCCATGACTTTAACCCAATTCTCTAATTTATCAGTCTTTGTTAGTTTCATCCGTGTTTTTCTATAGCTATCACCTTCACAGAGTATACTAACGGTTGCAGAGTACAACGGATCTCCCCATCCAAGTCCATCTAACTTTTCCATACATTCCTCAACTTCAGGAGCACTATTTTTATTAATTAATAATTCTAATGCAGTACTTATTTTCTCATCAATTTCCAATCGGGACGATGTTTTTTTTCTTTTCTTTCCCAATTTTTTTTTTCAATTGAAATTAAAGATTGAGATGGAAAATCTTTAAAAGCTTCTTCATTTTTGTCATCAACTAGATCTTGTAAATCATCTAGATCTATATTAGTAGATGCAGAAGGAGCACCAGGTCGCGAAGTTGTACAACTTGAACTCCAACTATGAACGCCTGTTGTAGTAGAACACTCAAAGAGTGTTGTACAAAGTTCTGGAAAGGCTAGTGGTGATCTCTTCAATACCTTTGCTTTTGGATGAACCTAGATTCAAATATAAGAAGTCATACTTTTTATATACACCTTAAATTGCTCTCTTTATAGTAAAATAAAAGGAGAAAAAAATACTATATAATGAACTAACCTTTATATATTTTTCCCACTCACTGTTAGACATGTGAATGGTATTGGTTGCTGATCATAAATATTGCCCGACTTTTTAGTTAGTGGCAACCAAGCTTGATATTTTTCTTTTATATAATCGTATTGGTTCTTCATCTTCTTTTGTGTAGCTACAAAGTTATGCGTAGTCACCAAGACTTCTTTAATTCTATCCCATGATTCAACTTTCAAACTACTTCCACATCTCCCGTTCAATGATACTTCTTGAATACAAGATTCTAAAAATGTTTTTAGAACATCCATTCTCCAAATCAATCTGTCACTAGTTTGTTCCATAATTGAAATATAAAATTCTAATTTATTATCAAATATAAAATTAATAAAATAAAAAATTTATTCCATAACTAAAATTTCAAATTATAATTTTTTAACATTACAAAAAAACCCCAAAAAGCTTAAAAAGAAAGCAAAATAGTAAGTAATCAAGAATTTATTAAGAGACAAAAATAAAACACACCCAGAAAAAAATAAAAATAAAAATATTCATTAAAAGAAAAAAAAATCTAGTTTCATCTCAGCTTTGAACATGAACCTATATGAACACAAAGTTCATAAAATATTACTGTACCTGGTTTACTACTGTAAATAAATTTAACTAGTTATTGAATATATGCTCCTGCTTTGACAAGAAATAATTAGAGTACAAGATACAATAAAAATCAACAAATCCAATTATACCATATAGATATGCCAAGAAATGTCTAATGTTTCAAAACGCTGATATTGGTCTTAGGCCTACATAGAATGTTGAAATTAAAAAGTCAGTCATATTATGAGAGATGTATTCTTTTTTCTTTTCTTAATAAATATAAATAAATAAGACTAGCAGCTTAACAATAATGTGATTCTATATGATTCTATTTATCACTCTTTAACAATAATAATGTGAAACACAGATCCCTACCAATATAAATAGATTACATAAAAGTTTATATACTATTTGAAAAGATGCATAAGTCAGTATTGCTCATACAGAATCTATGGAAACTTCCCATAACAAAAAGAGCACATGGACCCTTCTACAAAATTTGCAGGCAGCGAACTGCATTTTTCATGTTCACACCCCTCTACAACCTAGAAATTCTATTTCTTGACACGCTAATTTCCAAAGACTACAAGCTATATATATCTTCAAAGCATGATAAGGTTACTAGGTACTTTCAGACAGAATGCAATACATATATTCCCAGAACCAGTAAGCTAGAAAACTGAAGTATTTATAAGAAGTTTTGGTGAATCATACCTGAAAGAGAAGGAAAGCAACGTGAAGAGGAAGAGAGAGAAGGAGAAACATGAGGAGAGGGAGAGAGAGAAACGTGAAGAGGGAGGGTGAAGAGAGAGGGTGAAAACAGTGTGTATATAGAGAAGAAAATAACAGTGAGAGAGTTTTGAAGGAATACATTTTAAAAAGAGTCTGAATAATATTCAGACTCTTTTTCATATATGATTCATTCAGAGGATATCAGATATATTAAGAGGCAGTTTAAAAAAAAATGCAATTAATGGACTGAAGTCTGAACTATTCAGATTCAGACCTCCATTAAGTGCAAACAAATGAGGCCTTAACCAAAATTCGGAGGACAACTTCCAGTAGCACCATGCAATTTGCGTGTGTCGCATGCTCCATTACATAGGAATAGAGGTTCTGACACATGGTATACTCCAGCCCTGGGCGTTTTAAGCTAAATCAACTTCTACACGGACTTGGCTTACCCTTATGCTATAAATACATGTTGTATCACGTTTTACATATCTTTGGACATATTTTGGAGATCAAGGGTCTTCTACAACTTCATAATTAGGTTTTTATTGGTTTTATTTAGTTCATTCATGTTTTTAATCGTTAATTACAATCTTGTGATTACGATTATGACTATGCGTGGCTAAACGCCCTTTTTCGGGGTTAAAGCCAAAGACATGATTACTTTTGTTTTGAATTGAATTTGTTTAGTTTGCTTGTCATTGTTAGTTGTGTCTACATCTTTAATTTAACTATTTTAAGGATTCGCGACCCTTAGAATACATCAATTGTCTACCTTTTGATCTCGGGAGAAGGAATAGGGAATAGAACATGGAGATGAACAAAGTATGGTTTGTATTCCTTCATGAAATAAGGAATTCAAATTAGTATCTAGGATAGGGATGTACTTAGATACCTTACTTGATTCACAAATAGGATGATAGCTTAAATAACCTAGCTGGATCATTACATTCCTGCTCAATAATGTAGTTGTAAGGTTCAACTTAGGTAAAGGATTAGAGGTTGGGAAAATATAAACACACAATTAACCCTATGAATCTACAACCAAGATATGCAAGTTAACGAATGGAATTCAATAACATGGTAGATTGTCGAAAGTGCTTTGACCCTGGGTCTTCTTATATTGATTGTCTTAAGATCTTTAATTTCCGCATTATTTACTTTTCTACAGTTTACAAATCCCAAACTTTCTTTTTGGTTACGATTGCATTAATTGAATCTAAATTGTGAACTAAAATGGAATTATTGTTGAATCAAGTCTTTGTGGAATCGATACTTGGCTTCTTGAAGGCCACTTTACTACTTGATAACACCACGTACACTTACGTGTGCGCTTGGGAGCTATCAAGTTTTTGGCGCCGTTATCGGGGACTTGTTATTTGGCAATTATTTATTTTAGTTTTAATTTTAAATTTATTTGTTGTTTTTACGCTTGGTCTTGGTTTTGTTATTGCGGGAAATAGGTTTTTAGGTGGATAGCTGGCAAGGGATCAGGAGTTGGTAGAACCAAGCCCTGAACCCGAGCAAGACTTCACCAACGTAGGAGAGAAGCAATCCTTCTCCCTCGAATTCCTCAAATCCAAGAAGACATAGAGAATACTGCTACAATGGTTGAAGAATAAGCAACTCGAAGGATAGTTAGGGGAGTGGCAGTCCCACTTCCAACGAACTTAACTTTCCCAATTCAAAGACCGATAGTTGGGGGGAATTTTGAATTAAAACACAATATGGTGCGGCTTCTTATTAAAAGTGGATAGTTTGCAGGGCTTTCACACGAGGATCCACAAGTCCACTTGCAGACCTTCATTGAGCTTACTCATATATTCACTCCGAGTGGGGTGAGTACAGATTATGTGAGGCTGGCACTATTCCCCCATTCACTTTTGGGGGAAGATAAAAGGTGGTTGAATACGGAGTCGGCCAATTCAATTACATCATGGGACGACTTAGCCAGAAAGTTCCTCATCAGATTATTTTCATCAGGCAAAACTGCGAGACTTTGCAGTGAGATAGTGAGTTTCAAATAGAAGACTGATGAAAACCTCTATCATGCTTGGGAATGCTTCAAGGCTCTTCTTCGAGATTTTCCACACCACCAATAGTCCAATGAGGTACTTTCACATACTTTTGTAGAAGCTCTTGATTATAATACGAAGATTTTGCTAGATTCAGCCACAGGTGGTCAAGCGTTGGAGTTGACTTATGTTGAGTTGTACACATTACTGAACTGCATAGAACAAGAAAATCCAGAGTGGCATTCAGATCCTAGAAGTACCATGAAAAACATTATGGGTGTGTTGGAGGTGGACCAATTCACAGCCTTATCAACACAGGTTTCTGCCTTACAAAATTTGATCAACACTCAGTTCAGCAGCATGGAGTTGGGAGCATCATAACCTGCAGCCATAATTAATGCCATCCAACAAGTTGCAAGGTGGTGTGAGGTCTGCGAAAATAATGGCCATTTAACGGCTATGTGTGCTTCAAATTTGGTAATGCTCAAAGGCTAAATTATGGTAATGCCTACAATATGAAGTGGAAAATTCTGCCACCAAATCATCCATGGAACGCCCCACAGCCATAGGCCTAACCAAATTAGTCAACTAGCAATATGGAAGAGATGTTAAAGAAAATTCTAGCAAATAAAACATAGTTGACTGCAGACATGAAAAACCATCAAGCGGCTACAAGAAGTTTAGAGTTGCAAGTGGGCCAATTATCACAGGAAATGAATACTAGACCATAAGGTGATTTACCAGCAGATATAGAAAATCCAAAGAAGGTTATGGCAATAACCTTGAGAAGTGGTAAAGAGCTTCAAGGAGAACCTCCCAAGGCAACAAAGTAGGTAGATGATGATGTGGTGATCCAACAGGTAAATGATAGGGTTGCTAAAAATTTAAGAAAGTCTGTGTACTTGAAAGAAAAAGTTGTTGAACCAGAAGTGAAGAAGACACTGCCACTACCCTTCCCTTAGAGGCAAATTAAAGCGAAGGAGGACGCAATGTTCAAGAAGTTCTTTGATACAATCAGAGAGCTTCACATTAACTTACCTTTGTTAGATGTTTTGCAGAGTATGCCTAAGTACACAAAGTACTTGAGGGATGTGGTTGTAAAAAAGGTGAAATTACAGGATGTGGGAGAAATAACACTTACTGAAGAGTGTAGCGCTGTGATGACCCAGAAAATCCCTAAGAAATTAAAAGATAAGGGAAAGTTTGCTATCCCTATTCAAATTGGGAGTAAAGTGGTCCATGAACTGAGTGACTTAGGGGTGAGCATTAACTTGATGCCCCTATTACTGTTTAAAACATTGGGCTTGGGGGAGCTAAATCAACACCAGTGGTTATGCAGCTCACAGACGGATCCATAACATATCTGAAAGGTGTAATAGAGGACGTCCTCATAAAGATTGGTAAATTCATTATACCTTCTGACTTTTTTGTCCTTGATTTTGAGGCAGACGAACAGGTACCAATTATCTTAGGGCGTCCATTCTTAGAACCTGGAGGGGCCTTGATTGATGTTAGAGAAGACACTCTCAAGATGAGGGTAAATAATGAAGAGGTGGTATTTGATGTTTACAAAGCACCCAATCTAACATCCTAAATTAAAGATTTGTGTATGATTAATGTTATTGAAAGGGACAAGTGTGGGGTGAGTAGTCAACCAAAGACCTCTTCGGACTACCTGATAGAGAGGCCCAAGTTGAATCCAATGTTTCCCAACATAATGAAGATTAATGTTGATCTTGGGAGTGAAAATTCAAAAGGTCTTAAACAAATTAGAAAATAGCTCCAAAAGAGATTAAAAAAGTGAAGGAATATTGTTAAGTTGAGTTGGGTCGTGCCGCGATACTAAATTTAGTGTTGCTTGGGAGGCAACCCAAGATAATTAGGTATGTTTTCTTTTTAGTTTTTTTTTTAGTTTTTATTTCATGTAGTTTTTATTTTTGGTTGAGCCACAGGTTAATGGGAAGTCTGAGTACCATAAACTTGAGTTAAGGTAAAGGCAGAGATGTATCACGTATTCAAATAATAATTTCTCTTCTCCTCCTTCTCTTCTTCATTCACTTCCATTACATTGTACTATTCTTCAACTCAGTGATTACCCCATGAGCATATTCACACATATCACCACAATGACAACAACCCATGCGAAATTCAGGACAAGGCACACAACAATAGTGGTACTTTCTTGGATCTCTTATGCGAGTATTCTCTCCAGGGTGGACAAATGGTCACTCTGTCCAGTTATGTGAATAGGCTCTAGAACAAGGTTGGACCTTAAAAGAGAACATACAGAACTCATCAGTTGAATATATATTGTTCTTGATATCAGGAATAGACAGATCTATTGGATATTCTTTTTTCTCTGGTGCCGAATTAGCAGGGCTATCATCAAACTTCAATGCCACGGGGGAAGACAAGGAATCTGCTGGTGAACAAGAAGATCCATTTTCTGGTGATG
Organism: Capsicum pubescens; assembly: GCA_030864215.1. Classification (NCBI taxonomy): domain Eukaryota; kingdom Viridiplantae; phylum Streptophyta; class Magnoliopsida; order Solanales; family Solanaceae; genus Capsicum; species Capsicum pubescens. Next base: position 73,890,752 of record CM061538.1, on the reverse strand, counting down.
AAGAGAGAATGGGAGTTGATTGGGTTTTTTTTCTGATTTTGTGAATCTCATTAATTCATTGTGTAACTAATTGTGCATGATTTACTCCACAGAATAAAAGAGAATTTGTTACTTCCTAAAATAAAGATCTAATCTATTTCAAAGTATCATTTTTATATATGTATCACCATATACCATATATATCACTATTTCAAAAAATTGGGATAAGATGTAATTAACAAAATAATCGAAATTTTATGTAATATCACTTAAAAATTCAGGAATTTATGTAAGTTACCCTAAAAAAATAAGGATAAGAGAAATGGGTTGATCCCTCATTTACACGCCCAAGCTGCAAAAAGTAAAAGGAATTAGGGGTAGGTTCTTTCCTACCAACAGCAAGCAAAAGTCAAGGAAAAGATGGATTGGAGGGGAAAATTTCTGCACACGGTGAATCTGGTTGCTTATAGCTAAAGCCTACTAACCACTTGCTGAATATTCCAGGTATGTTTTAATCCCAATTTTGAATTGTTGGTAGAATCTTGACTCCTCCTGTTCGTGGGATGGTTTGTTATATAAGAAATTTTATACTTATAATAAGTTAAAGTGAATTCTAGACAACATGCTCTACAAGAAAATATAAAGCATGGTATTTGAAGTTGTGGTGGTTGTCATGGAATTATTGGATTATAGAATTGACGGATGTTAACAGAAAAACTCATATGGACTTATAACTTCACGCACAAATCGAATAATAAGATCACATTGAGTTGGGTATTTTAGGCTAGTTATAAGTTAATCTTAAGCAAAAGGAATTAATACGATATTGATATGATGAGATTATAGATTCGATCGAAGAAAGTCAAGTCAATTGTTCAAGGTGACAAGTTTGGTATTACGACAAGTGTATTGTGAGTAGTAACCTTTTTCATGATTTGTGTTCATTAACTTGTATATTTTATACTTGATTTTGATGAGATAATGAGTTACGAAATACTTTGAAATTGCATGTGGGGCAAGTCTTTTACTTGATATGATACTGAAATTGGGTATTTCAGATGTTCAACAACAACAACAACAAAAAACCCAGTGTATTCCCATATAGTGAGGTCTGGGGAGGGTAAGATGTACGCAGTCCATACCACTACCTCCAGAGAAGTAGCAAGGTTGTTTTCGATAGACCCCCGGCTCAAGATAAGATAAGTCATATTTGAGATGTTCATCAGATATATTTACCGTTACTTGAGATATGATCACTGATGTTATGAAAGTTCTTTACCTACATTAGAAATAAGTATTTTTGACATGTGTTCTATTCAAATTTATATGTAATGAGATTTGATATGAACTTTAAAGCTATGTTCTATTCTGAAAAATGTTTTCATATGAATGTCTACTGTTTACAAAGAAAGTATAAATGGGAGTAGACCTTGATTTAAATTTCGTAGCTAACGGCGGGATCATTAGACCTGGTGCACCTTGTATTACTGATGACTGTTACAACCCTCACTAGTGAGAAGGTAGAACTAGCATACTGTTACTGATCTCCCTCAAGTAGGGACCTACTGATATGATATTTGACTCCTTCATGAGGGGTCCACTGTTATTGGCTATTCTTGATGTAGAATGCCACATTGATTACATGATTCATTCTTGGAAACCTACAAAATATGTAATATTTTATATGATGCGTTGCTTATTGAGTTTATTACTGAACTATTAGTTTACTTTGCTTACATGAAACAGATAATACTGTTTATTGTTACTGTTTTCTGAAAGAGCACTTATTGATTGATGCTTTATGACTTCTCCCCATTAAAACGGTTGTGGTTAAGTGTTACTACTCACTGAACAAGTGTCTCACTCCTCGCTATTTGTTTTTCAGAGAACATAGGTAATGTGAGGATTTTTTAGCTAGAGGATTCGAGTGGCATATTTATGGTGAGCCCCGCACTTTTTTGTTGATTTGTTATGTTCTTTTCCTTGAAACTCTTAGAGTCGCTCCATAGTCATTTCTTTAGAGTTTGAGTATTATTTCGCTGTTTTGATTTCGTGAAGTTATTGAATTTTTTTCATAGTTTGGAGATGAATTTTGTATTGATATTTTGTGGTAAATGGGTGTTGATGATTTTGGTAGATTGTGTTGGTGTTATTGATATGATTGGTTGTGATGTGGGGTTGTTGTACTGTAGATTCAGGACAGAAAATTTTCTTGATAGGTCCAAAAATAAGGGAAACTCTGTCCGATTTTTTGTAGAATTTTGATGAGGCTTGCTTTGGGAGTTCTAACCTTCTTAGCACCGGTCATGATCCTATTTTGGGTCATGACAGATGACCTCTTAAAGTTCTAAGAATTCACTTAGACACCTCAACTAGGACTAGTACCCATTGAACACCTAAAATATTCAAAATGTGTACCTATTAAATACACAATGTTGATGTGTCAAAAAAGGTTTCCATCACTTTCTTGAAGTGTGTGGTTAAGTCTCAAATAATATTTTTTTTCTAAGAAGGCTTAAATCTCCTTATCTTTGATTGACACTTGGCACTGCAATACTTAAAATAATTTGATTTCACTTCCTCGACAGACAAGCTAAGATAACATTAAAAGTTGTGGTTGTTGTTTTAAGGGATAAAGGGGAAGAGGAAGAAGAAAAGAAAGAAAGGAATAAAATAGCAAAAACATGAAAAATGATATAGAAGAAAAAAAACTCTGAGAAACTACCAAGAAGATAACTGAATAGGGGGGGAGGGGGGGGGATTTAGGGGTTATGTTTTATTTTTTAATTTTTTATAACTTATATTATTTTTTAATAATTATTTTGAGCCCTTAATGTCACGTGTCATCTTTTAGTTAGACATTTTTCTTATTACCGTGAGTGCATCACATACATTTTTGTTTTTTTTGGTTGGGCAAGAAAAAGTATCATTTCACTCCTAAACTTGTCCACTCAGCTTACTTAACACCTTTAACCTAACACACATTTATTTACCACAACCCCCACCCCCTACCCCCACCCCCTTAATATCTTTAAAGTGAATTAATATCACCCCTAATGCTAACATTGCATTTTAAAAAAGCACACACACACACACACACACACATATATATATATATAAACAAATCACCCTTTCTTCTTCAATGTCGCCCACCTCCTCACCTTTCACTTGTCACCTGTCACCCCTCACCGCCTCTCAAAATAATTTTCTTCTCATATTTATTCTATATGAGTGTCTAAAGAAGCTTGTTTAGTAATTTGGTCATCAAGATTATTCCTTTGTAAAAATTTAAATAAGCTTTTTATTCACTGGTCAAGTTCTTTAAAATAGAAGATAAAAAATGGATACATAAGGTCTTAGGTATCCCACACAATAAAATGGTCATCAAGCGCACTGTTGAGGAAAATCCATGCCTGGTAAATGAACGTGGTCAAGTTATAGTGAAGAAAATGCACTTGTTTTTGGTTCTGATTTTTTCTTGAAATTAGTTTTTTTCTTGAAATCAATGTCTCACTACCTCTCAAAAGAAATTCAAAATCTATTATTGATAAGAAATTTATAATCAATTTAATTTTTCAAAAGAGTATGCGGGTTATGCATTTGACTGGATTTAATCGTCGTGTCGTTGTGTTAGTAGTGGTGTTTACAGGGTTAGAAAGCGTTGTTTGTAGGGTAGGGGTGATTGCTGAGGTGGGGGTGGATGGTTTGTTTGATGGAGAAGGAGAAAGAAATAACTAGGCGGGGAAGACGGTGTTTGTAGGGGTGGAGGGTGGATGAATTTGTTTGACGGAGTGAAAAAAAAAAGAATGGATCAGAAGAGGTGGCATTTGTAGGGGTAGGGGTGGGGGTATATGGGTTTGACTGAGGAGGAGAAGAAAGAAAGAAAGAGGTGGGGTAGAGGGAGGGAAGGAGGGAAGGAGGGAGGGGGAGCGAAGTAGTGTGGTCTGAAGAAGAAACAAAGTGGCTGAGAAGTATTTTTTTTAATTTAATATATATACATACACACACACATATATATATTGAGGGGGTTACTTTTTAAATTAAAAAAATAGTAAGTTTTTACGTGGTAATGACATGACAATGACAGGGCATGTGCTTAGTGAACTCTCCATTATGAGATTGGAATTATGATCTTTCAGGTTGTAGTTAATTCACTTGAAAGTTTTTATGGGGATAAATAATTATCCATAAATTTAAAATGTTAAAGTAAGTTTGACAGATAAGTTTAGGGGTGTTTTGATGACTTTTTTTTGCTGATTGTCAAAAAGTGTCTAATAAAAATATATTCTTTTTTTAATAGTTAAGATGTTCAATAGGTACTAGCCCTAGTTGAGGCATATAAGTGAATTCTTTAGACAACTTTAAGGGATCATCGATAACTTAAGCTTTGCTATTGTAGGCCTTATTGAGCATTAAATTGCATAATCATTATAGTGATATCAAGTGAAAGTTGGAAATAATATTAATGATGTCTTACATCACTCTTTTATACTAGTGGTACCCTGTGATAGCTTATATCATGAATCATTGTCATATTGAGTTGATTATGAATCTATTATATCTGTATCGAATTAATTATTATCTTCATGATCATTAGTTATGAGCATTACATCCTTATTTCATTCATACATATTCATGAGATTGGTACTACTAAAAAATACAGATTTTGAGAGAAAATAATTTATAAAACCCTTGTCTGAGGTTATTTGACTGCAAGGATGATTGAGATAGTTTATAAAATCCTTGGCTGAGGTCATGTGCCGGCAAGGTTGATTTCTATTTTAAAAATTCATTACAGAGGTCATTTTTCAGCACGGTTTATTGTGATATGTTGAAAATCCTTGGACGAGGTCATTAGCCACCAAGGTGCTTGACTGAGGTCATTTGTCAATAAGGTACATTGATATTGTAAAAGTATATGGGTTGCAAACTCTCTATGGGTATTATCGCTTGGAAGGTTTTTACAAAATATCCTATCATCATCACTACATTGCATTGCATTACCTGAATTTCATTGTATTTCTATGATATATTTTGCTATTATGTTTGAGTATTTATTTTTGTATTGAATTACTGAGATTGAACCTTATTTGTGATATTGTGTATTCTATATTCATTTCACCACATTACACAAAATTATACTACCTCTTTGTTAGCTTTGGAAGTTCAGATATTATGAGATGTGGGGTGTGGTTGTGGCTTGGTTAGTGAGACTTGTATTGCCGCACCTATTGATAACATGTTATACACCTAATTGTATACTCTCACTATTGTATCCAAGAATATTAGTTTAACTTGATTGATTGAGCCAGAAATATTGTGTTAGTGAGTCTCCTCAAGAATGACTTTTTTTACTAGTTGATCCTAAAGTTACTAGTGTTAGTTCACCTTGACTGAATTGCCTAACCTATTTATAGACATGCTTATGATTGTTGTGTTGGAATACCCTGTTTGGATGAAGTGGTGTATTCGTTAGTTGTATATTAATGGAGAAACTTGGATAGTTAGGTGGTGGTTCTCGCCATCTCTTTAGATTAGGATCAGTTATCGACGATGCTTGCTTAGTACACGTATTTTGTTCTTACTTTTAATTTATTTTCTTTCTTTTTTTTCATTTTCTTCTTCATCCCGTGTAGGTATTGGTTCGAGTAGCAGAGAGTTAATTATGTTCCCTCATCGTTGACATTACGATGATTGAGATAGTGGCTGGCACTTCACAGAGCCTACCCGAATTCTCTCTTTTATTTATCTTATGCTTCATGAACATTTAAGATACTTTTGATTATCGATATCATTCTACATTAGGGGCTTGTACTAGTGACAACTAGACCTGAAATGTATTTAAACTATATTTTCATCTTTAGGTATTATGAGATTATTCTATTCTTCTTCTTCTTCCACTTTTGATTTTCTTTGATTATTGAGTTTGAATTGGGATAGACTTACCTATATAGGAGGGTGTGACAGGCGTCATAACATACTCTATTTAGGGTCATGACACTCCTCGAGAGAGATTACACCGTTCTTGCTAACAAATTTTGAAAATGAACATTCGTAAAAGTAATTAATGAAGAACCACTGAAGAAACAATTGACATAGTTTATAAGATGACTTAAATTTAAATTAGTAAATGGATTAATTGTTAACAATTCGTGCCCTACTGATTATCTTATTTTCGCCTAACTGTTGCCTATTGATGGAACGGGTTGCCTGACGTGTTCCACCAAAGCAGTAAAACAGAAAGTAAAGAACATAGTGGATTTTTACGTGGAAAACACCCGACTCAAAAGGTGTAAAAATCATGACCTGCACCTCTACAGGATTTAACCCCAACTTCAGTAAATAACTCTGAGCCTCAACAACGACTGATTACAAAACTCTTGTAACCAACAAATAGAAATTATAAACTCTAACCCCTATAACTCAACAACTAGGAATTATAAAGTCTAATTCCTAACTACACACACCTCCCAAGGTATGTGTTCCCAAAGTCTCTGAGTTTTTCCAACTCGAAGACTAGCTTATAGTTCAGTTTATAACACACTGAAACTAATATTACATCAATGGTTCAAACACAATGAACAACTCTAAAAATCAACGCTAAAACCCTTAGCTGGATTCTGTACTAGGGACCAGGTTCTTCAACATGTTTCTTCAGTGATTGAGTAGTACTTCGTAAAGTCAATCTGTCGATTGTGCTTTTCTTCTTTTTAAGTACGTAAATTATTCTGACTGCTGCATCTTCTATTTAAGAACAACTCTCCAAAGAGTCATTCTTTATTTCAAACTCCTCCTCTAATCAAAACTCTCATTGCATAGAGTTTTACTTCTAGTGAGACTCCTTCTTCAATTCCAACTCTTATCTCCTTGGTGTTGTAGTCAAATTCCAATTCATTAAATCAGCACATATTAATTTATTAGAATCTTTCTCCTCCCACACATAGGACTCTTCAAGATATACTCAGAAGTGAAACTCCTTATTTACGTAGCACTTCTTTTTCAACTCAACTTGTTTTCCCTTATCATCAAGTGTTTGAATCAAATTCAACTTGTTCTATTCCCCATGTGATCAGTAAGTTGAAGTTTTCAGTTGCATTGAATTAACTCATATCAACTTGTTTCATTCATATTGTCATTCATCAAAACTTCAAGGTTCCAACATCAATACACTTCAAAATTCAAAGAAAAGATTGCAATACATTTTCTTCCCTTCCTTTTTGGTTTTCTATACATTTTTGTTACTTGAGTCTTCTTTCTTCAGGCAATTTATATTTGAATCTTTTTTACTCAAAAAATTCCAATTATATTCGTCATCAACAGGTGAAAGTCTTTTAGTACACTGTGGAATGAAAGGAAAATTTATGAGATAATCAAAATAAGTTCAACAATTTGTTTTATTTTGTCAAATATCTAAGATCAAAACTAAAGAAGAAGCAAGTTGTTATTCAACATACTTAAATCATAACGTAATAAAAATATAATGGATATAAGGTATATATGTATACCTTGTAGAGGTTACTGATGGAACGAAATTTTGTACGTCTCGGCATTTCATGCATGGTTCTATCATTTTTGTGTCTGGTATCATTTGCGTTTAAAACACATACAAAATTATTCGAAAAACTGCCTTCAATTGTGACTTTGTTGAGCTCGGGATCACCTGTCAATCATGCATAACCAAATGAGGGGATTGATACACAAAACAAATTTTAAGTGTTGTTTTATGTCTCTTTGTGTTGTGATGATGACTAAATAATATATTCATGGACGAGGTCCATTATATGCCACTGACTGAGGACAGCTGTTACACTAGTGCACTCTACTTAATTTTATTCTGTAGCATCATTACTGTGTACAATGTGGGACACTTGGCCCAATCAAATTCTCACTCAAACTGTCTCACAACATATACAAGCAAAGGGGATCAACTTGGTGAATCAGTTTTTTCAAATTCGTCTTCTCAAATAGTAGCAAAAGCTCTCCTGCTAAAGATCTAGAAAACTGTTTGTTCTTTAACTAGTGTTATTTTGAGTCTTGTTCTAAAATTGAGTTTACTCTAGTGATTGTGAGTAAAATTCCGTTTTAATTATGTTGAGTGTTTTACTTAAGTTGAGTTACCTAAGGATGATTGACTAGAGTTAGTCAATTGAGTGAAATTGTGATAGAGTTGTCCCTTTGATTTGTAATAGAGTTATTACAAGATTTAGGATTTAGAGTTAAATCCTTTTGAGTTTTGTGGTGCCTATAATAAAAAGTTGTTTGACTATAGTGGAGCTTGGAAAATTCTATGAGGACACATCGTGATTTTTCTTCCTTGAACAAGGAGATTTCTACGTAAAAATATCGTGTGTTAATTTATTTTGGGTATTTAGTTTTTGAACCCTTATAATTCGACAATAAGTTCAAAAATTAGACTCAAGTCTATTGGCTGCATGCACCTAATTAGGATAAAACTCTGCCTCGTTCTTTAATACTTTGAATCAATTAATTTAAAATTTTAGGATTCATCTCCATTTCCACACCAAAATAATTTAGAACAATTAATATAAGTCAACTGCGAAATGTAAAATTTCTTACATACCATTGATATCATCTTCTTGTTGTTGTTTTTCAAGTGGTTCCTCCTCGAAATGTCTCTGTTGCTCCTTTCCTTTTTTGATTTCATTATGTTCTTCAGATCTCTCTTTCTGTATCACCTTCTTGCAGTTTTTCTCTTTATTTTTTTCGAATAACTATAAATAAAAAATTTATTGTGTATTAAAAATACGATGATCAATGAATCATGTAATTTAAACCCTTCATATTAGTAAAATGTAAAATCTTACCTTAAAATTAAAAGGTTTACAGTCACTTGCATCTGAACTGAAACTATTCATTGCACTCTCTAGTACTTCTTGTTGCACATGATAGTCTCTAACTTTTCCCTCTTTGTTCGGAAGTTTAGGATTGCACAATCCGTTCTCATTTATTTGTCTAGTTTGCATTTTGCACCCACCTTTAAAAAATATTGATTAAATATTTATTTTATTCAATTTATTTATTAATGATACTTCGAAAGTATAAATTCGACCACTAGTACTCCAATTAATTTTTTAAAAATAATTATTTAATGATAAGAGTAAATATAAAAAATTAATTAATATATAAGAAAATGATAAAATATTGAATTAATTACGTACCGTCTTGAGCCTTTCCAGATTCGCCTACATTGTGTTCTTCAGATTTTCGTTTCTTATTGACACCCGCTTTCTCTTTCTTTTGTAATTCATACATATTAATTGTATATTGTGAATACAAAGAGGCTTATCTATCAATAAATTTATTGAATTAATAGTTCATGCCTAAAGAAAGTTAAATATTCTCTCCATGCTAATGAATTCAAAGTCGGAAAACAAATGAAATTATTTTTGGCCAAGATATACCCATACAAAGTTGTGGAGTAAACAACTCGATAAGACATAAAACAATCAAAATCTATGACCGAACAAAGAAAAATTCAATTGTACCATAAATTGAAGGAAAGCAAAATAGTGAGATCAAACATTGCTAAGCCAAAAAGAACCACATATCTATTAGAGATAGACCATAAATTCAGAACAAAGAGGAAAGGGAAAAGAAATAAAAAAAGAATTGCAGACATAAGGAAAATATTAATTAATTGAGAAAATAAGAATTGAATAAAATAAAACTCACCATTACATAATCAAAGTCCTTTTTAGTAAGAGACTTAGTGAGAAAATTGAATTGAATAAAATGATAAAGGAAGTTGGCATTCTCTTCGTCGCGTTTGTATTATTCCTCTTGCATATAAAAATACTAACGTACATAATGTTATAATCGTTTAAAGACCAAAATGTGTATTCTTCTAATTTTAGTATATGCGCTTCAATTAATTAGCATCATTACATACAAAAATATAGATTATTGAATACCAATTAGTGCTAAAAATAAATGTAATATTTTTTTAAATGATAAAAATGAGAGGTATCAAATTGATAAGATAAATAAAATTTATATATTTTGATATTATAGTTTTCAGGTCAGCTTTCTCATACCTCAACAATTTTATGAAATAGTTGCCACCTCTCACCACCAGTAGCAGATAACTGAAAACTCCATTCACCAAAACTTAAAAGATTTTTTTGTATCTATTGAGGTTTCAAGATTTCTTACCTTATTCACATAACCAAAATTTGAGAATAAAGACTATTAAAATTTAAATTCAAACTTAAAGGACTATTTTGTTCCTTTTTCCATCATCTTATAAGTCACTATTAGCAATATTAATTTGTAAGAAAAATGTACAAACATAAACGACTTTATTGGAAAAAAAATGTTGTTTGAGAGGTAAAGACTCCAGATTGAATGATTTTTTATCGAATTTCGTCGCTACGAGATAGGTTATAGCTTAGCTTTCTTCAAATTGAGTTGGGTAGTTAATATCTTATAGAAAAGTATGCTATGGGTATGAGAATGAATTTTGAAAATAGTGTAAATACTGTCGTGTGCCCATGTGTGTTGAGAAGATAATGGCTATGTATGGCCCGTGTGGGTGGCCTTATATGATATTTTTGGCTTTGTGTATACTTCTGGTGGTTGTTTTTTCTGGTAGTATTATTTAAGTTAGGTTTTATGTGATATCAGTGATGTATTACTTGCATATTTTACTCTAATGGTGCATGACTTATATTGGATCATGGATGATTGACATATTGAGTGGATTTTTAGCTCACGTGCGTGTATATAGTTGTATTTGAGATTCTCATTCTGATTTGGTTGTGATCATTACATCCTTATATCATATATACATTTATGAGACATTGCTACCATTGTGGAAATAATAATTTTTCTGACAGAAATGTGACACCTTCAAAAACCCCTTACAGTAGTCCACGATCCGTAGAGGAGATATGGATATTGAGTCTGAATTGTTATTTGTGAACCTCTCATGGGTTCTACCTTGAGAGAAGTGCTCAGTAGGTATATACAGAGGTTATGTGATAACCTCAGACATGTCACATCATCATCATCATTATCATTCTCATTGCATTCCATACATTATGCATCTTTTATGTTATACTTTCGTGTTTGACTTGATGGCTATCTATTCTATATTTTTTTCTACTCGTATCTGGTGTATGTGATATATTTAAAACTGTTAGTGGAAATGGTGTGGGCTACCATTTGGGACATCTTTTGTTTGCAGGTGGTGTGCCCAAAGTGTGTATTTATATACTTTATTTTTAACTTTGCTCAGTTGACCTATGATACCTATTAAGTACAAGTGGACCGCACTCATCCCTACTGAGGTATGAATCAGAGGAAAATAGAGTAACTTGTTTTAATGCATATAACTGATGAAAAATAGAGAGATGTACCTGGCTGGGAAATTAATGTTCTATTGGGAAAAATAAACATATGAAAACTGATAACTTAAAAAGATTTTAGTTTCATGAAATAAAGTATAAAATAAAAAGACAAAGTTATCCTTGAGATACCTCATAAAGCAATGGGCCTCAGATGTTATACTGAACAAAGAAAAAATTAATTGTACCACAAATTGAAGAAAAACAAAAAAGTGAGATCAAACATTGATAAGCCAAGATGAACCAAAAATTTATTAGCGATAGGCCATAAATTCAGAACCAAGAGAAAAGGAAAAAGAAACCAAAAGAATTGCAGACATAAGCTAGCATCTCATCATAAAGTTGTGACACTAGAAAGAACCATAAAAACAAGTGCAAAAAATAAAAATACTGATTAAATGAGAAAATGACATTTGAATAGAATCAAACTTATCATTACATAATCGGAGTCCTTCATAGTAAGAGACTTAATGAGCAAAAATGAATTGAATAAAATGATGAAGAAAGTTGGTATCCTCTTCGTCACGTTTGTATTCCTCTTCTTGCCGCTGAGTTATCACTTAATAATTGGATTGAACGAAAAAGAAAAATAGAGTTTTCCTTATTGATTCAGATGCCTCGCCTGGGTCGCCAGAAGTATCTGAAAATTTTTATTGAAATGATAACGTAAATGAGAGTATCTCAAATCTTATAATCTACTCTTGGATGCTGAATTGTTCTCTTAAAAATCACGTTTTCTCAATTTCGACAATTCAAATTTGCTACTTATCGAGAAGTAATTTTAAATTTCAACAATATAGACAGTCAGAGTTTTAAATCAACTAATTTAGTGTACGTGCGCTGCACGTGTGCTTCACCTCAATATAAAAAGCTACATATAAATACTGAAGTACATAATATTACAATTGAAGTTAAAATATATGTAGTATTATATTCGTTTAAATACAAAAATGTGTATTCTTCTAATTTTAGTATATGCACATCAATTAATTAACATCAAATACATACCAAAGAAATTGATTATTGAATAACAATTAGTGATAAAAATAAATACAATATTTATTTAAATGAAAAAAATTGTGAGGTATCAAATTGACACGACAAATAAAACTTATATATTTTTTGATATCATGATGTTCGGATCAGCTTTCGCATACCTCAATAATTTCATGAGATATTTGTCACCTCCTACCCAAAGTAACAGATAATAAAAAACTTAAAAGAAATTTTTGTCTCTATTGAGACTTTAAGATTTCTTATCATATTCACATAACTAAAATTTTAGAATAAGGACTATTTAAATTTAAATTAAAACTTATGGGACTATTTTGTTCATTTTTCACTCATCTTTTAAGTCACTATTAGTAATTATTAGTTTATAAGAAAAACTAGTATAAGTACCCGCGCGAAGTGCGGAATACTTCTTTTTTAAGAATATCATTAAGTACTAACTTATTTTTTTGAACTAATAATTTTTTTTAAAAAATTAATTAGATCATATTATCATATTTTAAATTGATTATAGAATACTAAAAATAATTATTAATAGTGAAATTATTAATCATAGTCGCAATTATTTTAGATGTTATATGTAAAGGATGAAATTACTATTCTTATATAACTATATGTTGTTGTTGATTTTCAAAATAATTAATATAAATATTAAATTATTATTATTTTATAGTTGGACTTTTACGTTTATATTTTTTACTAATTAAGATACATGATTACATTTTTTCTTTCATTTCTAATTTTATTTTTTTGGTCTATCGATTTAAAAGTAACAGCTAACTGCACTAAAAGTAATTTATTTCTCTAATTTAAATCTTTTTAGTCCAAAGTTAAAAATTTACCACTCTCAATTAAAAAACTATGAACTTACAATTTATAATATTGTTCATTATAAAAAAAATATAAAACTTTGTTTCTATCATTACCTCCCCCCACCCCTCCCTCAGTCGCACCCCCACCTCCCACCCCCACCCCCACACACACCAAAATTTACCTCCACCATCTCACTTTAACCGTGCACTCTATTCCTACTCCGTAAAACTTCTACTCAAACTATACCAATAAATTTATAATAAAGTATAAAAGATTATTTAAAATTCTTTCAAAAATATAATTATAAATATGAAATTTGATTACTCTTCTTTTGACTCTTCAAACTCTTCAAATTATTTGATCATAGTTTTAAGTTAAAAAATTATACAGTTTATTAAATGATGTGGAAGAAAATTTTCCTTATTAAATTTGTTCGTCCTATAATTTATTTTTAGGCGACTTTTCATTGTTTATTCTATAATTTATCTTTAGGTAAGTAATTGTGATAAAGAAAAATTAGTGTTAATGATAAATAGTATTAAAATAATTAAAAGGCTAAATAAGCATGACAACATACCTTGATAGTTATTTATTTATAAAAATTTGATGAGCAATATTACCTATAACCTTTTTATTCACTTTCGCTAATTGCAAAAAAAATGAAAATGAAACATAATTCACAATATAAAATTTTGCTGATTAATTCAAATAAAATATAGATATATTTTAACATTAAAGTTTTGAAGAATGAAAGAGAATATTTTAAAAGTAACTCATTACATAAAATAAAGATGTGAGACTTTTTAAGATTATAGGATCTTATCATTTCTATTGAATTTGTATAGCTTCTAGTTTAATTTAAAACATAAAAGGATGTTGTTACTATTATTATGTTGTGGCAACGTCCATCTTACATCATAATAGTCTAAACTAATTCACAAAATATAATATAAAAGCATGTATATGCACACACATACAAAAAAGAAGAAGCTAAATCGATCAAATCAAAGGTCAAAAATTTTATTATCGAAATTAGTATTTGACGAATGAAGAAATTGAGATCCAAGCAAATAACCTAGACAATCACAAAAAAAAATAAAAAACTGTGAGCAAATAAATGCAATTATTCTTATGAAAAAATGAATAAAAATAAAAGAATTTAGAATATATTTATACAATGATATCAAAGAAGAATAAGAGAAACGAAAAATTGCTATAAATTTTTATATATACAAAGACATCAAAATTAAAAGTAATTTTAAAAAATAAAGAGCAGACTGGCCTTCGGTGTATGAAACAAAATAGTAGAAAAAGTAGCAATACGTAGGATAATACTTTATCTTTCATTAATATGTAAATAAATTATATTACAGTACGTATGTACTGCTACTTATTCTACTATTTTTTTCTTGGTAAACTTCGACTGATTGTTATTACTTATTATACTATATATCCTACGTACTATTACTATTACTAATTATGATTATTTTAATAATACTTTTATCTTTCATTAATATATAAATAAATAATATTTAAATATATTTTATAGCATTTATATTTTAAAAGACATAAGTTTGGGATAGTAAAAGTTTGAGATTTTTTTATTATTAATAATAATACTATTTGGGTTATAATCATATTTTATTTATTATTATTTTTATTTCTTATCTTTTGTTTTATTTTTTTTATCCACTATAGGTACTCCTCCTCCTATTATTATTATTATTATTATTATTATTATTATTATTATTATTATTATTATTATTATTATTATTATTATTATTATTATCAATATTAGTACCACTGTTACATAGTGACATTATTATTATTATTATTACTATTATTATTATTATTATTATTATTATTATTATTATTATTATTATTATTATTATTATTATGTAAACAACTTTTATATACATATAATATTTAAATTTTATAAGTTATAGGTTTGAAAAAGTAAAAGTGTATTAGAACTCTTCAATTATGGATTTTTATTTATTAAGATAATATTTTTTTAAAAAAAAGATAATGTATTTCAAATTCAAATATTCAATTTTTTTATTACAATGTTTATAATCTTGTCCTAAAAACTATCACGTGGCTTTCTATTATGCTGCCACTTGGCTTCTTCTGGTGTTTCATCTTCTTCTTTATAATATATATAGATTCTCAAACTTAAATGACTTTCTTGGAAAGAAATAACTTTAGTGGTACATTTTTCTAAACTAGTTCTCTACACGTGTACTGCAGTGTGTCCCATATAAATTCATGTAATGAAAAAAATTACAAGCATACTTTAAAGAATAGTTATGTTGTTATCTGCAATCTCTTTCATCAGTTAAAGTTCAACAAAAATGTATGAGTTACAGAGGAATGCTTATAAACTCTTCGTCGTGTAAAATACTAAGTACACAAGAAGCTATAATTTGAACTATAAAAAGGAACAAATCGCATAAATTTCTGAGAGAATATAACTCTATCTTCATATACGACTCTGAGTACTACAATAGATAGCTTTGATCCAAAAATAATTAAAAAAAAGTGTAAAGGTGCAACATAAACTATAAACATGTGATTAAGCTCAAAATGGGATTAATTAGGAATCAGACTTTGATTAAGTCACTCTGTGCAGAGTTTCTTTCACATGTATGATGTATTAATAATATTGTCCCAAGAAAGTATATCCTTAAGCAAAATATTTTGAGAAAATATACATAGATTAACTTTTTTCTAAACTTGAGTTTTATTTCAGCCTAATCTTTTGAAGAAACTATATTATATTAAAAGAAATGAATATGTTTTTTGTATATGATATAAAAAGTACTAAAAGGATGTCTATATTTGTAGAAAAAACTAATTGTAACAAATATACCTACGGTAGATATTGATGAGTGAAATGAACTCTTTTGGGTGAAGAAATACGATAGAAGAAAGAAATCAAGAGAGTGGTGTTTGAATTGAATGGAGATAGTGCTAGTGGACCTGATGGTTGCACAGGTAAATTTTATCAGTCTTGTTGGAATATTGTACGGGCAAACAAAATTGAAGTGGTTAAGAGTTTTTTTGAAGGATCTACCTTGCCTAAGTCAATTGCTCATACTAATTTGGTGTTAGTGCCCAAAAAAGAAAATATTCTTACATTTATTGACTTAAGATCAATTAGTTTGAGTAATTTCTTAAATAAAATTATCTCTAGAGTAATGCATGAGAGATTGGAGGGTATTTTGCCTAGAATCATATCACAAAATCAATTAGGCTTTGTGAAAGGTAGAAATATTACTGAGAATGTATTGCTAGCTCAAGAAATTATTGGGGATATAAGAAAAGGGGGAAAGCCGAACAATGTGGTTATTAAATTGGATATGACAAAGGTTTATGATAGAGTTGATTAGAGATTCCTAATCAAGGTACTAGAAGCTATGGGTTTTAATTCATTAATGGTGAACAAGATTTGGAGATTGATAGCCAATAATTGGTATTCAGTGCTTATTAATGTCTAGACATATGATTTTTTCCATTCAACAAAAGGGGTGAAGGAAGGAGATCCTTTATCTCTGGCACTATACATTTTAGCTACTGAGGTACTTTCATTATCTTTAAATAAATTATTTTTTAACAAGGCTTTTAAAGGTTTTGAAATGCCTAAATGGAGTGATAGTATCAATCACCTAGTTTATGCTGATGATACTATCATTTTTGTTCTGCTGATAAAAGGTCTTTGGAATTGATTATAAATACTTTAAATGAGTATGAACTTCAATCTGGCCAGAAGATAAACAAAGAAAAAAGTTTTTTTTTTGTTTATCACAAAATTGCTGGTATAATTGTGCAGATGGAAGAGGATATTACTGATTTAAGTAAAGAAATTTTTTGAATGATATACCTTGTATGTCCAATTGGACATACAAGGAAAAGGAAAATTCACTTTGCAGAGTTACTTAAAAAAGTTCAGAATAAGCTCTAGGCTTGGAAAGACAAACTTTTATCTTTTAGAGGTAAACATGTATTAATTAATAATGTTCTTCAGAGCATTCCCATCTATTTATCATCTACAATTTTTCCTCCTAAATATGTTATTCATAATCTATATAGAATCTTTGCAAGATTTTAGTGAAACTATAAAGAGGAAGGAAGGAATAGACATTGGGTGGCATAGTCTGAAGTCTGTTTTACTAAAAATGAAGGTGTTTTGGGCTTTAGATCTTTATTTGATGTTTCTAAATCTCTTTTTTCGAAGTTATGGTAGAATTTAGGACAAAGAAATCTCTTTCAGCCAATTTCATGTGGATTAAATACCACAAGAGACAAAGGCCTCAAATAGTAGAGTGGAGAGGAGGGTCTCCTACTTGAAAATATATGATAGAAGCAAGGAATTTTTTTATCAAGAAATTTGGTGGGAACCTAGAAAAGGGACTGCTAGTATTTGTTTTGACAATTGGACTCAACTAGGGGCTTTGCAATATTTTCTTCCTTTTACAGATAGAGATCATGAGGGATTAGAAGAGGTTAACCAATTATGAATAAATTCAAGATGGAATGAATCTCTATTACAACAACTGATGCCTAATGAGATTTGTTCTTACATTGTAAACAACATAGGTGTAATTTCTGCTTCAGAAGACTGGGACAAGGCATGGTGGACTCTTTCAAGTGCAGGTGACTTCACAATTGCTAGTTCTAGGAATATGATTAGGCAGGAAAGAAGAAAGTAGGACTTTTTTTTTCTAACATTTGGGTTAAGTGGATTCCATATAAAATAGCTTTTTTTTAATGTGGAGGGTGTACAAGAAGAGAATTCCAATAGGGGAGGTTTTAATACAAATGAAGGTGGTGGAGAATGCTATTTGTTTCTATTGTGGTGATGCACAAGTATAAAGTTTTCAACACCTTTTTTGTGAATGTATAGACACAAAAAAGGTATGCAATACCCTGACACAGGCAGCTGGAATAACTGGTCCATTTATTCAGTTAAAAAGTATGTTTTTTAAATGGTGGCTAGCAGAATGTACTCCAAAATAGAAGATTATTTTTAAAGTTATTCCAGCTATGGTGGTATGACATGTGTGGAAAAGAAGGAATGTAATCTATGATGGAGGAAAAATGTCTATTTAGAGTATGGTTGAGCTTAATAGGAACATTCATAATTTTGCTACTCTGACTTTTCCTTGGTTGAAAAATTCTCCTAAAAGTTGGCCTTTGCTAGTTCAATTTTTTGAGGAATATAGTTGAAAAATATTCCTAAAAAATGACCTTTGCTAGTTCAATTTTTTGAGGAATATACTCCTGTAAAGGTCACTAAGGTTGTCAGATGGACTAAACCTAATAGGGGAAGCTTTAAATGTAATTCAAATGGTTTCTATAAAGGCAATTCCGGACTTATGTCCCATTCTTTCTACATTAGGAATGAGGAAGGCAATTTTATACATGTTGAAACTAAGTTAGTTGTAGAAGGATCTATTTTACAAGCAGAAACAAAATTCATGTGAAATGGCTTAGAGTAATGTATACTTAATTCTCTCATTCCAATTACAATGGAAACCTATTCTCCCACCCTCAAAAAAGTTCTGGATCAGTCATGGAAAATTCCTTTAGAATATTTCTTTGGACATTGGGAGAATTAATGAATTAAGGAATCAATATTCAGGGATCGTGGAGATAGTTTATATTCTGAGAGAAGGAAATGGACCATCGAATTTTTTTGTTAACTAGGTTTTTTTGGATGCAGGTACAGATTCTATAAGCTATTCTAATTTACAAGATGTACCAAATGCAGGAAAAACAGTAATAGACATGGAGAAAAATGAAATCCCATATTTACGGATAAGAAAGCATCAAAATAGGTTCTTTTATTTGTAATAATAGAAATTGAGGTAAGAGTAACAAAATAAAAGGTGGATACCTGATAGAGTAACTGGAATTGAGAGATTGAGTCCCTGAACAGTGGTATTAGCACCTTGAGGTGCTCATTCTATTAAGCGACAAGATTAATCAATTTTAGTTAAACAAAATGCAAATAAGAGAGAAACGATGAGTTGAATATACCGAGGTTTTAGATCTACAAAATTGATGGTGTTTGAAATTAAAGGAGTCTTCACTGAGTTAGATACATGATACTTGTGAGAATTTTTGGAGTGTCCATGGTGCTATTTACTCGAGCTTCAGACGGATAGATTTTGAATCTAGCTAGTTGGATGTTTGAGATTTTGGATTTCTTTTTTTGCTTGGATTACGACTTTAACAAGCCTTATCGGAACTCAATGAGCTATGTTACAGCAGCTAAGGATGGTGATAGAAATCGGCGACCATCCATGGGAACAACGAAGAGGATGGAGAGTTAAAGAAGTGTCCTATGGCTTTCCTAATTTGTCCACTAGAAGTTTCCTTAGTAGATTTATGTCGGATCTTTGTTATTGGACATAGGCAATTGGATTTTATCCAATTGTGCATTTTTTTAATAAATGGCTTTCTGATCTACTTTTTTAATTAAAAAAAATATTGAATAATGGGACAAACACAATTCTTGTGCACTTTTATAGAGTGCTTTAAAGAATATGAAAATATTGTCTAAAAATAATATTAGGAGGGAGATAAAAAAAAATACGAACAGTCAATAATAATTAAAAAAATTTATATTGATATAAATTAGGAATATAAAAATATTAGTTCATAAAAGTTACCATGGAAGATGAAAGAAAGGAATATAACGCCTGAAATGAATTCAACATCTATTAGATGTGCCCCATTAGTGAGGGGGGCATTTAAGAGATGAAATAAATAAATTCTAGTTATGGTAAAAAAAAACATTTTCAGGAAGCACTAAAGTAATTCTCATTTGCATTAGACTTTCAATGAATACATGCATTAGACTGATATCCTAGATGTAATAGTCCTCATTTGCATCTAGATTTATGGTGGTGTTAACTTAAAATGAGGTTCAACCCATTGATTTAGAGGTGAAGAGGATCAGTAATTCTAAGAAAAGATTACTAAGAAATGAAGGGACTTAACTGAGGTAGGAAGATTTCTCACACAACACAAGCAGATGAACTGAGATTTAAAGCTGCAAATGAAAATGCATTTTATCGATTGAGGTGGGGATCTACCTGAAGCATGGTGAACCATCTAGATTCAACTGGAATCGAAGATAGACATAGAAATGATGGAGCTCTAAGCTACTCATAGCAAAATTTCAGAAACATCGTCGTCTCTCCACTTTCCCCTTTTAGATTTTTCTTTATCTTTTTCATTTCCTTTTATTTAATTTCCTCTTATTTATTTAGGTCAGGTGACTGTTGGGCCTGACCATTTATAAAGACTCTTCCATAATGGAAAAAAGACACGGACTGACTCTTTTAAAAATAAATGGTCAAAGCTTTGCATATTAGAGAATTCATAACCTATCGGCCTTTTTATTTCCATTTTCTAGCCTTTCGGGTGTAATTTATCTAATATGCAACCTTTCTTTATCTTTATCATTTTCCTTCCCAAAAGGGTTTCTCCTCCAATATTTTTTTCATCTTCTTTAAATTTTCTTCTTCTTTTCTCTTTGATATGAGCTTGATTTTCATTATATATGAGCAGATGATGCAAAAGATCAGGAAATCAAATCATTTTAATGAAGTTTTCCTTGGGTAGGAACAATTCAATTTAGATATTATTTTGTGTGTTGGTTTGATGCTAGTTATAGTTAGTTTACTAGAAATGATGGAACATTTTAATGGTGAAATATGATAGTTGAAGGGTTGTAAGGAGCAAACTGATATTTCCTCAACAAGTCCTTAGTACATGATCTTCTTTGAGCAGACTGGTGTTCGTACTTGTTTTGTCCTGGAAAGAACCCTATGGATAATATCTTTTTTACTAATTTTTAATCCCAACTAAAGAGTTGTGTTATCTTATATATACAAATATTTTCAATTGTTGAATCATTGACCCTACATATTCGATTAGTCAGACTATATAATTGTTATATAGAATATGTATTTGTATATAATGTGTATAGAAACTACATAATTATAGTAGTGTATAGAAATTATATCATTATTATATAAAATATGTATCAATATAAGATATACATATAAAAATTAGATAGGATGTGTGTAGAAACTGTTTATTTATTGTATAAAATATATGTAAAAACTGTATATAAATTATATAGTTGTTGTATATAAATATGTATTTGAACAATAATCATAGCTAAAGGTTGTAAAGAATGTGTATAAAACTATATAGTTATTGTATAGAATGTGTATAAAAATTGTATAATTATTATATAGAATATATTTTTGTATATGTGGTGTATAGAACCTGTATAAGTATTGTATATAATATGTATTTGAATAATTATTGCAAGTAAAGGTCATATAGAATGTGTACAGAAAATATATAATTGTTGTATCGAATATGTATTGTATGGGATGTGTATAGAAATAATATCATTGTTATATAGAATAAGTATGCGAATAATTATTTTAACTAAAGTTTGTATAAGATGCATATAGAAACTGTACAATTATTTTATTATATGTATATAAGTTGTATCATTATTTGTATAAAATATGTAGATATTGTTATGAAATATAAAACAAAGAAGAAGCAGAATAGAGAAAGAAGAGAGAGTGATTATTAATTTTCTTGAGAAGTTTCTTGATGGTTGAATTACAATGAAAGAAAACCCATTTATTTATAAGGAAAAATTAATCTTAGGGTTTCTAACTTTTCCATAAATAGACATTCACTATATATGGTAATATATTTATAGCACCCCCCCCCCCCCTTAAATATCTAATTGATAGATAATGTACCTTGCTAAAACCTTACTAGAAAAAAACCAGTGGAAAAAAATCTAGTGAAGGAAAAAGAGTATACATCTCTAACAATACACATATAGGCTGTCTCATTAAAAATATTATAAGGGAAACCCAGTGATATAAAACCTTGTAAGAAAAAAAGAGTACAACGTGTATTAACTTCCCCTAACGAGAACATTCTTGAACCTTTGCATCCCGCTCTTGTGCACCATCTTCTTGAAAGTTATAGTTGGAGGAGACTTAGTGAATAAATCATTCACATTGTCACTTGAACGAATCTGTTGTACGTTAATATCACCATTATTTTGTAGCTCGTGTGTATAGAAAAGCGTTGGCAAAATGTTCTTCGTTCTATCTCCTTGAATCCTTCCTTAAGTTTTGTTGTGCATGCTGCATTATCCTCATAAGAAAATCATGGGTACTTTATCATATTTCAAACTACATTTTTTACGAATGAGATGTATCGTGGACCTTAACCACACACACTCTCTGCTTGCTTCATGAATAGCTATTATCTCAGCATGGTTCGATGAAGTGACTATGATAGACTGTGTTGTATGTCTCCAAGATATGGCAGTACCCCCACATATGAACACATAGATTATTTGAGACTGAGCTTTATACGAGTCCAATAAGTACCCAGCATCAGCATAACCAACAAGATCGGGACTGCAATATTTAGAATAAAATAAGCTCATATATTTGATCTCATTCTGATGTCTCACAGTAAGAGTAGAACTATACCTTGATAACAAATTGATCAAAAGTCTATATCGGGTCTTGTAGTATTTACAAGATACATTAGTACACCAATTGCACTATGATATATAACCAATTCAATTCGGTATATTTCTCATTCCAGCAAATAATTTATTGCTTTTGAAAACTCTCCAAGAATTTCAATAATTTTCAAGTTATAAGCTTATACAATATAAGGATTGATTATAAATAAGTTTCCTAGAAACTTTTATATGCTTCAAACATTTTGAATCCTTAAAAGTTTTTATATAAATTTTGTCAAGTGACAATATTCAGCATGTCACACATGACATCTTCAAGTGTCTGGACTGCAAATCAAATAAGTTTTATGTTTATCAAGATGCATCCTTTCATGTCACTTGGTAAATGTTTCTACGCCAACATGCTTAAATAAACGTAGAATTCAGATCCTCGTAATCTTTTACAATATTGCGTTAATATTGTATCTAATATATTATTGATGATATATTATTTTGTATCAGTTCACAATGTAACATAACATTTTGAGATATCATCACTTCATTATTTTTAAGTACTTGAACCTTTCATAAAGTTTCATGAAGTGTTATGCCGTAGGCTCTTCACGAGCACATTGCCTTCTTTTTATGATTATTTGCTCTTTATCATTTTCAAGGATTATTTTATTTGGAACCAATTGGTCTACCACACTTCACGCATGCATAGACTTTGTCCTTTATGGACACAAAATAGCAGCACTTGCACCTTAAACATGAGATATGTTTGGCATTTGACTTGAATTATCTTTTGAATGAAGATCTGATGATAATTCCTAACATATTTAATAGTTTCTTATAATCTCCCCCTTATGTTAGAAAACTAACATACTTCCTCCATCTTTTTTGAGGAATCCATCTCTGTGTGTTGTGGTAAATTCATTAATCATATACCGCACATCAAAATTATGAGATGGAATAGTTAGTTCCTGACCTTGAACCAATTGAGAGGGAAGGAATAATCATAATTTATTGGTCTAATGCATACAAGTGATATTGTATGCAACATATCATATTTCAGACCAACGCATGAAGCTCTGTTTTCATTAACAATAGTTTAGCTATTTATCGAAGGCATTCAATGCCAAACCATCATCATCAAGATAAGTTGTCTTGATTACACAATCTGAAAGTTATTCTCTTAACTCAATTTTATTGAGAAAGCAACTTTATGGATGTCAAATTGTAAGTTGACAAGAAACGTATAAGTGATCATCTTATATCGATGGATCTTAATAGATCATATGACCGGTGAATGGGCCCATATTCGCCTTTTATACTTTTCTAATTTTGAGGGATCAAATCCCAATATTAGTTGGTCCAACCAACTTGCCATGAGAACAAGCAACATTAAAAGTTCATGAAGAATTTTCTAGTTCTTCAATATACAATACTCACTATGCACATGTTTGGGATGTCATAATCGTTTTTGTCAATTTATGAACTTTTATTCTAGCAAACTCCAAGTTTACCATGACATATGCCTTTTACTTTAGGAAATTTCATATTTACTATTACATGAATAAATTTTAGATTTGTCTCTTCAGAAGTAGATTTTAAAATAACTCTTCTCAGTTATTCTGCATTTTTGGCAAGTGAGTTGTGATACCATCACAATCAAGTGCGCGTTTGTATTGACAAGTTTTACTAAATATTATCACATTCACCTTACGAAATAGATTTGTACTTTATAACAATCGAAATTCTCATTACCCGGAATATAATTGTGCCTTAAGCACATCAAATTATGATAGTTTGTAACCTCTTTCATGATATTGCTACTTCAAGAGCAAATCGAGTACGTATAATGTAGAGAATTTTTTTCTAACATATCTTATAGTCATAATAAGTGTGTGAAAATATTATCACTTGTGATGATTATTTTCATATTTTTCCTTCATGCTTATATTCGTACATTCAATCACTTCAGAGAATGGAGCATATTCAATGGGACATGTCTCATAAATTTTTACAAACACTCATTATTTTGATTTAGCCATCATAATATCATCAATATAGTGTATTGAGATTCAAACTCAATATCTTATTCATATAAAAAGGCGTCTTAGGCTATAACTCAATGGGACTTGAACCCAACATCTTATCATCATGCTGCATTGGAACTTTTAACCAATGACTTACCCTCTTAATGAGATGAGATTTAAATTCATCATCATATATTTTAACAATATTGTTCTTCATGAACAAATTTAAAACATAAGTGGTTTCAAATCAATTATTTTGTTCTCAAATTCAATAATAATTATATCATTAGTAGAAAAAGATAAATAACATAAGAATTTACTAACCTTGAAATTACCGTTAGATTTATTATCTCACCTTGTTTGGCAGAGTCTTGTGCTGATAACGTGTTATGAAATATAAAGTAAAGAAGAAGAAGAAGAATAGAGAGAGAAGAGAGAGTGCTTATTTTTTCCTTGAGAAGTTTCTTGATGATTGAATTACAATGAAGGAAAATCCATTTATTTATAGGGGAAAACTAACCTTGGGGTTTCTTACTTTTCCACAAATAGACATTCACTATATATGATAATATATTTATAACAGTTATGAATTTGATATCAAATATGTATTGGCACATTTTTTTTAAATATATTTGAAAAAAATACTTTTTATTGAATAATTATACAATTTCTATAGCTATTGATTGTTTTTTATTTTGGTAGAATTACGAAAAAAAATAGATCAGTTATTCTTTTAAATAAAGGAGAGAAAAAAAGTAAAGCAATGACCAAAAAATAGAGTTTAAAAAAAGAAAAGAAAAAAGAAGCATGGACCAATAAGAAATTAACAAAGCAAAAAAAAAAAGAACATGCATCAATGCACATGTCAGCGATTGACATCAGCCATATGGCTGCAACTTGGAAATGACATTCCTTAGGCTATTTTAGTAAAATTTGTTTTGGTCGTCGGGCCATTATTGTCTTTTTCCCCTTTTTATTTTATTAATGGACCCAAGACCAGCCTTTTATTAAAAAGAAAAAAAAAAGAAAATTTACTTCGAAGTTGGGAGCTTCCCACTTTTAATATATATATATATATATATATATATATATATATATAATATTTAAAAGAATATAAAAAAATTTAAGCATTCATGTTTTTGATCTATTATCTAGATAAATAGGTAAATAAAGATTTGATCTATGAATTTGAGTGAAACATATTTTCAAGATCAATTTATGGATTTTATTATCCTCTACCGAAATAGATTTGATGAGATTAAGACTCAATATGATATATAATCAAGTCAAGCGCTTAGCAGTCTATAGGAATATATAACATCTAACAAAAACATACCAAGTGATGGATCATTTACTTTTTCATGTTATTTGAAATTAAACATTCTAAATAATCCATAATCATTAATAAAAACTATTGTGACTAGCAGCCTAGTAGCCTCAACTTTCCATGATTCTGGCGGGTGGCCAGCCACCACCATTGGCTGAACAAATAGCTATTTTTGATTTCCCACCATTACCCCCAGCCAACATATCCCAAATAATAAATCCAAAGGCCTCAAATGCCCCAGACATCTCTCCTACCGCTACCTCCTATGTAGCAATCATCAACCCTAATGGTTCTCTAAACAAACTTAATAAGACAACCATTGTTGTATACCCCATATCAATAAAGAAAGTAGATTTAATAGATAACATTCCAGTAGAAAAATGGACGGAGCAAGAAGTTGACAAAATGTACATCATTGAGAACTTGCAATATGCTATTGTTGGTAATTTTTTTTATGTCTAGCCTGAATTATCAGAATTAAGGAATTTAATTCCTATGCAATGTGGGATTAAAGGTGAATGTAAGATTGGTTTCCTGAGAAATAGACACATCTTAATGAGATTTTATCTAGAAGAAGATTTTGTTGATATTATGTCTAAGAATGTCTATTACATCACTACAAATAATGGTTCTTCATATCAGATGTGTCCCCTCATTTATGATGCAAAGTTCAAATCAAATGAAGAAACTTCAAAAACAACTACATGGATTTTATTTCTAGATCTTCTCCCCACCTTTTTTGTCAAAAAAGCCCTGTTTTCACTTGCACTAGCTATGGGAAACACACTCCATCTTGATTCAGCAACTATGATAAAAAATCGCCAAGTTGTGCAAGGGTGAAGGTCTAATTGAATTTGTTAGTAGAGAAACGACAATTTGTCCAAATTATTGAAGATGAAATTAGTAAAGAAAAAAGAATTATTAAAGTAAAGATTCTATATGATTCTTTACTATCATATTGTAAGAGATGTAAACTCCAAGTTCATAGTGAGGTCGATTGTAGAGTATTACATCCAAAGTTGAGGAAAAAGGTAGAATCACTTAAAGAAACAGATGCATTAGAGCAGCAAAAGAGAAAAGAATGTGGAAAAAAATCTATGGTTAGCAGATGGAATCCTACTAACAAATTTTTTACAAACAAAAGTGGAGAAAGAATAAGTGATACGGCTATAGAAAAGGAGGAAATAATTAGTACTAGAATTCCTTTAAAAGCATTGAAAGAGCATGCACAAGAGACAGATAAGAAATCAAATAATCATAAGAATGCAAATACTAATAATAATGACTGCATAGAAGAGTCAACAAGGAATTGGGTAGAGAGAGCCTCATCTCCAAAAAAGGCTAATATCAGTCGCAGCTCAGGGAAAGAAGGTGATAAAATTACACCTGTTAGCAATAATAATAAGATGCCATAATAAAAACCATGCCAGATGGAGTTTTAAAGTAGAAGAAGATGATAAATTAGAGAATGAAATTGTAGCAAAGAATGCTGATGTTTGTACAGAAATTGTACTCTTCTCAGCCAATTCTCTTGGCAATTATAAATGATTCAAATCCTATTTATGAGGAACATAAGGAGAAGATTGAATCAGATATGTTATAGAAGGAATGTAAATAGATTGAAAACTAAGGGCATAAGGAAAATGACATGCTATTTCTTTTAGAGGCAACATTCCATCAAAAGAGTCCAACACAAACCCTTCATGAGATTGTTACCCACTAGGTGAATGATGTACAGAGTACTAAAATTATTGACAATTCAGATATTTTGACAAACATAACAAAGAAGGTGTTGGAAAATGGACAAGATAGTGATACTGCTTGGGAACAAGTAGGTAGAAAAGGTGATCTATCACCCAAAACAATAAAAGATCGATAAAAAGAGCAGAAAGTAAATTGAATCAAAAGATCAATCACCAAAAATGGTGGTGTCAAAAAGGGAGACCACAAATAAGCTTAATAGATGATTATGAAGGCTATTTTTTGGAATATAAGATCTATTAACACTCAACAAGATTTCAACAATCTGTAGATGCTTAATATACCCCATAAATATTTCTTAATAGCTCTTATAGAGCCTTTTAAAAATAGGAGACATATAATAAGATTAAACATGGGTATAACAAGTGTAAATATTAATAACAAGATAAGGTTTTTCCTCAGGGAAGGAATCAAAATGGTAATAGTAAGTGATGAAGAGCAGCAGGTCACTATAAAAGCTACTTTTTTGGGCAGTCCAAAAAAAATATTGATTACTATTATATATGTTATATGTATATAAGTAAAAATATTTGAGCTATGGAGTGATAGTTACAGGATTACTAATAATAATCTATAATGGTTGATAGGAGAGGTTTTTAATACTATATTAAATGAAGAAGAAAAGATTGATGGATTATTAGTAACTTTACATGAAATGGAGGATTTTGCTTTTTATGTGAACTCCTGTGATCTAGAAGAAATTTCATTTAAAGGAAGTCTCTTTACGTGGTGGAATGGTAGAGCAGGAGTTGATTGTATTTTGAGAGGTTAGATAGTCTTTCGGTCAACTCTCAAATGCTCAATTGATTTCCTAATTTGCAAGTAAAACACTTGGCAAGAACAAAATCTGATCATGCCCCTTTATTCTTGACAATGAATCAAGAAGCTCTAACAATCATAACACCTTTCAAGTTCTTAGCTTTTTGGATGGTGGATGAAACTTTCATGTAGGTTATGGTTCAAAATTGGCACACAATTGAGAGTGGGAACAACTTTTGGCTGTTCAAAAACAAGCTAAAGAATGTCAAAAAGAAGTCTTAAGAATTTGAAGTAAACAATGATTTGGTGAAATTTTTCAATAATTGGAAATCAGGGGAGAAATCATGAAGCTAAAGGAGCAATTATTCAAGAAGGATCTATCCTTAGTCAATAGGATGATTTTATAGAAAGCCTAAGAAGAAGTTAAGAAATATCTCCATTTTAAAGAAAAATTTTGGAGACAAAAAATAGGAATCACATGGTTCGATAAAGGAGATAAAAGTACAAGGTTTTTCCACAGTCTTGTGTAGGGGAGAAGGACAAGACTGCAGATCAAAAAAATCAAGAGTGCTGAAGGAACTGGATTGATGATGCTAAAGAGGTTGCAGATAAAGTAATCAATTTCTACAAAAATTAGTTTAGTCAAGAAGAGGAAAGCTCTAATTGTGAATTATTAAACCATCTTCCATAAATGGTAACAACTGTAGAAAATAATTCTTTGATAGAAATCCCAACCTAGGAGGAAGTTCATAAGGCTATTTTTAGTTTGAATGGTAGCAGCGCATGTGGGCCAGATGTGTTTTTAGGGTTATTTTGTCAATACTGTTGGGAGATTGTGAAATATGATGTACTTGAAATGGTGAAAGATTCATTTAAAAGTAATACTCTTCCTAAAAGTATTACTCATACCAATCTAGTACTTATCCATAAGAAGGAAGTGGTTGAAGGATTCACTGACTTGAGACCAATTAGTGTCAGTAATTTCATTAATAAGGTAATCTCTAGAGTTCTTTATGAGAGATTATAGGGGGTGTTACCTAAATTGATCTCCAAAAATCAATCAGGTTTTATGAAGGGAAGAAGCATTATTGAGAATGTTTTATCAACCTAGGAGATAGTATTTAATATTAGACTAAGAGGTTAGCCTAAAAATATGGTGATAAAATTGGATATGTCAAAGGCTTATGATAGGATTTTATGGCTATTTCTTACTAGAGTAATGAGGAAATTGGGTTTTTCATAGTTGATTATTAATATTATTTGGAGATTGATGGTCAATAATTGATATTCCATTATTATAAATGGAAAATCTAATGGTTTAGTTCATTCTACTAGAGGCATCAAACATGGTGATCAGTATTCTTTAGAGAATGTGATTGATATTCTTGAAGAGTATCAAGAGATAACTGAACAACTCATAAATGGTCAGAAAAGTAGCTCTTACATGTACAAAAAGGTGGCTAATGAGTTGAAAAATGAGGTAAAATTTATCACAAGTTTTCAACATGGAGTTTTTCCTTTTTCATAATTGGGTTGCCCTATCAAACATGCTAGGAAAAGAAAAACTTACTACAATGAGTTGATCAAGACGGTGAAAGGGAGGCTTCAAATTTAAAAAGGTAAGTTGTTATCATATGGTAGCAAGGATGTATTAATTAGCAATGTTCTTCAGAGTATACCATTATATTTGTTGTCTGCAGTGGTTCCTCCAAAGATGATTTTGTATGAATTGCATAAAATCTTTAACAGGTTCTTATGGAGTAGTAAGGATGAGAGTAAAATAAAAACACTGGGTTACTTGGGACAAAATTTGCTAGCCAAATGAGGAAGGGAGTTTAGGCTTTAGATCACTTTTTGACATTTCTAAAGCCATGTATTATAAGTTATGGTGGACTTTCAGAACAACAAGATCATTATGGAATGATTTTATGCAGAATACACACTGCAAAAAGGTTATTCCCGCACTAGTCCAATGCAAAGGGGGATAAAAAATTTGGAAGAAAAATATCTAAAAGTCAGAGATTACATGAAACAAGAAATATGGTGGGAGCCTACTGTTGATTCATCAAGCATTTGGCTTAATAACTAGACAAAACTGGGGCTTTGTATCATGTAGTAGAACCTGACTTTGATATAAAGGAAGAATCAAAAAATGTTAATTATTTGATGCATTGAGATAGGTGGAATTCTCAAAAGTTGATGGACTTATTTCCTTATGATATAGTCCAACATGTATAAGAGATATTTTTATCAGTAAGGAGGCTTCACCATGGGATATTACATGATGGATGCCAACTTCTCCAGGTAAATTTACTGTGGCAAGTGTTTTTCAATTGTGTAGGCAGAGAAAAGATTCTTTTGAGGATATGAAATATTAATGGACTAAGGGGGTGACTTTTAAAATCCATTTCTTTCTTTTGAGATTATGGTTTTTTTAAGATTTCTATAAATGAAGTGTTAAAAAGGTGTGGTATCAATCTAGTGTCAAGATGCAAATGTTGTTCATTTCCTCACTTAGAAACTATACAACATGTTTTTGTCACAAGTGAAGTTGTATAAAGAATTTGGAGGTATTTTGTTATTTGCTCAAGAGTGGATGGACCTTTTGTGCAATGTCATCAAACAATCAAAAAATGATGGAATGTAGATTGCACAAACAGGTTAAAACCAATCATTTGTGTTGTTCCAGGAATGATTTATTGGTATATATGGAAGGGCAAAATAACGTGAATCAAGGAGGGGTGGTGAATTAGAGGAGAGTTATATATGATATCTTAAGAAATCTATAACTTTTGACCATTGTTTTGTACCCTTGCATACAAGGAATACCACAAGAATGGCCATTATTAGTGGATTTATTTCAAAACTATATACCTGCAATGAGATTATGCAGGTATGTTGGAAGCTTCCTAACAAAAATTGGTTCAAATTTAATTTAGATGGGGTTTCCAAGGGCAACCTTGATCCAAAATCAATAACTTTATATGTTAGGAACCATGATGGTGACCTACAGGTTGCTTTGTGTAAGTAAATAGCATAATCCACTAGCTTATTTGCAGAAACTTTGGCTATGAAAGAGGGGTGTGATTACTATTTTGACCACCAAAATTTATCACTCATCCTAGAAATTGATTCCTTAGCACTCATGAAGATAGTGAGGGAAGAATGGGAATGCCCATGAAACATTGTGATGTTCATCAAGAAAATAAGAAACTATATGAAAGAAGGACAGTTGTAGATTATTCACACTTTCAGAGAACGAAATGCCTTGGCAAATTTTTTAACTAACAAGTATTTTAGTTCTGCAGGTACACAAGTCTATAAATCATTTGCAGATTTATAACAAGAGGCAAAAGGCATAACAATTTTAGAAAAGCAAAAAATCCCACAATTAGGAACTAAGAGAATGAAGAGAAAAGCTTTAGAGTAACAACACACACTAAATAAAGCATCAAAAGAGACTTCTAAGCATTTAAAGTGAGATTAGAGAGTTGGTGACAAGTACATGCAGTAGATACAAAAAACATAGCAAAACATAAAAAGGTATGGAGGAAAATAGGTATACATAAATAACTCACCTAGAATTTGATTGGGTGGTATTAACCCCGAATGGAGTTCATTCCCATGAAGATAATAAGAAAGATTATGAGTGTATTACCTCGAAATGGTTTGTTCAATTAACAGACCTGAGTTTTAAATATCCAAAAACTAATAACCACAACTTGGAGATAGATCTAATGAATACGCAACACCTGGTGAGAGTTTATGTTAGAGCCTCACAGCTCCAAATCGCCATTGAAATCTGATATAGAAACCTTAGGAGTTGTAAAGACAAAGAGAGAAAACTTATTCCAGTGAAAATATCTGATTGTTTCTAAAATAGTCCTGGCTATTTATATTTACACACAATAATTGAGAAAATAAAAGAAATACGAAAAATGAAATATAATCAAGTGGGCTTTTCGGATCTAAATTGTTCTGGGCCTCGTGGATCATCATCTGGGCTAATATTAACACCCCCTCAAGCTGGAGGGTGTGTGCACTCCCAGATTACAAAGAAGATGATGATGTAGTGGTCTAAGTAAAGATTTATTCATGGTGTCAGTTAACTGATCAGCGAAAGAAACATGATGAAGAGAAATGAGACGAGCAAGAAGGCAGTCACGAACATAATGGCAATCGATCTCAATGTGTTTCGTTTGTTCATGAAAAAATGGATCCTTAGAAATATATAATGCATCTTTGCTATCACAAAAAATAGAAACAAGAGCAGAAATAGTTAATCCCATGTCAGCAAATAAACGAGTCAACCAGACAACCTCAGCAATGACCTTTCTTAAGGCACGATACTCATCTTCAGCAGAAAAAAGTGCAATGGTAGGTTGTTTCTTGCTTTTCCAAAAAATAGAAAAGTCACCAAACACCATAAAATAACCAATGACTGACCTTCTGGAAAGAGAAAAGGCAACCCAGTTAGAATCATCATAAGCAGATAGTGAGAAAGAGGGAATAACAGGTAAAAATATTTCCTAATCTGGAGCATTTAACAGATACTGGAGAACATGAATCCTAGATTTTATATGAGCTATACATCGAGGTTGTTAAAATTGACTCAGGTGTTGTACAACAAAAGAGATATCAGGTCTGGTATGTTAGAGAAAGTTGAGCTTACCAAAAAGATGCCTGAAGATAGAAGGATCAGGCAGTGGATCACCCATATTAGGAACCAGTTTCAAAGATGGTTCCAATGGAGAAGCAACAGGAGTGAAAT
Organism: Capsicum pubescens; assembly: GCA_030864215.1. Classification (NCBI taxonomy): domain Eukaryota; kingdom Viridiplantae; phylum Streptophyta; class Magnoliopsida; order Solanales; family Solanaceae; genus Capsicum; species Capsicum pubescens. Next base: position 73,857,397 of record CM061538.1, on the reverse strand, counting down.
GGGAATAATGAAACTCATCCAGCAAATCAGAATTGAACTTATGCTGATGCATAAGGTATCTAGAAGCATAAGATATAATTTCCAGCCCCAAAAAATAATGAACCAAACCCAAGTCTTTAATCTTGAATTGTTGATCATGGAAAGACTTAAGGCTTCTCATCTTAGAAATATTTAAACCAGCCAGCAGAATATCATCCACATAAACTACTAATATAACTAATGAATCACATGAACATTTAGTGAAGAGGGAATAGTTATTTTTGCTAGCAATGTAGCCTCGAGATAACAAGCTTTAGATAATTTAGAAAACCATTGCCTGGATTTCTATTTGAGCCATATAAGGACTTCCTGAGTTTGCAAACTAAAGGAGTTGCACAAGAAGAAGAGGCAATAATTGCAAGGACAAGGGGAATTTTCATGTAGACATCCTTATGAAGGTCTCCATAAAGAAAAGCATTGTTGATATCCAACTGGAAAATAGTCCAGTGATGTTTTGCAGCAAGAGATAAGAGACATTTAACAGTGGTTAGTTTGACCACAGGAGAGAAAGTATCATGATAGTCAATGCCTTCCTTCTAGGTATTACCCCTAATGAAAAGCCTTGCCTTATACCTTTCAATAGTACCATCAGACCTTTGTTTGATTTTGTACACCCATTTACAAGGAATGGCCTTCTTATTAGAAGGGAAGGGAATAATATCCCATGTATGGTTGTCCTCAAGATCCCTAAATTCTTGTAGCATGGCCTTTTCCCAGGCAGGACTAGAAGCAGCTTGCTAGTAAAACAAAGGCTCATGCAACTATAGATCAACACTGAAAACCTTAGAATTGACCAAAAAAGGGAGTAGCAGAAGGAAGGATAGAAGAACAAATGTAATCTGTAGATGAGAAGGAGGATGGAAAGATCTGGAACTTATTCTAAGAGGAGCAAGAAGATTGGGAATGATGGCGGAATGGGGAACATCAGAAGGAGAATCAACAAAATCAGGAGGTAAAGAAAAAGGAGAAGAAGAAGTAGAAGAAGTGGGGTAAGGGAAGATGTGTTCATGAAACTTGACATATCTAGAGTAAAAAATTGAGAAATTAGAAAGATTAAGTAATTTGTAACCTTTCTTTCCAAAAGGATAACCTAAGAAGATGCTAGGGATGGATCTAGGCTTGAGTTTATCTCTAATAGGTGTAAGAGTGGCTGTATAAGCAAGGCAACCAAAACTCCTTAAATGATTATAAGTTGGAGGAAACCCATGAAACTTTTCAAAAAAAGAGATGTTATTCAAAGGGACAGGGGGAAATTGATTAATCAAGTAAGTGGCAATCAAGACACACTCACCCCAATATTTAAGGGGAGTTTAGATTAAAAAAGTAAAGCCCTGGAAACTTCTAGGAGATGTTTATGTGTAACGCCTAGAGATCTCATCCCAAGATGTCACGCGGTGCTTATGACCCTGAAGGACCATAAGCTAACCCTTTACTAATATCTGTACCTGTACGCTGCACAATGTCTAAAATGAATGCGGAAACTACCCATAAGGTTCAACACATCCATGAATACTCATAATACAGAAAACTGAATACTAATACATCCATCTGAAAAGCCTCTAAACTATCTAAACTGTGGAGTTGATGGGACATGTCCCCAACTAACTCCGTCAACTGAAAATAAACAAAGTCTTAAGCAATAATAGTACATTAAAATTCATCCTCGAAGGAAGAGGACTCACTGCTACTGCTTCTGACTGGGACTGAACTGCTAAGGAAAAATTGGATTATATTCCTCTGAACCTATGGTGTCAAATAAAACACCATAGCGCAAATACGTCAGTACAAAAGTGTACCAAGTATGTAGACGGGGTAGGCTAATACAAGGGCTCATGCATGCACAATATTTAAACTGAATAATCATGAAGATGCCACATGAGAACACATACATAAATGCACAGAATAGAACATAATCATCGCAACTCTAGATACTGAAACTCGCATACCACTTTACTGCAAACTGAACTTACTACTGACACTGAGATACTGAATCATTAACTCATCTGATACTGATAACTAAGGATCTGGATGTGCTTACATCAAGGACTGAACTCTGAGCTTACTGCTTCGATTGATAGAATTAGAGATCAACTTTGCTAACAGATTATTCTGTAAGCGATTATCAATGATAAGAAGTATGATTATATCTGAATCTAACGATAAGAATATTCAATTGGAATCTGATACTGTGATCAAGCTTGTCTGGCGGCATATCTCTTAATATGATATCAATCAACTGTAAATGTGACCAAGCCTATCTGTCGGGATGGTCCATGAATCAACAGAACTATCTAAGTTCCTCATAAAAATAGATGACTGTATCTGACAGTCCTGATTTCTGAAGACTGATTCTGAATCTGAGACTGAATCTGAAACTAAAATTATGGGAAGTAGTCACTTAACCGGCATGCCCCGACCTACCACAGGTGGGGTCCAACCTGTGCCCCAGTTGGAAGGGTGTCATTACCGCGCCACTGGTAAAGACAACTCTATGTGACCCTCATCTAGCAGGTCCTCAAATGAGAACGGTGGAGCCCTCATCTAGCAGGTCAAGCCACCTTATCTACCCTCATCTAGCAGGTATGATGTCTCTCATCCACCCTCAACTAATAGGTGTGATGGATCAACCTACGCTGGCTACGTAGTTCTGGAGCACAAGGATTGTTTCTAAGAACCACACCCTCTACTTGTACGTGAGATCCCATCCTTGAGCTCAGTCGATGCTAGTTTTTACTCCCAACTGAAAGACTCAGAACTAAGTTCTCAACTAAACACTGGCTGAACTGAATCTGACACTAATCATATTACTCAAAAGGTCTGACTGAGTTACGCTGAGATCATTTGTTTCCGTATCTGATGGAAAAGATATCGAATCATGGTATCTGACTGACGATACAGAGCTTGAATGGATTACTCGAATCGCTTCTGAGATTAGGATTGAATCACTTGAATACTATTAGAACTAAGCTGATTACAGGTCTGAGGCTAGGTTACTAGCGATACAGATATTTCAGAGATAACTGAGATTATCGAGCTTTATTAAGCTTCGCACTTGTCTGAGGAAACAGAGTTCTATAGTTAACTGAGTTCTGAGAATCATGGCTCGATTGGAATTATCGAGAAACTGACACAGGCTCTAGACAACAACTCTATTTTTGGGTATAAATACCCTCAGGACTCGATAACATAAAAGTAAGACATAATCATTCTTCATCACAAATCATTCATGCATCATCACGGTCATTCATTCATCTCTACCATCATTCATTCATCATTACAAGCATTTATTCATCATTACAATCATTCATGTATTATCACAATCGTTAAAAAATCACTTCAAGTAGTTGGGCATCACAACATACTTTTCCTCTCAAGATCCTTAGGATATCGCATTAAGCATTTAGGAAACATAGACCTTTATTCATCATCATATACTGGCCTAGGAAAGACATGCTATTAGATTATACCCTATTCAACGAGATCTTATATCAAGTATTTCATAATTATATCGGTCTTGTCATGTATTTGGATATCACTTGATTTGGGGGAACCTCATACTAACACGTCACTATTTACTTGCTAACCACTTGACATGTATTAAAAGCTTAGCATATATCAAAGATCACAAAATCGGAGAATTTACAACCATCATATCTCGACTTGTTCCTTTGTTCCCTAGGGTCTTTCAACAAACACTAGACACGACCGATTTTACACCTACTTGGGGATTTCATGCTATCTTGGCACATTTCACTCACTACGGCATTTTATCAAACACTAGGCATGCATGGACTAGCTCACAATTTGGAGTTTCCTATTCAACATACTATAACGGCCCTTATGATTCACCTAAGCTCTTTATCAAACCTATGGAGAACGTTCTTCACTTATTCAACCATTTCTACACCCAAAAGTCATGAACACATCACATGGAAAAACAACTTCAAGTGGGTCTATCACAAACATCACATGAATTCCACATACTAAGGTCAAAGATCATAAATTTTGTAGGCAAACATAAATCAAAACTCAACAACACATTAAACATCCATTTCAACTCATACAAATCACTAACAACTCATAAACATAAAAATCTTTTAGTTTTAAAAAGGGTTCTTGAGCTTCTTGGATGAAAGGGATCCAAAAATCAATATTTACATACCTTAATCTTTGAAATTGGATGAAATTTAGTGCTTGAAACTTTATCCACACTTGAAATAAATAAATTCTTGAAGCCCACACTATGAGGAACTTGATTCTTGAAGAAACCTTGAAGATTTATGGATGATTTTTGGAAGATTAGGGTTCTTGATTGAAACCCTAGTTATACTCTCTTGAGAGAAAAAGAAAATGATTGAATTAAGGTTTGAATGAGGGTTCCTCATATTTATAGAGACTCAAAAAGGGTGGGAAATGACAAAAATACCCTTGCAAAAACTCCCTTGAATTGCTGAAAAAATATACTTGACGCCATCCGTGACAGGCCGTCAGGTTAGTGATAGGCCGTCACGAATGGTCGTCACAAAAGGGGTCCAAATTCTTGATTTTATGCCCAGGGCTGACGATGTCATCAGAAATGTCGTCAGAATGTGACGACGTCGTCAAAAAGAGCGTCAGAAACGTGATAGCCCGTCAGAAATGTCGTCACCGTTTTCCAGCTTGACATGCTGGAGTAAAATGGGCATGACTCTTTGCTCCGACATCGGATTTAGGCGAAATTGGTATTTTTGGAAAGATAATTCAAAGATCTTTCATTTGATATATAGAAAACCACCCAGTTCTTAATATACAACGATTTATGGTCAATTGAAATTGACCCAAATTTTGACGGTCACTAAAACTTGAACGATAGGAAAGTTTTCAACTCGTTTATGAGTTAGGGGACCTCTATGATATTAATTCATGCTCAAATAGATTCCCACACAATTTCAAAGTATTTCATACTTTGGAGGATATTTCTTAAACATTTTGACTCGGATTTTCGCTTTACCAAATAAGCTCTAAGGCTCAGACTGGAAGAGGATTTTACGGGGCATTACATTATGTTTTCTTTCCACCACTCTATTTTGTTTAGGAGTATGTGGCATGGTGGTCTGGTGAAGAATTCCATGGAGAGAAAAGAATTGTTGTAGATCAGTATTATGTCCTAATTCAAAAGCATTGCCAGATCTAAACACTTAAATTGTGTAATGATACTGAACTTGTACCAAGAAAAAAATCATTGATCACGGGGAAACACTAGATTTTGAGGATAAGAGGGGTCCATGTGAGCCTGGTAAAGTCATCTACTAAAGTTAGGAAGTACCTGAACCCATTGAATGTCTGAGTGTGATATGGTCCCCAGACATCAATGTGAACAAGCTGACAAGGGGTAGAAGAGTGAGAAGAACTAGGAGAGAAAGTCAATATATGTTGTCTAGCCTTAGAACATATATCACACCAGTTAAGAAATCAATGGATTTCATTTTGTGATAAGGAATATAACCAAGTCTTGGGTGTCAAAATAGATCAGCCTTATTAAAATTTAAGGAGGTAACATAAGATGAATGAGTATGATGCATGGATGAATTATATTTAATAGAATTTATAAAATTACAGGGATCAGATTTAAATGTGGAATCAGTGTGAGTAAAATAATACAACCCATGTGCAACTTTACCGATTTCCAACTGCTTCTTCAGAGAAGGGCCCTGTAAAATGCAGTTAGATTTGGTGAGAATTGTAGTACAATCAAGTTGAGAGAGGAGTTTGTGGACAGAAATGAGATTGAAATGGATGGATGGCACTAAGAGTACATTATGCAAGATCATGCCTGGCCTGAGTCTTAAAGAACCGGTTAACACAACCTTTAACTTGTACCCATTAGGAAGACTAATTAAGAGAGGTAAATCTAAAGGAGTTATGTCATGGAGCAAGCTTTTGTGGGGATTCATGTGATTTGTTTCTCCAGAGTCAATGATCCAAGGGTTTGGACCTAAATTACACACGACACTAGCATGAAAAACAGTGGATAGAACAGCAGGGTGATTGAACACTCCTACAAAATGTGCAAATTTCTCAGAATGATGGTCATGATTACCATGATTTTGAGTGTAAGAATTTCTATCAGATGTGTTATGGAGATATTGAAGGTGTTTATAATGTTGGAATTGGTCCTTGGTTAGTCTATAATCTCCATCATCAATCTTGACATAGGAGACTAAAAGCTCAGCAGGTGAACTTTCAGATTGGGCAAAAGAGACAGACTTCCTTCCCTTTGTGAATTTGAAATCAGCAAGATACCCATGGAGTTTGTAGCATTTGTCAATTAGATGTCCAGACTTCTTGAAATATTTGTAGAAAATAGTTGACGAGGGACCAAAATTAGAAATGAAGGGATTTCTGCCATCATGTTGGTTTCTTCTAGCATCATTTGGCAGGAATGAGGAAGGATTTCTCTTGGGTTCAAAGTGAAACCTTTGGCTATAGCCTCTTCCAACAAAAGTGTTCTGAGACACGGAATAAAAAGCAATTGGATCATTTGAGAAACTAGGAATTGGAATTGATGATTCCTTTTGCTTCTCAACATGTTCCAACATAGCATAAGAGCTACTAAGGAAAGGTAATGTGGGCATCATCATCAAATTGCTCTTACAAAGAGAATACTCATCATTTAACCCACTAAGAAATTGGAACAATTTTTGTTGCTCCATGAACTTTCCTAATGCCCCACAAGTACATACAGGACCAACATATGAGGTACTCGGCTCATCCTAAAGGGTACGCAACCTAGAAAAATAGGATAATATATTTAAAGACCCTTGGACGGTAGAGTTAATCTCTTTATGAATTTGGATATATTTTGTCCTATTAGACTGACCAAATCTTTCGTTTATATCAGACCATATATCTTTGGCAGAGTCAAAACACATAACACTGGTTGCTAATTTAGTAGGCAAAGAATTAGTAATCCATCCCAAAACCATGTTGTTACATCTCTCATAAAATGAAAAATAAGGTGAGTTAGGTGCTAGTTTAGAGACAACCCTTGTAACTAATCCCAACTTGTTCTTAGTAGACAAAGCAGTCATCATATTTTTTCTCCAAATCACAAAACCAGTACCATCAAACTATGGAGAGACTAAGTGAGTACCAGGATTATCAGAAGGATACAAATATAAGAGATGAGTTGGCGAAACTGAAAACTCATCAAAACCCAAACTACTACTCACGATGTTCGTAGTCATATCTATGTGAAATCGAGTAATTTCAAGCAAAATACAGAATCTATGAGCACACAATATGAGAAAAATTACAGAATCGATGAGCACACAATAAAAGAAGATCCCAAAATTAAGCCTAAATTGACTGTCTCACAGAGAGAACAATTATCGGAGTAAAAAGAAATCGATTATCGCCCTTCTTCGCAACCTGAAGAAGTAAGGTCTTGTCTAAATCAAACTTCGATGAGAAACCCCCAATATGGCTATGAAAATCGAGAAGCTTCCTGTGAAGTCGAGTTGACGAAAACCTTAGAGAGTACTATTGGAAGGTAGAGGAAGATGCGAGGATCATGAATCACCGCTCTAATACCATGTTAGAGCCTCACACCTCTGAATCACCATTGAAATCTGATATTGAAACCCTAGGAGTTGTAAAGACGAAGAGAGAGAAAACTTATTCCATTGAAAATATCTGACTGTTTCTAGAATAGTCCCGGATATTTATATTTACACACATAAATTGAAAAAATAAAAGGAAAACAAAAAATAAAATATAATCAAGTGGGCCTTCTGGATCTGGACTGTTCTAGGCCTCATGAATCATCATCTGGGTTAATATTAACAGTTTAAGGTGACTTGAGCTGTATTTGATTAAAAACAACTTATTTAAAGTTTAAAGTGTTTGAAGCTCAAATAGAACAAGATAAAGGAATAACAAGAAAACTCAAAAATAATGGAAGATTACCTGGCAAGATGTGATAGCGACGACACCAGATACGAAGTGAAGACCACGAATTGAAGATGTGAAGTAGAACAGTAGCTGCATTTTAACTTTTTCTTTTATCCATTTGACTTTTGGCTTACCAATAAGCTTTATAGAATTATTTTTAGGATAAATTACACAAATCTCATACTTAAGAGACTATATTACCTAATATTTCTCACTTTTTTAAAATTTACATAAAATTTTATTTTTTAACTTTACTCTTGATACATATCAAGAAAATTCTACATTCTATTTTTACTCCACCATTAACTCATTCAAGATTTTCTTTCCTAAAATATCTCCCTAATTATCAACAATTAAATCATCTTCCTTCTTGATTTTTTTCTCTTCCATTAATGCTTAAATCATCTTTAATTTTTCTCCTCCATTAATGCAGACAACTTTTTTTTCCTCTCCTAAAATCTCTCCCATTTTAAAAAAAAAATCTATTGACACATATATAAATTTATTTAGTTATTCATACATATTTATTTTTTTAATGGTGACTCATATGAATGATAAATATGATATCATTATATAGGTATTATGGTGATTCATACGATAGATACATTTTGTATGATTTTAACGGGTGATACATATGATATTAATGGGTGATATATATTGTATTATGGTGATTCATATGGTAGATACAATTATTTATTTCAATTATTGGGTGATTCGTATGATATTAATGAGTGATATATATGGTATTATGGTGATTCATATGGTATATACAATTATTTATTTTAATTATTGGGTGATTCATATATATGGTATTATGGTGATTCATATGGTAGATACAATTATTTATTTCAATTATTGGGTGATTCATATGATATTAATGGGTGATATATATGATATTATGGATGATTCATATGTTATTAATGAAACGTAATGGGGTAGTCAATGTAGGAAACAAAAGTAATAATATTTTTTTTTTAGAGAAGGACTAAAAGTAGAATTGAAACATAACTAAAAATGAAATCTAAAAAAAGCAAACTAAAATTAAAGACGAAAAAAGAGAAAAAAGACCCCAAAAAAATATATCTTTCATAATTAAAAATAAAAAAAGAGAAACATAATTAAAACACCTAAATTAAATCTAGAAAAAAGAGAAAAAATAGATATCTTTCCTAAAATAAAAGAATACAATGAATAAAAGAGAATCTATTATTTTCTTAAATAAATATCTTGTTAGTTTCAAATGTATCACTTTTTTATACGTATCACCATATAGCATATGTATCACATTTAAAAAAATCGGGATAAAATGTAATTAATAAAATAGTCGGAATTTTATGTAATATCACTTAAAGATTCAGGGATTTATATAAGTTACCCTTATTTTTACATTAATTGGGTTTGAGTCTTTCCGGATCCGACTCTCTTTTGTACAAACTTTATTCAGGAAATTGCATGTCATAGATCCAAATATGGGTAGCTTTAGATATTTGACCCTAATAAGAAATGTCTTTAAAGAATAATTTTCCTTACTTTTTAAGTATAATACAAGTACCATTTAGCCCCTCTACACCTCAAATATATTTTTTAAACTTTTCATACTTATTTGTCTCTCAAATTTTATTTTTTATTATTTTCATTTTTTATTTTTTCCTTTAATTTTATAATTCTATTTTTTTTATTATTTTTTTCTTTAATTTTATTTTCATGTTTTAATTCATTTGTGTCAACCTTTATTTTTTTTTTCTTTTTTCTCAAGCATTATCGATTTTTTTTTTACTTCATTTGTCTTTAACCTTTATTTTTCTTTTATGTTTGATTTTATCAGTTCTCTTTTTTTTCCTTCATTTTTCTCAAACTTTATTTTTATTTTTTCCTCTCATTTTTTATTTTCTCAATTTTTTCAATTCTTCGCTTTTTTCTTAATCTTTATATTTTTCTTGCCTTTTTTTTCTCACTTTATTTTTTTTATTTCTCTATTTTGTTTGATCATTTTTGTCTTTTTCATTTCTCTTTTTTCCCTTATTTTTATTTTTTCTCTCATTTTTATTTTTCTCAATTTTTTTAATTCTTCGCTTTTTTCTTGATCTCTGTTTTTTTTCTTTCCTTTTTATGTCAATCTTTTTTTATTTCTCTATTTTGTTTGATCGATTTTTTTTTCTCAACTTCTAGTATATTTTACTCTTGAATAATACGCAAAGATATCTTCTTTTTTTGACATCAAAGTAAATTTAAGAGCATGGATTGTTGTTATGAAGTTCTTTGAAAATTCTTGAGATAAGTCGTGTCTCTAATGGGATTTTACTTTCTGTTCAGGACCCTCCTGAAAAATGGGATATTACTTTCTGTTCAGGACCCTCCTGAAAAATGGGACTTTACTTTCTGTTCAGGACCCTCCTGAAAAATGGGATTTTACTTTCTGTTCAGGACCCTCCTGAAAAATGGGACTTTACTTTCTGTTCAGGACCCTCCTGAAAAATGGGACTTTACTTTCTGTTCAGGACCCTCCTGAAAAATGGGACTTTATGTTCAGGACCCTCCTGAAAAATGGGACTTTACTTTATGTTCAGGACCCTCCTGAAAAATGGGATTTTACTTTCTGTTCAGGACCCTCCTGAAAAATGGGACTTTACTTTCTGTTCAGGACCCTCCTGAAAAATGGGACTTTACTTTCTACTCAGGACCCTCCTGAAAAATGGGACTTTACTTTCTGTTCAGGACCCTCCTGAAAAATGGGATTTTACTTTCTGTTCAGGACCCTCCCGAAAAATGAGACTTTACTTTCTGCTCAGGACCCTCCTGAAAAATGGGACTTTACTTTCTGTTCAGGACCCTCCTGAAAAATGGAATTTTACTTTCTGTTCAGGACCCTCCTGAAAAATGGGACTTTACTTTCTGTTCAGGACCCTCCTGAAAAATGGGACTTTACTTTATGTTCAGGACCCTCCTGAAAAATGGGACTTTACTTTATGTTCAGGACCCTCCTGAAAAATGGGATTTTACTTTCTACTCAGGACCCTCCTGAAAAATGGGACTTTACTTTCTGTTCAGGACCCTCCTGAAAAATGGTATTTTACTTTCTGTTCAGGACCCTCCTGAAAAATTGGATTTTACTTTATGTTCAGGACCCTCCTGAAAAATGGTACTTTACTTTATGTTCAGGACCCTCCTGAAAAATGGGATTTTACTTTCTGTTCAGGACCCTCCTGAAAAATGGGACTTTTCTTTCTGTTCAGGACCCTCCTGAAAAATGGGATTTTACTTTCTGTACAGGACCCTCCTGAAAAATGGGATTTTACTTTTTGTTCAGGACCCTCCTGAAAAATGGGATTTTACTTTCTGTTCAGGACCCTCCTGAAAAATGGGATTTTACTTTATGCTCAGGACCCTCCTGAAAAATGGGATTTTACTTTCTGTTCAGGACCCTCCTGAAAAATGGGATTTTACTTTCTGTTCAGGACCCTCCTGAAAAATGGGATTTTACTTTCTGTTCAGGACCCTCCTGAAAAAATGGGATTTTACTTTCTGTTCAGGACCCTCCTGAAAAATGGGACTTTACTTTCTGTTCAGGACCCTCCTGAAAAATGGGATTTTACTTTATGTTCAGGACCCTCCTGAAAAATGGGACTTCACTTTCTGTTCAGGACCCTCCTGAAAAATGGGAATTTACTTTCTGTTCAAGACCCTCCTGAAAAATGGGACAATGCTTTCAAAAAAATGAAATACTAATTATTTATAATTCTTGTTTGGGATAATTTTCTTTCTAGTTTTAATTTTGAGTTTTAGGAGCCCGCCTGAAGAACAGGGTGATGAAATAGCAAGGCAGGAGCCCGCCTGAAGAACAGGGTGATGAAATAGCAAGTTCGGAGCCCACCGGGAGAACAGAGTGAAGAAAATGAAAAGTCAAGCAACGAAGTGATGAAATAGCAAGTCAGGAGCCCGCCTGGAGAATAGGGTGAAGAAACAAAAGAGTCAAGCAACAAAGTGAAGCAATTGAAAGCGAAGCAACAAAGGGAATGAAATTGCAAGTCAGGAGCCCGCCTGGAGAACAGGGTGATGAAAGTCGAGTCAAGAACCAACAGAAGTTGTATAGATAGGATTTTTGTAATTTCACTTATGTTTTTACTTGTAATTTTCATTCTGATGTAATAACAGAGCCGCGAACCGGAACCTCGACGGAGCCTCACTCGACTCTCCAACTCGGTATAGTCCATCTCCGTCCAATCCTTGGAGATACTTATCACTTGATCCCTTCATAACTTGGGTGGGTACGCTTTCCTAATTCAAGACCCGGTAGTCCTTCGTTCTCCTGTTTCTTTCTTTGAATAATGGTCGGGACAAAATTCTATCTCGCTGTCTACTTCTTTGCCTGAAAACACTTCATGTTTACATTCAAAGGGGGCATGATGTAGACACCTAATTTCGTCCCTCCGCAATATCATTTTTACCCATTTTTTTTACCTTATCCTACCGTGTACCCTCAATTATGTAATTATCCCTCCACAAATGACAAAAATCAAAACCAACTCTAAACAAATCTTATCCCAAAATCCCCACATAATCCCAATTGATAACAAATTAACAACCTTCCCAATTAAAAGTGGACACCTAACCCTTATCCCTCAAATTAAAAAACAACACTTACCTACCCTACTCTAACAAACTCTATCCCCACACCCTACCCCCTACCCGTAGACCCCACCTACCCTACCTCACCACTACCTACCCTCACAATATATTCCCACATACTCTCACAAGGAAAAAAAAGCAAGAAAGAAAAAAGATCATCTTCTTGACAAAAAAGATGAGCACTCTCTCTCTCTAACTCTATTCTCTCTCTCTTTCCATCTCTCTAGACTCTCACTCTCTCCCTTCATAGATCTCGCCGGCGCCGGTACCGGCGCCTCTCTCTCTCTCCGTCAACGATCACTCCCTCTCTACTCTCTCTCCCTAAAACTAAAAAAAAAAAAGAAAAAAAAAAAGAAAAATCCAGCCAGCGGTCAGATCCGGCCGACTCGCCACCGCCGCCGTCGCCGTCTCGCCGTCCGAAACCATGACCAACCCGCCACCGTTTCTCTCCGTCACCGGAGCTCGATCTGTTTGAATTTTGGTTTTTTTTTTGTTGTCTTTGGTTGATTTTGGTTTCGTCTATTCCATGGTTCCACGTCGATAGTGAGTTTCAAGTTGACTTTATCGAATATCGTCGTTGTGAGTTTGGGTTTTCGTAGAATAAAATTTCATTCACGGGTTTTGGAGCTGTCCGGTTATTATTTTAATACCGAGTTTGATTTGTCCGTCGTGAGGTTCTACGATCGAGTTTTGGTCTTCGGATTTCCTTATTATCGACAAAACGTTCTATCGAGGTCCATTTCTTAACTCGTCTCTTATATATATATATATGTGGTTGTTTTTTTTGATTGGTTGCGATGACGAGTGTTGATTATAGTTTTGTTGAATTTTTGTTTATGTTTATGTTATGATTGTGATGCTTAGTTGTTTGGTTTTTGGTAGATTAAGGCATAAACTTGATCATGTTCAATGGATGGACGGAAAGAAAATTGGGGGGTGGAATTGGAAAAATTAACAAAAGGATAGATTCGGTTTAATTTGATTTATTGTTGGTATGAATCGTGGTAGGATTATGTCTTTAGTCTAGAACGGATAAGCAAATGGTAGGTTCGGGTAGGCAAATTTAGGCATGGCAAATTGATGACATGTTTGAAATATGTGTCGGAATGGTTTTGTTTTATCGCATTTAATTCAATGCTGTAATTTGACCGGAGAATGCCCCGAAGTACCTGTATTGATTTCACCGAGGAATGCCCCGACGTATCATGTTGGCGGAAAATAATTGTGATGAAGGCCCGCGGCGTCGGGTAAGGCATTGGAGCTTAGTCTAGATTTAGTTTAGACTAGGATTTATATTTTTTGTATTTTTTTCTATTTTTCGGACTGTATAATTGGACTGGACTTTACATTTTTGGATTGTTTTGTTTTGTTTGATTATTTTTGCGTGCCTCTTGTGTGGTTTATACATTTCGTAATGTCAAAATAGTCGATACACTCCACCAAGCAACCGTGGTCGAACCACGGGATCGAGGGGTGCCTAACACCTTCCCCTCGGTCAACAGAATTCCTTAGCCGGAATCTCTGTGCGCAAACCGGTTTAAGAGTCAATTGGTTTCGAAAAAGGGATTTTCCAAAGGTGACTTGGCACACCGGATTATGCCAAGTGGCGACTCTGAATAAAAAATGCAAATAATCTTTTTTCCGAAACAAATTTTCATTTCTTGTCACTTAAATAATAAAACCCTTTCGAACTTCAAAAATGTATTCCAATGTTTTGGAGTACGCGTAAAAAAGGGGGTGTGACAGCTCTGGCGACTCTGCTGGGGAAATTTCAGAATTCGAGCTTATTTTTTGAGTCGTATCGGCTTTGTTTGGCATTACGAGTGTATAAGCATTGTTTGTGATTATTGTTTTGTTATTGTTTTCACTTTTGTGCGTTTTCGTGCTCTTTGTTTATAGTATTTATCCTATGTGTTACCGCTTTATATCTGTCATCATGAGTCCATCCCCCCGGCCTTCTTTCTCTAACAAGTCTGTAGTACATGTGTTGTACACAACCTCTAGTTGAGTCACCCTTATTTTAGGGGGGGAGCCGTCGGTGTTATGGAGTAGGTGGAAAGCAAAGCAGCCACTATCGACCATACGCTCCCCCGAACAGCCTTGTTAGTAAATCACAACGTAGGTCATCCTTTAGGTCATGCTTATGTGCATCATGTGGAGACCTAGCGGGACCCATATGGCCCTTTGTAGGAGACTCACCTTTAAAGCATCCATACATGCTAATTGTTGCATTATTAAGGGTAACGTGGTCATTTGATGGACTGATTTTCAAAAAATAAAAAAATAAAAATAAAATATATATATATATATATATATATATATATATATATATATATATAGAATAGTGAGCCGATAAGAACGAAAAAAAAAAAAAAAAAAAAAAAAAAGAGGAATGTCGTAGTTTGTTTTAGAATTCGTTATGGCTTTTGTTCTTCACGATCCAAAAACTCAAAAAAGATTTTTTTTTGCATTTTTTTTTTTGTCTTCTCAAAGCCGTAAATTTTTCTACGTATTTGTCAAAAGCAAAAATACCAAAAAGATTTTTTCCATAATTGATGGTGTCAGTCTTAGTTAAAGTATCTAATTGAGCATCCAAGAAGTTTTATTCGTTTGTTTTTTATTATATCTTTTAAGTTAGGGTTAATTTATTAATTAATCGTTAATTGTCCAATCTGAATGAACTACGCATACCTGATTCCCTTCCCTCGGGTTGGGATACGTAGGCAACCCTCGGTGGGTCCGGTAAATTTTTGTATCAGACTTTGGTCTTCGTATAGTCTAAGTCTCTCGTCCCATAATCTAGAGTTGTTTGCCAAGTAGACTGATTTCGCTCAGTACTTCTGTTCGGCAAATTGGAGTCATGAATGTGGTCTGTCCCATCGACATATGTTGACGTCAAAAATCCCAAGGGGTTGGGAATCTTCTACTCCTGTCGAATTTTTGAGGTAACGTCTTGTGTGTTATTACAGGATGGATTTGTCTACCAAGTCTAGAGTCCTGATGGTTGTCAAAGTGCCCAAAAAGTTAATCAAATGGTGGGAAATGTTTAACTATGTTGATCAGCAGAAACTGACTAAAATATTAGGTGATCTTACAGAACTCCTGCATGTTACCCCTCGTCCAGATTTAATAGAGGCCTTGTTGACCTTTTGGGATCCGAGTAGTTTGGTGTTCAGGTTTGGGGAATGTGAAATGACTCCTACTTTGGCAGAAATATCCGGTTTGTTGCATTTGCCCTATATCGAGAAGGATATGATCCGAGCACGAAATCATACTGGCGTGAGATTTTTGCAGTCCTGTGGTCTAAAAAGTAAGGGTATCCGTTTGGGTTGTTTAAGTGACTCATGGGTTTCCCTAGATTTTTTGTTCGATAGATTCGGGCACTCAGAAGGTTTTGATTGTTTTTGGGAAGAATTTCATGTGACTAAGGAGAAGTGGGAGAAAAAGCGTCTTGAAGTCTTCACCCTCGCTTTGCTAGGAACGTTAGTGTTTCCACTAGAAGAAAGACATGTTAATACCCGCTTGCAATCTGTGGTGATGGCCCTATTTCATAAGGATCAAAACGATAAGGGCATTAATCAAAAGGGCAGGTTCACTCTCGTACCCATGATCTTAACAGAAATATATAAGGCTTTAACCGAAGTGAAAATGGGAAGGAGATTTTTCGAGGGCAGTAACCTGATATTGCAGTTATGGATGATGGAGCATTTGCATGCACCTTCTTTAGTTAGATCAGATGTGTTAGATCGTTGTATTCCCAATCGAGTGAAAGCCATGGATTCCAGGTTGCGTTTGGACAAATTCTCGCTGCCCGTGGGAGTCAAGGCTTGGATTGAATTTCTTGAATTAAGAACCAAGGACAACATTTTGTGGACTTATCTGTGGCTTCGACCAAAGGTAGTATTGTTGGGGTGTCAGACAGAGTTTCCTTTAGTTATGTTAGGGCTCAATTGCACTAAACCATACAATCCATCCAGGGTAATGCGCCAGTTAGGTAGGCTACAAGACGTGCCACCAGCAGTGGATCTTCTGAAGGATGTTGAGTACTTCAAAGACCAAGCCTTAGGTGAGAGCAGGTATGAGCAGTTTTGGAAGCATGCAACAAAGCTAGGTGTGGACACATTCAAAGAAAGTTTGGATAATCCGGGCCACACTCAGGGATATGAGGTCTGGCTCCAATCTGTCCCTCGGGGTATCAGTCAACCTTTACCAACACAGCTTAGAGGGAGAATACAGGAAGAATGCATAACAGCTGATCATCAGGATGAAAGTGTAGGATCCAAAGTGGAAACGCTGAGAGTTCAGTTAGCAGATTTGTTCAAGACGGTAGAAAGGTGTCAGAATGATCTTTCCAGATGCACTCCTCATGAAGTAGGAATACGGGCCCGAAGCTTCTTCCCCGGTATCAGGGTATCTTTACAGGATATGCTACAAGGCTTGAATGGGAGAAAGAGAACTTCAGAGGCAGGTCCATATCAGCCAGGGTCATCGCGCAGAGCACCAGTCTGAAAGAGCACTTCTTATCTTTATTCAGTTGAAGTCTTTTATGTGTCTGTCATTGTAGGGTGGTGTCTGTTTTAAGTCGAGGTCAAGTTGTTTTTGGTATTAGAGTCTTTATTAGTAATTTCACCTGTGTCGTCTTAGGGGTCTATAATGTTGTTTCGTATTCATTTTTTTTTAGTTTTTCAGTGGTCCCAAAATTTTATACGTTTTGTTGATAAATTGTTATTTTTCTTTTCTTCTTAAAGTTTCAAAAAAAAAAATAATAAAAAAAATAAAAAAAAATCAATTGGCCATTTTGGCAAGGCCCGAACTACGCAAGATCTGATTCATGTACAACATGATACGTAGGCAGCCTACTTTTGGGTTCGATCTAATCATTTTGTTTCGTTGTTTTTCAGGAAAACAAAAGCCATAAAGAATGATAAAATAAAGGTAGATAACGTGAGGAAAAGAACAGATATTGATACAAAAAAAAAATAAAAAAAATGTGTAAATAAAATCGGGATGATGTTGAAATGACCTCACTACCCTCAAAAGCTGGTAGATATGAAGATGAACTTAGGGCAATTTTTACCAATGTGATTCCCATGTTTTTGGTATACCCTAATCCTAACGGATGTCGTCTTTGATGAGCATGTTCTTTCAGATAACAGTGGTAGGTTTGCAGCACTCTGGCTAGTCACCCATACTTCACTAGGTCCAAAGCAAAGCTCGCAATGGCTAGCAGGGAGATTGAAAATTCGCTCATTGACCCGGATCAGGATCACAGGGAAGAAAGTTCAGAACACAATGATGAGGTAGTAAGGCTCAGGCAACAATTGATAGATTTGCACCGGGCATGGGCCAGCGGAATGCCTCCTCCTCCGCTCCCTGAAGGTCTTGGGAATATCTCTAATTGCCCACCGCTCTCTCAAGCACAATTCTCTGCTCCTACTGAGTCACCTGAGCACGCGCCAGGATTCACTCCGCGACATTATTATCCTGGCAATTCTGGTGTGCCCTTGGCAGCTCCCCAATCAAGACTAGCTGCTCAGCCAGCGCCACCGATCACACCGGTATCCGTGGCCCCTCCACCACAAGAAACTCCCATATATGCTGTGCGTCCCACAATGAGGCTTCCTCGGTCTTCCAGTGAGCCAGCACTGAAAGTTTCAAATGGTCAGTATTATGCTACAGAGCCTACTCTGCAATTGAATGAACCGTATGGGTACACTCAGCTGCCTGCATTTCCATTTGATACGGAGAAACCTGTCGCAACGGAGGAACAGGATGTCATAGCCCGGAAAGTGAAGAGTTTAGAGCAAGCTATGAGGAATTTGCAAGGAATCGGAGATTATAGAAGTGTTTCCTATAAAGACCTGTGCATGTTCCCAGACATCAACCTGCCCCCCGGTTTTAAGATGCCTAAGTTCGAGAAGTACGCAGGGCACGGTGATTATGTTGCACACTTGAGACGTTATTGCAACCAGTTGAGGGCTGCAGGAGGAAAGGAAGAACTACTCATGGCCTTCTTTGGCGAGAGTCTTTCAGATCTGGCTTCAGAATGGTTCATCGATCGGGATATCGATAAATGGAACAGTTGGGATGATTTGGCTTCTGAATTTGTTCAACATTTTCAGTACAACATCGACTTGATTCCGGACGAAAAATCTTTGGTCAACATGAAGAAAAAGAGCACTGAAGGTTTTAGGGAATACGCTATAAGGTGGCGTGAACAGGCCGCTAGGGTAAAGCCTCCAATGAAGGAAAGTAAGTTGGTAGAAGTTTTCATTCAGGCACAGGATGAGACCTATTTTCAATATTTACTTCCGGCAATGGGAAAGTCTTTTATAGAAGTCCTCAAAATGGGGGAGATGATAGAGGACGGGATTAAGACCGGTCGAATAGTGAGTTTTGCTGCATTAAAAGCTACCACACAAGCGATTCAAGGTGGATCTGGCGCATTTGGAGGAAAAAAAAAGAAAGAGGATGTTGCGACTGTCGTAGCTGGAACCCATACTTATCC
Organism: Capsicum pubescens; assembly: GCA_030864215.1. Classification (NCBI taxonomy): domain Eukaryota; kingdom Viridiplantae; phylum Streptophyta; class Magnoliopsida; order Solanales; family Solanaceae; genus Capsicum; species Capsicum pubescens. The sequence continues at coordinate 73,838,292 of CM061538.1, read as the reverse complement.
TAAAAGGCCACCTCGCCCCTATCCCCAATCCCAAGCCCAAGTCTACGCCCAAGCTCCATATATTCCTCCCCACCATTACTACCCTCCACAAAATCCTTTATATTCTATTCCACCACTCCCTTACCCAGTATATAGTGCGCAACCATATGCCCAAACCCCTTCTTACCCGCAGTGGCACGCGCAAACTTCACAAAATCGCCCATTCGCTCCACCAAATTACCAAAACCCCCCCAGACCCAGTTTTCAGCCTAGGCCCGAGTATAAGCAGGAGAAAACGGTCAAAAATCAATTCACACCTCTTGGGGAGTCATATGCTAGTTTGTTTGATAGGTTAAGGAAGTTGAAGGTTTTAAGCCCAATTCAAGGAAGGCTTTCAAATCCACCACCAAGGAATCTCGATTATTCTTTAAGGTGTGCGTACTGTTCTGATATGCCAGGCCATGATATTGAGAAATGCTGGCATTTAAAGAGAGTTGTCCAAGACTTGATTGACACAAATCAGATGTTGGTCCAAGCCCCGGAGGGTCCAAACATTAACCAGAATCCGTTGCCAACCCATGCTGAAGCCAATATGTTAGAATTGATATATGATGGGAAAGAGTCTTCGAGGGGTTATAAGCCTATTGTCAAGATACACACCACTGAGGAGAAATCGGTGAATGTAGCGGAGTCTTTGAAAGCAATTTCATTGAGCCAGGAAGGAATGAGGGAGGATAAATCCTGAGAAAGCACAAAGAAGCCCCTGATCACAGTACAAGGCGCCAGAAGGTATGGTGATTTGAGTCAGGATAAACCTAAGTTGACAGTGGTGGGATCTTTGAGTCAGCCTATCTTGACGGTGAAAGGAGCACTGGCAGCGCCTATTGTCCTCAAACCAGTGACCCAACCTCCGATAGTTGATATGAAAAGGATTCCCTGGAATTATGGGCGGACTGTGATGACCTATCACGGGAAAGAAGTTGTGGAAGATGTAGATGAGGTAGGAGGTTTGACCAGGTCAGGAAGATGCTTCGTGCCTGAAAGCTTAAGAAAGTCTAAGTCAACGGTGAGTGAACCGTCGTCTATCAAAAAACCTATCACTGAGGAGGAAGCCAAAGATTTTTTGAAAAAGATGAAATTTCCAGAGTATTCAGTATTAGACCAGCTGAAGAAAACCCCTGCTCAAATTTCCCTTTTATCTTTGTTGTTGCACTCCGAGGAGCATCGTGATGTTTTGCTGAAGGTATTGAATGAAGCATATGTTTCAAAGGAGATTACAATCAACCAGGTTGAGAAAATGGTGGGAAAAATCTTTGAGGTCAATCGGATCAGCTTTTCTGATGATGAACTGCCTGTTGAAGGTACAAGGCATAATCGGGGTCTTTACATTACAGTGAAGTGTGAGGATTTCTACGTCACTCATGTTATGATTGATGGAGGTTCAGGTGCAAATATTTGCCCTATTTCTACTTTGCAAAAGCTAAATGTTGGTGCTGATAGGATCAAGCCCAACAATGTATGTGTTAGGGCTTTCGATGGTGCAAAGTCAAATTCCATTGGCGAAATAGAACTAATGTTGACCATAGGGCCTGTTGAGTTTGCCATAGAGTTTCAGGTATTGAATGTAGAATCCTCTTACAATCTGTTGTTGGGAAGGCCCTGGATCCACAAGGCCAAGGCGGTTGCATCCACGCTACACCAAATGATTAAGTTTGAGCATGACAGGCAAGAAGTAGTTATTCATGGTGAAGGAGATTTATCAGCCTACGAAGATTCTCCCTTGTCCTTTATTGAAGCACATAACGTAGAGGAGGCATTCGTCTATCAAATTTTTGATACAGTGCCAGTGAGTCGCATCCCTGAGTGGCAAGCTATACCGGGACCGCAATTGTCTTTTGCTTCTATCATGATGGTGAGTGAACTTTGGAAATACGGATTTGAACCAGGAAAAGGTTTGGGAGCATCTCTGCATGGTATAGTTCATCCCATATGTCCGAGTGAGAACGTGGGCACGTTTGGTCTGGGATTTGAGCCTACAGCTGAAGATCTGAAGAAAATCAGGGGAAGGAAGAAGGAAATATGGTCACTCCCTCACCCAATGCCACTACTCAGTGAGTCATTTGTTAAGAGCGATGTCGCGAAGCATGTGGAACCTGAAGTTGAATTGGTGGGTGACCTCCAGAACTTTTTTATTGAAGTTGATATGGTTGAAGCAGGAGAAGGTACCAGTATGGCAGATGTGCAATTCATAGGTCCAGCGGTCCGGCTCAATAATTGGAAAGTCACTCCTCTCCCCGTCAGGAGGGAGTTTTGGTAGTTTATTTTGTTTTCCTTTCTGTTTATCCGAGTAATTTCAGGGTTGTAATTCGGATTTTAGTTTGTTTATGTTATATTGGTGTCTGTGTTTAAACCCTTCTATCTTTTATTTAATGAAATGCAATGTCCCTTTTGTTTTGTGTCTAATATAGTTTGTTTTTCTTTTTACACAGTTCTCTTTATGCTGATTCTAATGACATGACATGCATGCGGAATTTTCAGCCTGGTCTTAAAATCCAAAATAATCCAGATGTAATGGAGCAGGATGAGGAATATGATGAAAAAGAAGCAATAGAAGAAATAAGCAAAGGGTTGGAACAATTTGAAGACAAACCGAATCCTAATTTGAATGAGACTAAGCCAATAAATCTAGGGGATCAAGAAGATGTTAGGGAAACTAAAATCAGTATACATGTTTTGCCCCAGCTAAAGGATGAAACGATTCAAACGTTAATGGATTATAAGGATGTTTTTGCATGGTCTTATGATGATATGCCTGGTTTAAGCACTGAATTAGTGTCTCACAAATTGCCAACGGATCCCGCATTCCCTCCTGTCAAACAGAAGTTGAGGAAGTTTAAAACAGATGTAAGTATTAAAATCAAAGAGGAAATCATGAAACAACTTGAAGCCAAAGTAATTCGAGTGGCTCGTTATCCCATGTGGTTATCCAATGTTGTTCCTGTACCCAAGAAAGATGGCAAAATTCGAGTGTGTGTTGATTACCGCAATTTGAACAGGGCAAGTCCAAAAGATGATTTTCCACTGCCCAACATCTATATTTTGCTAGACAACTGTGCTAAACACAAGGTTGCCTCTTTTGTGGATTGTTATGCCGGATATCACCAGATCATTATGGATGATGAAGATGCGGAGAAGACATCTTTTATCACACCATGAGGAACTTATTGTTATCGGGTGATGCCGTTCGGTTTGAAGAATGCTGGAGCAACATACATGAGAGCCATGACCACTATGTTTCATGACATGATGCATAAGGAGATTGAGGTTTACGTGGATGATGTGATTATTAAGTCAAAAAGTCAGGCTGACCATGTAAAAGACTTGAGAAAGTTCTTTGAAAGACTTCGCAGGTATAACCTCAAACTCAACCCGGCAAAATGTGTATTTGGAGTTTCATCTGGAAAGCTGTTGGGGTTTGTAGTCAGCCGTCGGGGAATTGAATTAGATCCCTCGAAAATCAAAGCCATTCAGGATTTTCCCCCGCCCAAGAATAAAACGGAGGTAATGAGTTTGCTTGGTAGACTGAACTACATTAGCAGGTTTATTGCTCAACTCACAACCACTTGTGAGCCCATATTCAAGTTGCTGAAAAAGAGTGTTGTGGTAAAATGGACTGAAGAATGTCAGGAAGCGTTCGAGCGAATCAAAAGATATTTGTCAAATCCGCCCGTGTTGGTACCCCCGGAGCCTGGTAGGCCTTTGATCTTATACTTGTCAGTCATGGACAATTCTTTCGGGTGTGTCCTGGGGCAACATGATGTCACAGGCAAAAAAGAGCAGGCTATTTACTATCTTAGCAAGAAGTTCACCACTTATGAGGCCAGGTATACTCTTCTTGAAAGGACGTGTTGTGCCCTAACTTGGATAGCACAGAAGTTGAAGCACTATCTCTCATCCTATACTACTTATCTCATCTCCCGCATGGATCCTTTGAAGTATATATTTCAGAAGCCTATGCCGACAGGTCGATTGGCAAAGTGGAAAATTTTGCTTACCGAGTTCAACATCGTATATGTGACTCGAACCGCCATGAAAGCCCAAGCCTTGGCAGATCATCTTGCTGAGAATCCCATCGATGAAGAGTACGGGCCATTAATGACATATTTTCCTGACGAAGAAGTGTCGTATGTCGATGAAGTCGTTATAGATGTTGATCCAGGTTGGAGGTAATTCTTCGATGGAGCTGTCAATATGAAAGGAGTCAGAATAGGTGCGGTTCTTGTCTCTGAATCGGGACAACATTTCCCGGTAACAGCACAACTTCGATTCTACTGTACTAACAATATGGCAGAGTATGAAGCCTGCATCCTTGGTTTGAGGTTAGCTGTTGATATGGGAGTCCAAGAATTATTGGTGTTGGGAGATTCGGATTTACTCGTCCATCAAATTCAAGGCGATTGGGAGACGCGAGATTTGAAGCTCATCCCGTATCGACAATGCTTGCAGGAGCTATGCCAACGATTTGTGTTAGTAAAATTTAGGCACATTCCAAGGATTTGTAATGAAATTGCTGATGCTTTGGCCACTTTGTCTTCAATGCTCCAACATCCTGACAAAGCCTACATCGATCCAGTGCATGTACAGAGTCGTGATCAGCATGCTTACTGCAATGTGGTTGAAGAAGAGCTCGATGGAGAACCTTGGTTCTTGGATATCAAGCGGTACATTCAATCAGGAGAATACCCAACATATGTCACCAACGATCAAAAGAGGACTCTTAGGCGTTTGGCTAGTGGATTTTTCTCGAGCGGGGGAATCTTGTATAAGAGGACCCCAGATCTGGGACTTCTAAGGTGTGTAGATGCAAAAGAAGCCTCGGCAATCATGGTTGAAATACACTCTGGAGTATGCGGGTCGCATATGAACGGTCATGTCTTGTCAAAGAAGATTCTTCGAGCAGGTTATTACTGGCTTACTATGGAGAGGGATTCTATTCAGTTTGTTTGAAAGTGTCATCAATGTCAGGTGCACGGCGATCTGATACGTTCTCCTCCTGTTGAGTTGCATGCAATGGCCGCTCCATGGCCGTTCGTAGCTTGGGGAATGGATGTGATTGGACCGATTGAGCCGAAGGCATCAAATGGACATAGATTCATTTTGGTAGCCATTGACTACTTCACAAAGTGGGTGGAAGCAGTAACTTTCAAGTCGGTGACAAAGAAGGTTGTGGTAGATTTTGTTCATGTCAATATCATTTGTAGATTTGGAATTCCTAAGATGATTATTACAGACAATGCTGCCAATCTCAATAGTCATTTGATGCAAGAAGTGTGTCAACAATTTAAGATCGCACATCGAAATTCTACTCCATATCGCCCAAAGGCCAATGGTGTTGTAGAAGCCGCCAATAAAAATATAAAAATGATACTGCGAAAAATGGTACAAGGTTCTAGACAGTGGCATGAAAAGTTGCCGTTTGCATTGCTAGGTTATCGCACCACTGTTCGCACTTCAACAGGGGCAACTCCATATTTATTAGTGTATGGGACAGAAGCAGTCATCCCTGCAGAAGTTGAAATTCCTTGTCTTCGGGTCATTGTAGAAGAAGAGATCGATGACGACGAATGGGTAAAAGCCCGACTGGAACATTTGAGTTTGATCGAGGAAAAAAGGCTAACGTCCGTGTGTCATGGCCAGTTGTATCAAAGGAGGATGACTCGTGCGTATAACAAAAAGGTCCGTCCCAGGAATTTTGAAGTTGGTCAGTTGGTATTAAGACGTATCCTTCCTCACCAGGTTGAAGCGAAGGGCAAGTTCTCCCCTAACTGGCAAGGTCCCTCCGTTGTGAAGAAAGTGTTACCCAATGGAGCTTTATATTTGACAGATATTGAAGGCAAAATGGCAGAAATGGTTATCAATGCTGATGCGGTCAAAAGATACTATGTATGATATTTGGTCCTTTGTTTGATTTTATTGCATGTTTAGTACTTGCATTTTTGAAGATTGATATGACGAAGGCATTTTATTCTTCTATCCAAACATTGTGTCATCCTTTGTTTACCCTTTTGAGCCTCGTTTATTTTTCTTTCATATCCTTCTTTTGGAATCAAAATAGAGTCAAAGATAAATGTCAAGAAAATAAGAATAAAAGAAAGAGTTCGAAAAAAAAAAAATAAAAAAAATCAAAGCAAAGCAAAGAACAAGCTGATGGAACTACGTGCGACCTGATTCTCCTCTCTCGGGAGTGAGATATGTAGGCCGCCCTATTTCGGGCTCGGTCCAACCAAATAAATATTTAAGATTCACCCAGTCAACAAAACTGGGGCATGAGTTAATGCATTGTTTGAGTCGATTCCAAAAGTTGTAAGTCCCACCCCCACTTCAAGTATCGTTTGAGCCTCTTACCATCTTTTCTAACCTTGACCACAAGCCAAGTTACAACCAAAAGAAAGTCCTTCAGATCAATTTTTGATAGTGTTAAGGCTAAGCATGCAAAGGATATGACGATACATTGCGAAGTACCGCTTATCTCCCTCAGCATAAGAAATCATGAAAGAAATACAAAAATGAGAGAGTCTTATTGGTGAAAACCTTTGCAGGCACCATAAGGCGATGGTGAGTTGTGAGAAAATAAAAATGAGAGAGTCTTATTGGTGAAAACCTTTGCAGGCACCATAAGGCGATGGTGAGTTGAGAGAAATACAAAAATGAGAGAGTCTTATTGGTGAAAACCCTCACGGGCACCGTAAGGCGAGGGAGAGTTCAAGAGAAAAGTGAAAAGTGAAAAGAAAGAGATTTGTTGGCGAATGTCTTTTTAGATGTCGTCAGTCGAATGTGATGTATGAGTCCAATAGATTTGAAGAAGCGACTCAACGGCAAAGGCACAAACTCGACAACAAATGGGGAGTTTTGGATAGGAAGATCAGGCAGCTCAATCCTAAATGCATGTCATACTCATTGGAGTTGGTTGTCGTATTCAGATAAGTTTTCTTTTTGAATATGGGACATTTCCCTCTTTCTTTCATTTACATATTCATGTTTTTTGTTTTTTTTATGTCATTTATCAAAATAAAAGTCACCATCATTTATTTACATTTTAAGTCAAGTCTGTGTCAAAACAAGCAAGAAAGGATTTCAAATTTACTACCAGTCTTTCCAATTATATGAGGAAAAGCCAAGGAACAACACAGAAAAGAAATATGATCGTAATTCAACACGAAGCAAAGGAAGTCTATCAACCGACAGGCTATTGGATTCGTAGAAGCATTTCAGATTTGGGAAAAGAGTGCACCTCAGGGGCATGGTAAAAATGGAAACCCATTGTTTGAGTCAGAACTCATTTCCCTCAATCTGGATCCAGGTCAATGATGCGGCAAGACACGACAAGTGTTAGCAATTTGGAACAAAGATGAAAGGAACGAGTGCTGGGCAGATACCTGAAAAGCCAAGATCTACAAGCCACCACTAAGTTTTTAACTGACAAATTTTTCTTCGATTGAAACAGGGGCAAATTTGTTTCACTTGATTCAGCTACCATTGGAAATGCACATCCATAGGATTTTACTTTCTGTTCAGGACCCTCCTGAAAAATGGGACTTTACTTTCTGTTCAGGACCCTCCTGAAAAATGGGACTTTACTTTCTGTTCAGGACCCTCCTGAAAAATGGGATTTTACTTTATGTTCAGGACCCTCCTGAAAAATGGGACTTTACTTTCTGCTCAGGACCCTCCTGAAAAATGGGACTTTACTTTCTGTTCAGGACCCTCCTGAAAAATGGGATTTTACTTTCTGTTCAGGACCCTCCTGAAAAATGGGATTTTACTTTCTGTTCAGAACCCTCCTGAAAAATGGGACTTTACTTTCTGTTCAGGACCCTCCTGAAAAATGGGATTTTACTTTCTGACTTTACTTTCTGTTCAGGACCCTCCTGAAAAATGGGATTTTACTTTCTGTTCAGGACCCTCCTGAAAAATGGGACTTTATGTTCAGGACCCTCCTGAAAAATGGGACTTTACTTTATGTTCAGGACCCTCCTGAAAAATGGGACTTTACTTTCTGTTCAGGACCCTCCTGAAAAATGGGATTTTACTTTATGTTCAGGACCCTCCTAAAAAATGGGACTTTACTTTCTGCTCAGGACCCTCCTGAAAAATGGGACTTTACTTTCTGTTCAGGACCCTCCTGAAAAATGGGATTTTACTTTCTGTTCAGGACCCTCCTGAAAAATGGGATTTTACTTTCTGTTCAGGACCCTCCTGAAAAATGGGACTTTACTTTCTGTTCAGGACCCTCCTGAAAAATGGGATTTTACTTTCTGTTCAGGACCCTCCTGAAAAATGGGACTTTACTTTCTGTTCAGGACCCTCCTGAAAAATGGGACTTTACTTTCTGTTCAGGACCCTCCTGAAAAATGGGATTTTACTTTCTGTTCAGGACCCTCCTGAAAAATGGGACTTTATGTTCAGGACCCTCCTGAAAAATGGGACTTTACTTTCTGTTCAGGACCCTCCTGAAAAATGGGATTTTACTTTATGTTCAGGACCCTCCTGAAAAATGGGACTTTACTTTCTGCTCAGGACCCTCCTGAAAAATGGGACTTTACTTTCTGTTCAGGACCCTCCTGAAAAATGGGATTTTACTTTCTGTTCAGGACCCTCCTGAAAAATGGGATTTTACTTTCTGTTCAGGACCCTCCTGAAAAATGGGACTTTACTTTCTGCTCAGGATCCTCCTGAAAAATGGGACTTTACTTTCTGTTCAGGACCCTCCTGAAAAATGGGATTTTACTTTCTGTTCAGGACCCTCCTGAAAAATGGGACTTTACTTTATGTTCAGGACCCTCCTGAAAAATGGGACTTTACTTTATGTTCAGGACCCTCCTGAAAAATGGGATTTTACTTTATGTTCAGGACCCTCCTGAAAAATGGAACTTTACTTTCTGCTCAGGACCCTCCTGAAAAATGGGACTTTACTTTCTGTTCAAGACCCTCCTGAAAAATGGGATTTTACTTTCTGTTCAGGACCCTCCTGAAAAATGGGATTTTACTTTCTGTTCAGGACCCTCCTGAAAAATGGGATTTTACTTTATGTTCAGGACCCTCCTGAAAAATGGGACTTTACTTTATGTTCAGGACCCTCCTGAAAAATGGGATTTTACTTTCTGTTCAGGACCCTCCTGAAAAATGGGACTTTTCTTTCTGTTCAGGACCCTCCTGAAAAATGGGATTTTACTTTCATTTCAGGACCCTCCTGAAAAATGGGATTTTACTTTCTGTTTAGGACCCTCCTGAAAAATGGGATTTTACTTTATGATCCGGACCCTCCTGAAAAATGGGATTTTACTTTCTGTTCAGGACCCTCCTGAAAAATGGGATTTTACTTTCTGTTCAGGACCCTCCTGAAAAATAGGATTTTACTTTCTGTTCATGACCCTCCTGAAAAAATGGGATTTTACTTTCTGTTCAGGACCCTCCTGAAAAATGGGACTTTACTTTCAGTTCAGGACCCTCCTGAAAAATGGGATTTTACTTTATGTTCAGGACCCTCCTGAAAAATGGGACTTTACTTTCTGTTCAGGACCCTCCTGAAAAATGGGAATTTACTTTTTGTTCTAGATCCTCCTGGAAAATGGGACAATGCTTTCAAAAAAATGAAATACTAATTATTTATAATTCTTGTTTGGGATAATTTTCTTTCTAGTTTTAATTTTGAGTTTTAGGAGCCCGCCTGAAGAACAGGGTGATGAAATAGCAAGGCAGGAGCCCGCCTGAAGAACAGGGTGATGAAATAGCAAGTTCGGAGCCCACCGGGAGAACAGAGTGAAGAAAATGAAAAGTCAAGCAACGAAGTGATGAAATAGCAAGTCAGGAGCCCGCCTGGAGAATAGGGTGAAGAAACAAAAGAGTCAAGCAACAAAGTGAAGCAATTGAAAGCCAAGCAACAAAGGGAATGAAATTGCAAGTCAGGAGCCCGCCTGGAGAACAGGGTGAAGAAAGTCGAGTCAAGAACCAACAGAAGTTGTATAGATAGGATTTTTGTAATTTCACTTATGTTTTTACTTGTAATTTTCATTCTGATGTAATAACAGAGCTGCGAACCGGAACCTCGACGGAGCCTCACTCGACTCTCCAACTCGGTATAGTCCATCTCCGTCCAATCCTTGGAGATACTTATCACTTGATCCCTTCATAACTTGGGTGGGTAGGCTTTCCTAATTCAAGACCCGGTAGTCCTTCGTTCTCCTGTTTCTTTCTTTGAATAATGGTCGGGACAAAATTCTATCTCGCTGTCTACTTCTTTGCCTGAAAACACTTCATGTTTACATTCAAAGGGGGCATGATGTAGACACCTAATTTCGTCCCTCCGCAATATCATTTTTACCCATTTTTTTACCTTATCCTACCGTGTACCCTCAATTATGTAATTATCCCTCCACAAATGACAAAAATCAAAACCAACTCTAAACAAATCTTATCCCAAAATCCCCACATAATCCCAATTGATAACAAATTAACAACCTTCCCAATTAAAAGTGGACACCTAACCCTTATCCCTCCAATTAAAAAACAACACTTACCTACCCTACTCTAACAAACTCTATCCCCACACCCTACCCCCTACCCGTAGACCCCACCTACCCTACCTCACCACTACCTACCCTCACAATATATTCCCACATACTCTCACAAGGAAAAAAAAGAAAGAAAAAAGATCATCTTCTTGACAAAAAAGATGAGCACTCTCTCTCTCTAACTCTATTCTCTCTCTCTTTCCATCTCTCTAGACTCTCACTCTCTCCCTTCATAGATCTTGCCGGCGCCGGTACCGGCGCCGCTCTCTCTCTCCGTCAACGATCACTCCCTCTCTACTCTCTCTCCCTAAAACTAAAAAAAAAAAAGAAAAAAAAAAAGAAAAATCCGGCCAGCGGTCAGATCCGGCCGACTCGCCACCGCCGCCGTCGCCGTCCGAAACCACGACCATCCCGCCACCGTTTCTCTCCGTCACCGGAGCTCGATCTGTTTGGATTTTGGTTTTTTTTTTGTTGTCTTTGGTTGATTTTGGTTTCGTCTATTCCATGGTTCCACGTCGATAGTGAGTTTCAAGTTGACTTTATCGAATATCGTCGTTGTGAGTTTGGGTTTTCGTAGAATAAAATTTCATTCACGGGTTTTGGAGCTGTCCGGTTATTATTTTAATACCGAGTTTGATTTGTCCGTCGTGAGGTTCTACGATCGAGTTTTGGTCTTCGGATTTCCTTATTATCGACAAAACGTTCTATCGAGGTCCATTTCTTAACTCGTCTCTTATATATATATATATATGTGGTTGTTTGTTTTGATTGGTTGCGATGGCGAGTGTTGATTATAGTTTTGTTGAATTTTTGTTTATGTTAATGTTATGATTGTGATGCTTAGTTGTTTGGTTTTTGGTAGATTAAGGCATAAACTTGATCATGTTCAATGGATGGACGGAAAGAAAATCGGGGGGTGGAATTGGAAAAATTAACAAAAGGATAGATTCGGTTTAATTTGATTTATTGTTGGTATGAATCGTGGTAGGATTATGTCTTTAGTCTAGAACGGATAAGCAAATGGTAGGTTCGGGTAGGCAAATTTAGGCATGGCAAATTGATGACATGTTTGAAATATGTGTCGGAATGGTTTTGTTTTATCGCATTTAATTCAATGCTGTAATTTGACCGGGGAATGCCCCGAAGTACCTGTATTGATTTCACCGGGGAATGCCCCGACGTATCATGTTGGCGGAAAATAATTGTGATGAAGGCCCGCGGCGTCGGGTAAGGCATTGGAGCTTAGTCTAGATTTAGTTTAGACTAGGATTTATATTTTTTGTATTTTTTTCTATTTTTCGGACTGTATAATTGGACTGGACTTTACATTTTTGGATTGTTTTGTTTTGTTTGATTATTTTTGCGTGCCTCTTATGTGGTTTATACATTTCGTAATGCCAAAATAGTCGATACACTCCACCAAGCGACCGTGGTCGAACCACGGGATCGAGGGGTGCCTAACACCTTCCCCTCGGTCAACAGAATTCCTTAGCCGGAATCTCTGTGCGCAAACCGGTTTAAGAGTCAATTGGTTTCGAAAAAGGGATTTTCCAAAGGTGACTTGGCACACCGGATTATGCCAAGTGGCGACTCTGAATAAAAAATGCAAATAATCTTTTTTCCGAAACAAATTTTCATTTCTTGTCACTTAAATAATAAAACCCTTTCGAACTTCAAAAATGTATTCCAATGTTTTGGAGTACGCGTAAAAAAGGGGGTGTGACAAATAGTTGTAGAACATCTCATAAATCAAAATACAATGTGGTAGTGTAGACTCTTGCCCATGAAACATAACTTGTTGTGTGAAAGTCCTTGAGCTAAGTCTTGCCTCTAAGGCAATAGTTGTAGAACATCTCATAAATGAAAACATAACGCGGTAGAGCCAACTCTTGTCTGTGGGTATAATTTGTTGTTTGAAAGTTCCTGAGCTAAGTCTTTCCTCTAAGGTAAGAGTTATAAAACATCTCATAAATCAAAATACAATGTGGTAGTGTCGACTCTTGCCCATGAAACATAACTTGTTGTTTGAAAGTTATAAGTCTTGCCTCTACAATTTAGCAGTGTCAACTCTTGCCCATTAAACGTAGCTTATTGTTCGAAAGTCGTAAGTCTTGTCTTTATAATGTGATAGTGTCAACTCTTGCTCATGAGATGTAACTTGAATGGAAGAAATCGAAGAAAAAAACAAAAATAATAAAAATTGCTGAAAAGATGAAAATGAAAAAAAATATTAAAAAAAAATAAAAAAATGTGAAGTTTAGAGTGAATAGAAAAAAAAATAAAGGTTGATAAAAAAAAATATTAGATAAAAATAAAGATCGAGAAAAATTTAAAAAGAAAAAATCTATAAAAATGAAAAAAAGTTTTTCCTTTTTTTTTTTTATAAAAGTAGACGTTGAAAGGTTTAAGGAAAAAAAGTAAGGGTTGAGAAAAATTAAAAAAAAATAAAAAAAAGGAAAGAAAAAATAAAAAATAAAATATATAAAATAAAAAAGAAAAGAAAGAAGTTGAGAGAAAAAAAGAAAAAAAGTAAGGGCTGAGAAAATTAAAAATAAAAAGAGAAAGAAAAAATAAAAATCAAAGTAAAATTAAAAAGAGAAAAAAATTAAAAGTTGAAAGATATAAATGTAGAATGGTTATCCATTATGAGGATCATTTATGTAATTTACTCCATTGATCAGGGACAATTTTATCCATAAAAAAATTTAAGAAAGTTTTTTTATTTGGTGCTAAAATTTGAAATCCACCTTAATTTGGGTCTATTTTTAAGATTCACCCAACTTTATTCCTCTTTTTGTTTTTTAATAAATGTCCCAGATGGTTTATTTTGATTTAAAAAAAAAAAATCACTGATAAATCCTCAAAGAGCAATTTAAAAAGGCAACAATAAACCCAAAATTAGAAAAATAAACAAAAAGATGATGCAATATGTTTTGCTAGCAATGAGAGTTGTCATCATTTGGCAGCATGTTACATGTGTACAACAACATCATTTCTTTAACGGTGATTATATAATTCTAGTCTTTTCTTGCATCTACGTTAAAAAAAGAAGCCATAATTTAGATGGATCAAGCAAACTAAAAAAAAAAAAATTACTTGATGAGAATGTATCTGAAATTTGTACCCTCTGATGACCAGATGCATATGTTTAATGACTAACCATAAGTGATTTTATATAACCCTTCAAGGTTTAGTTTTAAATTTCTTTCATATTTTTGACTTAATCAATTAGATACCTTCAACTTCCCATTATTTTCAAAAAAATGTTTCTAAGCTCTATGAAGTAGTACGATGTTCAATTCTTTCATCCAAAAGAAAGAAAACAATATTTAAGGAGAATTAATTATTATTTTTTTAAGTAAAACATGTTTTTTGGTCATAGGAAAGTTATATAGACAATGCATTCTTTCAAAATACTTCCTCCGTCCCAAATTATCCATTCCAAATTTTCCATTTTGCTTGTTTCTTTTCATTAATCTAGAAGAGACAATTTTTTTTTTCATGTTTTACCCTTTGCATTAATTATTTTTTCTTCAAATTAAAATGTAAACATCATTTAATAGAGACACTATCATATACTAGTGATGTTATTAATTATTTTTCTTAATCAATGTATTATCTCAATTTGAAACCGATAATTTGAGACGAAGGGAGTAATATTAAAACTGAAAATCAAATGACAATTAATAGACACAAATTATATTGGCTTGCAATAATTATTGGGAAATGAAGTAATTACTACTACTTGCTAGCAAGTTAAACGACATGATTGGTAAATTTAAAAATTTAATACTCTTTCCGTCCTAAATTTTCTAATTTAATTTTTTCTTTTACTTGTTCTTTTTCATTAATAAAAAAGAGATAATTTTTTTCATGTTTTACCTTTGCATTAATTATTTTTTCTTTAAATTAAAATGTAAACACCATTTAATAGAGGTATTATGATAAACTAGCCATGTTATTAATTATTTTTCTTAATTAATGTGTTATCTCAATTTAGAATGGATAATTTAGAACGGAAGGAGTACTACATTTAACATAGAAAATCAAAAGGCAACTACCGAAAGATACTACAATGAAATAAGTAAATGATACAATTGTATATATTCACTGCACCCTTTCAATTCCTTACGTTTTCAATATTATTAGTATTAATATGATATGATTACTATTTAATATTTAATTAATTAAATATTTTATAATACGGATTTAATGTAGTATAGAGATGAAATGGTAATTCAACTTTGCCCCTAAATTCTTTCCACTTCTAATATAACATGATTGAGTGACAATATGATAAATTGACTCTATATTTTTACTTGTCAAATCAAATACTACTAACATCTTATATATACACTAATAAGTTTTAGGTGTTGTCTACAAAATAATCCTTCGTTGGAAGTGCAATTGTTAAATTTCAATATTATAACTCTACCAAATCCTTAATGGTGATCGTATGATTTAGTTTAAGTCTTCAATACAATCCAAACGGATGTCATAATACTGCATTTTGTGCATTTTTCTTATTTATTGTATTGACTATTTTTTTTTTGAATTGATATTTTACTTATAATATACTCCCCCAGTTCCATTTTATCCATCCCAAATTTCTTAATTTGATGTCCCATTTTACTTGTCTTATTTTACTTATCAAGACAAGATAAATTTTTTTTCCATTATACCCTTAGTGTAATTGATTACTCCTTATTATTAACATTCTTGAAAAATATTGCATAGAGAAGTACCATTAAAAATATAAATGGTGTTTTGGTATTAGTCATCCATCAATATTAGAACTAACAACAAGACACAGTTAAGAGGAGCAAAATGGTAAAATTACATTATCAATCATTGTTTTCTTAATAGCTGTGTCATCCCAATTTGGAACGAATAAAATGGAACGGAGGGAGTAAATAATACAATATTTAAAATATAAAAGAAACTTTGAATTCTCCAGTAATGAGTACGTTCTAGGTTTTTGACAAAATCTAGGTGAACAACAAAACTTAAATATTGATCCATTAAATGCCTTGTTTTTTTTTGTTTTTTTTTTTCCAAGGTATCTCCACAGCCGGCAGTCGTGAGACTAATCTTCTATTCCTCTGTCAGCGCACTAAGCGGTAGGAAACTGGTCATAGAGTTTGCTCCATTCGCCAGAGACGGGGATCGAACCCCAACCTCTTGCTTAAGGAACATGGCGCTGAACCACCATGACAACTCTAGTGGTTATTAAATGCCTTGTTTCTCCGCTTCATTTTCCATTTCACACATTTGAGGTAACTTTAGAATATCATTAAGTGATTTCTACAAGTCTTTACTCCATCAGTTTTTTACAATTGATGCAACAGTTTATTTTCTACTTTCTTCATTCACTTTTACTTTATCATTAATTTCTTAATTAAAATTTTACTTTTAATTATTATTTTTGACATATTAAGAAAAAATCATTCTTTTTTTTTATTTTACTCTTAGCATTAATTATTTTTTCTCCAAATTAATTTCAAGACATAATATAAACATCATTTAATAAAAATAATATAATAAAATAACCGAATGGAGGAAGTATATACTAATGGCATTTTATGCCATTTACTCCATTCATTTTCTACTCTTCAAAGATTATTAGGCTGCTACACGTTAGTGGTACATAAATATGCAACATTGCTGTAACTTATTTGGTCATTATTTGACATAACTTTATTGTAACTCTTTTAACTATTTGACCATTCATCTACTATCTTTACTACATTTTAATCTATCTATTCATTGAATGGAAGATTTACTCATTACTACATTTTATTCTATCTATTCATTGAATGAAAGATTTACTCATGTATAAATAGAGGTGGTCTTACATTATTTTCTAAATACAAGAAAATATCAAGTTCACAAAAATTAGTAAAAAAGAGAGTTTATTAGTTGAGCTAGGGAGATCATCTTTTTTTGTGAAACTTTGAACTCAACTCTTATCCAGAGTTTGTTTAGTTGTACTTTGTGAGAATGTTGTTGTATGCAGGAGAGGACAATTCAAAAAAATTACTGTTGGTTGTAAGGACTTCATTCTGTGAAATTCTTTTTTTATGTGTTTTGACCATTTTAATCCTCCTCATGATTGTTATATACGATTTTCAGGGTGTGGGGATGGTTGACATGATTCTCGATGCAATCTAAAATGAGTTGTTCGAGTTTGTAGTTTTTAAAGGTCAAAATGGTCTTATAGTTGACTTTGGTCAATCTTTGTTGTTCTGTGTATTGGATGGCAAAAATAGACTACGCCAGCAAATTTGAAATGTCGATTTTGGATTGGTAGCGTGATTGGTTTGATTTATGACTTTTAAATCTCATTTTGACCCTTGGTTCAGAAATTTGTGAAATTAGGTCTCGAGGTTCAATTTGTGAAAACTTATTTTCAAAAATTAGATGTAGTCATTGAGTCTAGAACATCAAATTTAGTCTAGTAGCATATTTCATTTGCCTTCATGGGATTCTGAATGAATTCAGAGGGATGGATCGGCAACTTTGCAATTTAGCAAAGTTATTGATCCAACTGATATATGGTGCAGCCATTTTAGCGATCCATATGCCGCTTAAGTGGAGGCCCAGCTAACAGTTGACCTCTTTAACAGCAGGGGGCCACTTTAGCGGTCTCCCATTGTTGGGATGGACCGCTTAAGCGGTCAACCCACCACTTAAGTGATGACTGCTTTAGCGGTCGTAGTTGGACAACTTTAAAACCCCATAATCTCACATTTTCTTCTATTTTTTAGACGTTGAGCTTCGAGTTGAGGGGTTTTTGTGATTTATTTCATTCTCAAGCTTAGGTACGCTCTAAATCACTGATTAAATTATTTTACTTTGATTATTGTTATTTAAAACTTGCTAAATTATGATTTCAAAATTGAGAATTGGGAATTTTGGCCCGAATGTCCTAAAAAAAAGAATTTCTTCAATTTAAACCTCGTTTATAACCTGTTCTCACTTGGATTTTCTCCTATGGATTCCTTTAATCATGGGTAAGATATTTATAAACAAAAAACTCAATTTTATCCTTTCTTTTTGAAGACTCATTTTGGGGGTTCATTTTGACCCCGACATGAAAATAGGCAATATATGTATCATTGGTTTCCTTTTGATTAGTATATTCTATATTTGTATTTTAGTTCATTTTGAGGTTGTTCGAGAGGGAAAAGCTTCGTGTTGAAGGGTTTTAGGCTTGAATTTTATTATCACGAGATAGATTATGACTTAACTTTCTTCAGACTGGGCTGGATAGTTAATATCTATATAAAAGCATGCTATGGATGTGAGTAATAATTACAGAAATTGTATTTCAATGATATTGTTATTTTTTATTGACAGAGATGATATTTACTGTGTGTTTCCGGTGTGAGGTCCTTACCTAATATTATTGGCCTTGTGATGCATTTAGTTACTTTTTTCATAATAGAAATACCCAAATTGGGGTTGACATGATATTAATGATACTTTGCTTGTATTTTTACTCTAATGGTACATTGCTTATATGAAGTTATGGATGCTTGACATATCGAGTGGATTTTGAGCTCACATGTACATATATTGAATGGATTTGAGATCTTCATACTGGTTTGGTTGTGAGCATTACATCCTCAATCATACATATATTCATGAGATATTGGTACTATCGTGGAAACATTGATTTTGACAGAAATGAGACATTTTTACAAAATCCTTTGTTGTAGCCCATGAGTTGGAGAGGAGATATTGATATTGAGATTGGGATTGAGTGTTGAGAACGTATATAGGTTGTGAATCCCCTATGGGTTCTACCTGGAAGTATTGAGGCTCGGTAGGTGTTTACAGAGGTTATACGATAACCTTAGGCACATCACATCATCATTATCATCATCATTGCATTTCATACATTATGTATCTTCAGTGTTGTGCTTTTCTGCTTAATTTTATACATATCTATTCTTTTTTTTTTTACATTCCTATCTTTTTTATTATGTGGTATATTTAGAACTGTTAGTGAAGACAGTCTGAGCTACCATTTGAGATATTTTCTGATTGCAGGTAACATACTTATAGTATGTATTTGTATATCTTATTTTCTACTTTGCTCAGTCGGCTTATGATACCTACTGAGTACAAGTGGACCGTACTCATCCCTTCTATTTCCTTTTGGTGTAGATCTAGTTAAGAGTGCGCTTTATGACAACTGAGATCATATGGTTGATCACTGAAACTTCGAGGTATTGGTCGCTCTATGCCTTCAGAGTCAACCTTACACCTCTTTTGCTCTGGATGATGTCTTTATTTTGTATTCAGAGACAGGCTTGTAGTTTACGAATTTCAGTTGTAATTTCTTATTAGAGTTGTATTTAGATTGTTCATACACTGTGACACCAGGTTTTGGGATTATTTTTGGTATCTTTATTATCCAAACTTCCGTTGTTATTATATATCTATGGTATAACTTTTCTCAAGAAGTCTTGGCTTGGGAATTGAGTTGTGAGTTCTTATTACATATTAGTTTGGGTGATTAGCTTACTTGTCAAGGTTTAGCCGCAATGAGTAACATCATGACCTTAGTTTTTGGGTCATGAAAAATTGGAATCAAAGTAGCCAAGTTCGTCAGTCTCATTAATGTATAAACAGGGTGTCTGGTAGAGTTTATCAAATCGATACGTAGACGTTTGTATCTATCTTCGAGAGGCTATATGATATCTTTAGAAAATTTCCTTATTTTGTTTAACGTGTGATTTTTTCATATACTATATTCTCAACTGAGTTTCACTCTTTTCTATACAAATGGTGGTGACTAGATCCTATGAGTCTAGAGATGTTGAGCTAGCATCCGAGAAGAAAGCCTAGCAAGGGGATAAGTCATATATCACGGATGGGCTCGAGGTAGAGGACGAGCATGTGGATCTGCCCCTTCTAGAGGTAATAGTATGTAGATTTTCCATGAACCTGAGGTTGAGTATGTTAGAGATATAACGCCTACTCAGGTTCTACAGAGTACTACTGCCCAGTCTTGAAGGGTTTATTGATTCGTTTGCTGACCCATTTGGAGGGTGTTTTTTTTAGTGCACCTGGTATTCCCACAACTTCGAGTGATGTACCTTCATTTATTCCAGAGATTGCTTATGGAATTTCTTTCATTTTGTGTATGTTTTTTTCATCGATATCATCATCTACTTATGGTATTCTGCAAGCTCCGAGTGTTATTCCTTCTTCTGCGCTAGTATTTGAGTATGGCATTTTGAGTCCAGGAGTTCAACCTTCATTTATGTTCCCCCCTTAGGTGGGATCACAATATGTTAGATTTACTATTTTTCCTTTTGTTTTTGGTCTTGTTATTTTGTATAAAGATCAGAAGAGGTTTGAGAGATTTACTCGCTTGTGACCACCCAAGTTTAGTGGTGTTGTGGGTGAGGATGCCTACGAGTTCTTAACTGATTGCCGAGAGAAGTTTTATAGCCTTGTATCACTCGAGTTATAAGGAGTTACTTACACTACCTATCAGTTGAAAGATATAGCTAGACATTGGTTGAGGTCACTCATTAGTTGCAAATATTTTGGTTCACCAGAGATGAATTAGAATCAGTCTTCTGAGGACTTTTTAGATAGTTTTAAGCCCTACAATTTGAGGGATTAGATGAGATATGAGTTCGATAACTTGGAGCAGGGCTCTATGACTGTCATCGAGTATGAGGCGTATTTTTATGCCTTGTCTAGATATTCTATTGCTAGTATGGCCACCAAATCTGAGAAGATCTGGAATTTTGTGAAGGGATTGGATAATATATTTCAGTTGTCTACTACCTAGATGATAGTGTCAAGGGCATCATTTCATAATTTTATGGATCATGCAAAAATGATTAAGGCTATTTTTTGATCTACTCAAGAAGGCGCCAAGAGAGTGTGTAGTCAGGGGAGTTCACTGGTCGCATCCCTCGAGGCAAAGATTTCAGAGATTCTTGTGGCTACAATGGTACACTAGTGCAAGCAGCTTTACAGGGGTTAGTTAGTAGGTTTTCTAGTTTAGCAGCTTCGGGTAGTTGGGTGTCATCTTAGGGTGGTCGTTGTAGCTTAGTTGTACCTATTTAAATTGAGTCGGGATACAGAGGTTGCTATTTTTGTGATGTGTGGCAATGATTTCCCCATAGGTTTTTAGGCATACTCTTAAATCGAGAGTCAGAGGTGACCCTCAGGGTGGTAGAGGTGCACGAGGTAAAGGTGGTGGTACCCATGGCGGTGGTTGTAAGGCTACTCAGTTCAGTAGCGGATGTGGACAATGTTATACTATATCCTCCAGAGTTGAGGTAGAGAATTTTGACCCTATTATAATATGTATCATCCTCATTTGTTCCAAATCTACTTCTGTGTTATTTGATCTGGGTTGACTTTCTCCTATATGTATGTATATTTTGCTTTGGGATTTAATTTCTGTAGTGAGCCTCTTTTCATGCCTATCCATGTACCTACCCATGTAAGAAACTCTTTAATGGTGGATTGGGTGCACTGATCTTGTATTGTGACCTTCACGAGCTGTGTGACTTGGGTAGAAGATTATTCTAGATATGGGAGATTTTGATATCATCTTGGGTATGAATTGGTTAGATCTTTATCATGTTATTCTATATTGTTATGCTAAGACTATGACTTTAGCTTTCTTTGATGTGCCAAGGATAGCTTGGAAGGGTACACTTCATTCAGGTCCAAAGAGGGTTTTACCTTTCTACTGGCTTATAGCTTGGTAGAGAGGAGATATTTGTCTTATTTGGCCTATATTCATGATACTAGTGTTGCTTCACCACCTTCTTTTGAGTTTGTTTGAGTTGTTCGTGAGTTCATGGATACATTTTCTATGAATTTGCTCGATATGCCTCTGGATCATGATATTGACTTGCCTATTAATATTGAGCCAGACACAAAGCCTATTTTTATTTCTCCTTATAGAATAGACCCAGAGTTGAAGGATTTGAATGATCAGTTGCAGAAATTATCAGATAAGGGATTTATTAGGCCTAGTGTATCCCATTGGTGTGCACCTGTCTTGTTTATGAAAAAAATATGGGTCTCTGTGCATGTGTATTAATTATTGGCAGTTGAACAAGGTAATGGTTAAGAATATGTATCCTCTTCCTTGTAGTGATGATTTGTTTGATCAGCTTAAGAGTGCTTCAGTGTTATTTAAGATTGATTTGAGGTTCGGGTATGACAAATTGAGGATTAAAGTTTCAAATATTCTGAAGATAACTTTTTGGACTCGATACGATCATTACAGTTAATAAATGCTATTCACATTCTTGGTTTACTCAAAGAGTGAGGCAAACCATGAGTAGCATTTATGGATTGTACGTTCGAGTTTGAGAGATGAGAAATTATATGCTAAGTGCGAGTGTGAGTTTTGGATGGAGTTTGTCTCTTTCTTGGGTCATGTTATGACCAAATATGGTATCATGGTCATTCCACGATAGTGGCAGTTCGTGTTTGAGCTAGGCCTACTTCTCCTATTGAGATTTAGAGTTTTGTCGGGTTAGCAAGCAATTATCGGTGCTTTGTTGAGGGTTTTTCATCTATTGTAACTCTTTTGATCAAGTTGACTCAGAAAAAGATTTCTTGTCAGTGGTCCAATGCTCGTGAGGTCACTTTCAAAAGCTTAAGGATTTATTAAGATAAACTCCTATCTTGACTTGCCTAAGGAGGGTGTAGTTTTTACCGTCTTTTGTGATACTTCTAATATTGGGTAGGTGACGTGTTATTGCAGGAGGTTAAGGTGATTGTGTGTGCTTCTCTCAAGTTAAATCTACATCAGAAGAATTACCCTACCTACGATTTGGAGTTGTACGCGATCGTATTTTCTTTGAAGTTATGGAGACACTATTTAGATGGAGCTCATTGTGAGATCTTCTTGGATCACCGTAGCCTTCAGTATTTCTTCAACCAGTGAGATCTTAATATGAGGTAGTGTCATTTTCCTTAGTTTCTTAAGGATTATGATCTTATTATTATCTATCATTCGAGCAAGGCTAATATGATTGTGGATGGCTTCTGCTGGAAGTCAACTAGTATGGCTAGTTTGGCGCTTCTTTTGACCCAGGAGAGGCCTTTCGCCTTAGAGGTTCAATCTTTGGCTAACCATATGGTTAGGCTATATATTTTGACACTTGGCTGTGTTTTGGCATTTGTGGAGGCTAGATCTATTTTGATGGAGAAGATTCAGGCTCATCAGTTTGATGATGTTAGTTTGAGAGTGATTTGGGATAAGGTGTTGAGTGGCAAGGCTAAGGAAGCCTCACTTGACTCCGATGGTATTTTGAGAAGTAGAGGTTGATTTTATGTGTTGAGAGTGGGTGATTGGGTGAGATTGATCTTAAAGGATACCCATTGTTCTAAGTATTCCATTCATCCGAGAATGACTAAGATGTATCATGATTTGAGACAGCACTACTAGTGGGGTGGTATAAGAAAGGATGTAGAGGACTTTGTAGCTTATTACCTATATTGCCAGCAGGTTAAGGCTAAGTATTTGAGGCCTGGTGGTTTGCTTCAGAGATTACCCATTCTCGAGTAAAAGTGGGAACAAATCACAACAGACTTCATACTGGGTTGCCTCGTATATTTTGTGGTTCTGATAGTGTTTAAGCCATCATGGATCGATCAACCAAATATGTTCCTTTCATCTCTATTTAGGTTTCATTCCATATCGAAAGGTTGTCCCATATCTAAGTTCGTGAGATAGTTTATCTCTATGGTGTACCAGTGTCTATTATCTCATATAGAGCAGCTTTCACTTCTCACTTCAGGAAGGTATATGAGGAGGATTTGGGCACTTGGGTTGATCTAGCATAACTTTCACTCACAGACCGATGGTCAATCAACAGACAATTTAGGTTTTGGAGGATGTGCTCTGCGCTTGTGTTATGGACGTTGGACCTCATTGGGGGTAATATTTTGCCTTAGCAATGTTTACGTACGATAATAACTACCATTTCAGTATTGAGATGGCTCCTTTCGAGTCATTATATGGTGGGCGTTGTTGCTCTTTGGTTAGTTGGTTTGAGGTTTCTGATATTAGACCTAGAGGTACGTACTTGCTTCACGATTCTTTGGATAGAGTTTAGGTCATTCAGGATAAACTTCAAGCGGCTCAAAGTAGGCAGAAATGCTATGAAGATCATAGACTTCATGGCTTGAGATTTAGTGTCGCTGATCTAGTCTTCCTTTGTGTATCACCCATAAAAGGCGCGATGAGGTTTGGGAAGATGAGAAAGCTTAGCCCCAGGTATATTGGGTTATTTGAGATTCCTTGAACTATTGGGGATGTTGCTTATGATTTAGCATTACCCTTAGATTTTTCAGCCGTTCATCCAGTTTTTCATGTATCTATACTGCGACATTATATCCCAAATGCTCATGTT